>CM046450.1:16941432-17572946 GCA_025506515.1 Flaveria trinervia | reverse complement strand
TATCTCTCCGTAGGGTGCTCCGGTATCATTTGTAAAGAAAAAGGACAGAAGTATGCGAATGTGTATTGACTATCGAGAGTTGAACAAATTGACGGTAAAGAATCGGTACCCGTTACCAAGGATTGATGACTTGTTCGACCAGCTCAAAGGTGCCAGTTGGTTCTCAAGGATAGATCTACGATCTGGCTACCATCAATTGAAGGTAAGGGAACAAGACATTCCTAAGACAGCTTTCCGTACGCGTTATGGACACTACGAGTTCCTCGTTATGTCTTTTGGTCTAACTAACGTGTCAGCTGCCTTTATGGATTTGATATCGAGTGTGCCGACCGATGTTGGATAGATCAGTGATTGTGTTCATTGATGATATTCTGATCTACTCGAAGAGCGAGGAAGAGCATGCCGATCACATTCGGGAGGTGTTGGAGACATTAAGAAGGGAGAAGTTGTATGCCAAATTCTCCAAGTGCGCGTTCTGGTTGCATGAAGTTCAATTCTTAGGTCACGTGGTAAATACCAAGGGGATTATGTTAGACCCCGAAAAGGTGGAGGCAGTGATGCAATGGAAGTCTCCAAAGACGCCATCCGATATTCGTAGTTTCTTGGGTTTGGCGAGCTACTACAGAAGATTCATCCAAGACTTTTCCAAGATCGCTTCTCCACTGATCAAGTTGACCCAAAAGGATGTAAAGTCTATATGGAATCAAGCTCAAGAGAAGGCGTTCGATGAACTGAAGGCGAGGTTGACTCAAGCTCATGTCTTGTCATTACCCGAAGGAAGCGAGGATTTGGTGGTCTATTCAAATGCTTCCTACTTGGGGTTAGGGTGCATGTTAATGCAGAGAGGAAAGGTTATAGACTATGCATCCCGACAATTGAAGGTTCATGAGGTCAATTACCCTACTCATGACTTGGAGCTAGCAGCTGTGGTCTTTGCACTAAAGATTTGGAGGCACTACCTTTACGGGACAAAGTGCACCATTTTCACTAACCACAAGAGCTTGAAGTACTTCTTCGAGCAAAAAGATCTGAACATAAGACAGAGAAGATGGTTGGAGCTTATAAAGGACTATGATTGTGAGATCCATTACCATCCGGGCAAGGCTAATGTAGTGGCTGATGCCTTTAGTCGGAAAGAGAGGCCAGAGCCGATTCGGGTGAAAGCTTATCAACTAATCATGACCTCTGATGTGATGAAGCAAGTTAAAGAGTTTCAAGATGAGGCGTTGCAAGAAAATCATCTTAACTCGGAAAGAATGAGAGGTCTGGTTAGGGAATTGGGTGAAAACACCCTTGGTGTAAAAGCCCAATTTGGACGGGTGTGGATTCCTCGTTTTGGGGATCTACGGGTGAAGATTATGGATGAAGCTCCTAGACTCGATACTCCATTCATCCTGGTGCCACGAAAATGTATCAAGATATGAAGAAAGATTATTGGTGGCCGGGTATGAAGCGCGACGTGGTGGAGTATGTGAGTAAGTGCCTTACTTGCTTACAGGTGAAGGCCGAGCATCAGAAGCCGTATGGGAAGATTCAACCTTTGGATATACCGGAATGGAAGTGGGAGCACATCACCATGGATTTCATTACGAAGATGCCGCGTACTCCAAAAGGGTACGATGCCATATGGGTGATTGTGGACCGTCTGACGAAGAGTGCTCACTTTCTACCAATCCGCGAGACATATTCATCTGAGAGATTGACTGACCTATTCATCAGGGAAATTGTAACTCGTCATGGTGTGCTGGTGTCTATTATGTCTGATCGTGACACCCGGTTTACATTTAAATTTTGGAAGAAATTCCATGACGCCATGGGGACGAGGTTACATATTAGCATGGCTTATCATCCCCAGACTGATGGTCAGTCAGAAAGGACCATTCAGACATTGGAAGACATGCTTCGGGCATGTGTGATTGATTTTGGGGGAAGTTGGCATGACCACTTACCGTTAGCTGAATTCTCATACAACAACAGCTATCATGCCAGCATTAGCATGCCACCATATGAGATACTATATGGTAGGAGATGCAGAACACTCATTTGTTGAGGTGATATTGGTTAGAAGGAATTGGGGAGTGTCGAGGTAATTGAGGCTACAACTGAGAAGCTTGAGAAGATTAAAGCCTTCATGAATGCAGCCAAAGATAGACAAAAGTCGTATGCTGATAAACGACGCAGACCGATTGAGTTCCATGTGGGTGACCGGGTTATGTTGAAGGTCTCACCTTGGAAGGGTATTATCCGAGTAAGGAAGCGGGGAAAGTTGAGCCTAAGGTATATAGGCCATTTCCGAATCATTGCTCGAGTAGGAGAGGTGACCTATATATTGGAGTTACCTGATGAGTTAAGTGGAATTCACCCGACATTCCATGTATCTCATCCGAGAAAGTGCTTAGCTAATAAAGACATGATTGTTCCACTGAAGGATATCAAGGTAGACGAAAGGCTCAATTATGTGGAGCAACCAGTGGCAATCATCGATCATAAAGAGAAGAGGTTGAGAAATAAAGTGGTTCCTCTTGTGCGTGTACAGTGGAAGCACAGAAGGGATCCGAATCTACATGGAGACTGAGGAGGAGATGAGGCAGCATTACCCTCGTCTGTTTGAGGAATAACAGGTTTCAGGGACGAAACCTATTTAAAGGGGGTGGACTTTTAATACCGGGTATTCTTAAAAAAAAGAAAAAAAAGAAATGAAGAATAAAGGAAGGAAACATCAATAAACCCAAGTTGGGGGTTAAAAATGTAAAAAAGGGGATAAAAGTACAAAGAAGTTGGTGTAAAGGTGGGTATGGCCGCCCTCCATCACTTCCCATCACCTTTTTCATTCGGATTTGAGAGAGTGAGAGCAGAAAAACTCTCGGTTTGAAGAATAAGAAGAAGAGGCTGAATTCAAGGTAAGAATTCGAGGTTTTTTAAGTGTTTGTGTTGAGTTTTGTCTGGTTATGTGCTTATGTGCTTGTGTGTCTTCGTGTGTGTGTTTTTTGTGTTTCTAGGTGCTTGAACTCATTTGCATATGGGTTAGAAGGAAGATACACCCAAAGTTGCACCAGGTGAGTTTCTAGACCCCGGTTTTACTCGTTTTTAACTCTCTTTGGGGATGAAAATATATTTAAACGATTTACAATGTTTATGTATGTATACCTATATGTATTATGCATGTTTGATGATGTTCCTTAGGTGTTATTAAGCTGTTCATGCTTAAAATAGCCTTGGTAAGCTTAGAACAATTAGGCTTGATGTTGGGTTCGAAAATATCCTAGAAACATGCTGAAGAAAAGGTTCATACGCCTAAATAAGGCCCATGCGCCTGGAAAGGCCTTAGAAATGTTTAAGTGTAACTCATACGCCCAAATAGTACCCATATGCCCGAATAGCTCATGCGCCTAAGTTTCCATACGCCCGAATAGCCCATGCGTTTAAGTGTCCATGCGTCCGAATGGATCATACGCCCAAATAGTGTCCATGTGTCTGAAATAGCTCATGCGCCTAAGTGTTGAAACGGCTAAGTATTGGCTGATGCGCCTACATTGTGATGAAACGCCCAAACAGGGCTCATGCGCCCAAATAGTATTGGTGCGCCTAACACTTAGAATTTATTAACAAAATTTTTGGGAGTGTGCTTTTAGGGTTTTGACCAAGGTTTGACTAGGGCTTATTAATGATGGGTTTCGTGCATTATTATGATTGCTTTATGATTGTTCTTTATTATTATTATTATTATTATTATTATTATACTACTACTAATACTATTAGTATGTGACTTTATGTGGTGTGTTTATTATCGTAACGTAAAGTATTACTAATAATAAGGTGAAAGAACAATGAAGAAGAGAATCAGAACCTAATTTAAAATGTTAACAAGTCTTGCAAGCTTATAGGAGGTGCACGACTATGAGGTGTCTAGGTGTCTGGGCCAACCTTGTATATCTAGGAGGTGCACGACAATGTGCTACCCTATGATGCACACGGGGCCGGTCAATTAAGATTGGCAGACCTTTGCAGCGTACCCTAGGTGTCTGGGCCAACCTTGTATATAGTATTTAGAGCCCCTTGTGTCACACCCCAACCTTGACGGCGGAAACGTCGAGGAGTGAGAGTTAAGATCGTTCACAGCCACATAACGCTATTAATAATCCCAAATATATATATAAATCATAAATTCCAATTGTAGCATTACAATCATAAGTCTCAAAACAAGTCATTTTATTTCATTTATTTTTCTAGGTCCATTCCTAGATGTGTATGCTTCAAATAGTAGAAATCAAGCTTGAGTATTTCCTGAAACATGTTAAAAATAAAAGGTCAACAATAATATTGGTGAGATTTCCATAGTTTGCAATACATAAGTATATAAAAGATGGCAATTCATGTTATAAGTTAGAGAGCAAAGTAACTAGGGATGTAAGACAGAATGCACAATCAAACCTTGACAAATTTTTACAAGTCTCAAACGTTTACAAGTATATACGATTAGCTAAGTGTACTTGGATCAACCAAACAGGCTTGTCAGGCCCATAGATCTATGACGTCACCAGGTTAGCAATAGTTAATGATTGTACATATATTCGACATTACATGGTAGCTACAAAGCTCAACTAACCACAACACACAAGTAAATTGCCATAAGTTTACAAGAATCAAACGTTTACAAGTGCAATGTTTATAAAGTAACATGTTTCACCCCAAAGTGTGAAAATATGAAAAAGGGGTATAGAAATACTCACATGATCAATAAGTATATAATGTATGTTTAACAAGAAACAATAGCAAGCGTCGTTCCAACGTAGTCCTTCACAATACCCCTAAGATGAATATAGATTTACAAGATTAAAGTTTAATTGAAATGAGTTTAACGAATCAACACGGACTAGGGTTTTAAGTGGATTTTGTGCTTTGTCAAAAATAATTATATTTTTAACCAAAGGGATAAATTTATATTTTCTTGGGAAAATATATATTTATATTTTAATCAAGGACATGAAATGAATAATAATAATCTAAAAGGTTATATATAAAGTTTAACTAAAATCTATATCTAGTAATTTATTTCAAAATTAATTTGAAAATAAAATAAATGAATCAATAATAATGTAAGGTTTTAAATCATCATCTTTTTATAATCTAATTTGTATAAGTAAACTAAATAACGTCTTTCGTTTTATAAAAGAGTTTAAGTTTTTTAGAAATTAAATTTGTAGAAATTACTAACGTGCCTTTAAAAATACCCAAAGTTTTTGAAATTAATTTGAAATTTTCAAAAGTGTTTATATTAAAAAAAACTATGAAAAGGCAGCAAAAATGATGGATTGAGGGTCCCCGGGTTCAAACCCGGGACCTCAAGTCCACCTCCCCCACTTCCTACCAGTACACCAAAGGCTTCAGCCGCGACAAGAGTTAGTTTTTAATTTTTAAAACTAATGCCCAAACAAATCCCCAAAATCCATGAACCCTAGAATTGATTCCGGATCGAGTTGAACCTTAATTCGATGTTGTTAACCCCAACAACCATGGGGCTTTTGTTCCCCGAATGATTTCGAGCATGTTAATATAAGAAACTTACGGGATTCGATGTGAATTAATGGCGATTCCAAAGAGAGTAGTCGCGACCGTGAGCGAGATGGGATTCGACACCCAAATGATGTTTTCACTGGAATTAATCACAGGTAGAGCTCGAGGAAGTGTATTCAACTGAAAGCCCTTTGTCAATTGAGGTTGAAATTGTTTGAAGAGTGGTTGTCGACCGAGAGCGCGAGTCGCGATTTAGAGGGAATTGTTCGTGTAATTTCAGTGTATTAAAGATGAAATTGGAACTAGTATACGATTGTAGATGGTTAATTGACCGTTTGGGTTCGTTTAATCGAATTATCATTAAAGTTTAATGGTACAACAGTTCGCTGAGTTAAAGATTTCGGTTTGTCCATCGACTAAACTTATAACCGATAGTTAAAGATAGTTATTAGGTGCATTCAAGTTCGTAGTAGACAGGGGAAACGATTTGGAAAGGTTTTGGGTTGGAATTCGAAGGGAAAAAGGTGGTTCGAAGCCGCTGGAGCTCGGCCAAAGAGTGGCCGAAGCTCTCGCCGGATGTACGGGATTAAAAATGGGCGGGGGTTGGTATGTAATTTTTAAAGTTACACATTGACCCTTGCAGTTTAATTTGTTATTATTTTATGCCCAAACCTTTATATTACAGTTTATAAATTAACAATAAACCCCCTTAAACTTTATTTCCTTTTAAGTTTCAACCATTTTAAGTTTACTAAATTTAATAAATTATTATTATTGTTATTATTATTATTGTTTATTATTACTATAATTTTATTGTTATTATTTCATTTATTATAATCCTTATATTAATTAATGTTTATTATAAGTATTATTAGTACACAATAATTATAATCTTTCAAGTTAAAGGATTAAAAGACCAATTAAAGCATAAGTAACACATAAGTTTCATAAATGACACAACTAATCCATACAAGAATTTAACAAAGCTAACTTTAAATTAACCCAAAATTACAAGATGTTACACCTTGTGGGAACAAAGGGCCCAGCACCATTTCCCCCGCGCAAATAGTTTAGGGTATTGCTCATTGGTCCACATAGACAGTGAAAGATAAAGATAAAAGAGTACAGAGTAAACAATGCATACAGTAAAGAGAAAAAGCATTACCTGATTGTATAGTTAATGCGTGCTCATGTATAAAGAGATGAAGTTTTCATAAAAAAAATTATTTTCATATGTATACCTTACAGAAAGTATTTTATTACTTTTAAAACTAGAACTCACTCAGCAACGCTGACTTTTATACATTTTCAGTTGACAGGTAAATATTGTTGAGGATGGCACGAGGGTGAAACTACTCGGTAGGAAAAGACTGACATCCATTCATACATATTATTGCTGTTGTTTTGTAATGCAAGTAAACAATTCTTTTTATTAAGTTAAACAATAGTGTATTGCTCAACAACAGTGTTTTAATGAAATGAATAGTTTTTGGTAAAATAATTCGCTGCTTAAGCTTGTAAATTTGTAATGTTTAATGTATTTAATGCTTAAATGATTAACTGTGTGGTCTCCGGGAACGAGGCTTTACTATATAGTGATATATACACATAGAGAATTGTTTCCAACTTATATCTTCTTCGAATGACCATACATTAGACCTGATTCATACACAAGACATGCAGCCTTGAATTTTTAGATTTCGATTTGAGTCGTGTATTGCACTATATCAGATAGCTAGTTCTAGAATTGGTTTGTCTAAAGGGACAAGAAAGTTTATCAATTTTAGGATAATGCTAATTTAAGCACATCGATTACCAGTGGAAGTAGAACTAGGCTAAAGATGAGAAGGTTGGGATGAAGATTCGAGGGCGGTAATAAGGATTAGGAAGATTATCAGAAGGGGCAGGTACTCTTAGTGATTTTTTAGCTTTTTAATTTATATATATGTTACTACTATAATATCCTACAATACACGAGTCGTATAAAAAATTTATAACATATAATAAAAAAACTTTTTTTGTGACATGGGTGATCATTTTAGTATATCAATGACACGTGTCATCATTTTAGCAAATTAAAAAAATCATTTTCTCTCATCTCTCATAATAAATATGAAAATTATAAAATCAAATTGACTTTCCTTTTTACTAAAATATGCTAAAATAAATATATTTATATTTGTGTTTAGTGTCTCTCTCATATTAAATGATAATTATTTTAAATAAGTTAAATAAACTATTAAACATCTAAAATATAAATATTTTTATTTTAATTTCATTATTTGTTATGACTTTTAAATATTTATTATATTTTTATTTCACCAATGACTAATACATCTAGAAAATAATATATTTATAAAACTAATAATTTTGATATATTTTATTTATTCCACCCGTGTAATACATGGGTTCTAACCTAGTATTAAATAATCTGTAATAAAAATATAAAAACTATAAAATAAAATATGTTTGAGTTATGTATAAGTAAACACTTCAAATAAAAATAACAATAATAACATTTTAAACTTTTGTTTTTATAAGATTGTATTTTTTTATTGTTTTTCAAAATATTATTGTTTATTTTTTAATTTCATTTAAAAAATAATTACCCGTATAAAACTTAGAAAGAAAATATATTAAAACAGTTCATAGTTTATGAAAGGTTTTTGTTCAAGAATATTTTTGTGACTTACATATGTTTTATTGAGTGTTTTTTTAATAAAAAATATAGTTTTAAATTTAACAATATGTGTTTTTTAAATTTGCAAATGTTATAAATAATATAATTACTATATATAATATTATTATTTTTTAACAGAGATATGCGAGAAATAAAAATAAAAAAACCTAATATATTGATATGTGTTATCTTAAAACATTTTTTTATTATAGATAATTAATTTATTACGCTACTTGGCTTAAAAACTAAATAGGAACCCAACGGGAATACCCGAGACATTTGACATTATCTTATTTAACATTATCTTAAAACTAAAAATATAACGCTATTTGGGTTAAAAACGATAAAATATTACAAACTCTTTACATAAATGATGTCTAGACTCCGGTGTAGGGATGATAATCAAATAGGAACCCGACGGGAATACCTAAGACATTTGAGACGTGTATGAGATCGGGTAAGCGGGTATGTGACCGGGTATGAGATAATTTTTTTATATTTTTTGCAGGTATGGGATGGGCATGAGATATATTTTATATCCATTTACCCGCCCTAATTACCGAATTATGAATAGTCGTTTACCTGATTACATACCTGAAATTGTTTTATTATTTTAATTTATTCTACGTAATAACTATATGTAAGGCCCCGTTCCTGGGCACCTTACGGTTAGTCATTCATCGCACTTAAAACATTATAAAATGTACATTATTTTGCAGCAGAATTTAAAACATTCATTAATAACTAAAAACATGTCAATTACAACATCTGTTTTCATCTCAAAATACAAGACATGTCAAAATACGGATGCCAGCCTTAAAACGCTCCGAGTAGCTTATGCATCCATGCTTGCAACTCCTCAGCATCAATATATACCTGCCAACTATCATGCATACAAAAGTCAGTGATGCTGAGTGAGTTCTAGTTTTATAATAAAACATACTTTTCTCTGTTAAAACCGTTCTTTACTTTATTTCAAAACATACTATGCTTTACAACCGTTCGTGATCATGCATCATACGTACATACAGATAATATCATTATTATCTTCATCATTACGTTCATTAGCTTTGTTCATTCAACGTATTACATTATCGTTCACCTCTCTTTCTGGATCCGGTCAGACTTTACCCTCTTCGTGGCACTCAGCCATGATTACTGAGATCGAATGACAAAGATCCTGTTCAGTACATTGTTACGATAATTCATTTACGTTCATACATACGTTCGTTCTTTACATCATTATCTTTCACTTTTCTCGAGATCCGGTCAGACTTTACCCTCTTCGTGGCACTCAGCCACGATTACTAAGGTCGAATGATAAGGATCCGTATCACGCATTTCATACTTTTATTATCATTCATTTCTCATCTAGATCCTGTCAATCTTTACCCTCCTCATGGCACGCAACTATGATTACTGAGGTCGAATGACAAGGATCCCCTTCGTTCATTATCGCACCTTTGCTCAAGTCGCACCTTCGCTTCGTCGTACCCGAAGTACATATCACACCGATCGCACACATAAGGAAGCCAGAATCGCACGCTATCTCATGGGTTAGCCAAGATCGCACGCTATAAAAACCACATGAAGCAGCCAAAATCGCACGCTACCCTTATGCCGTCCATTACACATATCGCTCAAATCGCACCATCGGAGTGGTCACGAAGACCGACTCCCCCTGTTTGTGTGAGAACTCTCGGGGTTTAGCCAGAATCACACGCCATCCTATGGGTTAGCCAAGATCGCACGCTATAAAAACCCCATGAGGCAGCCAAAATCGCACGCTACATAGCACACAGTAAATACCACATCGCACGTATCGGAACAATTACCAAAACTGAACTCCCACTATGTCTATGTCCCCTTATGAGTAAGCCAAGATCGCACGCTATAATACACACACAGTTGAGCTAACGACCCTCAGTGAGTCGTGAACCTCCTTTCTTTCTTTCGCAAGCCATCCTTTCTCTCGTTCATTCGTTTATGCTCGCATTCATTCATTACGTTCCTCTTTTCATTATCTTCCACTTTACGTTAAAAATACTTTCATTACATTCATTAACGTTTAACGCAAAGCCAAGGGAAGACATACGTACATAATAAGGAACATATACATAAACATAAACATACATCATCACCATACAAGCAACACCATACATGCATAACACACATCAAACATAAGGAATCATATCATAACCAGGCCTATCTCCCCATTTTACCCCTTAAAATCTACTTAGAAAACCTCAAGTCCAAAGTGGGCGCATGGGTCCTTCCAGGCGCATGAGCATAAAAATTCTAAGTATAAAATAGTCTGGGCGCATGGACACTGTTTGGGCGTTTCTGCCCTGTTCAGGCGCATCACCAATCACTTAGCCGTTTCAAGCTCTTGGGCGCATGGGCACTGTTTAGGCGCATGACCAATACTTAGCCGTTTCTTTCACTGGGACGCATGGGCACTGTTTACGCGCATGGTCCACACTTAGCCTTTTCATCACTTGGGCGCATCGGCGCTATTGAGGCGCATGGCCAACACTTGGGTGCATGGCCAATACTTAGACGCATGGGCCAACATGCTGGGCGCATGGGCCACTATTCAGGCGCATGACCCACTCTTGGGCGCATGGCCAACACTTAGGCGTCTGGTCTCTCATGCTGGACGCATGGACAACTGTTTGGGCGCATGAACCACTGTTCATGTTCGTCAGACATTCTGAAATCTTTTCTATGCTACCAATTTCACCCGATTCTCATTCTAAGCATACCCAAACACAGATCTAACATACTAAGGCCATCTAAGCATGCTGAACATCATCTCTAACCCATAATCAACACTATAACATGCATACATACATACAACATTCGAACATAAAGTTGTAAACCCACGGTTTCTTTAAAAGATGCTTACATCATATGCATAATAGCCCTAAATCAGTTTAAAATCAGTAAAAGAGGGGTTCTAGAAACTCACCTTGAGCAGCCTTTGGGCAACACACTTCCTATTCGAGTCCCACCTTCGATTCAGCTCTTGAATCCCAAAAACAAACTCTAAACAACCAAAACTTCGGTCAAGAACTCAATACTCAACTGAAACCGAGCTCAAACAAGAGAAGACTTACCTTTTTCAGCTTCTTCTTCCTCTTTCTCTCTCTAGAACCAGACTCTCTCCCTCTCTTCTTCTTCCGAGATCAAAGCAGCTTTCTGCTTGATATGGGCGACCATGCCCTTTAATATCTTAAAATAATAAGATTTGTACTTTGTATACTTTTTCCCCTTCCACTTGTGCAAAGTTTCTATTCTTTCTATTTACTTTTCTTTTCCTTCCGTTTAAGTAGAAATTTCGGGGTGTTCACTATATTATTAATTAATGATATGTTTTTATATTTTTATATCTTTTACTTATTATTTTTTTACTTATAAATATGCGTTAATATAAACTATTAAGCTCCTTATCATTTGCATCATATGATATCTTACAAAGTTATGATAAAACTCTTGAAATTAGATAGTAGTAATGGAACATTAACAAAAAAAATACTAAGAATTAATAAGAAATATTATGTAATACGTATATTCAAATATATCTTTATATGATGTCATAATTATAATAGATATCTGATAGGAACATCCAACGGGTATTTTTATAACCATAAAGGTATACTCGATTACCCGGGGCGTACTCGATACCGTCAGGTAAATACCCGATACATACCCGATGGGTTTTGGGCTAGGTATGAGACGCACTTTTTGAAAGACGGTATGAGATTGAGATTACCCATACCTGTCCCTAACCCGTCTTAAACCTGCCTTATTTCCATCCCTACTCCAGTGTATTTAATAAAAATAAAAGATCTACAAGTGTGTATCTCACTAGTGTTTAATGAACTTGCTACACAACGGGGATATGGGGGTTAACCTGCAACATATATGCGAAGGTAGATATGCATCTAGTTTTGGTTTTTCTAAAATAGATAATATTTTATCATGCACCAACTATATTATATCTAAATTTACATTTAAAAAATAATGTAAATATCTTAATGTTAAAAAAATAGATTTGTTTAGAAAATGGGGAAAAAGAAAAAAGAACAGGAATAAAACATGGTTTGAAGGGGTTGTGGGGATTAAAAATATAATGGAAGTGTCTTAACGATTTACTAACAATCCATTTGTTACTTAAGATGGGGGTGCTCATATCACACTTTAACACATCACATCACATCACATCACATATCCATTAATTATATTAAGTCACGACATATCACATCAAATCACACCATATCATTTGAGAGGGGGAAGGGACACTCATGCCATTCCATACCATAATTTTTTAATTTAATATGCTTTATAAAAATAAATAAATTTCAAATTAAAATTAAACCTCATATTAAAATAAAAAATACATGAAAATAAAAATAAATTAAAATTAAAACATTGTTATAGACTAAAATTAAAAATTAATAAAAAAACAATAACCCAAGCTAATTTTCGTCATCCAAAACCATGATATCCACATTCTCCGCAACGTGTTCCACGAGATCGAATATAAGTCTATAAATGTATGTTCTCATCATGCAACTTCAAAATGTATTCTCGTTCTCATGGAGTGGTTGATGGATCTCGAATGTGCATGTGAGAAATAGCGGTGCCATCATTTTTTAATATTCATATTGTAGAGTATAATGCACATGTATATTTGACTTCTCATTTCTTTAATCTTCATTGATCTAGCCATTAGAAGAATTATTTGCCATTTTGCTTTTAAAACATCGTTCCATGTCTTTTTTTTGCAAACTCTTGCGTCTTATTAATTTCTTTTCTTTGTACTCTAATAGATAAGAATATGATTCATAAAAATTGACAAGGAAGGATATATATTGTAACATCCTGTTTTCCGTTAATTAAAAATTAACATCGTTTATTTTTTAAGGATCATTGTTGTCAATTATGAAACTTATAGGCAATTTATGCTTATTTCTTAGTTGTCATTATTCTTTAATTTGAAGGTTAATAGTTTAATTATTAGATTGAACATAATAATGAATAATAATAATGTTACTAATAATAATAATAATAACACTAATAATAACCAAGATAATAATAATAATAATAATAATAATAATAAATAGCAATAGTAATAATAATGTTAATAATAATAGTAATGCTAACACTAATAATATTAGTAATAATAATAATAATAATAATAACAATTTGTAAAGTTAGTAAACTTAAAAATGTTTGAAACTTAAAGAAAATAAAGTTTAAGGGGTGCTATTGCCAATTAGAAACTTAATTTTAAAGTTTTGACATAAAATGTTAACTGTTGAAACAACAAGGACCATTTGTGTAAACTAATAAAACCAAACCCAAACCCCCCTTTCAAACCCGTTTTTCCGGGCGAATCTCCGACTACTTTCCAGCCAGACTCCAACGGGTCCAAAACCCACAAATTAGTTTAATCCATAATCCCAAATCGTTCCAAATCTCTTCTAGATCATGCATTGAACTTAATACATCAATTAATCGAGTTAAAACACCGGTTACAAAACTCAACCGAGAGCATAAACTCCATAGTCTTTCGGGCATTTAATCCTAATAATAATCTAATTAAACGAACCTAAACACATCTAACTAATCCTAATCGTTCACAACTCTCAATTTCACCTGAAACACACAAAATTACACCTTCGATTCTCTCTGAAACCGCAACCTGCAACACACTCGAACACCATCAACAGGACATCAAGACCTGGAATTGATAAGGGGCTTTTAGTCCAATTTATCATTCGAAGCTATCCACAAATTTAATTTGGTTATCATTGCCAATTGCTCATCAATCGTTCACCTTCGGTCGCGGCTTGCTCTTCGATTGTTCTTAACATCATCTCAAATCAAACAGGGTAATTAAACATTGATATGAACTCATTTCTATTTGGAGAACAAAAGCCCCATGATGTATAACATTAAAAACAACGATTTGATCTTCAATTTTGGTTCGAATTAACATTGGGTTCATTCGATTTGGGTTAGTTTTGTAACAAGTGTATTTAAGAATTAAAGGCCAAATTTTAGCATGACCACGGCCCTTAGTTCACTGGTTACTCACTCACATATCAACATTGAGGTCTCGGGTTCGAACCCGGGCACCCTCAAACATTTTTTAAGGCTTTTTAGCCCTTTATATAATTATAGAAAATTTGTAAAAATATAAAAATAAATTTTGTAAACTTTAAATAATTTTAAAGACACCAAATAATTTTCTGTAAATTTTCTAAATTCAAATAACCAAATATCTTTTTAATAAATTTTTTAACAAAGGTTATTCTTGGTTTATTTCTATTAAAATAGATTTTAAATAATAATTAATAAATTAATATTGGTCCAAAGTTACCTTTAATTTATCATTATTTAAATCATGCTTATTTCAAGTGTTTATTTAAGTTTTATATTTAAACTTTATTAGTTATTATATATGTTTTAATTTCATTTTCTCTATATTAAAAGACAAAAATGGTATATTTTTTTATTTAACGTACTTACAAAAATCTTCAAATTCCACTTAGAACCCTAGTCCTCGTTAATTCGTTAAACTTATTATTAGACTTAAATCTTGTAAATATATATATATATAATATATATATATATATATATATATATATATATATATACCTTGTGAGGGATTACGTTGGAACAACGTTTATTATTCCTATTAATCTTCAGTTATATACTCATTAATCATGTGAGTTTTCTTGCCCCATTTTATATTTTGTCATGGTTATTTGTGTTATTGTGAGTATTACATGAGATACATTATATGCTGACAATCATTAACAATTGCTACCCCGGCGACGTCATAGATCTATGGGTCTGACAAGCCTATTTGGTGCTAAAGTCAATGTATTGTTGGCTCCTGATAATGTATGACTTGTTCATCATGGGAACCAAATACACTTAGCTAATCGTTATAAACTTGTAAACTTAATCTTGGTCAAGGTTTGATTGTAGTTATATGTGTTCTATAAACTTGCGTAACTCATAACCTTTGACATGAATTGTTATTTGTAAACCTTTTGATATATCTATGTATATTAAACCTTGGAAACTCACTAACTTTCAAAGTTGACCCTTTATTTTTAACATGTTTCAGGAAATGCCCAAACTTGAAGTTATCTTTTGAAGTTTGCTCACATCAAGAATTTGAACCTAGATGATTGAATAAATGTTTTGGATTATTCATCTTATGTTATGGTTTTCTTCTTATTTGAGACTTGTGGTTGAAATTTACATTTGAAACTTATGATAATAATATTTTGATTAAATGATAGCATTATGTGGTTGTGAACAATTTTAATCCTCATATCTTGAGGATTCGTCGTCAAGGTTAGGATGTGACATATATCATTTGCTAGATACTAATTAAGTTTATATTGTTAACATGAGATGGACATATCGGGGCAGTTACATTCAATTTTGGCGTGAGTAGTGGAGATTGATTGTGAACATTAATGTCGTTGTCACAACCTTCTAAACTAAAACATGCATGCCAAAATGACAAATCTTATGATGCCACGACCTCGAGAATTACTGTTAAACCAACGTGATCACTTTAGTTATATTGTCCTCGCAAACACGTAGGATAATTTCTCCATTTCCAATAAGTACAATCAATGCTACTGTGCTTTTCTGGAATGCCATGTCTATATTGATGTGTATCGTACAATATTTCAATATATGTCACACCCCAACCATAGCTAAATATATTCAAGACATTCACGTGAAGTCCTAGCAAACATAGCTAAATATTCGTCGTATGTGTCAGGTGAATTAACTGTTGCGAGTTGACGTATTGTTGAGTGCATTTTTTGTATTCGCGTGGAACTTCCTTTGCATCTCTCATCTGACCCTTCTTATACCGTGGAAAGGTGTTACGTATATCGTCAACAATGCGTAGAAATAAATTTCGAGGCAATCAAAATATTTTTTAACATCTCGCCTTTGCATTTTGGGGTTTTCACCAAATAATCGTTCATAAGAACGCTATTAGCCCCCAACATTATCACGTTTCAAGATCTTTTTTCTCAAACTTTCAGTCTCGTTAACTTGTTCGGCAAAAATACTAAAAATTCAAACCCGTTGGATTGGGAACTTGATAGACCGTCGTTTAGTCTTTCAAAAACCTAATTAACCTAGTTAGCTAGGGTAAGTAAGGTATCGTATCCACAGATGAATCAGTAGTTAATTTTAGCTTCTATTATGTTCTAAATGATTTTAAAAAGTAAATTATGAAGATGTGATATGAATGAAAAACAAAGGAAAATTAAGTGGATTGAATTCAATTATAATGGACGTAACCTCTTCCAAACTTCAGGTTCAAGGTTTCACATAAAACTTAATTGTTTATTAAACACCACATAGTCATAATGTTCTGAAATAAGTTAAGATAGTAATTAGAGACAGGTTGTTGTTAATAAACCTATACAACTAATCATGTCACATACTAATATAATCCTTTATCCAATAAATCAGTATCAAGTCAACCCTCTTCAGTCACCCAGTCTGTTTTTAAGCTTTGTCATCAACCAAAACGTGATTGTAAAGAAAGAACTTGAAAAGTGATAAATTGTTTATTAACTAAAGCATCAATTTGCTAAAGTTTTGTCATCACATAAGCAAATCAAATACATAAACAATTGAAATAATATGAAACCTACAGAACCATTGGAAGAAGTCACAAGAAAATTAGCCGCTCATGCTTGTGAATATGATGTTGGAAGGCATGATTGATGGTGTAATGATGAATGGATCCTTTGGAATGGTGAAAGAAGCTCTTCGGAATGACCAAAATTCGCTCCCCAAGGTTAGAAGACGAACAGGAATAAGAGATTCCCCGAAAACCCTAAAAACATGCTTTTAATGAGATTTTTTGTCGGTTACACCGTAGCCTACGCTAGCCACCATAGGCAACACTGGACACCTCTCTGTTTTCAAGTTTTTTCTTTAGTTTCTCGTTGTGCGGCTTTCCGAGAGCTTTTGGTTGACTGGTAATGGGCCTCGTAACTCCATTCCTAACTCAAATTATGTTATTTTACCGTTGCAAGGTTCTTTAACATCTTCATCCTTTCATTTTTTATCTCTTGACTCCCGTTTACATCCCGAAACTCTCATATCATGAATATTCTTTGGGTTTCACCTTTAATAATCATAAACACCAATTCAACCACCACTCATCATATTAATTCTCCATGTAAGCTTTCACTTTGATCGTTTAACCTACAAAAGCACATTCGCTCGTAGTTAATCAATTCCATGCAATTGTACACACAAATACACATAATATTAACAATTTAAGCACATAAAAACACTATCCCAACACACTCACATCAGAACTATCTGAAGAGGATATAAAGGATATAAAATAAATGTCACGAGACATTTCTGAAAAACAGATAATTAGTAAAAGAGATTTTTGTGAATTGGTGTGTGAAATTTGAGGTAATAGTTAGTATTATAGTGTATGATTTTTTTAAATAAAAGGAATATAGTCGTTAGGGGTTGGGTTGAGGTGGGGTGGGGGTGAGGAGTCCAACAACTCTATTGTGACGAGCAAAAGTGTGGCATGGGAACAACATGGACATGCCTTAGGGTGAAGGGGATCCACGGCGTAGGGGACCGACGGGGTGTTGCCGCACGACGCCACCCCTCGTCAAGGTCGCGGCGTTGACGGCCCAACCCTAATATTTCTACAATAGTTTCTAATACACCTAAATGTCAATAAAAAAGAAAAAAAAAATATTTGTCTATTGAAAATGTGATGTGTTCAATCCAACAAATGGTAGTTTAATACCGTAAGCACAATGTAAAATATATTAATTATAGAAGTATATTTTGTGGAAGGTGAATTTATCATTCTATAGAATACAAACTGAACAACAAACCCCGTATATATAATGACGATCCATGCTCTTCAACTTATCACAACGTTACTAGTGGCGCATGTTGATTTAAATAAAATCAACCCAGTCTAAATTTACCAACTTTTTCAGTAATTTATTTATTTATTTTAATATTTTTACCGCAACCACATGGTTTTTTGTAGACGGCTAAATTCTATAGGAAATGAGTCTCACGAGAAGCTTGATAAAGATTAATGTTGTTCTCGAGTCGAACCGAACGAACTTTTGCTTGTGTTTGGGTCGTTTTCAAACGGAACCGAGTCGATTGGCTCGTTTAAAACCTAGCAGAAAATCAAACGTATATTTTTTGAGCGTTAAATTTTCTAGCGAGCGTAGAGCGAGTGCAAACAAATTGCGAACAATTTATACAATCCAATTATTGTGTGTCATATGATTTGTACAACAACAAATAGGTATAATGACAAAAAATCAGTCACGTTTTATTACAAAATATTTTCATGGATAACAATACGTTATGATTGACGATGAGGCTAAAGCTATAACCGATAAGGTGGAGAGCATATTGTAGAGAACGAAGACGGTGAGAGTGGGAGATGATCGACAAAAAATATCTTTTAACGTCTTAGGATTTCACTTTTTTGTTTAACGCATAATTCTTTACTAGGTTAATTAATTAAGTATGCATAAATATAATTATATATTTGTATATAACAGGTTAAATCTAATAAAGTGTTATGTAAAAACTATATATACATATTAATTCGACCTGAACCGAACCCAACGGATCTTTGCTTGTGCTTGGCTCGTTTACAAACCGATCAGAGTCGATCGACTCGCTCATTTAGAACCGAACAAAAATACAAATAGACATTTTTCGAACAAATTCCGAACGAACGTCAAGCAATAGTCGCTTTGAAGAGACCTAATAAAGAGTACAAGCGAGAGATTAAAAATGAAAATTTTACCATCCAGAGTCAAGACCAGTCGAGATTAACGAGTTTTCCCCTATACTTTGACCACGAAGAGTAAACTTTAACTCAGGGCGATTAGGTTAAGGTTTGGGGCTTTGAACCCCAATTTTTTCAAAACTTTTATAGATATTAAAGTGAATTGGGCCTAGGTTTTCTTCAATTGCACAAAAGGCAAGTTAATATCTTAGCATTCTAAAAATATGTCATTTGATTTTCTCATTTTAGTTTTGTGCTATCAAAGTCAATAAAAGGCACAATGTCTTCATGCTTTATTTTAAGCCTATCAAAGTCAATAAAAGCATTTAGATGCTTTTCATAAATGTAATGTTTGATGGCACAAATAGTTAAGTGTTCTACTAGAGACAGTAATTTGGATTCATTTACTAATACGTTGAGTTGAATCCTCTAAAAAAAATTAAAACTTTAAAGCGTATCTCTGAAAGTGTAATTAGTTTGGAATACCCTGCTATGTGTTATTCAAATGGCATATTTTGAATATAGTAATATTTGTAAGTTATTTTTACCATCTTAAGCCAAAATATATTTTTTCAAAAAAAATGCCCGATTTTAGAATTCACTTAGGTCCGTTGAAAAGGTTGAGCCGTCCACCCTTCCACAATTGCATTCAATCCGTGAGAGGAATTGTTGAAGATTTTCCGGTTTCTCTCCTTCCATATCATCCACATTGTCATTAGATTGGCCTAGAATGTTACAACACCCTTTCTTTTGGACACATTGTTCTCGATGAGGTTACCCCACCATTCCCAGGGAGGTCACCCATCCCTGGATCGTTACCACCTAAGCACACTTAACTGTGAAGTTCTTCTATCATCTACAGTTAATACGTCCATCCAAAACACTTTGGTGATATTAGAGACCAGACGTTCCTTATGAACCATAAATCTCTACTATCTACTTCCTCAATGAGGTTTGCCTCACCATCCCATCTAAGGATGTGGGATTGGCCTAAGGAGTCACTCTAAACACCCTTGGGGACTCACCATCCTTGATGAGGTTTGACCTACCATCCCGAACGACACAAGAGTGGTTCTGATAGGATTTCATAACACTTTAGCCCTCATACCATCAATATTGTCTGCTTTGCCCATGAGAAACTCATAGATTTCCTTTTGGTTGCCCTGGTGAAAATATTTCAAGGAGATCACCCATTACTAGATTGCTAACAGTTGAGCACACTTAATTGTAGAGTTATCACTCATCCACAACCAATACACCTAAAATGTTTTGATGATGTAAGAGACCAGACATTTTTATGAATAAAGAATCGCTCCTATCCACGATCGATATTAGATTTCTATAAAGTGTTACACTTATATTGCTTATTGGTCTTCTACTATTCAAATTTATAATAAGGAAATTTGATCCGCTTTATTTTTTGATTTTATATTAAAATCAAGTTGTGTCCGGAGCAAACACATTTATGGTCAGAATGTTCAACTCCATGTTTTGTTGCACCCAGGATCAATTGACATATGATGAACATTTGGGTTCTGCAAATTGTGCAGGGACCCGTGAAAGTTTTGATGAGAACAATCAAAATACATGCACAAACACACTATATTATATATATTTTTCTGACATTCAAATGAATCTACAATAGGTTATATATACCCATCAATATTTGTAGTTATATAACTGCCTTTTGATAGTTAATACCCATTTGACCAAGATATCTTATGACTTTCTGATTGCTACTTGAATCGGATTCCAACTGGTTCCGCCAAGATAATTCTTTCTTGTTTGAAGATTCTCTGTTTCCCTTAATTTCCTTGTTGACCTTTTGCGTCCTTTTTCTATCGCTTCCTTATGATTAAATTCAAAATCATTCACTTTGATGCATGCTGTTTCCATGCTTGAATCTCCACCATCACCCTTACAGTAACACTTGATTCACTTGGTCCTTTTGACCAAATCCAAGCGTTGGATCAATGCTGAAACATCTGCACCATCAACACCGCTTAAAATGAATTAATCTTCCATTTCTTCACAACCGCATCACACAATTTCTTTTCATTGTTCTGTAAATAAGTTGTTTTAACATTTAAATTAAGAGATAAACAATTTTAATAAACTATCAGAAGCAATAGTTATAATTTATGTGATGATATTGAATCTAGAAATATATTTCAGGGGTAACGTAATTTAATTTTTTTACCGTATATTAATATAAATAAATAAAAAACATAATAAAAAGTTAATGAAATGCCTAATTGATCTCAGAATTCACCTCTTCGATTTTTCATTGCTTGAAAACGAAGTATTACATCCTCATTTGTCACTTCATCAAATGTTTCCCTTTCAACCGCACATACTAGAGCATTGTTCAAATATTCCTCCCCCGTTGGAATCCATAAATCCATCTTTATAAGCTTCAGTTTAGAAAAACATCTTTCAAGCGTTGTTGTTGCAACTGGTAAAATCAATACTAACTTCAATATCCGATAAAACAAAAGAAAAGATAGATTTTTTCCGGTCTCCACCATTAGCCGAGCAAGATGACACATTCCATTCAAGTTTGTAAATCTATCATCTTCTATTAACGAGTGATAAAACACTTTAAGCTCACCCAAAATACATTATTTTTCATTTATATTAAAATCAACCGGATACATCTTAGAAAAAGTCACTATCTTAGATATGTCAAACTTTAAAAATCCATTACAAGGATTTAAACCCGACATATTTTCTACCAATGTAGTTGATACCTCATTAAACAGATTTCTTAATTCTTGAATTTGCATATCCAAAACCGTATTAAAAATCTCAACCTCAAAATGATGTCGATTAGTAATGATATTCTTTCGGTTTCTTGGGTTACCATAACTTTCCATCATATCCAACACCTTAATATGATTTTTTTTCATAAAAACAAATCACTTTTTCCAACATAGCATCAAACTCCTTTTGTCTTAAATCATTTAACGCTTGTTTTGTTCCATTTGTCAATTAACTCGCTTCTAATAAGGCTTGACTTTTTTTTGAAGATGTTTAGATAAAACATTTGTGTGTCCCAAAATATGTTCCATCAAGTGTGCATAAAAAACAAACTCAAGTTTTTTAAAATACGATAAAATACCTTGTGCACTAGTTCGTTGTTGAGTGTCATCTCCTTCTTTTTTTAACATAACGAAGCACGTCAACAACTTCCGCAAATAATTTAAGCACACTTATGATTGTTTCATGATAAGAATCCCATCTTGTATCTCCGGCTCGTACTATGGAACTCTCTTGATTTAATCATTTTCCGGTCTTAATTTCACATGAAAGAATTCCTTCCTTCACACTCTTTTTTTGCCTCCCATAACATATATTTTCATTTGCAAGAAGCAGAAACCGTATTAACAACCATGTTAAGATAATCATAAAACTCTTTAACACCTTCATGTTTTTTTGCAACCGCCACAATCACTAGTTGTAGTTGATAAGCAAAGCAATGTATGTAATGTTCCGATGGATTATCTTTAATAATCATTGCTTTTAAGCCATTAAAATCTTCTCACATATTGCTTGCACCATCATAATCTTGACCCCTAACATGTTTTAAAATTAAAAAAATGCAAAATAATAATTAATTTATATTAAAGTTAATTGCAGAAACTAGAAAGTATAAAATTTAGTACTTACTTGATCAATACTCAACTGGTTATTTGCTAACAAATAAAGAATGGTTTCTTTAAGAGTTGAAGAAGTTGTATCTTTCATATGAGCAATTCCAATAAAACTTTCTCTAACAACCCCGAGTTTATCTACATATCTCAAAACTACCACCATTTGTTCTTTTAAAGATACTTCACTAGACTCATCTACTAACAATCCAAACACATTATCCTTGATTTCTTCACAAATCTTTTTTGTTACTTCTTTCACAAATCTTTTTTGTTATCCATTTGATTAGGATGATAACTAGCAATAGGAGGCCTATCAAAAGGGCCAGAAGGAAGATCATTCAAATCAAGTTCATTTGGGATCGAAGGAATTCGACCCAAAGGAATTGAACCCGAAGGAATTGAAACCGAGGGAATTGAACTCAAAGGAGTTGTTGAACCAATATTATCATCATTATTAGAAGCTATATCTTCATCTTGAAATTTTCTTTTAAAAAAATTGTCTATAAGAACTTGTTTTTTTCATCTATCAAATCTCTAATTTATAAAAAGTAACACAATAATCAATCTTCTACTCTAGAAATAACACAGTTTGAACTCATAACATTTTAATATCAAATTCATAACTCTACAAATCTTGCAAATAAATCCCTAATTGTAAATATAACCTAAACATTAAATCAAATAACAATTAAACCTAGAAAGTAAAAGATTACCTTTAAGGCTTCAATAGTTCAATTCCACAAAATCGCAGCAGGCCAGCAGTAGCAGCAAGAAAATCACAACAACAGCAACCAGCATGAAAATCGATTCTGGGGGTGGGGGGAAGGGTTGGTTTTTGTGTTTTTGTGTTAAATGGTTTTAGAATATTTTTATAAATGGGCTTCAATTCCACAAAATGTTATTTATGTTAGTTGGGTTTAATAATAAATTGGGCTTTTAATTAATTGGGTTTAAAATGAATTGGGCTTTATATGTTAATTGGGTAATTGGGTTTTATAATATTTTTATAAAAGTTAATATTTTTTATAAAATACTAGACTAATTCTTATAAAAATTTTAATTTCTATAAAGTTTTGAGTTCAAATTTTTTAGGGGCAACGTAAAAAGATAACAGGGGTAACGTAATAAAAAGATAACAGGGGTAACGTAATATTTTTCAGGGGTAACGTAAAACCGTAAAAAAAATTATAAAATAAAAACGAATTTTTTTGTAACACTAGCCGTAAAAAGTTGAGGGGTAGCGGAGGCTACCCCGGGACCAAGGTAGGTCTGCCCCTGACATACATAAAATGCATATTATGGATTTAGCCTTCATTATCTTCTCAAACAAATATTATGTATGTTGCATAGACGGAAAGAAAAGTTCAGATCACCTGTAGAAGATCCTAGTGTTTCAAAACCACACGCACCTATATTGGAAGATGAAGATATATTCATGTTTAATCCCGTGTATAAAATTCTTCTGTTGTTGGTTTTTGACCTTAAAGAACCACTTTTCAATTCCAACCTAAACGTTGTTATCAAATACCTTTCTATTAGGGATATCGATCAATCAAATAAGTTGTTATCAAGCCTTTTCCCATCTTAAAGAATGCCGGTATGTGTTCTTTGTTTTCTTGTTGTTAAAAAAAAGAGGTGAAAACACGGGTTGATTGGGTGACGAGCAACCAAATATTACTTATTATTCTAAATCATGTAGAGATAACATTTTAGACATAACCTTTTAGACTTGTTAAAATATATTTTTTTAATTCATGTGAGGGTATGTTGATTGTAGGGGTACACATGTAGAGACTGATGAGGGTATGTTATTGTATGTAGACATAACCAAATATTACTTATTATTCTTAGACTTGATAAAATATTTTTTAATTCATGTTTTGGGTTGCATTCTACCAAGTAATGCATCGACTCTTGCTGAAAATATGCTTTGCTCCTTCAAAAACTTCAATTGCACCAGTAAGTTCAACTTTTTTACTTTGCTTTTTTTTCAAGTTTTTTAGCAACCAAATAATACTTATTATTCTAAATCATTAACCGTTTGATTCTTTTGCAGATGACACGCCTAAACAAATTAGAGAACTTGTGAGATAAGTTTTGTGATCACACATTTCGTTTTTTTGTTTATGTAAAGTTTGTTAAAAACAGTAAACAAACGGAGCTAGTTGCAACCAAGTATTCTTTTATTGAAATGAGAATTCAGTGAGTACAAAAGTAAAGGAGAAACCTCCTTTAAATAGAGAATGATAAAGTAACGGATCAATATAAGATCCGGATCTGAAAAACTACTTATTCAATCCTACGAATTTAAAACATAACAAACTTGAATGGGAAAGACTCCAACTACTTGGCTGCTTCAAATCCACGTGTAGATTATCACATGACCCGTTCGACCTCATTGCTATCTTTGCATGGGAGTGGGCCATCACTTTTAATACCCCCTCCCCCTTGATGCACACTCCTTAATACCCACTTTATGCCTTAGATATACAAACTTTTCTTTGGGGGTTGACTTGATTAACAAATCTACAAGTTGTTTATCTGTTGCACATTATTCAAGCTTGACTTGACCTTCTTGCACCTAATCACGAATAAAGTGATACTTGAGTTCAATGTGCTTGAAACGACTATTCATAACTGGATTTTTAGACATGTGTATGGCTGATTTACTATCACAGAAAAGGGTTGTGGCTTGTTTTTTATTTATACCAAGATCTTGAAGTATTCTTCTTAACCATACTGTTGACATGTTCCTCCGGTTGCAGAGATGTATTCTGCCTCGGTGCTCGATAGAGCCACTGTCTTCTGCTTCTTTGAACACCAGGACACCGTTGTATTCTCGATTATGAACACATTGGCCAATACACTTTTCCTGTTGTCTACACTACCTGCCTAATAACTGTTTGTGTATCCAATAAGCTGGTATTGTTGCTTCCTTCATACCATCAAGCTGAAGAGTACCTGCAAGATCTAAGAACTTTCCTTGCTACACTCAAGTGAAGTCTAGAAGGAGACTGCATAAACCAAGCTAAAACACCCACTACAAATGCCAAGTCTGGTCGGGTGTGAGTGAGATACAATAAACCACCCACTAGACTTTGGTACTACATCTCATCCACCTTGTCTTCCCTATCATTTAGTTGAAGTTTTTCATAGGTATTCATCAAAACATGCTCCACTTTGAAATCTTTCATTTGGAACTTGTTGAGAAGAGACTTGGCATATTTCTCCCGACCAACAAACACATCGGTACTTGACTGCTTTACCCCCAGGACTAGAACATATGGTAATCGACCCATGTCAGTTGTCACACCCCGACCGACAACGAAATCATCGGGGCGGACGAATGTGAAACGATTGTTCATAGCACATGGAACTAATAAATTGGAATAATATTAAATATCATTTTTCATTAAACATTACAAGACAATTAAATCATTTCAATACAAATAAGATATAAACAACTACATAAGATTTTCAATTAAACTAAGTCCAAGTCCTATATGAGTACGAAGAGATCCTCAAGTATCAAACCTAAAACATGTTAAAAATAAAGGGTCAACTTTAAAAGTTGGTGAGTCTCCATGGGTTAAACACACACACACGCACACACACACACACACACATATATATATATATATATAATATATATATATATACATATATATATATATAGTTTTACAAGTAGTAATTCTTGTCAATGTTTATGGATTATGCAAGTTTATAGAACACATATAGCTACAATCAAACCTCGACTTAATTACAACTTTATATGATTGACTAAGTGTACTTGGTTCCCACGATGAACAAGTCATACGTCATCAAAAGCCGGTAATACATCGGCTTTAGCACCAAATAGGCTTGTCAGACCCATAGATCTAAAATATCGTCAGGATAGCAATAGTTAATGATTGTAAACAATATATGTAGCTCATATAAGACTTACAATAACATAAATAACCATGACAAAAAAGTAAAGATGAATTGCATGTGCATTTACAAGTATCAAGATGCTTACAAGTATCAATATGCTTACAAGTGTAAGTTCATAAGGTTAACATGTTTCACCCTAAAAAGTGTGAAATAAAGTAAAAAGGGGGCATGGAAAATTTACATGGAAAACTCACAAGATATATATAAGGTGATGATAAGAATTTAAACGAGGCTCCAACGATTTCTTTTACAAGTTACCTAAACGTATTAATTTCAAGATTAAGTTCAATAATAAGATTAACAATTAGACGTGAACTAGGGTTTCAATTAGAATATGAGGGTTTAAATAATTAAGTAAAATAATAAATCGTTTATGTTTTGGTTTAATAAAGATGATATAAATCAATTAAGACCAAGAATAATTAAAAATAATTCAACAATTTAATTTATTGATTTAATAGAAATTAAGTATAATGTGTGAAAAAAAATAATTAATTTAATAATTAATTATTTAAAACTTGATAAGGGTGATTAATTGAATACTTATTAAATGACTTAAAATTATTTACATTCATTTTGTAGAGTTTTGAACTTTTAAATAATTTATTATAAAGATCTTATAATACAAAACTTTAAGAATAAAGTATAATATGTTGTTTTATAAGTTTCAAGAATTTAATTAAAAGTTTAAGAAGTAGATTTATTAACTATTTATGATATAACATAGTTAAATAAAATATTGAATAATTAATTATTATATAATAATTTGTATAATTAATTATTTAAGGTGTTTGTAATATGTAGGTTTAAAGTATTTTAAAATAATCCAATTTTGAGCTATAGAATATTTATAACATATAAATGACTTAATTATGTTTTTATAACCTTTTTATTATTTAAAAAGTAATTAAATTTAAGAGTTATAAGTTTTAAAATCTTTAAAAATTAACTTAATAATTTTTAAAATACTTTCATTAACAAAATAATTTTTATTTTAACTACACAATATATTAATATTTTATGCAAGTTAAAATGATTAAAAATCCAATAGTTAAAAAGATTTGAGGATCCACGGGTTCGAACCCGGGTCCCTTGTGCGGGAGTTGATGGTTGTAATCGGTTGGGCAGAAGCCCAAATCTGGTTAAATGCTCAATTAAAAGTTTAAAAATAGTAATTACAAATTCCCCCGATTCATATGAACCCTAATTCAGTTTTGATCCAAATTGAACCTCAAGATGATTATGATAACAAAATTTATAAGAGGGCTTTTGATGTTCGTATGTTTTCGAGTGTGTTGAAGAATGAAATTACCTGATTGAATGAGAAATTGAAGACAACTGAATGAAGGTTCAACCGCGACTTATACGAATCTGGTTTGAGATGACAATGATGATGATAATCCAATTAATCTTGTGTGAAGCTTCTAAGGGCTATGATAATGAAAACCCTCAAACAATTTGGGTTTAATGTGCCCAGAAGATAGATGCTCGACAAGTTGCAGGTTCGAGTATTGATGATGATCGAATTCAAGGTGCATGTGTGTTTCAATTGAAATTGAAGTTACAGATGGTTCAAATGGGTTGATTAGAAGCTTTAACCTTGATTAAATAGGTTGAATATGATCAGTTTCATATCGAATGGTTTGAACATTGATTTGGGTGTTTCTGCTTGAGTTATGATTGATCCGTACATTTCTTGTTTTAATTGATGAGCCTTTTATGATCGCAATGATCACGGAGACGGTTTCTAGCAATGAATTCGATTGTATCGGTCCAAGATGAGTTGAAACCGATTGATTTTTGAATGCTTGATTTGGTTTCATCTCTTTACACAGAAACGGTGATTTAATTTCGAATTAATGGGGTTACAGGTTCGAAACTTGGTCGCGAGGGTTGAGGGCCGGTTTATTTCATAAAAAAATGATGAATTGTTGTTTGGGTGTTGCAGGAGCGATGGCTGAAGTTGGCCGGATGAGACAGAGGAGGGGCGATGGTGAGGTTGGTTTGTGTTTAAAGCAAAGTTACACATTTGGTCCCTGCAGTTTACCATGTTTAACATTTCATGCACAAGCTTTGTAAATTAGGTTTTAAAACCATTAACTTTGTAAACCATATTTAATAACAAAATTTTAATTTATAAGGTTTTTATAACTTTTTTTTTATTTTATAAGGAAATTTTACAATTAAATTTCAATTATGTAACTAAAACTCATAATTTAGAATAACTCTATAACTTTATAAAATCCAAGTTTTTAAATAATTATTCCATTTATCATTTATAGAATATTATAAAAATTATAAATCTAATTATTAAATTATTAAGGTGGTTAATAATAATCTTTATATATTTACTTATCTTTAAATCTCATAGAGATTTTAAAGTCTTATTTATTTTTACTTAATAATTAAAATTCATAATTACTTATAAAGTTGTATAAGTTTATTTGAATTCATTTTATAACTTAATAAATTCAATAAAACTTTCCATTTATTATTTATTGTAAAATGATTAATAAGTCTTTATAACTTTATGAAAAGAATTATTTATAAATCAATAGGTTATTACAAGTTGATTACATATTTGATGTATTTGATCCATTAAAGTTATTACATAATTTAATAATAAAAACTCAAAATAAGTTCGGATTTGGATTTTATCTTGAAAAGTGACGGATGTTACATCAGTCATTTCAAAAACATCTTTCATTTCCTTCTTAAACTCAGAAACAAGTTGAGCACATGAACTTGTACATATAATATCATCTACATAAAGATATACATAGATAATATTATTGTCACTTGTGTGTTTAACATACAACTTTGGTTCGTTTATGCTTTGAGTGTACCCGTTACCGGTGAAGTAGCCGTCTATCTTCGAGTACCAGGCCCTTGGGCCTTTTTAAGCCCATACAAAGCCTTCTTAAGTTTATACACCTTGTCACTAGCATCTTTGAGTTCATAACCCTCTAGTTGCTCCACGGAAATATCTTCTTCCAAATAGCCATTAAGGAACACAGATTTCACATCTAATTGATGCAAAACCAACCTCTTTGAGCAGTAACGAACATGACTACTCGGATGGTTTCGAACAGAGCGACAGGAGCAAAGTTTTCTTCAAAGTCTACACCTTTATTCTATGATTAACCTTTTTCCACTAGCCTTGCTCTGTGCCAAATAACCTGCCCATATGCATCGAGTTTAGTTTTAAACAACCATTTTAAGCCAACCACATTCTTACCGGCTGGGAGAGAAGTCAGTTCCCATGTATTATTACGTTCGATTGCTGCCAATTCTTTTGCCATGGCAATTTGGCATTCCTTCTTCTAGACTGCATCATCAAAATAAAGTGGGTCACAAATATTAAGAACAAACTGTAAGTGCATGTATTCTTCTGATTCCATGGCTATTGTGGTTGCATATACATCAGAGAGGGGCGAATATTGAAAGGAGTTTTAGAAGTTTGCCTTTGACTTGATGAAAGAGAAGACTTATTAATTAGACTTGATGGTGATCGATCACTTATGCCATCTTGCATGTGAGCAGGATCAATATCAAGGGAAGCTTGGGTTTCATGGACCCCACTTGAACTAAAACCCATATCAAAAGTAGACTCATAAAGTGGCTGACTTCTTGATTTTTGGAAGTCGTTTAACCATTTGATGGTCATGAAGAAGTCTCGTGCCATCAAAATTTAAGTGTGCATATCTTTTATGCCAAAGGTGAGAGTTGTCGTCTAGGTCAGTAGTGATTACCTCAGGAGTTGATACATCAAGGAGAAACATGGTATTGCTAAGAACATGGATCTTCATCACTTCTCTTCCTTGACTTCTGATGATGCATTTGTCTTTTTTGAACAGTAGAGAGTAGCCTTGCTTCATCAGCTGACCTACACGTAGTTGGTTGTATTCTAATAAGGAAGCATAGTACACATCTTCAAGCAATCATGAATTTAGAGAACCAACATTTACTTGAATCGTCCCTTTGCCTTCTATATTCAATGTCTTATTGTTTTCAAGTTGAACTTCCAACTTGAAGGTTTCATCTAGTTGAGTGAAGTTGGCCTTTGAGCCTGTCATATGGTTTGAGCACCCAGAGGCAATAAAACACAAGTTATTATTTTGTACCTGGTTTAGGTTGGACACAAGGCTAAGTGACAGGTCAATAAGGCAAGCCATGAACAAATGTTACTCATCACTTCCTCATTTGTTTTAGCAACATTGGCTTGCTCTTCTTGATTATACCAACATTCTTTGGATATATGACCATACTTCTTGCACACATAGCATTAGGGAACACGATTGCTCTCACTGGAGCGCCCCCTATCACGAACTCTTCCAAAACCACATCCACGACCACAATTGCTATTCGAATTTTGAGGTCGTTTGAATTCTTGTATCACTTGCAAAGCATGCTCTTCACCCTTTTCAGATTTTTCAGTTGATTTGCTCATCATACGATGCTCTTGGGACTGCAATGAACCCATTAACTTAACAGGATTAAGTTGAGACAAATCATACACTACCTATATAGACGAAACAATATAGTCGAACTTAGTTGAGAGACTTTGAAACACTTTTTCAACTATGACTTGATCTGCCACTTCTCCATACACTCGCTTCTGACTTACTATCGCCATAACTCGAGAGAAGTAGTCCCCCACGAGTTCTTCCTCCTTCATGGATGGAATTACGAAGTCTTTACGTAGCCCTTGCAGTATATAGCCTTCACTTGCTTATCACCTTGAAATTCAATTTTCAAGGTCTCCCACGCCTCCTTAGCAGACTTGCTATTCGAGAAAAAAGAGAGTCATTAATAGCCTGCTGAATTAAAGTCATTAAAAACAGTAAACAAACAGAGCTAGTTGCAGCCAAGTATTCTTTTATTGAAATGAGAATTCAGTGAGTACAAAAGTAAAGAATAAGCCTCCTTTAAATAGAGAATGATAAAGTAATGGACCAACATAAGATCCGGATCTGCAAAACTACTTATTCAATCCTATGAATTTAAAAACATAACAAACTTGAACGGGAAAGACTCCAACTACTTGGTTGCTTCAAACCCACATGCAGATTATCACTTGACCAGTTCGACCTCATTGCCACCGTTGCATGGGATTGGGCCATCACTTTTAATAAAGTTTTGGATGCCTGCACTCGCGCTCAACACTCCTTGGCCCATTGTAATCTATTTGAACGTGGTATTAAATATTAGTTAGTGTATTATATCTGAACATGATATGAAATATTAGTTAGCATATTCAATCTGACATGATATCGAATATTGGTTATTTTATGACAACTTGCATATATCCTAAAGATTATCAACAACTGAAGTACATACAACAAATGTTAGAAGAAGCTAGGTATATTTTTTTGGGTCCAATATTTTGGACCACATACAAAATCAAGTTCACTTTATATGCTGGCATTGTTGTAACTATAATTACTTAATCCATATATACATAGGTGTGTCTAAGTATAGTTATATTAATGGGTCGTTTATGTAATTAGTATAAAGTTAACTTAGAGTTCAAGTATGTAAAGTGTATGTATGTATAAGGGTTTAGGGTGTAAAAACCTAAACACGTTAACTACCAATAGGGTATATATAGATGTCAAGAGTCTGTAAACATAATTAACATTCATAATCAAATATTTTTGTTCTAAGATTCTCTCAAGTTTTATACAAGTTGTTCATATTCAAGATCATCAATCAAGAGCCTAACGATCCTAAAGGGCCAACAGGCATGACAGTGATGTAACTAACACCTTAACACCACAGTAACCACGTAGAAAATGTTGGGTTAATCTTGATCAGGTCAAGTTACGAGTCACGGGTCTAGTGTTTGAGTTATGTTTTATTTAAAGTATGCAACAAGTTTTTAATTTTGAATTAGTTTAGGTAGTGGAATAGTGGGTGATGTTAAATATTAGTTTATTTTATAGGAATAGTGACCCATGTTTGCATGTTATTTTTTAATGTATTTATGTGTATGTTTTGCAAGTAATAAAAATGCAATGAGTTTGTGAGTATGATCTTGGGCCTAAAACCAACATAAAATACTAATCTCGTCGTGTACGCTAGTCACATCGCTAGTTTTTCTACAACAATAAAATAAGTAGTTCCACAACCAAACAGTCCGCACTTCCCCTCATTGCTGACCATCTTAATCTTATTATTAGGGTTTACAATTCAACTTTTGATTTTTCAATGCACGGCATAGACTCTTAGTCATTGGCAAAATTCTCAGCAGCTTCCTCCATTAATTATACCCATCATTTTATATACATGATAAACACCCCCCATATATAGTTTCTGCTATAATCAATTTTCTTTAACAATATGAAGTTATTTCAAGCTTACATATTACTCATTTTCCTTTCACTAACTGCAAAATCAATTGCAACTCCAGAATACGCTAAAAGAGGGTGCAGAGATAAGTGTGGGAACGTGAGGATTCCATACCCTTTTGGAATTGGTGCGAATTGTTCTGTCAACGAATGGTATGTCGTCGATTGCAACTCCTCGACCCCATATTTACGTGCACTCAAGAACTTGGAAGTCTTGGGTGTAAACTTGGAATATCAAACAGTAACCGTTAATACACCATCGGTCTCTGATTGCCATAACCAAGTTCAGGATAGCATCGATCTTGGCATGAGCCCGTTCTTTTTTTTCCAAATCACACAACAAGTTTCTTTTTGAGGGGTGTGGTAATGCTGTTATGATGGATAATGGGCGTGTGATCACCGGCTGCGGCTCAACTAATTGTGTGAATGAGACTGTTGGTGAACAAACCAACTGTTTTGGCATGGGATGTTGCCAAGCAACAATTCCTCATCATCTGAAGTCTTACAGCATGAATCTCACGCGTTGAGTGGAGATGGAGAGTGTGGATCTGCCTTGTTGGTGGACGAAGACTCATATGCTAAACGAAACATGTCTCTCGCTGCTAACAACGTTTCTATTCCCGTTTCCCTCGTGTGGACGCTTACATCCAGTGACATAGCTTACTGTTGTAGACCACATATCTCTGTCCCTTTATTTCGGGAACTAAATATGGGTAATGGTAATTCCATACAGTCACGAAAATGTAAGCTCCACGAGTTTTACGTAGGAAATCCTTATTTGTCATATGGATGTGAAGGTACGTACCTATCATATCTACGGGTTTCAGTTAAGTTCTTATTACGTTTTTGGCTTCAGACACAAAGCAGCTTCTGAATCTTACGTGCGTGGTGTTTTGAAAGGGAAGAATGTGCAAGGTGCTATAGTGGCTATTGTGACTATGATATAATATATATGGACGATGGCTCAATTAGAATAAACAACATCACTTGTGGAACTTCCTATTTACTTTCTGAAAGTTTTGGAAGCAAATCGTCATCCGTTGGTGTTATCCTAGGTAATATTCGAGCTATTTGCTCATGATCCTATATTCTTAAATTCATTCATCTTTGTATAAGAGATGACTAAGTAAGAAATGGCATAAGTAACGAAGGACAACTTTTAGTGCATAATTAAATGAGTGGAGCATTCATAATTTTTTTAATAGGGGTTGGAAAATTTAATGATAGGTTGTATATTATTGAATACTACTTTTCGGTTTAGGATGGGTTCATGTCACATAACAAACAATAAAAAGGAAACTAAAATTCATATACATAAGAAAAATATCTCAATCGACATTAGAAGGACATCATAGATATTTCTAAAGATAATCTTTGGCCTTATTTTTTAATGGGAAAAACTTTAAAATATCCCTTTAACCAATTTTTTATCTCTAAAATGTTACTTTCACCAGCTCAACAACCAAACTATCCTCACTCAACACGGGTGTCCCGGCCACAAAGCTAGTTTGTTCGAACTCACGATAAGTGGTTCAAATAAGTCACGTAGATAAATAAGGTCGTTATGAATGTACAAACGAACTTACGAAGGTTCGGACGACCGTAAGTTTGTGCGGACGAACTTACGAAGGTTCAGACGACCGTAAGATTGTTCGGACGAACTTACGAAGGTTCAACGAACAACTAAAAGTCCTTCATAACAACCCTATTTCATGATCGGTTATTGCGCGGGGATATTTTATGGAAAAAACATGATCAAAGTGACATTTTAATTTAGAAATTTTCCTTTTTTAAACTCTAGCCATAACATCATCTAGAAAATCATTACTATACATTTATTTGCAATATAAAAATTATAATGATGTTAACCACGAACAGAGTGGTGGCCGATGATAAGCGGCCCCCGCAGCAAGAATTTTTGAAAAAACTAGGCAGTTGGGGCTTGGGGCGGTAGCGACGATCCAACTATTTAGAGTTAGATACGTAATTTAACAAATCATGTCTTCAATTGCTCTTAATATTGTGTAACTTATGATTGAATCATTTATTAACAACTAGGTTAACTGTTTAATGGTTGGCTCGTTGCTTCGAAAGGTTTAATTTTAATATAATATTGAGTATTTGCATAATTTGATTTATAGAATTTGCAGAAGTTAATTGTTTAAATAGTTTGTTTATATTCATAAAATTTTATAATCTTAAAATGAGTTTTTTGAAACAATGTCGCATTTTATTATGGGTTGGTGTTAAAAGTTTATTGACTGTCAGTGTCAAAGTTTATTGGATACCTGTAACGATTATATTGTATATATACTAAGGAACTAATAATCCCATGCGGACGACCCCTCCCCCACCACCTAGGTCTGCCAATGATATAAATAAAAAGTAAGAAAAATAACACAAGGAATGGGCGGACGCAAAACATGAAACTAAAACATAGTGTAACGACTAAGAAGTACAAATATGTTACCTAAAGATGAATGATGGAGTTATAACATCACATCAATACTTTCATCTTGTAAGTTTTTTAAAGTGTTATAACATCACACTTTAAGATCATTTAACCATAAATATACGAGTTAGATTCAAAGTATCTAACTTTTCATTTTTTGTTGCCCTTGATTAAGGTGTTAGCATAAGTATGGGTGTACTTTTTCTTGTGGCTACAAGTTATGCATTGTACAAATGGATAAGGAAGACAAAAGAAAAGAGACAAAGAAGAAGGTTCTTTAAACGAAATGGTGGCTTACTTATTAAACAACAAGAAGAAGCTGACCCGTCTTTAGTTGGTAAAACCATACTTTTTACATCACGTGAGCTAGAGAAGGCCACCGACAAATTTAATGAGAATAGGATTCTAGGTCGAGGAGGTCAAGGTACAGTGTATAAAGGGATGTTAGTGGATGGAAGGATCGTGGCAATCAAGAAATCAAAAGTTGTTGATGAAAGCCAATTAGAGCAGTTCATCAACGAGGTAGTCATTCTTTCCCAAATCAATCATAGGAATGTGGTCAAACTATTAGGATGTTGCTTAGAGACAAATGTACCATTACTTGTTTCTGAATTCATTCCAAATGGTACATTGTATGATCACCTTCATAATGAAACCGACGGGTTCCTAATATCTTTAAACATGAGATTACAAATAGCTACAGAAGTTGCAGGAGCACTTGCTTACTTGCATTCAGCTACTTCCATTCCAATATACCATCGAGACATCAAAACCACAAATATACTTTTGGATGAAAAATACAGGGCCAAAGTGTCCGACTTTGGAACTTCAAGGTTTGTCTCAATTGAGCAAACTCATTTGACGACCTTAGTCAAAGGTACGTTTGGATATCTTGATCCTGAGTATTTTCAATCTAGCCAATTTACCGAAAAAAGTGATGTCTATAGTTTTGGTGTTGTTTTGGTTGAACTTTTAACTAGAGAAAGGCCAATTTCTCTAACTCGATTCGGTGAACATAGAAGTTTGGCTACACATTTCATGTTAGCTATGGAAGAAGGCGTGTTATGTCTATTTTTGATGCAGTGGTGATTAAAGAAGGTACTAGAGATGAGCTTCTCTTGTTAGCTAACCTTGCAATGCGATGCTTGAATTTGAATGGAAGGTGTAGGCCAACAATGAAAGAAGTGGCTATAGAGTTGGAAAACATCCGGACATCACATATTCCCTCTATGGTTCAAACCACCCGGCCAGTCATGTATGGAGAGGAAGTTTTGACACTAACATACGGTGAATCATCAACTCTTGAGCTTGAATGTTAACATAGTCAATTTTCAATTTGCTAGTCTTCCTTTTCATATTGTTGTAAATCTACGTGGTGAATATTCATATTTTCTTTCTCACGTCTCTAATATATAATTTTCTTATAACAATATGGGACTTTTACAACTATATACGGCTTTTCATATTTTAATTTAATCCATTTAGCATGTTTTGAAAGATTCATTCTTGTTTACCTATTATTATCTGTCCATACTATCAATACAAGTAAATAAAACTTTATATATTTGCTTGCATAAACATTTACTTTTAAGGTTTTAATAACCTGTGTTTACCTATTATTATCTGTCTCTACTATATAATAATCTTCCTCACCTTCAATGCTCCCAACGGTGAGACCTCCAGCCTTTTTGTCAGATAGTAGTTAGTTCCAAGCAATTCAAGAAATCTTGGACTTTTGTTAATTCAATCCCACAAGAAGCCCCCTGTGATATCAGCTTTATAAGGTTTTAATAACCTGTGTTGGAGCTGTATACAATGACAAGTAGTATAATGGCAAGCTACTAATTAAGAACAATTTTATCAATTCTACATAACCACCAATGGATATGATAAAGAGTTTGCTTTTCAGGTGGAAAGCTTCCATTTTATTTTGGTAATAATCAGATCCCATTTTTTACAAGGTTCATATTAGCTCTAACCCGAAGCTCAAGAAAAGTAAAAGGAATGAATCTGATTTACACTTTTGATTTGAGGAGATACTAAGGAGGTCGCCAAGTCTACTCCAACCCGTTTGATACCCGAGAAAAATCCTAAGTCGCACGCATTTTGCAAGGACATACCACCATGACTCTAACGAGGAGGAATGGTGAGAGGGACTTCCTCTGTTTTATTTTTTGATTATACGAACCCATCGTATCATGCAATGGCGGACCTACATGTTGTCGAGGGGTAGCATCCGCTACCCCTCAACTTTTAACGCGTAGTGTAAAAAAAACGTTTTTATGTAAAAAAAAATTCACGGTTTTACATTACCCTAAGAAAATATTACGTTACCCCTGAGAATTTCTTACGTTACCCCTAAAATATTTTTAAACTCAAAACTTTATAGAATTTTTTAAATTTGATAAAATTAGTCTAATATTATATAAAAAGTATTAACTTTTATAAAAAGATTATAAAATACAATTACCCAATTAATATTAAAAGCCCAATTCAATTTAAAACCATCCCAATTCAATTTAAAACCCAGCCCAATTCAATTTAAAACCCAACCCAATTACCCAAACTAAATTAATCGGCCCACCCCCCACCCCCCAAATTGACATCGACCATCAGGGCTTGAGAGTTGAGCATCACCGTCACCCCCTCCCCCCTCCACGGCTCCACAGACCACAGTCCACCCGAGTCTCGACCACCCCCAATCGGCCAATCAATCGAAGTATCGAACCCGACCACCCCCAATCCGCTCCCCCGACCAGGCGACCAGCGGACTTGCGGCTCCACAGTCCACACTTGCGGGCTGCGGCTCCCCCCTCCCTCCACGGCTCCACCTCTGATAACAGCATGTTTGATTGTTCAAATCGAAGGTAATCTTTCACTTTGAGGCTCAAATCAACCTGCTGCTATTTGATTGTTCAAACTTTGAACCATTATAGGTTATTTGATTTAATGTTTAGGTAATAGGTTTTATTGACAATTAAAGATTTGTATTGTTATTTGATTTATTTGCAAGATTTTTAGAGTAGAGTAGAAGATTGAAATTGAAATTATTATGTTATTGTATTGTGTTTGATTTAAGATTGAATTGTGTTTGATTTAAGATTGAATTGTGTTTGATTTAAGATTGAATTGTGATATTATAGAACATTGATTATTGTGTTATTTTCTACAAATTAGGGATTTGAAAGATGAAAAAACAAGTTCTTATAGGTAATTTTTTAAAAGAAAATTTCAAGAGGAAGATATTGGTTCTAACAATGATGATAATATTGGATCAAATACTCCTTTGAGTTTGATTCCCTCGGTTTCAATTCCTTCAGGTTCAATTCCTTCGGGTTCAATTCCTTCGATCCCAAATGGATTTGATTTGAATGATCTTCCGTCTGACCCTTTTGATAGGCCTCCTATTCCTAGTTATCATCCTAATCAAATGGATGACATAAGAAGACACTATCTTGTTAAAATGCTTTTCAACCACAAAATCATAAATTTCTATTCAAAGAGTATTCTAGTGGGCAAAGACGTTTTAATGTTAAATGGTTTGATGCATATCCGTGGTTAGAGTATAGTACTAAAGTGGACAAAGCCTATTGTTTATATTGTTATTTGTTTAAAGAAAATGTTGGCAATCAAGGTGGAAGAGATACTTTTTCAAGTTCAAGTGAAAGGTTTTGTAATTGGAGTAAACCGGGTGCCTTAAAAGACTATGTTGGATCAGTTAACAGTCATCATAATAAGGCAATACAAAAATGTGATGAACTCTTGAAACAAAAACAATCTATTGATGTTAAGTTAAATACGATAAGTGATCAAGAAAAAATGGCAAACTGGTATAGATTATTGGGATCTGTTATTAGCGCTACATTTTGCCTAGAAAATACTTTACCACTTCGAGGTCATGATGAATCGGAGAAATCTCATTCGAAGGGTTGTTTTCTTTCAGTATTAAAGTTGGTTAGTAAGAATAATTCGGAGATTGGTAAGTACACATTAGGGAATGCAAAGAAGAATAATAAACTAACGACTCCATCTATACAAAAGGAGATTATTGATTGCTTTGCGAAAGAGGTAACAAAAAAGATTTGTGAAGAAATCAAGGATAATGTGTTTGGATTGTTAGTAGATGAGTCTAGTGACGTATCTTTAAAAGAACAAATGGCGATAGTTTTAAGATATGTAGATAAACTTGGGGTTGTTAGAGAAAGTTTTATTGGAATTGCTCATGTGAAAGATACAACTTCTTCTACTCTTAAAGAAGCCATTCTTTCTTTGTTAGCAAATAACCAGCTGAGTATTGATCAAGTAAGTACTAAATTTTATACTTTCTAGTTTCTACAATTAAACTTTAATATAATTTAATTATTATTTTGCAATTGTTGTTAGGGGTCAAGGTTACGATTGTGCAAGCAATATGCGAGGAGAGTTTAATGGCTTAAAAGCAATGATTATTAAAGATAATCCATCGGCACATTACATACATTGCTTTGCTCATCAACTACAACTAGTGATTGTGGCGGTTGTAAAAAAGCATGAAGGTGTTAAAGAGTTAATACGGTTTCTGCTTCTTGCAAACGAAAAGATATGTTACGGGAGGCAAAAAGAAAGAGTGTGGAGGAAGGAATTCTTTCAGGTGAAATTAAGACCGGAAAAGGATTAAATCAAGAGAGTTCCATAGTAAGAGCCGGAGATACAAGATGGGGTTCTCATCATGCAACAATCATAAGTGTGCTTAAATTATTTCCTGAAGTTGTTGACGTGCTTCGTTATGTTAAGAAAGAAGGAGACAACACTCAACAACGAACTAGTGCAAACGATATTTTATCGTATTTTAAAAAACTTGAGTTTGTTTTTTATGCACACTTGATGGAAGATATTTTGGGACACACAAATGTTTTATCTAAACATCTTCAAAAAAAAGTCAAGATTTATTAGAAGTCAGTAAGTTGATAAATGGAACAAAGCAAGCGTTGAATGATTTAAGACAAAAGGGGTTTGATGCTATGTTGGAAAAAGTGATTTGGTTTTGTGAAAAAAATCATATTAAGGTGTTGGATATGATGGAAAGTTATGGTAACCCAAGAAACCGAAAGAATGTCATTACTAATCGACATCATTTTGAGGTTGAGATTTTTAATACGGTTTTGGATATGCAAATTCAAGAATTGGGAAATCGGTTTAATGAGGTATCAACTACATTAGTAGATAATATGTCAGGTTTAAATCCTTGTAATGGATTTTCAAAGTTTGACATATCTAAGATAGTGGCTTTTTCTGAGATGTATCCGATTGATTTTAATATGAATGAAAGAGGATGTATTTTGGGTGAGCTTAAAGTGTTTTATCACTCAGTAAAAGAAGATGATAGATTTACAAACTTGAATAGAATGGGTCATCTTGCTCGGCTAATGGTGGAAACTGGAAAAAATCTATCTTTTCCTTTGTTTTATCGGATATTGAAGTTAGCATTGATTTTACCAGTTGCAACAGCAACGGTTGAAAGATGTTTTTTTAAACTAAAGCTTATCAAGACGGATTTACGAAATCGAATGAGGGAGGAATATTTGAATAATGCTCTAGTATGTGCGGTTGAAATGGAAACGTTTGATGAAGTGACAAATGAGGATGTAATGCTTCGTTTTCAAGCTATGAAAAATCGAAGAGGTGAATTCTGAGATCAATTAGGTATTTCATTAACTTTTTTTATTATCATGTTTTTTACTTATTTATATTAATGTACAATAAAAAAATTTAAATTACGTTACCCCTTAAATATATTTCTAGATCCGCCACTGGTATCATGAGGTCTAATTCTAGTTATATATTATTTTCAAAGTGAATAAAAAGCTATAAACAAATACAAAAAAACTTATTTTTAAGAATTCCGAATAATTTATTGAATATTTTATTCATATGAAAATCAAAAAGATTATCATATTTTAGTAGGGCTAGTCCCGAAAGTGTTCGAATAGTTTTAGGCTCGGGGCGAGTAGAAAAAATGAGCCCTACAAATATATTGTCAATAACCAGTATCAAAAATCTATAATACGACAATAATTGTTTTACCAATAAATAAAAGTATTATAGCAAAATAATTTAGTTTACTTAATTAATCGAATCGTAAGACTCCCCTAGGGTTTTTTAATTTACTTTAGATTTGATCCAGTAAACTAATTAAAATGATAACGGATCCTAAGTTTCAGTTGATCAAGATAATTAAATTGCCATTGGGTTTGTTAATTAGTTTTTTAATAATCTATAGTTGTTTTTATATATACGTACATATATATTTTTTTTTTAATTTTGAGCCCTTGATGAGATTGGGTCCTGAGCGGTCGTCCATCCTACCCAGCCTCCCATGATTTTCAGGAATCGATACATGAAAAATCAATTCTACAAAAGTGAAAACTGAACATTATTAAATAATAACAATTGTTATACTTCATATTTGTTGTAAAACTAATCGAGAATACGAATGCGGAATATCAACAATACAAAGATGATACAAACAAGAAACAATGTTGTGAACAAGAACTTTCAAATGATTATTATGACTTGAATGATTTTGGATGCCTTACCAATTACACCACTCCGTTATTTATAGTGTGTAATTAATTATAACTAACTCTCAACACATATTGAGAATTTACACAAACCACCCTACACTATATCTTCCGAACGGAAGTAACCATTCGGAAGATTCCCTACCAAAAATATGCATACTTCGGAAGAAATCCAAAGTACAAAACAACATCCTTCCGAAGCAAACATAACCTTCGGAAGATATCAACTTAGCTTCGGAAGACTATGTCAAGCTTAGGAAGAAGCTTAACTTCAGAAGTTTCACTTGTTTTGGCTTTTAATATTTCACAATCTCCATCTTAAAATCCAAAACAAGATTTTAAACAACTCCCAATGCATCCAAGCAAAACTTGAACTTCCCACCAGGTAAAGACTTTGTAAACACATCTGCGGATTCTCCAAAGTAGACACACTTTCCACTTTCACCTTCCCAGCATTCACCACATCTCTTATGAAGTGCAACTTTACATTGATGTGCTTTGTTATCTCATGAATATGATATTCTTTGACAATTGAACTGCACCCTGGTTATCACAAAACACCACCGAGTCTGCAAATTTGATCCTCAACTTAGAAACAAAACCATGCAGCCACATAGCTTCCTTGACTCCCTCAGTCAATGCTATATACTCAACCTCTGTTGTAGATAATGCCACCACATGCTGCAATTGAGCTTTCCAACTAACCAAGTTACCCAGACTTGAAATGCATACCTTGTAATAGACCAACCTCTATCCAGGTCCTTGGCAAAATCTGAATCCACATAACCAACAATCCTGTCAACATTCTCATGTTCATGATGACCAAACACTAAACCATAGTGCTTAGTACCCCTGAGATACCTCAAGATCCACTTCATAGCAACCCAATGAGCTTTACCCAGATTTGACAAATACCTGCCGATCAAACTCACAGCATACCTAATATCCGGCCTTGTACAAACCATCAAGTACATCAAGCTCTCAACGACATTGTCATAATGTACTCTCTCTATATATTTAACTTCAGCATCTGACTTAGGACAATCAGAGCTTGATAGTTTAATATGAGCACCTATAGGAATAGTTACTGGCTTCACATCATCCATACTATAGTTACTTAGTACCTTTTCCAAGTAAGACCTTTAAGCAGTACCTTTTCCAAGTAAGACCTTTAAGACAGCTTCAAAACCATGTGCTCTCTGTCCCTTGTAATCTCCATACCTAATATCTTCTTTGCTTCACCTAGATCTTTCATCTCAAACTCAGACATCAACATCTTCTTAGTAGCTTCAACTTCCTCCAAGTCTGAACTAGCCACCAACATGTCATCAACATACAGCAACAAATACACAAACTTGTTATCACTGTATTCCTTAAAATATACACAACTATCATAACTGCTCCGGTTAAACCCATTAGTCACCATATGTTCATCAAAGCTTTTATACCAATGTCTAGGGGATTGCTTCAGCCCATACAAAGACTTCTTAAGGAGACATACCTTATCTTCCTACCCCTTAACCTCAAACCCCTTCGACTGCTTCATATAGATAGTTTCATCCAGCTTCCCATACAAATTAGCATTCTTCACATCCAACTGATGTAGCTCTATATCCATAGAAGCAGTCAATGACAGCATAACCCTGATAGATGAATGTTTCACCATAGGTGAGAATACTTCATTACAGTCCACACCTGGCTTCTGTGTAAACCCCTTAGCTACCAGTCTAGCCTTGTATCTAGGAGGTTCACCTTCAGAATTTCCATCTTTTAGTTTGAACAGCCATTTACATGACACGGGCTTATGACCCTCAGGCTTATCAACCAGCTCTCATGTGTCATTCTTATATAGAGATTCCATCTCTTCCTCCATGGCCTTACACCATTTACCACTTTCTTTCATAGAAACTGCCTCAGAGTATGATAATGGTTCATAAATGCTTTTTGTTTCAGCAGCAACAAAGGCCAATGCAGACAAATCCATCCCCTCTCTAATCTAAGTGGAGGTATCACTTGTCTCCTCTGTCTATCCCTAGCCAACTGATAATCATCCATACCATCTCCCTGGTCACAAGAGGTACCTTGATCAACACCTTTATCATTCACTCCCTGCTGCTCCACCTCAATCTGAACCCCACTCTGATTTTCAACCTTTGACTTCCCTTTTTCTTGAATATCATTATACATGACATTCTCCTGAAAAATAACATCTCTGCTCACTATCACCATAGGGTTGTCCTCTTTTAGTTTTCACAATCTATACCCTTTTACACCTTCATGGTATCCTAGAAAAACACACTTACACGCCCTAGGTTCCAACTTACTTTGGCTAACATGAGCATAAGCCAAAAATCCAAACACCTTAAGTTCCCTATAGTCACTCTTTCTTCTTGACCATGCCTCCATAGGTGTCTTCATGTCTAATGCCGCTGATGGAGACTTATTAACCAAATATGCTGCAGTTGACACTTCTTAAGCCCAGAACATCTTGGGTAAACCAAAACCAGCCACATACACCTTACCTTTTCAAGTAAAGTTCTATTCATCCTCTTAGCCAGACCATTCTGCTGAGGAGTCCCTGGCATTGTTCTATGTCTAGCAATGCCATGAGTTTTACAAAACTGATTAAACTCATGATTGCAGAACTCCAACCCATTATCAGTTCTTAAATTCTTCACTTTTCTTTCTGTTTGAGTTTCCATAAGGACTTTCCATTCCTTGAATTTACTAAAGGTATCACTCTTATTCTTCAGTATAACAACCCAAACTCTCCTAGAAAAGTCATCAATCAAGGTCATAAAGTATCTAGCACCACCCAAAGAATCAACCTTAGCAGGACCCCATAAATTAGAATGAATGTAGTCTAATACCCCATTTGTGATATGCCTAGACTTTGTAAACTTTACTCTCTTGTGTTTACCAAGAATACAAGTTTCATAAAAACCAAAATCACAACTGTTCAACTCAGTCATTGCCTGTTGCTTTTGTAACTCCACCAGTCCCTGATGACTGATATGACCAAGCCTCCTATGCCATAACATAGCCTTAGAACTACTCTCACTTGAGGCAGATGCCACCTGGGATTCTACTACACCAGCACTATGTAGTAAGTAAATATTATTCTCCCTTCTACTCCTAAACAATACTGCCATTGACCCTTTTTATTACCTTAGCCTACCATCTCTAAGACTAACATGGTAGCCAGAACTCTCCAACAGCCCTAAAGACAACAAACTCTTTTTAAGACTAGGAATATACCTTACATCATGAAGATCCACTTCCATGCCATGCTTCATTTTCAGAGTGACTCTTCCATGACCCACAATCTTGCAAGGTCTGTCATCCCCAAGCTTAACTGATCCAATATATTCAATCTTTAGTTCTTTAAAGAACTCCTTCATAGGTGTCATATGAAATGAGCACCCTGAATCCATAATCCACTAATCCTCCTTACCACTATTTGTAACAGCCAACACCTCTGCACTTTCATATCCATCAGACGAATCATCATGTGCATTGTGTCCAGAATGAGTCTTTGAACCACTTGATTCACCCTTCTTTCTCTTCAAGTCAAGAGAATCTTTCTTTGAAATGCTTTTCAGATCCACACATATAACACCTCCTTTTAAACTTGGACCGGGACTTTGAGACACTTCTCTTCTTGAAGCTTCTTTGTTCAGATCTCCCCCTGACTACCAAGCCCTCTCCACCATCTTCCTTATAATCAGTTCTTTTCTTTAATTCCTTTGAATTAAGAGCTGCCAACACTTCTTCCATGGTAAGAGTGTCCCTACCATACATCAAAGTATCCACAAAGTTCTCATAAGAGGATGGTAAAGATGTCAAGAATATGATTGCTTGGTCTTCATCATCTAACTCAACTTCGATGTTTTCAAGATCCAACACCAGCTTGTTGAATTCATCAGTGTGATTTTCAATTGACTTCCCAGGAGCCATTTGGAATGTGTACAACCGTTTCTTGAGATACTATCTGTTCACAAGAGACTTCGTCATGTACAAACTTTCCAATTTCGCCCAGACCCCTGTAGCAGATGTCTCCTTCGATACTTCTCTGAGTACACGGTCCCCCAAGTTCAAGATGATTGAACTGTGTGCATGTTCCAACATCTCTTTCTTCTCCTTGTCTGACATGGTGTTCGGCAACTTGGATTCTCCGGCCAAGACATCCACCACTCGTTGGTGAATGAGTAATGCCTTCATCTTCAACCGCAATAACCCGAAGTCGTTCTTCCCGTCGAATTTCTCAACTTCGAACTTCGTTTCCGCTGATCGATCTTTGATTCCGCCGATCGATCTTTGATTGAATCTAGATTCTCAATTGAGCCACAAACCAGGATCTGATACCAATTGTTGTAAAACTAATCGAGAATACGAATGCAGAATATCAACAATACAAAGATGATACAAACAAGAAACAAAGCTGTGAACAAGAACTTTCAAATGATTATTATGAATTGAATGATTTCGGATGCCTCACCAATTACACCACTCCTTTATTTATAGTGTGTAACTAATTATAACTAACTCTCAACACACATTGAGAATTTACACAAAACACCCGACACTATATCTTCCGAACGGAAGTAACCCTTCGGAAGATTCCCTACCAAACATATGCATACTTCGGAAGAAATCCAAAGTACACAACAACATCCTTCCGAAGCAAACATAACCTTCGGAAGATATCAACTTAGCTTCGAAAGATTATGTCAAGCTTAGGAAGAAACTTAACTTCGGAAGTTTTAATTGTTTTGGCTTTTAATATTTCACAATATTAAATATAGATAAAAATAACTTTTATGATATGATAAGATGATACGTTAAATTTGAAAAACAAGGAAATCTAGGGTGGTAAGGAATGTTTAGACATGCATATGGCAACCATTGACCAATTCTTTTCATAGCAACTCAGAATATCCGTTCAAAAAAAATTACTGGAAAAATTACAAATACAAGTTGGGATTATGAAACCAATCGACCCAACAAATATGAAACTTTCTATTCCTTTTTAACCCACAAAAATGAATAGCTAACTATGACATCAAAGATCTCCTTCATCTATGTACGTTCCTATAGCACCAAATCAATTATCAAGTCACAAATATAATACGATACTCACCCCCTCAACCGTTGACCATTTTAATTTTTACAGCAATTCGTAGATTTTATGGTATAAATACATTCACAATGTACCTATTCTAGTATCTGAACCCCAACCTTTTGTTTGTCAAACGTCCCACTTAATCATTAGGATTAGGATGTCCCATTAAGAACCTTAGACTAATTAACGATCAAGAATTAGCTTAATTTCATTGAGATAGCTTTGTCATAAAAAGAAATAAAGCGAGATATGTTTAATAAAGGCGGGTCCTTTTATCAGGACTTGTCACGAGTATTTATGAGGGTCATTAATACTCTGCTAATGATGGAATAGGATTATCTAAAACCATATTTACACCAGACAAATAGTCATTATAAAAAATAAGAAATAAACTATTCAAGGTAGATTAATATATAGTTGATGGACTTTTATGAAACTAAGGCTGTGTTTGATGTTGTCTGACCCATCTCTAACCCTTGACTGGCTAACTCGGTCAGCCGGTCAGGGTGTTTGATCTTTATGGCGTTATGGCTGACCCGGTCGGTGGCTCTGACCGAGACCTAAAAAATTTGATGACTAACCCGATTCCCCCACTGCACCTCATCTCCGTCGTCTTCTTCACCGCAATCGCTGCCGTTCAGATCTTCTTCACCATTCGCTGTTGTTGTGTCTGACCCGCAATCACTGCCATTCATCACACCTCATCTCCGTCGTCTGACCCAGAGTGGTGTCTGACCCGCAATCGCTGCCGTTCATCGCTGTCGTTGCTCACCTTCACCGTTGCTCACCTTCACCGCCTCCGTCACCATCTTCGTCGTCTTCTCAAGATAATCACTAATCACATCTTTTGTTTCTACTTCGATTGATTTGCTCAAGTCTGTGTTTGATGCTGATTTTGGATGATTGGATTTGGTTGAGATCGATTGATTTGCTTAGATTCAAGGGCTGTTTGAGGTCGATTGTTGTGTATGTAAACCCTGATTGGATTTGTTGATTTTGCTTGACGATTTTGGATGTTGATTTTGGATTTGTTTGTTGATTTGTTGTTTGTTGATTCGTTAGATGTGTATGTATATGGGTATGTAGATGTGTATGTAGATGGGTATGTATATGTGTATGTATATGGGTATGTATATGTGTATGTATATGTATATATATACGGGTATGTAGATGTGTATGTAGATGGGTATGTATATGTGTATGTATATGGGTATGTATATGTGTATGTATATGTATATGTATATGGGTATGTAGATGTGTATGTATATGGGTATGTAGATGTGTATGTAGATGGGTATGTATATGTGTATGTATATGGGTATGTATATGTGTATGTATATGTATATGTATATGGGTATGTAGATGTGTATGTAGATAGGTATGTATATGTGTATGTATATGGGTATGTATATGTGTACGTATATGTATATGTATATGGGTATGTAGATGTGTATGTATATGTGTATGTATATGGGTATGTATATGTGTATGTATATACATAGCCATCTACATAGCCATCTACATACACATATGCATACACATCTACATAGCCATATACAGACACATACATATACATACCCATATACATACACATCTACATACCCATATACATATACATATACATACACATATACAACCCATATACATACACATATACATACCCATCTACATACACATCTACATACCATATACATATACATATACATACACATATACATACCCATATACATACACATATACATACCCATATACATACACATCTACATACCCATATACATATACATATACGTACACATATACATACCCATATACATACACATATACATACCCATCTACATACACATCTACATACCCATATACATATACATATACATACACATATACATACCCATATACATACACATATACATACCATCTACATACACATCTACATACCCATATACATACGCATCTACATACCCATATACATATGCATATACATACACATATACATACCCATATACATACACATATACATACCCATATACATACACATATACATACCCATATAATACACATATACATACACATATACATACCCATATACTACACATATACATACCCATATACATACACATCTACATACCCGTATACATATACATATACATACACATATACATACCCATATACATACACATATACATACCCATCTACATACACATCTACATACCATATACATATACTATACATACACATATACATACCCATATACATACACATATACATACCATCTACATACACATCGACATACCCATATACATATACATATACATACACATATACATACCCATATACATACATATATACATACCCATCTACATACACATCTACATACCCATATACATATACATATACATACACATATACATACCCATTACATACACATCTACATACCCATCTACATACACATCTACATACCCATATACATACACATCTAACGAATCAACAAACAAACAAATCAACAAACAAATCCAAAATCAACATCCAAAATCGTCAAGCAAAATCAACAAATCCAATCAGGGTATACATACACAACAATCGACCTCAAACAGCCCTTGAATCTGAGCAAATCAATCGATCTCAACCAAATCCAATCATCCAAAATCAGCATCAAACACAGACTTGAGCAAATCAATCGAAGTAGAAACAAAAGATGTGATTATTGATTACCTTGAGAAGACGACGAAGATGGTGACGGAGGCGGTGAAGGTGAGCAACGGTGAAGGTGAGCAACGGCAGCGATGAACGGCAGCGATTGCGGGTCAGACACAAATCCGGGTCAGACGACGAAGATGAGGTGCGATGAATGGCAGCGATTGCGGGTGAGACACAACGGCAGCGAATGGTGAAGAAGATCTGAACGGCAGCGATTGCGGTGAAGAAGACGACGGAGATGAGGTGCAGTGGGGGAATCGGGTCAGTCATCAAATTTTTTTAGGTCTCGGTCAGAGCCACCGACCGGGTCAGCCATAACGCCGTGAAGATCAAACACCCTGACCGGCTAACTCAGTCAGGGGTCGGAGATGGGTCAGACAACATCAAACACAACCTAACTCAGTCAGCTTAATCAAACAGCCCCTAACTCCACTTTGTAGTTGTTAAAAGATAAATACGGGTGCTGATCGAAAAGCTAAATGCTCGTTACTTATTTGTTTGAATAAATATACTAGTTTAGAAACTCATTTGCCACACGAGTTCACGAAGAATATTAAATTAACAATTAGCAATAAATATATATAAATTATAATTTTTTTATATAAAATATGATTAAAAGTAAATATATTAAACTATCTTAAGTAATAAAATAATAATATATTTTTTAACTTTCATCATTAAAAAGCTTTTATTAAAAAATTATTTTTAAACATTTTATTTTAATTTTTGAACAATGTTATTTTTTAAAAAGATTTCTTTCTATTCAAAACTTCATATTTCATAAAAAAATTGTTTTTACAAAATGAAAGTTTTTTAGAAACAGTTATTTATTAATTAAAAATTCTGATTTGAAATTTAAAAAAAATATATAATATTATTAGTATTTTATATTATTATAAGGTTGAATTGTTATGGTATTAACACGTAACAAAAATGTTCTAAGAATATGACATATGATAAAAATTATTTAGCTTTATTACAGTAGAAAACTCTTTCATTTGTGATGTTGTTAAATGCTAACAAATTAAGGATAGGAAAATGAAGCTGTGATAGTTAGCTGATTTAAAGGAATAGAGGATCCAAGCTGATGTTACTTATACGAGTTTAACAAATGGGCTTTGTTACTACAGTCATGTGTTATCTTAAAATTATAATTTTGTTATGTTGATTGCTATAAAGGAAATTTGTCTTAGATAATACATTTTATAATTTACTTTTCGTTTGGAGCCTATATTTCTTTTCTACCTCGCAGCACATCTCTAAATATTCCTTAGCACCGCCCTAAACAAAGATATAATATGATAGTAGATATGGAGAATAAGGATTTTCATACGTGTATTAGGCATTAAAAAGATAAACACCATAATTATTTATGATAGTTATTGTTATTAGAGACAAACAATAAACATTGTAATCTTAACATTGAATAATCCAAAATGTTCCAACTTTTCGTTTTTTCCTATCACGCATACCAACCATTATAAACATAAACACCACCTTACATTTTGTGGTACATTTTCAATTCGCTTATTGTTTACAAATATGAAATTATTTCAAGCTTATGTGCTTTTACTTGTATTCCTTTCATCAACACCTTGCAACTCCAATGTACACCATGATAGGGTGCAATGATACGTGCGGGAACAATGTGACGAGTCCATACCCTTTTGGAATCGGTGCAGATTGTTCTGCCAATCAATGGTATATTGTCGAGTGTGCCTACTCGAAGCCACAATTATTTGCGCTCAACCACGTGGAAATCTTGGGTGTGAATTTGGAAGATCAAACACTCACTATCAACACAGCCAAGATCTTTGATTGCCAAAATACACTCCAGAAGTATATCAATCGGATGATGATGAGCATCGATCTTGGTACAACTCCATTCCTATTTTCCAAATCACACAATAAATTTATGTTTGAGGGGTGTGGTAGGGGTGTGATGATGGATAATGAGAGTGTGCTCACAGGGTGTTTGACTTCTTGTCTAAATGACACAAGTGTTATAGAAAGAAACAACTGTTTAGGTGTTAGTTGTTGCCAAACAACAGTTCCTCATCATCTAAGGTTGTACAGTTTAAATCTAACGCATTTGGATGGAGATGGAGCGTGTGGGTTTGCCTTCTTGATGGATGAAGATTCATATGTTAAACAACACTTGTATGTTACTGCTAATAATGCCTCTACTCCTATTACCCTCATTTGGACCCTTACATCTAGTGACACATCAATTTGTTGTGGAGTATCTTACCCCATCAATGTCGAACTAAATACGGGTAATGGTACTTCCATGCGGTCACATAAATGTATCCTCAACGGCCGCTACATAGGAAACCCTTATTTGTCATATGGATGCGAAGGTACGTACTTGTCATGTCTAAATATTTCAGTTAAGCAATTTTTATGTTTCTAATTTCTAACACATCTTTTCGAATCGTATATGAGCGTGTGTTTAGAAAGGGAAGAATGTGACAGGTGCTATAATTCCTATTGTGACTGAGATACAATATACGAGGAAGATGGCTCAATTAGATTAAGCAACATCACTTGTAGACCTTCCTATTTATTTTCTAGACATTTTGGATCCATGACTGTTATTCTAGGTAAATTCTATATCTTTTTCATGATCCTATATTCTTATTGTCAAGTTATTCAAATTCATACATCTTTGTATAATTAAGAGGTGACTAATTTATACATCTTTGTATAATTAAGAGGTGACTAAGTAATCGTTATGTATTTTTCTCCCAAAAATGACATAAGCCATTAATGACAACATGTGGGTGCGTAAATAAAAAGGAAAACAAAGTGTAAAATCATAAAATTATAAACTCTAGTATAAGGACCAAGAAGTACAAAAATGTTACAAGAAGATGGATAATGAATTTATAACATCACTTTCATCTTGTAAGATGTTTGAAGTTTTATTACATATACTTTATGTTCTTTTGACCATAAATAAACGACTTTTTTTATATTTCATTTTTTGTTGGCCTTGATTAAGGTGTTAGCATAAGTATGGGTGCACTTTTACTTGGAGCTACCGTTATGCATTCTACAAATGGATCAATAAAACAAAAGAAAATAGATAAAGAAGGAGGTTCTTTAAACGAAATGGTGGTTTACTTTTAAAACAACAAGAAGCTGATCCGTCTTTAGTTGGTAAAATCATACTTTTCACATCACGTGAGCTGAACAAGGCCACCGACAACTTCAATGAGAATAGGATTTTGGGTCGAGGAGGACAAGGTACAGTGTATAAAGGAATGTTAGTGGATGGAAGGATTGTAGCAATCAAAAAATCAAAAATGGTTGATGAAAGCCGATTAGAACAATTTATCAACGAGGTGGTCATTCTTTCCCAAATCAATCACAGGATGTGGTCGAATTATTAGGATGTTGCTTAGAAACAGATGTCCCATTACATGTTTCTAAATTCATACCAAATGGTACCTTGTATGAGCCCCTTCATAATAGAACTAACAAGATCTCAATTTCCTTAAACATGATATTGCAAATCGCTACAGAGGTTGCAGGAGCTCTTACTTACTTGCATTCAGCAACTTTCATTCCAATATACCATCGAGACATCAAAACCACCAATATACTTTTAGATGAAAAGTACAGGGCAAAAGTTTCTGACTTTGGAACTTCTAGGTTTGTCTCAATTGAGCAAACTCATTAAACCACCTTAGTTAAAGGTACGTTTGGCTATCTTGATCCTGAGTATTTTCAATCTAGTCAATTCACAGAAAAAATAATGTTTATAGTTTTGGAGTTGTTTTGGTGAAACTATTAACTGGAGAAAGACCAAATTCTCCAATTAAATTTGGAGAACATAGAAATTTGGCTACACACTTTATGTTAGCTATGGAAGAAGGATGTATTACGTCGCGATTGTGACTAAAGAAGGTACTAGAGATGAGCTTCTCTTATTAGCTAACCTTGCAATATGATGCTTGACCTCTAATGGACGTTATAGCCAACAATAAAAGAAGTATCTAGCGAATTAGAAACCATACGAATATCACATATTCCCTATATGGTTCAAACAAGTACATCCCAACTAGTTATGGATGGAGATGAAATTTGATGCTAACATATGATGAATCATTAACATTATGAGTTTGCATGAATTCATAAGTAATTTTTAAATTGCTACTCTTGTTTTTACATATTTTTAGGAAATGAAGTGCGTTGAAACTTCTTATTTTGTTTTCTCACGTCTCTTACATTCTATCTTTCTCATAAGAGTTGTAGGTAATTCTAAATTATATGACTAAAAGTGTTAAAAATGGTGGTTTTCGAGAGTGAAAACTAGTTATGCTATCTCTTCATTAGCACACATGTAATGTGTAACTCAACTAAAAGTTATTCGTTCTTAATTTTCTTTCAACGAAAAAAATGTTCTATATACCCCTATGGAGGTGAACGGAGTGAGGGCAAACCCTCATCTACAGTTTGGGTTTATGTTCTTGGTTTGAGTATCTAATTATGGCGTACATCTTTTTTATTAATTATTTACGACTTTTAAAACATTTTTTCACAAGTTTTAAATAGGTGCTAGAGATGAACTTCTCTAGTCTGCTAAGCTTGTTATACAATAGTTGAGTTTTATGACGATATAGACAAACAATGAAAGAAGTATATATAAAATTGAAAACCATACAAACTTCATATTCCCTCTATGGTTCAGAGAAGTACGTGGATGGCCGGCCGTGGATGGAGAAGAAGTTTGATGCTAACATATGACGAGTTATTTAAATTTTGAGATTTGAATGAAAGCATAAGTAATTCTCAAATTGCTATTCTTCTTTTTCCATATTTGTAAGAAATGAAATGTGATGAAAAACCATATTTTGTTTCCTCACGTCTCTTAGATTCCTTTTTTTTCTGATACGAGCTGAATATACTTCTAAAGTATATAACTAAAAATGTTAAATTTATGGGTGATTTTCGGGAGTGAAAACAAATTATACTATCTCTTCATTAACACACATGTAAAGTGTAACTCGACTAAAAGTTTTTCGTTCTTACTTTTCGTTCAATGAAAAAATGTTCTCTATACCTCAAGGAAGTGATAGAGTAGATCATGCCCTCGTCTAATGATAGTTTGGGTTTATGTTCTGGAGTTGGGTATTTAGTTACGATGTATCTCTTTTTTATTGATTATTTATGACTTTTAAAACTATTATTTCACATGACTTAAACTGGGTACCTTGAAATATATATATTACTCTATCTTGAGTCAACATGGTTATAAAATTCTTTTTCATTAGAAAACGCAACACAACAAGTAAATTAAAACAAAAAATTCAATACAAGCGGTTTCTATACATGAAAATTCATATGCAACCACATTGTTTTGAAAGCTCAAAACCTCAATCTTTGTCTTTTAAAAACTCAAACGATAAATCTTTGTTTCACGTTGGTTCGAAAAAAGGACTTATCGGATTTCAAAGATGAAAACCCAAAGTCTCAATCTTTTTGTGTTGAAAACTCGAAAGTTCAATCATTCTTTTTAAACTTTTAATTTAAACTAGAATTAAGCCCTCACATTGCGACGGTGACATAAAACCGTGCTAAGTAGAACCAATAACACACTACCATCAATGACCACCAATACCGAAAAACTCGTATCGAAAAAGAAATATAGGACAAAAGATAAAATAAATGAAAAGTAGACCTAAAAATGTTGAACCACGTAGGCAATACGTAAAATATATAAAACAATAAGTAAGTCGACCTAAGACCAGTGATTTAAGACATGGTTGTTAAACGGGGCAATAATAGGTGTACAAATGTCGAATTACACACATACGATGTTGCGTGTTAACTCGCAACATTTAGATTGAAACATAAAATATAAAATTTGTAAATATTAAAAGTATAGGTGACCAAATTTTAAAATAAAAACTATTAGGACTAAATTGTTAAATATGTAAAAGTATTGGGTTAAAATGGAAAAGTTAAAAATTAAAAAATGGCTACAACTCGTTTAAGCATGTTGTACCACTCATGATACACACAAAACTTGCAAATTAGTATTATATAAATTCTTTAATAACGTAATAGAAAAGAAAAAACATTTGAAAGAATAGAGAAAACACATAAAAAGATACACATAAAAGGTTCGAAGAGTTAGCATTCTCCCACCAAGGGAGTGTTGGTGGATATTAGTACTACGATATGACTTTGGTACAAGATCTAAAGCGTGAGCACATGCTTTCTTTGCCTAGGATGACAAGTACGAGGTTCTCCATGTGTAACCTCTATCGTAGCCATGTCGCTCTGATAGATAGAGAGGTTGCTCACTACAAGAAACCTTAACAATTGCGGCGACACCTTTAGCGGCGATAGAACCTTTAGCGGCGACATGTCGCGGCTAAAGGTTGGCGATCCTCTGTTTATTGTACTGACTTATATCTAGCCATTCATCAGCCATTAGATCTAACGGCTAAAAGTTAAAATTTAAAAGTTAGCGGCGACAGGATCTTTAGCGGCGACATGTCGCGACACCTTTAATGGTCGTTCATACCCATTAGCGGCGGTGCGTCATCGCTAATGCTAAATAATATACGCGGGTTTCATAGCCTCCCTCTTCACTTTCCCTCCACACAATATTCACTTTCTCCTCCGACTTCCAACACCACCACAGCCACCGACGCCACCAACGGGGAAAGCCACCGGCTACCGACACCACCCCAACCACCACCATCCACAGCCACCACCATCCGATGCCACCACAACCACCACCAGCAGATGCCACCACCCACCACAACCACCACCGTTGCTAAGCACCGGCCAAAACCACGAGCCAAGCACCGTCGACGCTGCTGCTCTTGTTCTGTCGCCGCTACTACAAAGATCCGGTATATTTTTTTTAAGATTTTTGGTTTCTAGATGTAAATGCTTTAGGTCGTTCTTAGTTGATAAAATTATTTGTTTGATTAGTGTTATTTTGGATGAGATAAGATATAATTTATGATTTAAGTTTTGATTAGTTGATATGTATATGTTGAAACCATATATTAAAGATGTAAATGTTTAAATTTTGGACTAATTAGATTAGGATTAGACGTCATATTGTTTAGTAGATATGTATATGTTAAAACCATAGTAAAGATGTAAATGCTAACTTTTAGATTAAAACTAGGGTTTTCTAGATGTAAATACTTTAGGTGGTGTTTAGTGGATAAAATTATTTGTAAGATTAGTGTTTTTTTGGATGAGATAACATATAATTTATGATTTAAGTTTTGATTAGTTGATATGATATGTTAAAACTATATTAAAGATGTAAATGCTTAACTTTTGGAATAATTGGATTAGGATCAAAAGTCATATTTGTTGAAACTATATTTAGGATGAGAAACTAAAACATGTATTTTAAACTAATAAATCATTTAGTTGATAAATTAGTTGAACTAGATTATTTAGTTATTTACTTAAAAGAAACAAAATTAGGTTCATGACCTCATTCTAATCACCATGAGCTTAGAAATACCCGCCCGAAATTAATTTAGTAATTAATTTCATGTTCCCGTTTTGGGATTGCTTTTAGATTATTTTTCTCATTTAGGATATGAATGTGTATTAAATGATTGTTTGTGTAAAAAAGATTTGGTTGTCATTTTCTCTTTGCTCCTCGGGTATATATCTCTATATGTGTATACTTGGGAGCTTAGTGGAAATGTTGCCAAAATTTTATTAAACAAACAATCATGTAATACACATTCATATATGAGATAAGATATTCAAAATATGGGTATAGCAGCCTACCCTTTTAAATTCTATATCCGGTGCTCTAGTTTTTATTCATGTTTTTTGGATACATATTTATTCACTTAAATCCTAAATTATATTGCAGTCTTGTAATCATGTCTATCGATAAAAGTTGGCTTCTTAATCCGAACCGTGGATCACCCAAGTGTCAGCAAGGACTAGCTCTTTTATAGATATGAGTGAAAAACATATTAAAAAATATGGCCTGATTAGATGTCCATATAGGAAATGTCAGAATACCCAATTATAGGGATGGGTTAAAATGAAATATCATTTAGAAATATGGGTCATGTGTCAGACGTACAAGGATTGGATCTATCATGGTGAAAGTTTAATTCCTAAAGTTGTAGTTGTAGATGATGTTGAGCCAACAAACGAAATGGCTGACATCATTGAAGACGTTATAGAAGAGAGTAGCAGTGTCCGTGATGGTTTTGAGGACATGTTAGAAGAAGTTCAATCAGAATTATATCTTGTTTGTACTAAGTTTTCTTCCTTTGACTTTTTGGAAAAGCTTATGAATATTATAGTGAAAAATAAATGGACCAATACCTCGTTTGATGAGCTACTTGAGTTGTTGCAGTCTTCACATCCTAAAGGCAACAAAATTCCATCTTCTCACTATGTAGCCAAGAAGACATTAAAGAAGATTGGTTTAGGGTATGAGTCGATACACATGTGCAAATATGATTGTTCTCTTTTCTAGGCAGAAAACCTATTGTTTCAAAATTGTCCAGTTTGTAACGAGAGTCGGAGGGTCGATACAAATACAAAGGGCAAGAAGTTAACTCACAAGGTGTTACAATGCTTTCCTTTAACCCCCAGACTACGTCGTTTGTATTCTTCAAGGCAGACTCCAAAAGATATGATTTGGCATAATATTGTATGATCAGAAGAGGTATGATGCGTCATCCTATTGATGGTTTTTCATAGAAAGATTTTGATATAAAGTATCCTACCTTCTCGGGAGAACCCAAAAATATTTGCCTAGGACTTGCAGCTAATGATTTCAATCCATTCGATAACATGAGTTCGGCTCATAGCACATGGCCTGTTATACTCACAATATACAATCAGCCTCCATGGCTATGCATGAAGGAGTCCTCATTCATGTTGGCATTATTGATTCCTAGTCCTAAATCCCCTAGGAAGGACATGGATATTTTTCTTATGCGGTTGGTGGATGAACTTAAGCAGTTGTGGTTGTCGGGCGTACGTACTAAAGAATGACGACAAACACATTTTTCACAATGAGGGAGACTTTTTATGGACTATAAACGACTTTCCGACTTGTAGTAGTATATCAGGTTAGAGCGGGCAGGGCTACAAAGTAAGGTTGCTTTTGGAAGAAACTCTCTCTTCCGAAGGGAAAAAGGCTTCGGAAGCTAAGGCTGCTAAGATTCCGAAGAACAAGAAAATTCCCTTGAAACCATCCCGAAGAAGACTGCTTCGGAAGAAAAAGTGGCGAAGGTTTCTTCCGAAAAGAAAGAAGCTTCGGAAGAATGCCATGCTGCAAAAGCTTTAACAAGCTCATCTTCCATAATCAACCAGAAGATGGACTGCAAGATCAAGAAAGATGTTACAGCCCAAACCTCTTCTTCAAAGACATCCATTAAACCCCCATACATAACTTTTAGTTCAATTATGTCATTATCATTGGAAGAACCTAAGACCAGCAAGGCTTGGGTTTCCAATCAAAACTGATCATCTCATCTTATGTGTAGGGACATCCATATGACAAAAATAATAATGTATGGATTGTGGATAGTGGATGCTCCAGGCACATGACAGGGAACAGAACTCTCCTTCAACAGTTTCAACACTATGATGGAGGTCCTGTCTAGTTTGGAGTGAGACTGGAGGATATATTTATGGCAGAGGGAGTATATCCAATGGAAAATTAAAGGTTGACAAAGTTCACTTTGTCAAACAGCTTGAACATAATCTGTTAAGTGTTTCTCAATTTTGTGATCAAAAGCACCAAATGCTTTTCACAGAACATGAGTGCATTATCCTCAAACTAGGGACGACAATTCCTCCAGAATTGGTGCTTCTTAGATCTCCCAGAAAAGGGGATATGTACAAGCTTGATATGAACAATGCTTCCTCAATGGGTGAAGTATCATGCATTCTTTCCAAAGCTGATAGCGATGAGTCAACACTTTGGCATAAACGTATGTGTCATGTAAATTTTAAGACAATGAACAAATTGGCTAAAAATAACTTGGTACATGGTTTGCCTAAAAAAGAATTTTTCTACAAAGATAACTTTATTGCATGCCTGAAAGGGAAGCAACACAGGACATCTCATAAATCCAAAAGTGTTAACTCCATTACTACTTCGTTACACTTATTGCACATGGATCTTTTTGGTCCCACAAGTATAATAAGCATTAGAAGGAAATCATATTGCCTTATGATCGTTGATGATTTTACAAGATTTACATGGGTATTCTTTTTAAGAACTAAAGATGAAACTACTGAAACACTTAAATCTTTTATTCTTAAAATAGAAAATCAAATTTATCACAAGGTTAAGATAATTAGAACTGATCAAGGGACTGAGTTTAAGAACTTTGCTCTTGACTCATTCTGTAACTCAAAGGGGATTGCCAGACAGTATAGTGCTCCCAAAACTCCTCAACAAAATGGTGTTGCTGAGAGAAGGAACATGACACTTATTGAGGCGGCTCGAACTATGTTAGCTTATTCCAAACTGCCTCTTACATTCTGCGCAGAGGCAGTCAGCACTGCATGCTATGTGCAGAACAAGGTTCTTATAGTTAAGCCACATGGAAAAACCCCTTATGAGCTATGGAACAAGAGGCCACTGTTCATTGGCTTTCTAAGGTCCTTTGGCAGCAAGTGTATCATACTTAACACAAAAGACATTTGGCAAAGTTTGCTGAAAAGTCGGATGATGCTATTTTGTTGGATATTCTTCTAGCTCCAAAGCTTATAGAGTATACAACATTAATAACCAAAAATTTGAGGAGTCATCCAATATTGTTGTGAATGAGCACACTCTTTGTGTTAGGGGGAATGACCCTGATCATATTTTTTTATTTATAATTGTTTTCAAACTATTCTAAACCATCTTGTGAGAATGTTTCAGCTGGAACAGGTACTCAAAGAAATTCTAAAGATTCTCAACTATTTGAGTTACCCAGACCTATTTCAAGTTCTCCAAGAGCAACTGCAAATCAAGCTCCCACTATCAACAGAGTCGACAGCATAACCATTTCAAGAGATAGTGAAGCTTCAACCAGTAACTCACTTACTGATCCTAGCAGTTCATTAGGTGAGCCTGCACAATGAAGGAACATGCAACTGTAAATGCTACTTCACAGCCAACAATTGATGATGTTTCTCATTCATTCAATCAGTCCTCATTAAATGAGCTTGAAACAACAATTGGACAAAATGTTCCAGTTCCTGAGCAAAATATGTCCAATTTGGACCTATCTTTGCAACTGGAAGTGATTCCTCGTCTAAGGATTTATAACACTCATCCAGTTGAGAACATCATAGGGATGTCTCTAAAGGTGTGAGAACAAGAGGACAGACTCATCAAGGGAATGTCTGCCTGTGCTCATACTTTTTATCCCAGATGGAACCCAAGAAGGTAAAAGATGCCTTGAAAGATGGTAGCTGGGTTAAATCGATGCAAGAGAAGCTGCTTCAATCAGAAGACAGAAGGTTTGAAACCTATGTCCGCTGCCATCTGGTCAAGTACCTATAGACACCAAATGGGTTTTTAGGAACAAGAGAGATGATAGAGGCTTGATCATCAAGAACACGGCCAGACTGGCAGTCCAAGGATACACCCAAGAGGAAGGAATCGATTACACTGATGTCTTTGCACCTGTTGCAAGACTTGAGCCAGTTAGGATCTTCCTTGCTTACGCTGCATCCAAGAATTTTACTGTCTACCAACTTGATGTCAAGTGTGCCTTTCTATATAGGGATATAGATAGGGAAGTATATGTGTGCCAGCCTCCAGGATTTGAAGACCCACAGCACCCTAACTATGTGTGCAAATTGGATAAAGCTCTATATGGGCTGCACCAAGCACCTAGGCTGTGGTATGAGACTCTGTCTTAGTTTCTTCTGAAAAATGGTTACACAAGAGGAACCATTGACAAGACATTATTCATAAGGAAGTCTGGAAAAGATATTTTGCTTGTTCAAGTGTATGTGGATGATATCATATTTGGTTCTTCAAATGACCAATTATGTAAAGACTTTGAACGCATTATGAAGAAAAAGTCTGAGATGAGTTCCATGGGAAAAATAGACTTTTTTCTTGGAATTCAGGTGAAGTAGATGAAGGAAGGGCTCTTCATAAATCAATCTAAATATGTCAATGACATTCTAGAAAGATTTGAAATGAAGGATTGCAAACCTGCCAAGACACCAATACCCAGAAACCATAATCTTTGCCCTGATCTTGAGGGGGAGGATACTGATCAACATCAGTATAGGGCGATTATTGGTTCTCTGATGTACCTCATAGCAAGTAGACCTGATATAATGTTTGAAACTTTCATCTGTGCAAGATATCAGGCTGCTCCAAAGGTGTCTCACCTAGCTGCTGCCAAGAGAATCCTAAGATATCTCAAAGGAGCACCTGAATTAGGTCTCTAGTATCCAAAAAATAGTGATTTAAATCTCTATGGATACTTTGACAGTGACTATGGTGGTTGCAAAACATCAGGAGGATGTCAATTTCTTGGTGGAAGGATCATATCTCATGGTAATGCAAGAAACAATCCTGTGTCTCTACATCAACTGCTGAAGCTGAATACATTGCTGCTACAAGCTACTGTGCTCAACTGCTATGGATTCAGAATTAGATGTTATGGATTCAACTTTATGAGTACTCCAATCCATATTGACAACAACAGTGCTATCTCCATAACTGAAAATCCGGTGAAGCACTCCAAAACAAAGCACATCGATATCAGGTACCATTTTATTAGAGATATTCATGAGAAAAATCTAATTAAACTAATCAAAGTTGATTCAAATAAAAAATATGCTGATTTGTTCACTTTTTGATGAACAAAGATTTAAATATCTCATAACAGCTATTGGGATGATAAACATTGATTAGATCACCTCTTTTGAAAAACCTTTCTGAATGTGTAATGTCTTATGTCAATACAATCTAAGCCCTGTTAGTATAAATTTCTTCCGAAGAGAAATTAACCCTCGGAAGATATTTTACATATCTTCCGAAGCAAAATTTCTCCAAGGATAATTTTCTTCTTGGAAGAGTTTTTAGTTTCAGAAAAAGCGATTAATTTCATATCAGATCTACTTCTGAAGCTTACAAAAACTCTCCACTCAGATAACAATTTTTACTCTCAGAAGTAACTTTTATCCTCGGAAGTAAAAAAATTGCCTTCGGAAAACAAATTACCTTTGGAAATATTTTATATTCGGAAGAGAGATTTTACTATGTAACGGAAATCTCTTGGGCCCCGCACTGTAAAAAGTAAAGATTTTGTTAATGATGTCGAATTATTTAACTGAATTAACCTTACCGCCACTGTCACTCCATCCACTAAAACATCACATCACCTTATCCTAACCCCTTACCGTTCTTTTCACCCTCTTTTAAATAATTCCGACTGCCCACTTTCATTTTCTTACCTAACTCTTTACTGCCCTACAAGTTTCCTCCCTCACAAATTCACTTAAGCTCAAACTCTGCTAACTTCTGTTACCTTCACCTTTTCACATTTTCACCAATGGCTCTTAACCCTCATCACAACCAAGTTGCACTTCTTGATTCTTCAAAAGATGCGGACTTCTCCGAAATCATCTCCTTCCTCACCCAATCATCTTACTACACCGCCTTGACTGTTAGTCCCACAGTTTACCTCAATCATATGACCGAATTTTGGGCCAACAGTCAGGTTGCAACCCTAAATAGGGTTCGTGTAATACGATCCCGCATTTGTGGCCAAGAGTTGGTCATTACTGAACAACTCATCAGGGAGCATCTGGAGCTTCATGATAAGGGTGCCCCTACTGAGTTCCCCAAAGCAGATTTAGACAGCACTTACATCCTCATGGGATATGGTGGAGACGTGAGCAGGTCGACTATCTACAAATTCAACTTCTCCTACAACTGGAAGTTCCTCCTGCATATTGTCCTTCACTGTCTGTCAAACAAATTTAGGGGATGGGACCAAATCCCGTGTGAACTAGGGTGCTTAGTTCATGGATTAGTGAGAGGCCTCCGCTTCAACTACTCAAGATTTGTGCTGAAAAATCTCATTGGAAATCCACAGAGGGAAACATTCTTTATGTATCCCAGATTTCTTCAGCACATTATCAATTGTGAACTGGACCAGAGTCGGCTTGTCTGTGCAGCCACTCTTCCTGTCCCTCATATGAGGCCAACCATCTTCAAGACTCTGAAGAAGGTATCCACCAACTTCACTAGCTCCTGGTGAAATCCATGTTCACCCCATAGGTGATGAACCCACACTAGCAACATCCACCATAATACCTACATTATCTTCTCACCCCATTACTATTACATATCAGAGAAGCCCTAAACAAACCCTTGTTCAATCTACTCTGATTGAACAAGCTCCTCCTGTTCAATCCAAAAAGACTAGAGTGGAATAATGGGCTCCCACTCAGTCTGAGGTCTTACCATCCTTCTCCTTTGACCTCAATATGGGTCTTGAGTCTCCTCAGTCTCAAACCTATGAGCCTGAAACCCAAGCCAACAGCCCTCAAAATGAGTATCTATACTCCTTTAAGCAACCAACAAGGGACAACCCCACCAAAGGCTCAATGCCTGTAGACATTGATCAAGGTCCCGGGTTAGTAGGTTTACCTTCTCTCTCTTTCACTGACCTTCTCTTTAAAACTGATAAAGAGATAACATCTCTCCATGGCAATGAAGTTGATCTACACCACCCTCTCCAAGATCAACAGAGCCTAGAGAGACCTCTTATCTCTAGCCCCCATGAGCAACCTACAACTGAGGTGAGTCCCACTGATGTGGAAGGGACTCATGCAGATTCAGCTGCCACTACAGAAGGTGCCTCAATGGATCGTATGGATAGTGGTAACATCTCTAAGACTGAATCTGCGGCAACCATGCCTTTTGATGACTCTGAAAGAGACATCATTATGCAAGGGAAACCAGGGTGCCAAGAAAACACATCTGGTGGTGAGGCTGAGCATACTAGGTATGTTACCTCATCTCCCCATGATTTTTCAAAAGAAGATGAGGGAAGCATGCAACTCTTCATAAGACCTACTATCTAAAGTATCAAACCTTGAATCCAAGGTGAGGATTTTAGAAGAAAGGTCCGCCACTTAGCAACTTGAGATTGACAATCTCAAGGCTCAACTAGCTGAGAAACAAATTGAGAGATCTATTAGGCATGTACCTATTCAGGTCTCCTTGATCTCTTCCTCTAGCTCATCTAGCTTTTAAGATGATGCTACCAAAAAGGGAGAGAGTGTTCAGAGACAAACATTTGAGGAACCACAGAGCCAATCTTCAACTTCTACATATTCGGCTCCTATTACAACTTCTTCTGAGCCATCCAAAGTCACTCTAACAATTGATCCAAGGATGCTCAGAGATCTCTATAGCTTCTTCTCTTAGTTTTTGTTGAGATCTGCCCATGATCAGCCAAGCCCTGATGCTGCCATGATATACTTTGGAGCTGAAGAACTTCAGAGGCTAACTGCACTTCTACCACTGTGGAAGAAGTTGGTCAAACTAAGGTCCAAATGAAACCTGAGATTCAATTCGAAGGGGAAATAGGGACTGATGGCCCAGTAACTGAACAGTTGGGATAGAATCCGCATTCCCTCAAACTTCCGAAGCTGAAGTTAAAGCCTCGGAAGAACAAGTTGAATCTTCTGAAGCTGAAATGGAAGTTGCGGAAGGACTGTTCAAAATGTCTGAGGAACTAATCATCACAGATACTATCTTAGAAATGGCATCTGAGGTAAACAGTGAGGACTTTCTGGATCAACCTCTTGTTCAGACACTCTCTTTGCCTTTCTCACAATTTGAATCCACTCTCTAAGAACCACCAAAGTCAAGCCCTTCAAAAGACAATAATGGAAAGAAGAAGATGACTGAGGAAGAGCTTCAGGAAGAGGAGAAGATTGAAAAGCTAAAAAGAAAAGGAATACTTCCAACTGGGAAGCTGTTAGCTACTAGTACAAAAGCAGCTACAGCCAATCAGGAGGCAACCAACAACAAAAGGAGAGAAGAGATCATTGACCAGCTCATCAAACTCGAAGCTGCCAATGAAGAAACACTCCTGCTACCATTAGAGGAGTTGGTGAAACTGGAAAAGGCAACCAGGTTGTAGCAGGAAGCAGCACGGTTGGCCTTAGAGGAAGAGAAAGATAAGGAACAGAGGGAAGCTGATATGCAGCTCAGGAGGGAAAGGATAACCTTCCTAACCTCCAGAGGGTTCCCTCTTCAAGAACTTTCTCCATACAATGATGAAACAATCCTATGGCTCTTTAACAAAGAGTAGGATGAAATGGAGAAAGAGAGAAAGAAGGCTGCTAGAGACAAGTTGAAGGAGAAGAAGAAAAGGGAAGAAGAAGCAAGGGACTCTACAACCAGGAAGATAGGTGACAAAGCTTGGATGAAAGACTATCTCCGGGCTCACGGCTTCTCTGAAAGGCAGGTGGGTCCCATGTCTGAAAGGACACTCCAACGAATAGTCAGTGAAATCAAGGCTGATATTCGTTTGGGGAGAAGGAGAGAGATGTACAGAAGGGTACAGGGGATAACCTTCGCACCAACCACTTAACCCCAACCCGAACCAATTCCCTCTCCATTCACCATCAAAACTGAGCCTTACACCCTTGAACCCACACCTTTACCTTCATCTACTTCATCACCTCAACCACCCAAACTACTCATCCTTCAACCCAAAACACTCTCCAAAACCACCACCTCACAACCTACACAACAACCTCCTAAACCATCCTCTCAGCCTTCTAAACATCTCTCTCTAAAAGAGTTTAAGATGATCAAGACTAAGCTCACAAACTGCACAGCCCTGAGAGACATCTCCTATGAGGAAGACTCCATCAAATTGACCTATGTTGATGGATCTTCACGTTCCCTCACAAGAGATCAGTTTCTTGATCTGCCCAGAGGAACACTGGACCATGCTGCTCAACTTCTAGGCCTCAACTCAGACTCGTTAAACGAGGAAGAGAAGAGACTAAGAAGGAAGCTGGTGACTTTGCTGGATACAAAGAAAGAGGACAAGATTCCTAGTCAGCCTCTTGTGCCTAGAAAGAAAATAATCCAGTGGAGGTTCGATGAAGCTACTCACAACTTTGTTGTGGATAGAGAGAATGGTGAAGTCAACAGCCTGAATGCTACCTCTCTGCTACACTCCAGCCGGTTTGATATTGCTGAGTTAGCAGAGAAACCATTCTCTAACCCCTCTAACTCTCAAAACTACTGTACACATCAGAAATCATCTCAGTAGTCTTCATCTTGTCGAGTTAACTGCAAATGCTAAGATCGAAGAAGAGTTGAAACTGAGAAGAAAGGAAGACAAGGATAGATCAACCACCAAAGGCACAGCCTTTCTACAGATGGTGGAAGGTCCTGAATTGAAACCTATAGTTAGATAGGAGTATGACTACAACTCTCATCAACTAACTCTTTTCAGAGGGCCACAACAAAAGGTACATATCATACAAGGTGACAGACTAGATATCCTGTCTACCAAAGATTTGTACAAACTTCTCAGCACCACATCAGGGAAGAACAAGGAAACCGATAAATATTTACTCTCCTTGGTGCTGAAAGTTTTGAGGAGCAGAAACAAGTAAGGTTTTGGTAGCATCAGCCTAGGGGGAGTTTGTTGGATCAAGAAGAAAGCTAGTGCAACCAAAACCAAATCACTTAGACATATTTTGGTGCTACTTACAAAGGCTTCCGAAGCCAAGTGTGGAACTTCCAAAGGAAGTAGAGTTCTTCGAAGACAAACTCTACTTCCTAAGTCAATGAACTTACTTCCGAAGATAAAGTCTAAAAAAGAAAAGATCAGAAGACAACTTCCGAAGTATGAAGAAAGAAGAAGTCCACAAGCCTCGAAGAAGTAGCTTCTTCCGAAGTATAAGTAGCTTCGGAAGTACTTGTTCTTCCGAAGCCATTTAACCCTCGGAAGACACTGCTATGAACTAGTGGATATAAGTATGGTCTCTGACACTCCGTTGCAGACCTCTGATACTGCATGGCGCTTTCTCAAAGGGCCATGTAGTTGACCATACTTTATTTCACTGTTCACCTTTATGTTAGTACAAGTTACCAACTTTAATTGGTGACAAAAGGTAAGTCAGGGGCATGTCCTGACTACCATATCTCAGATAAGACTTTATCTGAGATACCTTAAACTATAGCTTTGTAGTATTTGCTTTAGTTAGAGGATTCCAGCTGGTATCATAGCATATCCGGTTGTAGGTAGCATTATATATAGTTTCTCATTGTAACTCATAACATCATGCTTGTAAGAGTCTTGTAATACTTTAAGTTGAGAAGCAATATATGCAAGTACCTTGAAATTACTTCTTCATGTTCTTACTTATTATGATCAAGTCTTAAAGAGACTCTTCTTCATCTGATCTGAGTGTTGTTTAAGTGAGTTTGAGAGAAAACCGTGTGTTAAGTAACATAAATCGATCCTGCAATGTTCAATCGCCCTGATAGAAATGAAGATATTATTATCGAAAAAAGAAAGATATATGCATTTGAGTCAAAATGTCATCTAGCTAGTGCAAAAAAGATGAAATATCTTTCTCCGAATGATTTGTCCTCGATAGTTACCAAAAACAAAATTTTGACTATTAGCGGCGACACATGTCGCCGTTAAAAGTCTTTCACCCGGGAATTTTAACAAACACAAATAGCTGCGATCAAGTCACCACTAATATCTTTTTAGTGGTGAATTATTAGCAGTGATTTGTCGCCGCAATTACTAATAGCAACGACAAACCAACTAATAGCGGCGAAATTTGTCGCCGCTATTGGTCTTCTTCCTTGTAATGGCTGGTAAGAAGGTAAATGTAGAAATGATTGTGTATTATGAAGTTCAACTCAAGTTTTTGAATGAGGTAGATTCTAAATTCTTAATGGATTCAATTACATGTTATTTGCATTTAGATTGTTATGATTTGAAGAAACTTAACTTTATGTTATAATTATCTGCTCTAGGTTTAATTAAAATTGTTTGATACAAAGTCATGCAAAGTTGTTTGAGGTGAGTTTCCTATGGGCTTAAATCCATAAGGTTTTAGTAATCATTGAAATGGCATGCTCTTAATTAGTTTGATGTTTTGAGAGGAGAATCTGTTAGTTATATATATGTGTTTCAAAGGTTCAAATAAGTTGCTTGAACTTTTTGATATATTACTAGTAGGTTCTCATTGTACTTAGTTACTTGGAAATTACATGTTACATGTCGAACTTAGTTTCCTTTTTATGTTAGTTTTTCTATCCTTTGAGCATGTTTGGTGTGGTAGTATAGTATTGCATAAAAATTAAGTGCTAAATTTCGTTTAAACAGAGTAATATCAGGTTTAGTATCAAGAGTTAGAGAAGCATTTAGAAACAATAAAAATTCCAAAGCAGTAAACTCAAATCTATTTTGATTGTGTGGTTTTATAATAATTAAGTATTTAAAATAATTATCGAACATACTTGACACAATTATAATAAACATAATCAACACAAAACGTAAGAAGTTTGTCAACTTCTAAAGCAAATCAAATTAAATGGATCGAATGGGGAATGATGGCAGAAACGTATAACATAACTAGAGTTCCATATTATTAGAAAGTACAAATAATAAGATAAACATATAAAATTATAAATAAAATTTTAAACAAATGAACCTAAACAAATACATTATCGAAAGGTCAACAACATATATGAACGAATGCAGGTTATGTTCATATTCGTTCGTGAAGCTAAACGAATGTTTTTTTTATCGTGTTGGTTTTTTATTAAACGAACTTCTCACCGATCGAAGAGTTCATAAACTGTTTAACGAACATAAAATTCCAATCGAATTAGTGACAAACTTTTTTGTCTTACTTGACATTATTTTTGGTCGATCTCTAACTGCAATTCATTGACCACCCTGTTGGTTTGAGTAAACATTTATCTCAATGATATGTTATGGACTTTAGTCTCTAATAGTCAATAGCAAGTGAACGTTTTTTGATTCACTAACTTTTAGTGACTAAATATTGGTCAAATTCAATCATTGGCATCCTTCGTGGTCACCAAGAGCATCTCATAGCAAATTTTCAGCAACAAAAAAAAGAAGAAGAAGAAGAAGAAAGAAAAAGAAAAACAATATCATTGATTCATTTCAATCACCACACAATCACGTATATTGTCACAACACACACTTGATAGAATAGAAATAAACAGATGTTAAAATGATCCCATAGAGATTACAACGTACGTGGCTCCTTTATTTATTTGGAATATTGATAAGTAAGATAATCATACTCACTCAATTACCATCAATAGTACTTATAGGTTTGCCATGAGCAAGCAATGGCACTTTCTTGTGGTTAGCCAAACCAAATGTTCCTTCCATATCTATATCCACTGGCTTAACACCTCGCGGCAACGACCAATCAAATTTATACAGAAACGTAGCCAACGTCATCTCATCGATCGCCATTGAGTAAATCCTCCCGGGACAAGCCCTCCTTCCCGCACCAAAAGGAATAAACTCGAAATTGTGCCTCACAAAATCAGTAGATGACTCCAAGAACCTCTCTGGCACAAACTCCTCAGCTTTATCCCACACCTTAGGATCTCTCATAATCGCGTAAACGTTAACGTATGCCGTAGTCCCTTTTGCTATACCATACCCCAATACGTTGACATCCTGTCGCGCGACTCGTGGCAATAGAATCGGAACAGGAGGATGCAACCGCATGGTTTCCATGATCACAGCCTTGAGATATGTCATTTTCTCTAGATCCTCACCAGTTATGTCTTTCCTTCCATTAAGGACTATCTTCACTTCATCCTGGGCTTTCTTCATGATATCCGGATATCTCATAAACTCCGTCATTACCCATTGGATCACCGACGCAGTTGTAGCCGTAGCAGTAACATACGCATCCTATGTACGTACAAACCTCGGTTAAAACATATATATGCACATATTCATTATAGAAAACTGGACATTTGCGATCGATGATTGTGTTATATATATATATATATGAAGACCAGAGAAACCAATGAAACCGAACACATAATTTATTATCTTTTATCACTACACTCTATGTATGTGTGTGTATATATAGATAAAGGTACGGGTTAAATGAAATTATAACATAGTTTTACATATACGTCACACATAGGTTACGTATACGTAACCATTTTTCATTTAAAATAGTGTTCGGTATACGCAAAACTCTTCATTATTGTATTTATGCTCGACATATATGTAATAAATACTTAAGTAACCAAGTTGAAGGAACAAAAAAGTTATAAATTATATTATTGATTTTCTTGAGGTTTTTTTTGTATAATTATTGATTTTCTTAGTAACATTCGCCTGTAAAAGATAATCAAAGAGAGATAGAAAGATATGTATACCATGAGGAGTGCTTTGAGGACTTCCGAATCAACCTTGATCCCATTATTATCTTCCTCTTGAACCTTGAGCAGTGCATCTATCAATGGTTTGAAGCCATCTTCGATAACAACGGGGTCGGGGCCAGTCCTCGCTAGCCGCTCCTGAACCACACCTGATAAGAACTCATCCAAAGTTAAGGAAATTTTATCCACTTTAGCTCTAACACCTCTAATAGCATCAACCACCGCAAGCTGAGGAATAGAGTCCTCAATATAGAATGTACCCAACATCTCGGAGACTTCTTTCATCAGCTTCTTGAACTTCCTCCCGATCTCCCCGTCATTATACGTTCGCCCAAATGCGGCCATACATGTGATATCATTCGTGATCGAAAATGACATAGAAGTCACATCCACAGGCTTGTTGGAGAGAAAACAGTGCTCTATTTCCCTTACGTAGCCCGCGATTATCCTTCGTCTCATCGCCTCGAATGTTTGCACTGTTTTGTTAGTCAAGAGGTGGAGAGTTAGCATGCTCTTGACTTGACTCCAGTGTTCGCCATAAGGACTCATGGTGGCGTCCTTGAGGTTATACGAAACCGTCTTGGACATCCGTGTGGCGGGTCTGTCTGCAAAGGCTATATCATGTGTTTTCATGATCTCAGTAGCGGCTTCGGTTGTGGAGACCACCAAACTTGGTACGGTGCCAACGTAGATGAACATGAGGCCGTTGGGGTCGCCATAGCGTTTAGCGAGGGATTCGAAGGCCTCGTGGACGGTTCCTTTGAGCTGGTGGAGGTTTCCGATAAGCGGAAACCTTGGTGGGGATGGGGGTAGTTTCTTGGAGGTGGTTGGGGGTGTAGAGTTGTACCATTTGATCAACACAAATGCTGCACCCAAGATCATCAATGACAAACTACTGTAGATGGGAACATGCTGCAACAAACTCCACATTACAAAGTATTTAATGAATTGAATTAATAATGCGAGATGATCGATCAAGGGATTGATAACTAGCTAGGGGGAGATGATCGATCGAGTGAATTCAATGTAGTTTTGTGTTGAGTGATCATTATCAATAGTATATTTATAGTTATAGCTAGCACACCATTGATGACAAGTAATGTAACGATAACTTATTTAAAGAAAAAAAGTTATAAACACAAAATGTGGCTAATTGATAATACTATTTTGAGACATTAATCACTCCAAACAGACAAAATGTGGCTAATTGATATTACTATTTTGAGACATTAATCAGTGCACTAATTATTGATTATTTATTTAATGCTGTTTATAAGTACCTGCGCGCAATAAGTTAAAATTGATATCCACACAAGTTTTTTATTCAATCCAATGAGGGAATGAGGGTAGGGGAATATATACAAACCCACTTCGTCATATAATTAAATTCGGAAGCTAATATCAAAGACATATACTTTAAGATTAAGTGGATAACCATAGAAATAAATACAAACCAAATAATTACTCGCGTTTTTATTTAATTATTATCCAATACTAAAACCAAACCGTTGAAATCTAAAATCAAACCGAACCGAATCGTTACTAACGTTTGGTTTCACTGTTTGAGCTTATCGGGCATTTGTACTACCTTGTGCCACAACATTGACGTCTTATTTGACTTTGTGAGATTACACAATGATTTTCCCAAATTAAATTTTACCTTAAATAGATAACTTTGTGATATTAATTTTCTACCTTCATCAAGAGATCACCATTGCCATCACATATCCATAAGTATTCATTCTTCATTCGTTTATCACACCCGTTTTCAATAGCTTGAGCCATAAAACATGTTGCCTTTCATCTATACTGATATTTGGAACACGTTAAAATACAAATTCATTACCATGTTTAAAAATACAAATCCATTGATAATATGACCACCAAACCATTAATACAACTATGCCAACATTAACTTTTGCCAATTTACATAAGCACTTAAACCGTAAGTATATAAGTTTGAAAACTTACCATCAATCTAACTGAATGTCCAAAATATTACTCTGCACATGTAAAATCCAAGATTTTCATACAATGATCCATCTCAATCCATCGATATTCGTGCTCACACAATTCACAAATCAACTGAACAATAGTGTAAATAATCTTCTCATTTGCATCTAATACTACTATATAATACATAACTTTAGACAAAAAGGTAATTTTACCATCTTCATAAGACGCGCCTCTTCCTTTCTCTCCACCACCGTTACCCTACAATCATCAGCGATCGCCCTTCCGTTACCTCTCCAGCAACTGGAATGTCTGCTCCAAAATTGATTTCAATCGCATTTCATCATCCCTATTGCATTCATTACATTCAATCAGGTTCGCCCACTAAAACGATTAAGTCAAGGTTGATTCAACCATCCATTCAATCAAGGCATCAATTGAAACTGAACGGTCTACCACCATTCCCGTCGATCTCGATTACGTTAGATATCCATAAAAATTCTACTCTTCTTCACTTGTAATCCTTCCTACCATTTTGCTGAAATGTTCCCACCTATGTTATTCTGCATTAGGTGCACACACTTCAGTTTTTGATTGATTTCACACCAGTGACGTCAATCAATACTGCAGCTGCCCAAAAGATCTTTTATCTCAGGTGCCAATTCTGTGCTCCTCCTCGATCTCATGTCTTTATCTACGATTTACTATTGTGATGCAAGTAATCAGAGTTCATATACATATCTGAATGCATATGCATTTCGGATGTTTTCTTTATTTGGCATTGTATTTTCGTAGTGAGATAACCAACTATGGTCAACATTGATATACTAACTAAATGATGTTACTCCATCACTTCTCGAAGTAATGGTGTTAAATAAATTCTTTTGGAAGTTTGATTCATTTCTAAAGATTTTATTTTGGTGTTTTCTTTCTTAGCTTTAACATATTACAATGATGCATATGACATATTGCAGAAGCTTCAAACGTATTGATGTATGAAGAACTTTGAATCTTTAAAGAGGTTTAAGAGCAGGTGAATTTTTCGTCTACAAATCTATATATATTTGATGTATTTAATGTTTAAGACAAAATTGCATTACTTTATATGGATTTGCTTGTTTACCTGTTTCGACCCATTCTACTTATTGTCTTTTAAGCTATCTTTATGCTACATATGATTGACCTACTAGATAACCATATTCCACTATTCATAACTAATTTTTCTCATATTTTATAGTGAACTTCTGTCATATTTATTCTTAATTTTTCTTGTTATAATAGTTCATAGAGGAGAAAAGTTAGATAATATCAAGACATCCAGTAAGGATACTAGACAATGGCAACTGCTTTCAGCTTTTCTATGTAGAGGAAGATATGTATTTAAGTGTATATTTTGTTGTAACACCGGTTATTTTGATAAGACAAGAAATGAAGATAAATGAAAGAAAAGCCATAAAGTTCAAGTGGTGGGGCTAAAAGTGTCCAAAAAGACAAAACTTTGAAAAGGTTGGTGTAAAGGTGGGCGTGGCCGCCCACCCTCTTTTCACGTCACTCTCATTCGGACTTTAGAGAGAGAAAGACAAGAGGATAGCAGAAACTCTCGGTTTGAAGAAGAAGAAGAAGGAATCGAATTCAAGGTAATAATTCGTGGTTTTTAAGTGTTCATGACGGGTTTTATCCCAGTTATATGCATATGTGCTTATGTGTTTGTGTATGTGCTCGGGTGTGTGTGTGTGTGTTTGGTGTTGTTTTTAGGTATTTGAACTCATTGCAAGCGGGTTAGAAAGGAAGAAACACCCAAGTTGCATCAGGTGAGTTCTAGACCCCGGTTTTACTTGTTTTAAACTATCTTTGGGGCTGAAAATGTATTAAAATGATTTTCAAAGCTTTTGTATGTCTACCAGTATGTAATGTGCATGATTGGATGTTGATTCTTGAATGCTCATAGGTTGTTCATGTTTAGAATAGCCACATTAAGCTTTGAACAAATGGGTTCGATGATTGGGCTTGAAAACATACTGGAAACATGTTACACAGAAGGTCCATGCGCCTAGATAAGGCTCATGCGCCTGGAAATGCCTTAAAAAGATTTAAGTGTAATCCATGCGCCTAAACAGTAACCCATGCGCCTAAGATTACCTTAGAAATGTTTAAGTATAGCCCATGCGCCTGAACAATGGTCCATGCGCCTAGAAATATTAACCGGACGACTAATTGTAGGGCCATGCGCCCCAATAGTGCTCGTGCGCCCAAGAGGCCCATGCGCCTAAGTGTCCATGCGTCCGAATGACCTATGCGCCTAAGTGTTCATACGTCCGAGTAGTGCCCATACGCCTGAATAGTTCATGCGCCTAAAAGATAAAATGATTAAGTGTTGGTTGATGCGCCTACGTAGTGATGAAACGCCCAAACAGGGCTCATGCGCCCAAATAGTGACCAAGCGCCTAAGCACTTAGAATTTTTTACAGAATTTTCTGGGAGTCTGTGCTTTAGGGTTTTTGACCGAGGTTTACTAGGGCTTATTTATGATGATGTTTCATGCATAGTTATGATTGTTCCTTATTATTGTTATTGCTATTATTATTATTACTCATAGTATGTGACTTTACGTGGTATGTTATTATCGTAACGTAAAGTATACCGTAATAATAAAGTGAAAGAGCAATAAAGAAAAGAAGAGGAACATTAATGAAAATGTTAACAAGTCTTGCAAGCTTATAGGAGGTGCACGATCTTGTTGTCGTTAGCTCAACTGTGTTGCGGGTTAGCTACCCTATTATGCACATAAGGCCAATCAATTGAGATTGGCAGGACCTTTGTAGCGTGTCTTGGGTGATTGGGTCGGCCTTGTACACAGTACACAAAACCCTTTTGAGAGATACAGTTGACCCTTTCGAGGGATATAGTTGACCCTTTCAAGGGATATAGTTGACCCTTTCGAGGGATATAGATGGCCCATCACCCGTTTATCCATCGCGCATACAGTTGGGGTATTGCTCACTGGTCCATACAGAAAGTGAAACATAAAGATAAAAGTTTACAAAACAGACAAGGCATACAGTAAAGAGAACGAACAGTATTTGTTCATATAGTTAATGCGTGCTCGCATATACAGTATAGAGTTGTATTTTACAGAAAAGAGTATTTTCATATACAACATATAGAAAGTATTTTATTACTTTAAAACTAGAGCTCACTCAGCAACGCTAACTTTTATACATTTTCAGTTGGCAGGTAATTATTGATGAGGATGGCACGAGGGTGAAGCTACTCGGCAGGAAAAGACTGACATCCATTTGTATTCTATGTTGCTTTTGTTTTGTAATGCGTTAAAACAATTCTTTGTAACAGTAAATGATGATGTATTGCTTAACAATAGTGTTGTAAATGAAATGAATGGTTTTTCCTTACAAGATATACATAACAAAGATATAAAGGCTTCTATTGACTATGTACTGTGTGTTGGTCATTTCCTTACAAAGGTGAAACTTGCAAAATGGACTTAAATGGACCAGTCAACTTTTGTAAGTTGCTTTACCAAACGTGTTGAATACACAGTCGAATCAAATATCTGAGTTGGAGACTTGAATATGTTGTTAAGGATATCCTCGGATCCACTTACATCAAAAAGTGTAAGCATATTTGGCTTTGGAATTCATTATGTAGGTAAATAAAATAAATTACAGGATCCAATAGTTTGATCCAAAGCCTAAACGATCGGATCTTTTAGGAAGGGAAAAGGAATGTTGCCAAATGCCATCTCAAAAAGGTTATATATACATATTAATGTCACTGAATAGGTAATATGAATGATTACGATGGAAACTAATTAAAGCTATTATACACAAGAGCATTATAGTTTATTATATCTAAATTGGTCAAACTACATGAACAAGATATGAAATTTACACTTTTTATCTGTTTCTTATTTCAAACTATGGTCATCTTGAATCTTTGAGAACTATATCCTGCTATCTTGTTTAATTAGATATCAATCAGTTTATTTCAAACTACTATCATCTTGAATTCTTGAGAATGATATCTTGCTGATTTTTTAATTATTATAGCAGTTTGAATGATCTACATGGATTATCATTTCTTATCAAATAAGATTAATATGTAGCTTTATGATGAAATACGACATTGACACCATTCTTGATTTCGCTACGTTGGTGTCTACTATTTGGGTCATTTTCATGATCCAATTCAAGCTGAAGGCCACCTACAATGAAGATCTAGATGACATGCCCAAATATTTGGTAAGGACAACCCCTGCCTTAAACTATAACCGATATATTACTATTAAGTGTGTGACCGCTTTATTCAAACAAATGTACACTTTAGTTATTTGTTACAAAAAGTTACATGTTTTGACTTGTTACTCAACCCAGCCAAGTAGCCACCTTGAGAATATGGTTTCATCATTATTCTAATGGTTGATTTCCATCCTTTTAATTTTAGTTGTTGGTGGTTCTATGTATGCTTCTTGCTATGCTCATACACCCCATTCTCATCATTATCATTTGAGCAAAGTTATGGCTACTTTTGGTTGCCAACAATCATGATAGCAGAGGCCATTCAAACATGTCTATTTTGAAGATTTAGTGTGGTTGAAAAGCACCATGTCTATCATAGGTTCTAACATTTAGTTCTTAAACATGAGTTTTTGATGAAACCTTGTAGAGAACACATATACATACACTGATACACATGAACTCAAACACTCATGATTATATGGGTTTTTGTTCTTAACTGGTTCGAACATGTAGTTGCTTATGATATGAGCTCATGGTTAATAAGGTTTTGACTGTGTTCAGCAAGGATAGGTCATGAAGAGGTGCAAAGCAAGAAGGGAATGTCAGCTGGGTTGTTGTGATTAAAGTAGAATAAAAGGAAGGGTAATGTTAATTGTTGAAATTAGATAGGGTTGAATGTAAACTTGTGAGCTAAATACACAGATTAGTGGAAAGTTGTTAATGCCATTAATGAGCTACACTTAGGCATATATTCACTTACAAGTTACGGACAAGGTATGCTAATATTGAGTTTTAGCCGCCTTTTGAGTCAACATCAAAGGTTCTCATTATAACAAAGGCTCTAAGCTAACGGGTCAAAATGGTAGTAGATGAATGTACATCATATTAAGCATCATATGTAAGTGAAATCTTTTATAATTCACATTCTTTTATGTATTTTGTTTGATTATAAGCTTGCAGTATGCAGATTAATCATTGCCGACTATTTTATTTTGCTTCTTCACTAGGTTTGCTTAATCTTTTTAAGGACAAAAATGTAAATTAAGGCATGTCAGAAGAGAGCCCTAGTGGCACCCGCAGCATCGCGCGGGCCAACCCACTAGTTACTACTAAATTAAATATGAAAAGTGTTACAAAAATCAAGATCAGCAAACGTCTATTTATACTAATAAAATGCTCTCACACGAAAACATTAAGTTTTTGCTCATGCCTTGTTTCTTTAGACACTTATACATCTATTTTCATACAATGTCGTACCTACAAAATAAAATTCAATATGTAACATGTTTTTAAAGTCTGTTGAACAAAAAAATAATCTAATGGCATTCATAATTTTTTTTTGTGAACCGTAGTTCGGTTGCACCATTTCCACCATCAGGTTGGGAGACTATTTATTAATTAAATAAGTAAAATGCTTCATATTTTTTAAAACCGGAACAACTTATTTATCTGTAGTTTATTATCACATCAGTTCTTTAACCAAATATATTTAATGATTTCAAAATTAAATAAATTGTCGTTTAGAGGACCACCATTTTTTGATAGATTTTACAAAAATATTATGTTTAAAATGTAAAAACATAAAAAATCCAAATATGAAGAAATATTGTTTTTATAACCTATACATTAATATATATATATATATATTTGTTGCGTTACCGAGGTCCTCGTTTCAAAAAGTTACGTCACCTGGGGGCTTTACCTCATATATATATATATATATAGAGAGAGAGAGAGAGAGAGAGAGAAAGAGAAATTGGGTTTTGTGAAATGAGATTGGAATTAAGGTTTCACCTCATTTTATTATTTATGTGTGCATCTAAGAGCATTCATAATCTATCATTCATCTCATCCTTATAATTATAATAAAAATTATTATTTTTTCTTTCTTCTTTCTAATTTAATAATATTTTTCTCATATATTTATCATTGTACTTTCTCTCTTATTCACTCACAAGCACTTTAAAAATGTTAAAAAGTTTATGGGGGTTGTATCGTGTTTCCCCATATTTCCCCAAATATGAGGAAATAATGTATAACCCTCATAAATTTCTCATCTCCTTCATTCATAACCACTTATAACTATCCATTATAATATAAACATCCACTCATATTAAATGAAAAACAAGCTGTAAATGCTCTAATATGTCATTGATATTTTGTTGTTAAAAACTAAAAAAACATCTCATTCTCAATTGTTTTATTGTTTGAGAGTGAACACCTTTGATATAAGATTTCTTATTTTCAAACGTATTGCTTCGAGTAGGTGTGGTTAATAGCCTATTTATCGAAGGTGTTGTCACGCTCGAATAGTAAGGTCGTCAAACATAGTTGTGGGCTGATTGGTTAACTAGAGTTTATATTGTGTTTTAAATTTGTTTTTTTATGGTGAGTAACTTTTGTTGCTTGAATATAAGAGATTCATGCTTAGTTGGTTTCATCTACATCGATCTATTTAAGGTCCATCCATACTTGATTAGAGGTGTACTTCCAATGTAGAATTGTGATTCTGAAGTAGGATTTCACTTTATTAAGTTTGGCTTTTGTTTTAATATATCATATCATTGATGTTTTGATTCTGTAAATTATCTACTATTGTGGCCATAGAAACCAAAGAAGAAATCAAAATTTATTTCATCATTAGTCAATTTACTACTTAGTGCATGTTGTGACAAGGACAACATTAAAGAAAAAATCAACTGACGGTTAGAGTTCATAGTTGTAGTAGAGTTTTTACATGTGAAATTTATCCAAAAATATGCGCTACAATCATTCTATTTTTGAATCATTATAAAGGTGTTTGTTTTCACCGGTCCATAATAATTTTACAAAGACTATTAAATACCTTATTTAAAAAGTTGTATTTATCAGGTGGAATTTACGGTTCCTTAAGTGGTTCTACTTATAAGTATATAATTTAAAATTCCAGTCATTATTGCTTGAATTCTACTTTGGTGGTGTGTATGATGGTAGAAATCACAGGAACTCCATTTGTAAATGAATACCACCTTTGGTGGGGTGTATGGTGGTACTAAATATGTAGGTGAAGGTAATAAATTTGACGGGTCTTGATTTGTTTTATGAATTTGGCTGATAAATTGTTATATCCAATGGTAGATTAAACAGGTTTTCTTTTTAGATTATTATTAAGGTTTACATTAACCAGTTGTGATCCAATGTAGTTTAAAGCATTTGTCTCTTTAAGCGATTTTAAAATTAGATTTTTGATATGTAGATCTATGGTTAATATGTGCCTCGTTTATAGAGTTTTGAAAATTTTAGCAGATCGTATCCCGCACTCATGTTTGGTGTGATGATTACAAACTTCAAAGACCATTGCTGGTGAGTAGTTAGTAATCTTTTTATGTATTTTTGCATGAGAATCATTACTAGACTGGTCTAAATGTTAGCCAACTTACGAAGGTAATCTTTCGTAATTAAGATGGTTGAATTATGGTTATTTATCTGTGTTTAACTTTGAACTTAAATATGATTTATTTTATTTTTTCTTTTTGTGTTAAACGTGAAGGTATTTCATGCATTTTAATTGATGTATCTGTGTTCAACTATGAAATTTGAAAATGACTATTAAATTCAACTTTTAATTTAATTAGGCTTCCAGATTTAAGTTTTTTTACAACTGTAGTTCAGTTTTAATGGATTTTAACATCTACTTTATTAATGGTTTGAACATAGGTATGAACTCTAAAAGCTGTATGTGAGTGGTTCCCATATGAATAGGTATTTGCAGGACAACGATCAAAGAAGTTCTTAAAGACGTCTGAGTCTCTCAACGTGCCATTACAACAACGTACGAAACAAGTCAGTCTTTCTAAATTTGTATATCTTTCTAAGGATTTTTTTTACCAGTTCAATCAAATGAAATTGTGGTCTTTAAAGATCTTTGGAACTAAAATGTAGTGTAATTAATATTATGTTTCTAAACCACGTCTTTTGTTAAAAAAAAAAAAAGCTTATAGGTAACAAATGACAAAACGAATACCCACCGAATCCCCTCCGCAACGGGTGGAGGGGATACATCTAGTTAAAATTATTAGAGCCTTTTAACTAGGAGTTGTCGATGAGAAGTACTTACTAGAGTTTTCAATACTCTGGTAACAATGAAAAATGATCATTTAAACTAGAGCGTACGATGGATCAGCGGTCCTTATAAATATAAAAACTACTCGGATAAAAGGTGTACATTAATATATAGTAGACTGACATATATGAAACCAACTCCACTTCGAATGTATTAAAAATGAAAAACACGGTTCTGAATGAAAAACAACAAAACTGCCGTTACATATTCCCTTCATAGAAATGTATGATTCTTTAATTTATGTTCTTTCTAAGAAACGAAAATTCAAAGAAGCTATGCATATTTAATTTTTTTATAAATAGCTACTCGCACCGATCTAACTTACTTCTTATTTACAACATATATAATCTATATATAGTCTTTCTAATATGATGGTAACAAGAATCCAACATGACGTTAATCATACAGGTTTAATCGATGGACTTTGTCACAATGGTAATCTATTATTTGTAAACAGAGGTGGAACTATGGTATAGAGTACGGGCTCAAGTGACCCTATTGATTTTTAAACCCGTAGTATAACGTATAAAAGTCTGAATCATTAAATGTTGAACCATTCAGACATCTGAACCATTAAGAACCTGAATAAAATGCTGTCAAACAGCCCCTATGACAATTATTGCTATTTGAGAAAAACAATAAACATTGTAATCTTAACAACTAAAATCCACAATGTTCCAACTTTTCGATTTTTACAATAAGCATGCCAATTAACCATAATTATAAACATAAATACCACCTTACATTTTTTGGTACATTCGCTATTCACTTATTCGTTGCAAATATGAAGTTATTTCAAGCTTACATGCTTTTACTCATTTTCCTTTCATTAACACTAACATCAATTGCAACTCCAACGTACACCATGACAGGGTGCAATGATACGTGTGGGAACAACGTGACGATTCCATACCCTTTTGGAATCGGCGCAGATTGTTCTGCCAATCGATGGTACATTGTTGAGTGTGCCAACTCGACGCCACAATTATTGCATTCAACCATCTAGAAATCTTGGGTGTAAATTTGGAAGATCAAACGGTCACTGTCAATACGCCCAGGCTCTTTGATTGCGAAAATCTGTTTCCGAAGAATAGCACCATGAGCATCGATCTTGGTAGGAGCCCATTTTTGTTTTCCAAATCACACAATAAATTTATGTTTGAGGGGTGTGGTAGGGGTGTGATGATGGATAATGAGAGTGTGCTCACGGGATGTTCGACTTCTTGCCTTAACGATGTAATTGTTAAGGAAAGAGACAACTGTTTAGGCGTTAGTTGTTGTCAAACAACAATTCCTCATCATCTAAAGTCGTACAGCGTGAATCTCACGCGTGTGGGTGGAGGTGGAGCGTGTGGGTCTGCCTTCTTGATGGATGAAGATTCATATCTTAAACGAAGCTCGTCTGTTGCTGCTCGTAATACCTCTAGTCATGTTACCCTCATGTGGATGCTTACATATAACGACACTAACAATTGTTGTTTAGAATCTCATCGTATCAATCTTGAACTAAATACGGGAAATGGTACCTCTATGCAATCACATAAATGCACCCTCGACGGGGTCTACGTAGGCAACCCTTATTTATTAAATGGATGTGAAGGTACATACCTATCATATCTACCTATTTCATAGGTTGTTTTAAGCCAAAGTCAGTTCAACTCGTGGCTCGTTCATTAGTTGGCTTGTGAATTGACTCGCTCGTTGACTTTTATAAATTAAAGGCTAAATTATAAACCAAATTTATGTCATGTATGTGAATAGATTATAGACATATGATCAGTCTGATAATTTTTTTAGTTAAAAACCTAAATATATAATTGTAGAGAATAATCTTAAGTCATGGAATATTAATCTCTTTCAAAGAATTAAAATAATTAAATATGCAACAATATTATATTTTGTTTTATATAAAATATGTATAAAAACTAACGAGTTTTTTTTAATAAATGAATTGACTCATGAGTTTGCTCGCCTCGTTTATATTATGTTTTGTTTACATACATACATACATACATGTATATATACATATATATATATATATATGAATGTGTAAATAATAACAAAATTATTTTTTAATATACATGAGTTGGTTCGCGAGCCAGCTCTACTCGTATATAAACGAGTTGAGCCCTTTTATTTCAGTTAAGTTTTTATTGCCTTTTAGTTTCTGATTCGAAGCTTTCTATATTGTATATGAACGTGGTTTAGCAAGGGAAGAATGTGCAATGTGCGACTACTACAATTGTGACTATGATACAATATACGAGGAGGATGGCTCAATTAGATTCACCAACTTCACTTGTGCAGCATATTATTCATTATCTGCAAGTGTTGGATCACCATGGGTGTTATTCTAGGTAAATTCGATATCTTTATTCGTAATTGGCTAAGTTTGGTTCATTCTATATAATACGTTTATTATGTCAAATAACAGTTTATCGTTTCATATATATTTAAAATATGTTATATGTGTTTATTATTTGTTGTATGTTTTAAATCATTTTGTGTTAATTTTGTTATTGGTTTTATAAATTATATAAATTTGTTATCTATTATTGTGTTTTCCAATTGTAAGCATACAATAATGTTATTTCACCAATGTATTTTTTTTAATTCATAATGTTCAAGATAACCTAATGTGTTGTTATTATTATTATTTTCTATAAGTTATATAAAATGTTATCTATCAATTTGTTTTACAATTATAAGTATACAACGATGTTCTTTCACCAATGTATTTTTTCAAAACTTATAGCGTTTAACATAACATAATGTCTTATTTTTGTCATTTTTTACAATTATGAAACTTGTTATTTTCTATCATTGTGTTTTACAATTAAAAGTATACAATCATGTTATTTCACAAATATATTTTTTAAACTCATATCGTTCAAGATGATATAACGACGATAAAAAAAACATAATAGCTGTGTTTTGTGTTATTTTATCATTGTTTTAATGTACTAGATTTGGTGTTTTTATTGCACCATTATATTTTTTTAGAATTCATCAACTTAGAAAAATACACTAACTAACAAAAAACACAATAAACTATACTAAGACATAATGACGAACAAAATTCATATGAACTTAAAATTGTAAAAAAAATATTATATTTTTATATAATAATATTGTACTCGTTTCAAAAATGAAAAATGCTTGTTTTTATGGTGTAATTTTAATAAAAAAATTATAACAGATATAAAAATTATAATAGATATAAAAATTATGAATGATTAAAAAATGATAAAACTTGAAAAAAAATCAACCAAGGTGACTATTTTTAATAACTCCTTTAACAAACTTCTTTTCGATAATTTGATAGTATTGATTAACAAGATTAATGATTGAGAATACTTATTACACTTGTTAGATTTAAAATTATTTGAACCTTTCCCTGAATAATACAAGAAATTATAAACTCTAGTATAAGGACCAAGGAGTATAAAATGATAAAAGAAGATGAATGATGGATTTATACCGTCACGTAAATAATCAAGCTTTATAACATATACTTTGAGATCTTTGAACAAAAAATTAACGTTTTCTTTTGCATTTCATTTTTTGTTGTCCTTCATAAGGTGTTAGCATAAGTATGGGTGCCCTTTTTCTTCTCGCTACTAGTTATGCATCGTACAAGTTGATCAACAAAACAAAAGTAAAAAGACAAAGAAGGAGGTTCTTTAAACGAAATGGTGGTTTACTTTTAAAACAACAAGAAGAAGCTGATCCATCTTTGGTTGGTAAAACCATACTTTTCACATCACGTGAGCTGGACAAGGCCACAGACAACTTAATGAGAATAGAATTCTAGGCCATGGAGGCCAAGGTACAGTGTATAAAGGAATGTTAGTGGATGGAAGGATTGTAGCAATCAAAAAATCAAAAGTTGTTGATGAAAGCCAGTTAGAACAATTCATTAACGAGGTGGTCATTCTTTTCCAAGTCAATCACAGGAATGTTGTCAAACTATTAGGATGTTGCTTAGAAACAGATGTCCCATTGCTTGTTTCTGAATTCATTCCAAATGGTACCTTGTATGATCGCCTTCATAATGGAATTGACGAATTCCCAATTTCTTTGAACGTGAGATTGCAAATAGCTTCAGAGGTTGCTGGAGCACTTGCTTACTTGCATTCAGCAACTTCCATTCCAATATACCATCGAGACATCAAAACCACCAATATACTTTTGGATGAAAAATATAAGGCTAAAGTTTCTGACTTTGGAACTTCAAGGTTTGTCTCAATTGAACAAACTCATTTGACCACTTTAGTCAAAGGTACGTTTGGCTATCTTGATCCTGAGTATTTTCAATCGAGCCAATTCACAGAAAAGAGTGATGTCTATAGTTTTGGAGTTGTTTTGGTTGAACTATTAACCGAGAAAGACCAATTTCTCCGACTAAATTTGGTCAACATAGAAATTTGGCTACACACTTTATGTTAGCTATGGAAGAAGGGCGTGGTATGTCTATTTTTGATAAGGTGATGACTAAAGAAGGTACTAGAGATGAGCTTTTCTTACTAGCTAACCTTGCAATGCGATGCTTGAATTTAAATGGAAGGTACAGGCCAACAATGAAAGAAGTATCTATAGAGTTGGAAACCATACGAAGGTCATATATTCCCTCCACGGTTTAGAAAAGTACCCAACAAGTCATGGATAGAGAAAAATTTTGATGCAAACCATTGGTCAACCATTAACATTCTAAGTTTGAATGACAGCATAAGTTCGTGATAAAAATGGTCTATTTTTAATTTGTTGATCTTCTTTTTTCACATTTGTAGGAAATGAAACACAATGAATGCTCGTATTTTGTTTTCTCACTTCTCTTATATTTGAGTCGATCATGTAAACCAAGTACATTATTTAAATTGTTTTGTTTATTTTAGTGTTTCAAATACAATAATTATACTATTTTTTAATTTATAGCAATTTAATATAATTTATAAATTAGTTGTTACAAAGTTATAAAGTTTTATTGTTATTTATGAGTTGTAAAATTAAATTAAAATAAATAACTAAATTACAAGTTTTTACAAGATTTATAAACTTTATAAAATTTTTATAAAATAATTTGGATTGGTTTTTAAAAGTAGGATTTAGATAGTCTGGAGGAAAAATTGTAATCTACAAAATCTAATTTCAAAGTTACCAATATAAAATGTGAACTTTTAAAGCACAAGGACCAACATGTAAAATTCTTGTAAAACCCAACCTTTCCCCGTTGACCTGCTTTCTCCGGCCAAGCTTCGGTGACACCAGCTACCACCGAATCACCTAAATATATTCAATTTAAACCCAATTCAACCTATTTGTTCGAATGTTTTGAACCTAGGACTCTGACCCAACTCAATTGCACATACAACACATGCATATATCGAAATCATTCATCTCTTTCATTGCGAACCTGCAACTAGGTGTTCAACTGCTTTATAAGCATTCTTGATTTGAATTGATTAAAGTATTTTATTTCTCATCATCCAAAGAAGCTTATTATACAAACAATTGGATCATCGACCTTTTCATCTCAAATGAATTTCATACTCAGCCGCGACATGCTCATCTTCTGTTTACGTCAATTCGACCTTAATCAAGTAAGTTAAACATACATACAAACTATGGGGAGTTACAGCCCCTAATCAATTTGATTAACAACATTGAATTGGGTTTTAATGTGGATCATATTAAACTTAGGATTAATATGATTAACAACATTGAATTGGGTTTTAATGTGGATCATATTAAACTTAGGATTAATATGATTAACAACATTGAATTGGGTTTTAACGTGGATCAAATCAAACTTAGGATTAATGTGAATGGGGAAACTATTAATTCCAGCTTTATAACTTAGATAATCAACTCCTATTTCAGACTCGGGGCTTTTGTCAACTAGTTAACACTCTACTCACTTTTTGAAGAGACCCGTTCGAATCGGACCTCCACATATTATTTTCATATAATTTTTTTTGTATTTTAAATTTTAAAAGACATATTAATATGTTATTAAATTAGCAAAAAAATAATATATTTTGCATGTTCAAGTGTTTAAGCAAGGCTTACAACCATTTAACGCATGTACGACAATTAATGCAACTTTTGGTTTTTTTAGTCTTTAATTTTTATTTTAACCAATATTTTTAATTCTTTTACAATTTAACTTTTTTTTTTTTTACTTTCAACTTCAATCCCCTGTATGTTTCATATTATATTTTTTTCGATTTGTGTTTCCGTTTAAATTTTGTGAGTAGTGTGCATGTCTGTTTCAATGTTTACATTTATTTTTTCCTGTTTAACGACCTCATTTCAACGCGTTGGTTTTAGATCGACTTACTAATTATGTTATATGGTTTATATTTCTTTTGTGTAGCATAACGTTTTTATCTTTATTTTTCATTTAGTTTTATTTTTTGTTTTTTATTTATTTTTTTATACGAATTTTTTTGTGTTGGTGGTCACTGGAGTTAGTGTGTCATTGGTGTTAATTGGTATGATTTTATGCTCCCGTTGCAATGCTAGTGCTTAATACGAGTTATATTTATTAATAAAATCTTTTTCAAAAACTATTATTTATTTATTGAAAATTATAAAAAGTTTTAATTTCACCTTTTATTATCTTTTAATAATTATGAATGTCATAGAAAAATTGTGATTTCATTTATAAGTGTTAACATTTTAAAAAAAATATTAATTTAAGTCAAACTCAAACTATTTCAAATCATTTTAAAAAAGATATTAATTTAAGTCAAACTCAAACTATTACCAATAATTCCATATTTTATTTATTCAATCATTATAAGTTAAATATTTTAAGATTCAATATATTTTTTGTTCAGAATTTTCATTAAACTAATAAAATTACACAAGTTGTCATTTATGTTTAAAAAGGTTTATAGGTTTCATCTTTATTATTAATGGACGTTAAAATTTTCTGTTAAATCCAATCACATGCCTTGTATATAAGGACAATTTTGTTATTTAACCTTAGTAACTTACAAATTAAATACGAAAATTGAAAAAAAAACAAAATTCATCACTCTTTCTACTCTACTCTCTCTCTCTCTCTCTCAGTATATCTATTTATCTATCTTTCTTCATTAACAAAATCCCCACCCCTCCATCTTTACTTCCACCATCGCCACTATCGACTCCTGCCACAGTTACCACTAATCACCAACTCTCTACTCTCTCTCTCTCTCTTTATTTATATATATATATATATATATATATATATATATATATATATATATATAATGGGTTGTTTAGGGTTCTAACTACCCACCACCACCCCCGTCTGATTCCTCCAACACCCCTAGATCTCAATCTAGATCTAGGGTTGTCTCCAATTTCACAAACCTTAGATCTAAAAGAGGGGTTGTTGAACCGCCGACGAAGTATGGTGAATGAGTTCGATTATTTTATGGTTTACTTATGGTGATATAGGTGACAATGGTGGTGGTCGGCCGGTCACAAGTTGGGAGTTAACGCAGGTGGTCGGTCGCTTGTAGTTTAGGGTGGTGGAGGCGGTTCAAATTATGAATATGATGGTTTAGAGATATTGGTTGTAACCGAGGTGGGTTGAGGAAGGCGACGGTGAAGGTGGGGATGTTGATATCTAATATTAGTGTAATTTTCTTAGTCATGAAGGTGGGTCAAAGGATGGCGGTGAAGGTGGGTCAAAGGATGGCGGTGAAGGTGGAGGATGGAGTGTTCTTTGTGAAGAGAGAGAAAGAAAGAGAGATAGGGCAAGGTGGGTTTTAATAATTTATGTATTTATTAAAAGGTTAAAATGACCGAATTACCTTTTTGTGCAAGTCACGTGACTAACTTAACAAGTAAAATTAACAAATGTTAAAGGAAAAGACTAAATGTGTAATAAAATTGGAAGAATTACATATATCCCCATATAAATTTCATCAATTACATATATACCCAACTTGAATTTTTAATTACATATATCATCTTGTAAAATTTAGTTAATTATATAAATACCCAAGTTAAAAGTTTAATTACATATATCTCCTTCTAAATCTTAATTAATTATATATATACTCAAACTAAAATTTTAATAACATATATTCACTTTATTAAGCATAAATATTATATATTTTCTAGTTTTATTACTTTTATTAAAATTTATATAATTAGTATTTTACTCTTATTTTTTTTAAACTATAAAATTATGTTTTTCCTTCTTTACTTGCTTTTTGAGTTTTGATTATTTATTAATATTTTTATACTAACGTTTTTTATGTTCTTTTTGCTTTTTCTTTTTATGTTAATTTTTTCGATACCATACAAGACACTTCCGTCTCATTATGCAACATAAAATTTTGTATTTGGATCATGTTGCATAACGAGACTATAAGGTGTTGTTTGTTTTTTCTACAAGAAAATGTCTGCACTCTGCAGTGGTGGTATCGCCAATGAGATATGTAATTGATAAAGTTTATAGGGAGATATATGTAATTCTCCCTAAAATTAAAAACGTAAATGACAATTAGTATAATTTCCTTTGTTTAAGGACAATATCTGAAATTTACTAAAAGCTAAAGGACCTAAATTGTAATTTACTCTTTCTTTAATTATTCCTTTTCAATAATTATTCATTATTATTTTCTAATCCTATCAAATAATGCAAACTTATTTAATCAAGTTATGTAATAAAAACAAAATTAGTTATTTAATTTAAAATATATGTTAAACTCAAAACCTAATTGAAATCATAATTCATGTTTAGTCTATAATTCATTTGTTTTCTAACTTGGGACACCATTCTTAGGTTACATGTGAGGAAAGATTTTTGGTTTCTAATCTTGCATTGTTATTAGTCAACCACAATCAAATACCAAATGAGAATTCAAATCCCATTTTCATGCGTTTTATATATTTTAAACAATCATATGATTTAAAATTCAATCATTGTTATTTCATTTTAAATTCAATTCGAAACCTGCTATATTATTATTTGCAATTATGTGTTTATAGTTAGATAAACTATATGATGGCATAATAATTAATTCATACAACCATGTTAATAATGATAGGTCTATTACAAACCCATCTAATATGATTATTCGAGTGGTGATTTGAACTAAACTCACACATTCTATCACAAGGCTTCGTCCAAGCATAGAGTCAATTAGTCATTACGTTTGATTGTATTTGATTTGTGTTTTATGTTACACTATTGTATTATAAGTCTCGACGACACTATTATGTGAATTAAATTGTTTCAGTCATTTTAATTAACCAATATATGTATGCAAAACATGTGGTTTACTCACAGACTAATTCTTTAACTAGCTCGTTACTTTTTCACATGATTCAGAAATGCAGATTAGTGGACTTCGATATTCATATTTTTGGCTTGTACTTAGTCAAAACCGAAGTCAATTTCATTATGTTTACTTGAGTTTCTATTTGATTATAATGTATTGATTGATTAATATTATTCAATGAAAATAACACTTAATATTATATCAACATATTTATTACCATGTGTTATAAGCAATTGATTCATATTCGTCCATCCCAGTGATTCCGCCATCAATTGGGATGTGACACATTTACCGAACTAACTTTTTTGTTCATTTTCTTTTGTTAAGAAAATAAACTATTCACGAATACTTACTTACCATAAACGATAATATGCAAAGAGAAATAAATACAAACAAATTTTCATGAACATAAGCAAAAATTTGTCAAGCTTTAACATAAACTTAACATGATTATCAAAAAATAATTATCATAATAATGATTAACACAAATATTAAGAAATTTCTTTTAGCATAAACTTATGTTGAAAATAGACAAATCGAAGATGTTGACATATCCATACAATATAACTAGGGTTTTATATTTTTTTAAATTAAGACCAGTAAAATAAAAATATAAAATATAAAATCCTTAAAAACAAACACAATTCACGAACATAAATGATTCATGTTTGTTTGTTTAACTTAACGAACACAATTTTCTTTTTCGTTTCTATTCATTTATTAAATGAACAAAGAACATTACGAACTGTTCCCCTTGTTTGCAGCCCTAAAACAGGAACAACCCGGTTAATGGGATTCAAATTTAATATTTTTTATTTATCTCAAAGGGAACAATATTCTTTTTTATTTATCTAAAAACTACAACAAACATCTCAAGAGTCAATCTCAAACCAAGTCGAGCGTAAAATGAGATTTAGTCAATCTCAAACCAAAGTTGAAGTGTGTTTAAGAAACGAGCTACGACATGTGTTTTTATAGGGATCGCAACAACAAAAACAACCAATGTTGAAGTGTGTCAAAGAAACGAGCTACAACATATGTTTTAAATAGAGATTAAAACAAAAACAACGACGACAGTTAAAGCATGATATGTGAAGAAATATACATGTTAATAATGCATATTATTCCCCATTTTGAGCATCTTTTGTTACAAATTATTTTTTTATACTTAGTTGTGATTTATTTGAATTTTGTAGTATTAGATGATTGCTTGTTGATCTTAGAAGAAAAGTGCAATTTTGAATTTTAAAGGTTGTTATGGACATGACTAGTTCTATCTTGACAATAACATGTTTGTCTTCCTTTCATGCGCATTATGGTCATGTTTGATTCTGTCATGACCATAATACACATGAGGACCCCCTATAAAGCCCTTATTCTTTCCCAATTTAAGAGCGTGAATTTCGAACAAGAAGAGAAAACCCTAGTTTTCTCTAATCTTGTGTTGATTTTGGAAAAAGTTTCTAAAGTTCAAGTTAAGATTAAAGATCAATCATTTCAAAGAAAGATTCAACTTCACATAACCCATCTCTACTCATCTTTGATTTGAAAATCTCTAGATTTATCATGTCATCTTTCATGTTATGAGTTTGGTGTGGTTTTTGTAAGCGTCATGCACTAAGTACTTTTTATCAATTAGATTAGATGAAGCTTAGCATACTTTAATATTTTACATAACTTTTTATGATGATTAGGTTAATTTTTATTACAAGGTTATGAATGTTCTTTAATGATTGTGTGTTGTGTTAAACTTGATTAAATGATGAATCTTGTGGGTGTTACAACCGTATTATGTTGGAAAACCTTGTGTTTTAGAACAGCTATTCATGAATTGCATATATTAGTGTGTGGTTTATGACATTTGACTAGAAATAGTAAATGAGGTTTGATTATTTAGTAAAATTAAACAAGTGTGCTCCTTATACAAATTTTTGAACAAATCATGGCATTTGTTATAATTTTCTCCTAACTTCGTATATTTGTAATTATAGATAATGCGTAAATTTATTGTTCTTGTAATCATGTTAGGAAATTCATAAGTTAAAAGATTTTCATAACTATTTTTACATCAACATATACATTGTGTTAACTTTCTAAAAGTTTATGGGTTTGATATCCTTGACGAGAATCCAAACCATCCTTAACATTAATTTAACTATATCATTTGTTTTTCATGTCATAACTTTAGGTGACTGTTATATGTTTATCGTTTTAGTTTTCCAAAGAGTTAAAAAAATAGATAACCTTGGCAAGAGTCTAATTTACTTCCATGTTCCATGAGTAGAAAATGATCTCATCATAGGTTCATGGATTTTTTTTAATGGTTTTGCTAAGTGGATTTGAAATTTAAAATATATGTTTCTTTGGTTGATTATCTTCATCTTTATTTATTTACTTTAACTAGACTAATCATTAGCTAATTTAGTTAATCATTTAATCATAATATTCAGAACCAATCTCTTATCGGCTAGATAATGATAAAGACTTGGTATCAGTAGCTCTCATATCCAATGATAGATACTCGGTTCTTACTAAAAACTATACTATCATCCGATATGTGCACTTGCCTATTGTATGTATAATTAGTCATAAGATAAAAATCATTTTATAAATTTAAAAATTAAGTGTGTAAAACCCATTGTTATTAAAATCTATATATCAAAACACACATCAAAGCATGTCTAAGAAACGAGCTACAACATAGTTTTTAAATAGAGATTACTAACAACCAAAGTTGAAACGTGTCTAAGAAATATGCTACAACGTAGTTTTTAAAAAGAGATTAAAAGAGCTACAGGAGCACCAACACTGGTATTTTAATACTTTGTATATTTTTTTCAATATATTAGCACATCTCTCCCTAACCCCTAAATTAAACATCTAATATGCTAACAAGATCCGCATCATATGATGACTTAATGGTTTCCACTAGTTCTGGTTCAAAAGGGTCTTTTTAACACTGTTAGTTCTTACACGACGGAGTAACCAAGGACGTTTCCAACACCCATGAAGAACACAAACATGGTGTTCTAGTACGAATTTTACTAGTATTTGAACCAGTGAAATCGGCTAATAAAGCTCGACATGGGATTTCGATTTTGACTCCACAGACGAAGATAATGATTATTAATGATGTGATGATTAATTTTTGAGTATGGTGATGATTTTCAATTTTGAAGGTGCGTGGATTTTTCTTATGTGTAGAAATTAAAATATAGCGGGTTTGTATGTTAAGGAAAATATTCAACAATAAATTCAAAGATAAACATTTTTTATTATATAAGAGTAATCATTGCTTAAAAACATAATCTAAACTTTAAAACGGGACACCATCCTGTCAGTTAAAACTCTTGATCATCTAATACATATTATAGAGTTAGTGTTACTTAGTGAGTTCTAGTCTTTCTTTAAAGCATAATAATTCTTACTTTGAAATTTCGCATGATCCAATACTAATAGTAGTCATACTTTAATCATTAGTGACATCTAATACTATGATACAATGATATTTACAAATAAAACAATATTATTCCATGATGTAACCAAATGAATTAATGTCTAGGCTACATGCTTGTACCGGTACACAACTCTAGTGACATTGCTTAACATACTTTCACAAAGCAAGACTTCAATATATGAAGACTGTAAAAATAACCTGTAATTAAAATTTTCAAATTAATCTACCATCATCATCTCCCTCCTCATCATCTCCATCACCACCACCACCTTCATAGCATCTTCAATAGCAACAGTCTCTGATTCTTGCTCAAAAGCATCAAGCTTTACACTATTTCCCAACACAACATTATATCGACCATCATCTAAAGCTCCCATTGAACCCAAATCGAATCAAGCCCCAATCTTAATCAAGATTAAATTTTGAATAAACAGATCCCAAATCGAAATGAAACACTAGATTGAGACCCCCAAATGAATTGATTGATAGATGTTGGACCAAAAGAACCAATGAGCCAGATCAGAAAAACCTTTAAGTCCCACAGACATCAAAACAACTGAAGTGATCTACAACAGCTGAAGACAAAGTCTGAAGACAAAGTCTGAAGACAAAGTCTGAAGACAAAGTCTGAAGACAAAGTCTGAAGACAAAGTCTGAAGACAAAGTCTGAAGACAAAGTCTGAAGACAAAGTCTGAAGACAAAGTCTGAAGACAACTGCTGAAGACAAACTCTGAAGACAAACTCTGAAGACAAAGTCTGAAGACAACAGCTGAAGACAAATTCTGAAGACAACAGCTGAAGACAAAGTCTGAAGATAACTGCTGAAGACAAAGTCTGAAGATCAAGTTCTCAGAAGTTGTCACAACAGCTGAAGTAGTTCTCTTTAGTAGTTGTGATGGTTTATATTTCAATAGTTTGTAATCAGTAGTTTTATATTATGTAAAACGTCTGAAGTTCTTACACTTCAGATGTTATAACTTCAGTAGTTGTAATGTTAGCTTATACTTAGCTTTTAGTGAAGGTGTCCTCAGTTGTTGTGGACATCTTCAGTAGTTTAGTTTACTTTCAGTTATTTGTATAAATCAGTTAGATGTCACTATCAAGTGACGTCAGCTGATGTCACATTCCTTATAAAAGAAATGTTGACCTAATTTCCCTGCACGGGAAGTTTGTGCATGAATGAAAACATTCTTTTTGCAGAAAAATCTCTCTCTATAACCGTTACTGTTTGATTGAATATTCTTATCATTCTTGCTAGAATTTCGTCTAATTCGTGTGCTTTTCCGCTGCAAATCCTAATCTAATTGATCAAACTAGATCTCGATCCCTTCAAATGGTATCAGAGCAGGTTAATCACGGATCGATTTAACAATTGATCATTGAAACTGTTCTTTTGATATCTAAGTTTGATCGAATTAGCAAATTTACAAGAATTGGTTATAGAGTTTGTTTTTCTATTGCTTCCTGTGAATTAATTTGAGATTCTTCTTGTTTTAAACTGTGTTGTTGAGTTTTTGTGTTAGATTTGTTGAAATCTCATTGAACCTGTTCGAATTGGTGAAAATGGCTACATCAATCAATGATCCTCACAATACTGGCTCCTCAACAAAGCCTCCGATGCTTGTTAGGAGTGAGTACAACATATGGCAACGACGAATGCTCTATCACCTGTCTGTCAACAGTTCAGGTTGTTGGAAATCTGTGGTTCATGGATCATATAAGCCTATGGTGAGTAATCCGGAAACCAATGAAATGGTTTCGAAGAAGAAAGAGCAATATTCAGATGAAGATCTGAAACTGTTTGAAATTGATGCTAAAGCCCATGGAATTCTGGCCATGGCATTGCCTAATGAAATCTATTCTGGACTTATGCATCATGAATCTGCTCATGACCTCTAGGTTGCTCTGAAAGAACAATTTGGAGGAACTGATGAGGTCTTAGCAATAATAGAGAAATCCTTGTCCAGCAATATGAGACATACTCTCATAGAAAGGGTGAGTCGCTGACTCGACAGTTTGAGCGATTCTCCTGTTTGATATCTAAGTTGAAAATGGTTAAACATGAATATACAAACAGTCAGATGAACAACAGATTTCTCAGATCCCTGCCTGAGAGATGGGACACATATACTATTTTCCTACGCTCTAGTGCAAATCTAGACAATCTATCTCTCACCCAACTTCATGAGAAACTGTTAACATTTGAAAGAGAGATAGAACAGAAAAGGAAACTGGCTTCATCTGGGAAGCTCACTGATGATTTTGTACCAGGGAATACTGCTCTGGTTGGTCATGAGTCAGAATATGCTACATCAGAAAGTTCTTATGATGAGCATATTGATTTCTCTTCAAATAGTGGAGATCATGCTTTTGCTGGTATTGATAGTAATTCAGGATGTAATAGTGACAATCTGTGCTTTTTGATGGATGATTTAAAAGGAATTGCTGATGATGATTTGGAAGAGATGGATATTTTGAGCCAAATGGCATTAGTTAATATCAGATCTGAAAAATTTTATAAAAGGACAGGTAGAAAATTCCCTGGTCTCTCTGGAAAAACCAAAGTTGGTTTTGACAAGAGCAAGTTGAGGTGTCACAAGTGCCATAGACTTGGACATTTTGCAAGAGAGTGTAGATCCGCTGGATCTAACTCTTCTGCACCCTTTGTGACCTTTCCAGGCAATAATTCACAAAACAAAGGGCAACATTCTACCAGTTCTGGTCATCATTAACAAATTCAATCATCTCCTGCATATTTTGTTCCTCAAGGTCAAATGCCATATCATTATCCCCGCTTTTACATGCCTCAGTCCAATCAGGTTCCTGTACCCATAGCTCAACAATCACATGCCCTACTGAGCCTCAACCATCTCAATCAAGTCAACAATCTCAATCTCAATCTCAATCACATCAAAGCTTTTTCACTCCTGGAGTTGTTGACTGGAGTAGTTTACCAGATGATCTTTCTGGTTATTATGAACAAGTGTTTTCTGGTGCTGGTCAACATGGTGGTGAAAATCCTTTTGGAAATCTTGCTCTTATGGCCCTGGAGTCTACTGATGGTTCATGTCAAATGCTTCATCATCACAGGTACCACAAGTATCTTCTGAGGCTAAGGCCAAGTTGTGTTCTGAGTCATGCATAGCTGTTTTTGCCTCAATTAGAGAAGCAAATGTAGCTTTAATTAATCAAAATATTGACCTAGAGAAAGTGATTTCCAAAAGAAAAGCTGAGTTTGAGTCTGTTTTAAAAGAAAAAGATGATGAGATTTACAAATTAAAATGCCAAATCACTGATGAAAAGGCTAAGGTAGAGGTCATTTTAGAAAATCATAAGAGTCTCAAAGAAACACTTGCAGCTACTCAAGTTGAGTGTGAACGCTGGGTAACATCTTGCAAGGGGTTTGAAATGCTTCTCAGTAAGCAAACTGCTTCAAATGTGAAGTTTGAGATTGGATATAATCACACTGAACCTCCTACAGATTTTACTCCCAAGACAGAAGTAAAATCTGAATGTGAAATCAATTCCCAAACCACATCATCATGTGTCTCATCCTCAAGTGATAATGTACAATCAGAGGATGAAGTCAGTAATAGTACCTCAGCTAATCAATCTGCTGATGGTCTTACTGCTGATGAACACATGATCAAAGAAAAGCTTAGCACTTCAGGTGTTGTCTCACAAGGTATTCAAAGTACTGAAGAGCAAGTAACAACACCTGAAGAACATTTCAAACTAAATGAAACCAAACATGGTTTGACAACTACTGAAGAGTCTATCAGAAAATCCAAATGTACTGATAGAAAACTTCTGAAGAACAAGTCTTCAGTTGTTACAAATCCTTCAGTACTTCACATAAGTACTGGGAGGAAGAAAGTACTGAAGAACACACCTTCAGTAGTTTCATCTTCTTCAGCAGCTGATCAACAGAAGATGAAGAAAAAGCCATGTGAAATATGTGGTCTATTCAATCATCTCATTGATGAATGTTGGTACAGAAAGGGTTCCAAATTTAACAAAGATAAAATCATTAAAAAGAAAATTAATAAAATGAAAGATGAATTTGAAACCAAGTTTGTGCCACAAACATCTCAACCTGATAAACCAAAGTTTTCACAAAAATCTAAACAGAAGAAATAGGTTTATCATAAAACAGCTGAAAATATTCCTCAAGGAGTATCAAAACACCAGACTAAGTCTGTGTCTTTCAAAAAAGGAGGACATGGTGTGTCACAGGAACCATTCAAAAACAAGTACTGATGTGTCTGCTGAACTGAAGGCTTTAACAACCAATCAGACACAACTTGTTATGATGGTTCAACATCTGTTGGGGAGAGTTAACCAAATAGATGTACCTGTGATTAAACCATTGAAAATGAAAACTAAGCCAAAATCAAAGGAATCCTTTTCAGCACCATCTCCATCTTCAAAGGCTGTTAATCATGACAAATCAGTTAGTATAAAATCTGTTGATGAGAATAGACCTAAAACCAAAATGGTTTGGGTCTCAAAAGATAACTAGTTGTTGTGATATATGCAGGGTTCTTCAACATGCCATGGAAGCATCTGGTATGTGGACAATGGAGGATCTATGCATATGACTGGGAGCAGATCTCTTCTTCATGACTACTCTCAAGGAAAGAAGGGATTTGTATCTTTTGGTAATGATGCTAAGGGTTACATCATCGGCAAAGGCTTTGTTTCAAATGGTGAAATAAGGTTTGATGATGTTAACCATGTGGAGAATCTCAAGTACAATTTGTTGAGTGTCAGTTAAATGTGTGATAAAGGGCATGTTGCACTTTTCACCAGTCAGAACTGTCAAATTCTGTCTTTCAATGTTTCGAATATGATTGACAAGATATTGGATGAACATACTCTCCTGAAAGCCAACATGTAAGGCCCCGTTCCCAGGACGCTTACAGCTGGGTTCTCATCGCACATAAAACGTATAATACATTTGTATTTAATAAATCGCAGCGGAAAACTAAAACAAACTTTCATTTCCATGTAAATGCTTTTGCAAGTTAATACAACATTCATTACAAAATAGCTTGTTCGCATTACAATGCAAAACATTAATCAAAAGAATGTCATCCCAAAAGGGCTGAGTAGCTTCACGGGTGCCATCCTCAGCAAACATTACCTGCCAACTGGAAAACATACAAAAAGTCAGCGTTGCTGAGTGAGTTCAAGTTTTATTACAAAACATACTTTACTTTCATATAAAACCATTCGTTACTTTTACATGATCACACATCGTACGTACACATAGATAATATCATTATTATCTTCTTCATTCATTCATTCGTTCATTCATACTTCGTTCTTTCATACATAATCTCTTGTTCCTTTATACGTTCGTTCCTTCGAGTCTGTTGCGACAACAGGGTCGCTCACCTCATTAACAATCCCAACGACTTCATGCTATCCGAGTCTGTTGCAACCATATAGTTGCTCACCCCAATTGCCAATCTCAACAATAGCATGCTTTCCGAGTCTCTTGCAACCATAGGGTTGCTCACCTCATGGCAACTTCACAATAACGCGTTGTCCGAGTCTGTTGCAACAACTAAGTTGCTCACCTCCTTTCTCTGGCCATCTTAATGATGCCTATGATCCGAGTCTTTTGCAACCACACTTTGCTCACCTCATTATTTTCTTGCAAGCCTTTCCTTCATTCGTTCATCGTTCAATAATGCATGCATTCTTACTTTATGTTCCACTTTCGTTATCTTTCACTTTACGTTACATAATACTTCATTCGTTCAATAACATGACACATAAGGCCACAAGAAAGATAACATACATCATATAAGGAACATATCATACATGTTCATCATCATACAGGGCAACATCACGCATACATAACAAGCCCTAACATGCAACATCATCACCATCATGTCCAACATGCTCTCTAAGGCCTCAAATGTCATCTTACAAACTCTTATGGGAACCTTTACGTCAAAACTTACATCTGCGCTTTCCCCCGAAAGTCAGAAGTCAATCTACACCTTCCTCGGGTACAACAGCCCTATTCGGGCGTATGGACACCCTTCAGTCGCATTGCCTCCATGCGACTGAACATCATGCGAATGAACTAATACGGATGAACACCTATGCGAATGAACATCCAGTCGTGCGACTGGACAATGCGGATGAACACCTATGCGACTGGACCTTTAGTCGTGCGAATGGACCTTTAGTCGCATGACCCCCATGCGACTGGCCCTTCAATCGTGCGAACCCCAATCGTGCGAATGGACCCTAATCGCACCCTAATCGGCTGTATGGCCTCCATTCGGCCTCCAGTCGGTCGCCTAACCCTAACTGATGCAGAATGCAGTTTATCCCGACTGCAGCCGAGGGTTTTCGGCCTCCAAACTCATCTAAACCCATTTTAAGCCTAAATCGACCATCCTAACCTTAGGGATGCATACCATAACATTATACAAGCACACCCACGCAAGAAATCAAGCCCCAAACGGGTCCTACACGTACATACACGCATACATACGGGTTTTCACCCAAAAACGCGAAAAAGGGTTTTCAGATGTGTTCCAGCCCCAAAATCATTCAAAAACATGTAAAAGAGGGTCCTAGAACTCACATAAACGAGCACAATGACAAGAGCTTCGATTCGGCTTGCTTCACGACAATTTTGGCGACCCGAACCGACTCGAACCAACACTTTTCCTCTTTTTCTCTCTCTCCTCTCTAAGAACCTGAAATGTGGGGTGTGTGGGGAGAGTGGTCTGCCCTCTCCCTACTAATATCACCACATTTCCCAACTTTTCTTCGTTGGCGAGTTTGGTCCCTCGACTTTTGGACTTTATTTTCTTTTCTTTCTTCACCGGCTTCAAAATAATAAATATTCGGGTGGTACACAACAGGATTGGAAGAGTATATGCCTTAGACTTATCAAAGAAAATTGATCTAAAAGTCCATCCATGTCTGTTCTCCAAGGCCTCTCCTCAGGAATCTGAACTTTGGCACAGAAGGCTTGGTCATGTGAATCTTAGAAACAATGAACCAGCTGATCCTTCATGGTTTAGTGAGAGGTCTACCATTAAAGGAGTTCCAATGTGATGACAACTCTGCTTGTTTAAAAGGAAAGCAACATAAAGTATCATTCCCTCCAATAGAAGAACCAAAGTCCACTGCCTACTTGCAATTATTGCATATAGACCTTTTTGGTCCAGTAAGAGTGATGAGCATGGCAAAGAAAAAATATTGTCTGGTAATTGTGGATGATTATTCCAGATTTGTATGGACCTTCTTCTTACATTCAAAAGATGAGGCTGGTCAAATTATCATCTACTTTGTGTTGCATGTGGAAAAGCAGTACTCTCTCTCACTGTCAAGTGTGTGAGGATTGATAATGGCACAGAATTTAGAAATCACACACTTAATGAATTATATTTCTCTAAGGGAATCAAGAGGCAGTTTCGCATTCCAAGAACTCCTGAACAAAATGGAGTGGTGGAGAGAAAGAACAGGACCCTTATTGAAGCTGCAAGGTCAATGTTGGCTAATTCTGGTTTGCCACTAACCTTTTGGGCTGAAGCTGTTAACACAGCTTGCTATGTGCAAAATAGAGTATTGGTAAATCAAAGGTTGATGAAGACTCCTTATGAAGTGTTACATCATTTGGCTCCTCTGATTTCCTTCTTTAGAGCATTTGGGTATCCTTGTTATATTCTCAACACAAAGGATCCACTTCAGAAGTTTGAATCAAAGGTGGATGCATGGTACTTTGTTGGGTATTCATCTACTTGCAAGGCATACAGAGTTTTTAATTGCAGAACAAAGATTGTAGAAGAAACCTTGCATGTAAAGTTTAATGAATCTCCAAAGGAGAAAATCCTACAAAACCTATGGAGTTATTTGATCTGGACATACTGCAATATGTTCCTTATCAGTCTCCAACTGTTGCAGGTTCTGTGAATCCATCATCTCCTGCCACTTGTTATCCATCTATTAGTATAAATGCAAGTTTTAGTGAATCTGCCTGAGTCTACTAACTTGATGTTCCTATAGCTTCAGCAGTTCCATCCACAACAAATGCTGATGAGATCTCTGAATCCTCTACTTCATTTGAATTGTCATCTCATTCTAGGTTTCAAGAATCTGGATCACCATCTGTTGCTGCTGAATCACCTACAAACACTTGCACAGATCTTATTGAGTATCAAGAACTGAAGAATCACCCCATGTCTCAGATTATTGGTGACATCAATGTTGGTGTTTCAACTAGAAGTCAATTGTCCAACTTTTGCTTCTATGCTCTCTTCATCAGTCAGCAAGAGCCAAAGAACTATCATATTGCATTAAGAGACAATGGATGGGTTGAAACTATGCAACTTGAGCTTCTTCAGTTTCAAAAGCAGCAAGTGTGGGAACTGGTTCCTCTACCCCAAGGTAAGTGTGCAATAGGCACTAAATGGGTGTTTAGGAATAAAACTGATGAAAAAGGCCAAATTGTCAAGAACAAGGTCAGACTGGTTGTACAGGGGTTTTCACAAGAAGAAGGTATTGACTATGATGAAACTTTTTCCCCTGTAGCCAGACTGGAGGCAATCAGATTGTTTTTAGCTTATGCTGCTTTTCATAATCTCAAAGTTTTTCAAATGGATGTCAAAAGTGCATTCTTATATGGCAAAATAAAAGAAGAAGTTTATGTGTACCAACCACCAGGTTTTGAAGATCATAAACATCCAGATTGGGTGTATAAGCTTGATAAGGCTCTTTATGGGCTAAAACAAGCACCCAGAGCCTGGTATGAAACACTGTCTAACTTTCTTCTTCAAAATAATTTTACTAGAGGCTCCATAGATAAAACCTTGTTCATTAAGAAAGTAGGCATGCATAAGCTCCTTGTTCAAATTTATGTTGATGATATTATTTTTGCATCCTCTGATCCATAGTTGTGTGATGCCTTTACTAAGTTGATGCAACAAAAGTTTGAAATGAGTGCCATGGGAGAATTATCGTTCTTTCTGGGGTTGCAAATCAAACAAAAGGCTGATGGAACTTTTATTCATCAGTCAAAATATACAAAGGATTTATTGAAAAAGTTTGATTTACAAAACTGTAAGCCATGTTCTACTCCCATGTGCAGCACCACACAACTGGATGCTGATCAGAAAGGTAAAGCAGTTGATGAAACTCTTTATAGATGTATGATTGGTTCCTTGATGTACCTTACAGCTTCTAGACCAGACATTATGTTTGCAACTTGTGTCTGTGCTAGATTTCAGGTGCACCTAAAGTATCCCATATGATTGCAGTCAAAAGGATCTTTAGATATTTGCAAGGAACTCAAACTCTAGGACTTTGGTATTCCACTGGGCACTCTTGCAAATTAGTTGTTTTCTCTGATAGTGACTATGCAAGGTGTAAATTAACCAAAAAATCAACCTCTGGTGGATGCCAATTTCTAGGAAACTGTTTAGTTTCTTGGAAGAGTAAGAAACAAACCTCTGTTGCTACATCCACTGCTGAAGAAGAGTACATTGTTGCTTCAAGTTATACATCTCAGGTACTCTGGCTTCAGAATCAATTACTGGATTATGACATTACAGAGACTAAGACTCCTTTACTGATGGACAGTGCTTCAGCTCTTTGTATTGTTAAGAATCCTGTCCAGCATTCTAGGACCAAACATATTGAGATCAGACATCATTTTATCAGGGATTGTTATGAAAAAGGTCTGATTGATCCAAGTTTGTTCCTAGTGCTGATGAGCTTGCAGATATATTTACTAAGCCTTGGACAGTGCAACTTTCTAAAATCTAGTGCTAAAGCTTGGTATGCTGCAGCTTGAATATTTGACAACTACTGATGATCTCAGCTCACAAGTACTGGTGAGCATCAGTATACAGCTGTCAAAAATAAGTACTGAAGTATTTTTATCTTCAGCAGTTTTATAACTACTGAAGACTAAATTACTTAAAAGTACGGGAGTACTATTTGTTGCAAAGTACTGATGTGGTTACAACTACTGAGTCTGTTCTAACAAATAAGTACTGATGACCAATGAAACATCTGAAAATCAGATAATCTGCTGAGTAAGTGTTAAGATCAAATGAAACAACTGAGATATGTGAATTGACGACAACAACTGATGAGTAATTTACTCTTCAATTGTTCTAACAACTGCTGTTTCATTCCAAAACAACTGAAGCCAAAACCAAGTCTTCAGTAGTTTTCAACTACTGATGACAAGCACCAAGTCTTCAGTTGTTTACAACATCTGAAAGTTAAAACCATGTCTTCAGTCGTTTTCTAACAACTGATGACTAAAACCAAAACTTTCAGCTGTTTTCTTTCAGCCGTTTCATAACCTATAAATACCTAACCCTAACTTCAAACTTTTCATAAATCGATTTTCGAACGTTCATCTTCCATTAATGGCGACCATGCAAATCCAAACCACGACACAACTGTGTTGCCTACTTCACAAAATCGGCCTTTTGGACTAAGTTTGATGATGCCATTGATCTAATGGTTGATTCCCCGTATCGAACTACTTTTCTTCTGAATCCAACCATCTATCCTGACACTCTTCGTCAATTCTGGACAAATGTCACCATCCATACTGGTGAGAATGATGTCGCGATTACTCTCCAGTCATTTGTAAACCAGAAGAAGCTGGTAGTCACTCCTGCTATCATTCGCCAAACACTAGATCTGAATGATGCTACCTTTGTCACCAAATACCAAAGGGCACCATTGATCTCTCATTCATCAATCATGGATATGAGGGCAACCTAAGTGCTACAAACATTCTGAAGAAGCACTTCCATGATGCTGAATGCCTAATATTTCACATGATTAATGTTTGCCTTGCCCCCAAAACCTCTTCATGGGATCAAATGTCATCCAGGTGGCAGCAGGTATTGTATTCTATTCTTGAACGCAAAGCTTAAATTTTTCTGAAATTATATTTTTAGAATTAAAAGATCTGGCAATGAAACCTGTAGCTAACAGATGGCTATTATATCCAAGGTTCTTATGGCCATAATCATGAATCAGTTACAATCTGATGGCCCTGTTGGCCTTGGAGTCCCTGCTGTGGTAGTTTTGCCAGAGGTATACTCCAGGCACAACTCTGACCCACACCTCAAAGAGCTGCCAAACTGCTAAAACCCAAGCAGAAGGTACCCACAGCCTCATCCTCCAGATCCAAAGTCCCCTCCAAACCTCATTACAAACAAACAAAAAGGCTACTTAGGGAGTTGAGTCCCCTGATGATGCCCCTGCAACACAAAGGCAGGATGAAACTATGGGTAGTAATCCCCCTGTTGTTTCCAGGACTCTACCAGCTGAAACCGCTCAGGTATCCTCTCAACAGGATCCTGATGCAACCAAAAATAGGGAAACCACATTACTGGAATCTCTCTCACTTGAGAGGATTTCCATTGAAGAGCACCATTCACCCCAGGTGCAATCCTTTTCACACCTCCACTGAAGCCACCCCTACAAGCCCAACTGTGGTTATTGCATAAGTGCTAACTCAAGTACATTCCTCTACCCCTCCCCAGAAACCTATTACCACTGGGAAAACCTCAAAAGTTGAGGGAGAGGATTATAATGTGGCTGATAACCCACATCACAGGGATTACAGATTTCAATCTCCCTGTGTAGAGGAGGAGATTAGAACATCTGGTGAGGCTGCCTCTTCTCCTGGTTCAGCACATGATCAGAATGAAGATGGTATCATTTCTAAGTCCTCACCAGAGGCGACTGCCAATGAAGGACATCATCCTGAGGCAGGAAGTCTCCAGTTCCAAGAAATAGGGGCACATGTGAATACTGATCTACACTCAGCACATGTTCATCCTGATTTCATCAGGAGGTCAGCTGATTCAGCACAGACTGATGATGACCTGGGCTTTTTCTTTGATGTTCTAGCCCATAATACTATTCTTGAGACTGAGGTAGCAGACTACAAGAACTGCTTGCCGAAATGTCACAAGAATCAAGTCCATCTGCCCACATTCACCCACAGATGGCAGTTTCTCCTGAAACTATCCCAAACACTGAGCCACTCTCAACAAATTTGCCACCAGCCTCTACTTCATTTCTCAGGGACAGAACCCCTCTGAGCTAATGGTTGCTGCCTTTCAAACATCCTTACCTCTCATCACTTCCATAATCACAAACACTGTACATCAAGCCATAATGAGAGGCTTTCCTCAAATCTTCAATCCTTAGTTGATGATGCTGTTTCTAAGAGACTTTCTGACATTCATACCCCTGAACCCAATGCAACCAAAAAGAGGGAGTCTAAGTCAGTGAAAGTAGACAAAAGAAAAAGAGCTAAAGAGGAAGCAAAAAAAGAGAAGAAAGAAAAGGAAATGATCACCTACAAGAGGAAGAAAAGCTTGAAAAGACTGAAGGTGAGAAAAAGTTAGAAGAATTGATCAAAGAAGCTGATGAGCAACATAGCAGATCTATGGATAATATTATTGATCAACTCTTCAGATAAGGATTTGACACTGCCAAACTTGACTCTGAAATCAGAAGGTTAGAGATTCAAGAGATTGAACAAAGATGGGCAAGTTGGAGTGAGAAAGAAAGGGAAAGGCTGGAAACTATGGCAAGATTTATATCAAAACATCTAGGAATGTCAATCATTGAAGTAAAGTCATGGTCCAGAGACAGTATTTTGGAGATAACCACCAAAATCTATTCTTCTGAATTATTTAACTAAGGATTGATCATAGAAGCTCTTGATGAAGCTGGTGCTGGGAAAAGGACTGATATGGCAAAATTATCCAAAGCTTCACTCACATCCAAGATGTAGAGCAGTCTGCACAATCACCCAAACCAAAACAACCACCCTCACAACCCTCAAAACCAACTCCTTTACCCAAGAAACTCACTCAACCCACTACCAATGATGCACCTAAGAGGAAGAGAATGGTGTTGAGGATGGAAGAAGAAGAAGATGATGATGAGGATGATAGTCTGCCAATCTCTGATGTTCTCAAAATAAAGATGCCTGAGCCCAGGAGTCAACCAACAACAATCACACCTGACTTCCAAAGGCAAATGGTAAAAGTCAAACTTGAAGAAGAAGAACAGCACAAACAACATGATGAGTAACTGTTAAGGATGATTGATAAAGAGTTTCCCAAGTCTTCATCCATACAAGCTATGAAGAAACATGCTCAGAGGTTATATGCTCTCAGATTTACATTCCAATATCAGAAAGAGAGAGTGAGAATTTGGCCTGACCCCTTTGTAAGTGACAGAATTCACAAAAAGAAGATTCCAAGCAGATACAATGGCCAAGTAAAGAAGATTATAGATGTTGTGATAATGCTGGCCATTGTAGTGTCACCCTGGGAAATCCTTGATGACTTCAAGAGAGCTTACAAGTCTAAGATGACTCCACAAACTTTACTAGAAAACAAAATGGTAAAGAAGGGGTTGATCTACAAGAAGCTTGAAGAAATAAGAAGAAATGAGCTCCAGTTATTGATTGAAGGCACTCATCCTGATGAGTTTGCGTACAGAGAGATGACAACTATGGAGCTGAAAAATGGAAAGCATATTAAGTACTTATCTGAGTACTATGGGCCTGAGTTCTTCTTTGAAAGTGGAGCTGAAGAACTCACAATGGAAGAACAAGTTGTTTTCCTTGAGGCCTATGTCAGAGAGTCTTACAGACTTATCATTGGAAAGTAGGTTTCATGGATGGGGTAACAGCTCTGTGTCCAATTCCCCAGACAGAGTTCTCATTCATCCTTTGCCAATCAAACCTTCTGAAATCTCTTCCCTGGCCTGAGCTTATATTGAAGATTTCTGAGCTGATCCAGATTTTGTTTCTGCCAATAAGTGGGACCTCAATAATTTTAAAGGTTTTGGTTGCATTGGTTCAGGGGGAGTTTGTTGGACCAAAGAACCAATGAGCCAGATCAGAAAAACCTTTAAGTCCCACAGACATCAAAACAACTGAAGTGATCTACAACAGCTGAAGACAAAGTCTGAAGACAAAGTCTGAAGACAAAGTCTGAAGACGAAGTCTGAATACAACTGCTGAAGACAAAGTCTGAAGACAAAGTCTAAAGACAACAGCTGAAGACAAGGTCTGAAGACAAAGTTTGAAGACAACAGCTGAAGACAAAGTCTGAAGATAACTGCTGAAGACAAAGTCTGAAGATCAAGTTCTCAGAAGTTGTCACAACAGCTGAAGCAGTTCTCTTCAGTAGTTGTGATGGTTTACATTTCAGTAGTTTGTAATCAGTAGTTTTATATTATGTAAAATGTCTGAAGTTCTTACACTTCAGATGTTATAACTTCAGTAGTTGTAATGTTAGCTTATACTTAGCTTTTAGTGAAGGTGTCCTCAGTTGTTATGGACATCTTCAGTAGTTTAGTTTACTTTCAGTTGTTTGTATAAATCAGTTAGATGTCACTATCAAGTGACGTTAGCTGATGTCACATTCCTTATAAAAGGAATGTTGACCTAATTTCCCTGCACGGGAAGTTTGTGCATGAATGAAAACATTCTTTTTGCAGAAAAATCTCTCTCTATAATTGTTACTGTTTGATTGAATATTCTTATTATTCTTGCTAGAATTTCGTCTAATTCGTGTGCTTTTCCGCTGCAAATCCTAATCTAATTGATCAAAATAGATCTCGATCCCTTCAATATATGAAAGAACAACAATGGGCCTAGTTGGAGATGTGGAAGATGGGGTAGCAAAAATTGCAAGTTTTGTGATTTATATAGAGATGAACGACGGCCGGCAGTGGTTGTGGGGCCGGCGGTGGCTGCGACGGTGGCCGGTGGTGGCCGGTGGTCGGGCGGTGGCTTGGAAGTAGGGGGAAGGAGAGGGTAGAAGAGGTTAGAAGTGATTAGATGTGAATGGATTATGTATTCTTCATGCAGACCTCATGAAGAACTTGGAATACCTTTTTTAATGAAAAGTATTCAAAAAACAAATAATCTGTCACCTCAATGTTGTATGTGGTTTGCACGACACAGACAAAAGATGGCAGGAAGTGTTTCTAAAAAAAACAAACATCCCTTAAGTTTGCAAACATATAATGTTTACATTTTTTAAATATAAAACCAAACTTGCAATACGATCAAATTATAAGGATCATTTACATGATTTTCTCTAAATAAAATAAACAGGCTAATAGATAAGTTTGTTAAACCTTAACATAAACTAAAGTTACAAATAGTCAAATAAAAAATGTTGGCAAAAGTAAATAGTATAACTAAAGTGTCATATTTATAAAAGCTCAAAACTAGTAGCATAAAAGTAATAAATGTATAATATTTACTAGACATGACAATTTGGACCCAAGTGAGTACATTTGGGTTGATTTAGGTAGCATTAATAAAGTAATGGGTTAGATTGAGTTAAACTATATTACAAAGAGAGTCAAGTTGGGCAACTTTAAAACTAGAGAAAATAATCAACGGGTCAAGATGTGTCATAAAAAAATGGGTTAGGATGGGTTAATTAGATCTTCTCATAACCCATGTTTCTTCACCTCATCTTTTCTTTAAAATCAACACATAGTCTCACATCTAAGTGTTAGCGATAAACATATTGGATTTATGAATGGGTCAATATCGGTTTACGAGTCATATGAGATGAATGAGTCCGCAACCGGACGTAGTAAACTGAAGCTCCATGATGGAATAAAAGACTACAACTGCACAACCCACGTCTACCATCACCAAGCAATTTATCTTTTTTTATTTTTATTTTATAACCATTTTCTTAAAGTTTAATTTTAATTGTGTTTGTCTAGTTGTACCTTAAGATAGGGTTGTTCACAAGCCGAGCCGAGCCGAGCAGATCTTTGCTCGTGTTTGGCTCGTTTTCAAACTGTACCAAGCCGATTGACTCGTTTACAAACCGAGCGGAAAATCGAATGAGTATTTTTTGAGCGTTAAATTTTCGAGTGAGCGTTGAGCAAGCGTAAACGAGCGGCGAACAATTTATACAACCCAACTATTTTGTGTGTCATGCGATTTATAGTGCAACGAATAAGGTTTATTAAAAATCAGTCACATTTCATTACATAATATTTTCATGGATAAAAATACGTTGTGGCTAATGATGAAGTTAAAGTTGTATCCGATAAGGCGAAGAACATATTGTAGATAACGACAACGGTGTGAGTGGGAGATGATCGAAAAAATATCTTTTAACTACTTAGAATTTCACTTGAATGTTTAATGTAGAATTCTTCATTAGGTTGATTAATCAATTATGCATAAATATAATTATATATTAGTATCAAATGAGTTAAATCTACTAGAGTGCTACGTATAAACTATATATACATATTAATTCGATCCGAACCAAACCGACCGGACCTTTGCTCGTGCTTGGCTCTGTTACAAACCGATCCGAGCCGATCGTTTCCAACTGAGCAAAAATTCGAACGAGCATTTTTCGAGCAAATTCCGAAAGAATGTTAAGCGAGCGTCGAGTGGTTTGAACAGCCCAACCTTAAGGTATTAGAGTAATACTTAGTATTATATTTTTTATTTCATTAGAAGGTAGGTGCTTACTACCTTGTGATTGATCTATATATGAAATTGTTAATCAATGTGGTTTTTGAGTCTAAACTCATTTTGACCTAGTTCATTCTGACCCAAACTCATCCTGACCCGAATGATTTTAACCTATTTTTAAATTAGTATATTCTGACCAAAACTCATCATAACCCGAACCCATTCTGACCTGGCACCCGACCCAACCCGATCCGACCATCTTGGCAGGTATAATATTTACATTAGCAAACACTAATGAACATAAACAGATTATCGAACATTCATAAACACAAACACGAATTTTGTTCGTGTTTATTCGTTTAGGTTAAAAGTAAAACATAAACTAAGTTTCCGTTACATATAAACTCTTCGTTAAAAATATAAACTCACCAGCCGTGTGACATCTTTAGCACTACTCCGGCGACGTTTTCTCTCCGGCACCGTCAACAGGTAATCGCCGGCTTCCCGTCGTTAAATCAAACTCATTACCAATTGATTTTCTGCTGATTCATAAATGATCGATAGTCACATACTCAAATCATGACCAGAGGATTTATACAATCGTTCTTCAAACATCCAGTAAACTGCCACCGCAATGCTGTAACTAAACTCTTTTCTTCATCATCATCGTTATCTCCTTCTACAGATTATTCACCCAATGATTCGATAGATGATATAAACTCCCAATTGAGACACCTTGTAGAAAACCCTAATCCCCAATTTGAAGATGCCGTTTTGCTTCTTGAACGTTCTGTTGATTTAGGTCAGATTCCTTCTTCTTCCACTTGTAATTTTATTGTGGAAAAGTTAGGTAGAAACAAGCAGTATAATTTAGTGTTGCAAGTTTATAGAAGAATGAGTAGTGTTGGGTTGAGATCTTGGTTTCTTTCGTATGGTGCTGTTGTTGAGAGTTTGGTGCATTTTGAGAGCCCAGAGTCTGCTGTTTCGGTCTTTGGTTGATCCTGAAAAGTGGTTTTAGTGTTAACACGTACCTTCTTAATATTGTGTTGAAGGGTATGTGTCATAAGAGCAAGATTGATGATGCTGTGAGTTTGTTTCGTCAAGCTTCTGGATATGGGGTGGCCTTGGATGAAGTGACTCTTAATACACTTGTGAATTGGCTTTGCAAGAGTAGTAAGTTTGATTACGCGTTAACTTTGAAGTATGAAATGGAGGAATTAGGTTGTAATCCATCTTTGGCTACTTACAGTATGATGATGTATTATCTTTGTAGAAATGGAAAGATCGAAAAGGGAAAGGAGGTTTTTGATGATATGATGCGTAAAGGGGTTATTCCATCCATAGAAATATATAATGATATGGTTCATGGTCTTTCTAAGAAAGGAAAGTTCAAAGAAGCTATGGATATCTTAAGTGATATGATGGAACGGGGGATCCAACCTGATGTTGTTACTTATACAGGTCTAATCAATGGGCTTTGTGAAAACGGTAAGGTTAAGAAAGCTTTAGATTTGTTTAAAGTGATGATAGAAAGGGGTGAAGAGCCGAACAATATAACATACATGCATTTAATACTCGGGTTATGCAAGGAAGGGTCAGTGATTGATGGTTTTAAATTATTGAAGACGATGATCCAGAAGGATAAGAAGCGTACCAGAAAGTTTTACAACGACTTGATTAAAGAATTATGTGATCAGAGAAAGGTTGATGATGCTTTGGTACTATATAATATGATGTTTCATGAGAATGATGCTGAGCCAGATGTTATAACACATAATTTTCTTATTCAACGTCTTTGTAAAGAAAACCGTATTATCAATGCAGAAGAGATTTATCAGAAGATGCTTCGAAATAAACTATATGGTAATGTAGTAACTTATAATTTACTTTTAGATGCCTACTTGAGGAATGGGGAAATAGATAAGGCTACAGTAGTATGGAAGCAGATGCTCAAACTGAAATTAAGTCCAAACTCATACACTTTTAGTATTATAATTAACGGGTTCTGCAAATTAGGTATGATTAACATTGCAAAAGGTTTTTTTATTAAAGTAAAAAAGCATGATCTACCTCTGAGTGTGTGCGACTACAATGCATTGATGTTGGCATTGTGCATAGAGGGTAGTTTAGAACAAGCAACAAACTTGTTTCAAGAAATGGAAAACAATAACTGCAAGCCAGATGTTGCTTCGTTTAATATCATATTTGATTCATCATTTAAAGCAGGGAATGTGGAGTACACAGGTAAATTACTCCTGATGATGTGTGAAAAGGGTGTGGATCCTGATGCACACACGTTCTCCATATTAATAAACAGATATTGCAAACTAGGTGAATTGGAGGAGGCTAAAAACATGTTGAAAGTGATGGTTTCTAGGGGTTTTAAACCAGAAAAATTTGTCTATGATTCGTTGTTAAAAGCTTTATGTGAAAAGGGTGAAACAGATGAAATCTTTAAGTTACTTAGTGAAATGGCCAAAAAGGGGATTGCACTCGACTCAAAATTAACTTCGACCATAGTTACATGTCTCTGTAACACTTCTGAAGACATTGATCTTTTGGACGTTCTACCAAATTTTTCTCAAGAAATCTCGGAAAAAGCAAGCATTTCTTGCAGTGATTTACTGGAAAAGCTCCAGACTTCTAATTCTGACCTGCAATTGGTGACATGATATGCTTCATTTTCGGAAGTGGCAACAGATACATTATACTCTATGGTTAGCCTACTGCCTTTGATCGTTTATCATGCATACGTGTATTGAAAATGGTAATTATTTCTTGGTTTGGTCTGGTGACCGTAATTAGACTTCATCAGTAACTAAGATAGCTTAGTAAATTACCAAGTTAATGGGCTTGCAAGCACCTGTTTGTGAACACCTGGGCTCACGGATTTACTGATCACCAACGAACTAGTGCGTTGGGATTTAGGAATTGGGTGCAGACAGTGGTATTATGCAGTGTTATTTAGCATTCATTCCTTGCTGTTGGTAACCTTGTTGAGTGTTAATTAGACAGCTTTAGTTAAGCTTATTAAGAGGCTATGTGTGTTCAAAGTTCAAGCACTAGTTTGTTGTTCTGGCTCATTGTTTAACTTTCATGGTTCAATTTATAATTCTTCAAGGATGTTTAGTAGGTTAGGTTTTAATGGTGGTTTGGTTTGTAACCTCAATATATTATTCTATTTTGCCCTCAAAATAAACAAGAAGCAATAGAGTTAATATAACTAGACGAGAGCTTTATAGAACCAATTTTGACTAGAGAAGAGTGGTCTCGTATAAACACTTGTACTTTTGCTATAATTGTGATAAATTAGACCTTTACACCCTATACACTTGCATTACATCTCTAAGAAAACTATAGTTTTTATTTAAAATTGGTTCTTTATTAAGCGATGGATATGATATCTTTTATATAAAATAAAACTACATTTGCGTCTCACGCAACATAGTAGGGTAATTTGTTGTATTTTTGAAGAAAAAAAGATCTCCAATAAACTCTGCAACAAAAAACAACACCCGAGTTAAAGTATTCACAACTCATTTTTTATTTTTATTCATATAATTACATTAAAAATACAACTTTCTCTCTTATCTTTATAATTAAATAATATTTTTTATATTTTTGTCATTATTTTTTCTCTCTCTTATACTCACAATAACTTTTAAAAATATTAAAAAAATCATAAGGGTTAAACAGTAATTTTTTAAATTTACAAATTGATCAATAACATCTCTTTCCTTCACTCACAAATATTTATAATCATTCCATATAATTTAAAGATTACACTCACATACATATACCAGTCGGGCTACGAATGCTCTTAGATGAAATTGTGCGTTGCGCACTTAGAGCTGGGGCAATCACCCCTTCTAGTTTTAACCTTCCAACCAAATTTTTAAGGGCATGCTACTTTCAGAAATTAAAAGAAAAGATTAAAAAAATAACACCCATACATTTTCTTATAAACTTGTAAAATTATATATTTATATAAAACACAAGTTCTCAATAAACTCTACAATGGTTTCAAACATTATTTGAGGAAATATGTAAACAAGTTCAGAAAGTATATATAAATTATTAATTTTAGTAAACATATATATTACACGGGTTGAATAAATAAAATACTAATTAGAATACAAATTATTAAGTATAAAACGATATACTAAAACATGATATGATTGAATTTACGTGTGTGTAATAACTATAAGTAATAAAACAATAATATAAACTTTTTAATTTTTTTTATTTTTTTCAAAGATAAAGTAAACATTTTATTTCAAAATGACGTTTTAAAAGTTTTTCATTTCAGAATTTCCTTACTATAACTTCGTAGTTTAATTATTTTTTTAAAAAAAATTACTTAAAATTGAATTTTTAAAAATTAGGTAAATATAGTTTATTTTTTAGAAAAACATTTTTTTTATTAAAAACTATGTTTATCGAAATAACATTAATAAAAAGATCTCTTTCTTAATTTATTAAAAAACTAATTATAATGTAAAAACAAATAAATAATATTATTAGTAATTAGTATAGTTATTTAATACGAAAGAGTAGCGAAGAAAGTTTGATACGAATAAATGTGATTCTGACAAGTAACAGCTTCATTTACCATTTAATATTTGTTAAAGTAAGAAAATTCTTAAAAAAATTGCATTTCAATCATTGTATTTGGCACAACCAAATACTATGCATCAAAAATTTTAATTCATATGCATATAATCAATATTTTTTAAGCTTACATAACATAGTAACATACCTTTTATCAAACTTTGCTAGATTTTTTTTTATTTTTTATTGAGCTACACGATTTTGTAAGCGTTTTAATAGTTTCATGAAAAGATTACATCTGAATCGATTAGAGATAAAATATATTTGATTTACTTTAAATACAACTTTTAAAAGTTTATGAAGCATTTTAATAATTTAATTTTAAAACATACCTCCCTAACCTGTCATTAACTTTACACAAAATTATCACACAATCAATATTACTACTAAAGAGAATATATTTTTACCAGACGGTATGCGTATCGTATCATATCATCTATCGACTCTAATAAACAAAACAAAGGTTTGATGGTGCCACGTGTAGCTTGTCTAGATGTGTTTCTGGCTTGGATTCCCGCCTATTGTTTAGACCCGTAATAACATACACGCGGATCCTAGGATCTGTAGTTGGCTTTCATTAATGCCTCCTTTCCTTATTTTCTTCTTCCAAGTTTTGATTCAAAATAACCCTAGATCCCTGTCTCCTCTCAATCTTAGATCACATTCTTCGTCATCTATCATTGATTTCTTCATTCACATGTTTGTTTTGTTTCATTTTGATTTACCTTTGATATCTTCACTTTGCTATTTGTTTTGATGTACAAAACACATTGTTTGATTTGCTATTCAAACCCTACAACGCTATTCCTTATCGTTTCTTTTTTCCCGCGAACACTAAAGCCTCTCAGCCGCCTCCTAATGCTTTATCCCTTTTCTTACTCGGATGTTACCATTGATTCTTATAGTGTTAAATACTTTTTAGGTGCTATTATCTATTCTTTTAATTATGTTTATGGTTATATGGTAATATGGTTGATACATCTATTTTGATTTTATTTGACCTTAAAGTGAGGTGGTATATTTTCTTGCTTACTTTCAAAGTTCTTGAAAAGATATAGCAATGTTCACAAATTCAACTAAATACATGCAAACGGGTCGGTTTAGTTTGTACATCTCAAACAGGTAACCATAAGATTTCAGTAATCGTGTTAGTTGGTGCGACTTGATGTTCTTGAGTTTTTTTTTGGGATGACTTTAATCATGTTCTTGAACTTAATGGTAAAACACATTTGGATGACTTATGATCGAGTCTGTCAACCCTTTGTTCAATATTTTTGTTCTTTATTTACTTTAACTAATGAAAAGGCATAAGCAAATTGTTGATTCTAAAGGTGGGGTGTTAGGTAACTACTTATGAATGTAACCATGCAAGTGCATTGCAACGGTGAAGAGTTAAAGAAGTAATAGCTTCATTGAACAATAAAGGTAATGGTTATTAGGTGTAACATAGAAAAAAATATATAGATGAACACAATTCGAAGCATTATTGAAATAAACCTTTGGTAAATTTTAATCTTCTTCTGTTCTAACCACAAGACCCATTTCATATTAAGCTAATGGTAGAAGCTACAATTTAGTAAAAAAGCGAGTTAAGTAAATTTGGTTTGAATACACATTATAGAAATCACTTTTATGTATTATTATAGTTTCATTATCTTTATTAGCATTGTAAATTTCATTTAGTTAGTGTTACAATTTCCTAATTTCTACTGAAAATTTTCTTTTATCTTTATTATCATTGTAAATTTCGATTAATTAGTGTTCTAATATTTTGATTTTCTTTCTTTTGAATTTTGAGCATCTATTTTCTGAGTTTTGAGCGGTCTTAGTGTTCTAATAGTAGTTCACTCCTCAAGGGTGAGAATGTATACACTTCTTTAGCAAATTATTGAAAGTTTATGAGCTTAATTTTTGCACAGTACTCTTTTGTTATTTTGAAAACATGATATCTGGTTCTTATAATGTTATATTAGTTGACATTTTATTGAATGCATCTACCTTAATGTCTTTGTGAACTCTATGTGATTGTGTGATTTAATTCACGCCTTTGGCCCAAAATATAATTTACTCTAACTCTTGGAAGAACCATTCCCATGCGTGTGCATCAATTGATCGTCATTAGCATTTTCACAAGCTTAAGCCTCCAATCTAAAGCTAATATAATGATCACGTTAACAAAAATTTATTGCTTACTCATACACATAATATAAAGATCTTATGAGTTTTATTATACTTTTTGTGTAGGATGCTAATCTAAAAGCTAGAAAGATTATCTTAACAAGATCTAGCCTTCAATCAAGCCCATTTAGTATTTTTTTTTATTCTTTTTCTATCATGGAATACAACTAGGAGTAATGTTTTAACCATTTGGTTTTTGCTCATACGTTACGTTAGATAATGCAAACAAATTGTTTTAACCAATCGTGTAACACACGATACTAACTAGTATTATATATTATTAACATAAATACTTGTTAAAAGTTTTGTTAAACGCACATCCAAATTCATCGTTTTCCCATAACAACATACAACAAAGCAGTGAAACACACGACTTAACAAAAACTCGGAGATTCCGACAATGCGACGGTCCACTGCCGTCTAACACCAATGCTGAAAAAACTCCGGTCACGGCGGCGAGCCCGCAACGCCACCCACATCTGCACCCTAATCGCCGCCCTCCTCCTCCTCTCCGCCGCCACCCTCTACCTCCGCCTCAGCTCCGACCACCGCCACCACCACCACCACCACCACCGTCACTCCGACCAACTCACCTTCGACCCCCTCCTCGACGACATCGACCCCGCCGACCGCAACTCCTCCGAAGAACAGATCGACATCCTCGACGACGACAACCCCCACGCCGACCCAGTTTCCGAAGAAGAATCCTCAGACGCATAGACGCCGAAGAAGACGGAACAGATGAATCTAGGGTTTCGAAATACTACTTTGATCATCTACAAGGCGTGATCCGTCGTGCGTTTGATAAGCGATCGATCGATCAGTGGGAGGATTACGCTGCTTTCGATTCGAATTGGGATGATAGTCGTTCAAAGAGTCTCAATTTAGCCTTTAGTTCGGATGATTTCGCGTTGGATGATCATGTGAGGAGGAAATTGGGGGAAATTAAGGGGGTGGAGGATGCGCTTTTGTTGACGGTTGGGGGTAGGGTTTCGCCGTTAAAAGAAGGTTGGGGGAGTTGGTTTGAGAAGAAGAGTGATTTCTTACGTCGTGATCGGATGTTCAAGTCGAATCTCGAGATGTTGAATCCGTTGAATCATCCGTTTTTGCAGGATCCTGATGGGGTTGGAGTTGCAGGTTTGACGAAAGGGGATAAGATGATCAGAAGCGTATAATGAATGAATTCAAGAAGGTGCCTTTCGTTAGTAAGAACATTGTATCAAAATCGAAGCTTGAGGGCGAACAAGATAGCAAGAGTGAGATCAAGATTGCAGAGAGAAGAACTTTGGATGATGGTGTGAGTAGCAAAGATGAGAGGATTCAACAGGTTGTGGATAAAGGGAGCGAGTTTGGGACTGTTAGTGATGAGGTGAAATCTGAATTTTCGGGTCAGATTTATGCGGATGGTAAGAGATGGGGTTATTATCCTGGTTTGCATTCGCGTTTATCTTTCTCGAATTTCATGGATGCTTTCTTTAGGAAAGGGAAGTGCTCCTTGAGAGTTTTTATGGTGTGGAACTCGCCACCATGGATGTTTAGTGTTAGACACCAACGCGGGCTTGAGAGTTTGTTGTTCCACCATCCGGATGCTTGTGTTGTGGTTTTTTCTGAAACATTGGAGCTCAATTTCTTTGATGGTTTTGTAAAAGATGGGTAATTTCTCACTTCATAGCCAATTCTCTCTTTAAAGTGCATTATTTGAGTTTGTTCATTTTGCTTACCTCATCTTGAATTGTAATTTGTTCTGCAGTTTCAAGGTTGCTGTTGCTATGCCAAATCTTGATGAGTTGCTGAAAGACACACCAACCCATGAATTTGCTTCTGTCTGGTTTGAATGGAGGAAGACAAAGTTTTATCCTACTCATTATAGCGAGCTTATCCGCCTGGCTGCACTTTACAAGTAAGCAAATTATAATGACCCTAATTGAATATTTTTTTTCCACTACATTAAGTTGCCATAAGTTTGATATTTTAGGAGCCTTGGTTTTAAAAAGTGGAGCAATGCGCACTAGGCGAATGGGAAAACACCTCAGGGCCTTGAGGTGGTTCCACATGCACATTTGGGTCAAAGTTAGGGTCTTTAGGACTTAGGAGGTTGATATGTAAAAACAACCAAGGGGATAAATAGATTACGAGTCGTTTACTTGATATAAGGTTGATATGTAAAAGAGATGAGGCAGATGTAACCTTTGGTTGTACATAAAGCTTACTTGGTTGTACATAGAGGTTGCAACACCTTGCTTAGGTGAAGCTCTCGCTCAAGCCTCCGCTTTCAGGACGTAAAGTGTAAACACCTCAAAGCACCTTGCACTTTTCAAAACCAAGTTAGGAGCTTTTTAGTTGAAATTTTTTGTTGCTAATGACTAGTGTTTGATTTTGGGTTGCCAGAAGAAAAATGTGTATGCTTACTACATTTTCTCTGTTGTAACCAGATATGGTGGGATCTACCTTGATTCAGATGTTATAGTGATGAAACCACTTTATTCTCTATCTAATATGGTGGGCTTAGAGGATGAATCATCTGCAAATCACTTGAATGGAGCTGTGATGGCATTTAGAAAGCACAGGTATTCTAACTAGCATCTTCGTGTAGCTTATACCTATTTCTGTATCAACTAAACGGATAGAATGTATCAAATTTCTTGTGCATCTTCTAAGTTCTTTACAATTGTGCACAGTCCGTTTATAATGGAGTGCTTAATGGAGTTCTATGCAAGTTATGACGATACAAACTTAAGGTGGAACGGAGCTGATCTTTTGACTAGAGTTGGAAGTAAGTTTCTGCGTGAAGAAAACAGGTTCAAGAACCAGATGGAACTGAAACTGCAGCCCTTTTTTGCTTTCTTTCCTATAAGTCATGAGAACATCACGCGGTATGAACAACTTGCGCTTGTATCTTTTTTATTTTGTTCATTTTACAAGTGGCTTGATACCTGTGTTTTTTTAATAGATATTTCACCCAACCTGCAATGGATGCTGAAAAAGCTGATCAAGATGTTCTATATCAAAAGATTCTTGATGAGGCATTAGTATTTCATTTCTGGAACAGCTTAACATCTGGTCTAGTTCCTGAGCCCGAGAGCCTAGCAGCCAGACTTATTGACCAACATTGTATCCGTTGTTCTGATATGTTGTAAATTTTGATCGCGTATTCACCCACAATGAGTTATACTTCTCACATTATAAGTTATTGCTGATTATGTCAATGACTTGTAAAACTGGGTAAAGGCCTGTGAGAGTTCATGATCGCGCGGCGTTGGTGTTGGGAATGACATATGGACGAGATAAGTGCAAAGTTTTCTGCAGTTTGCCTGTGTAATCATCAACTGGATTTCTCCCTGAGGTACAAATATTATTGAATTTTAGCTTAATGAAGTCATTTTTTCCATTGAAAATGTCTGTATAATTACTAATTAGTGTCACAGTCTTTTAGTTTCCTATGATATTAAAAGACTTTATAATTCGTAAGTGTCTTTAAACATAAGTTTTAACGGTTCTACTGTAAAGTTGGAACCACTCAAAAGTGATGATACGAGACTTTATCTTCGTTATAGGCCCATTTTGGGGTGGGTTTTGTATCCAATTGTATAACCGTATCTCATTTCCATCGGGTGCTCGATTACTCGTTATGTGTTGTGTTTACAAGTTTCCTTGGATGTTTTGAAGATTTTTCCTTTTATGTTACATATTACATGACATGTGTGTCACTATTATTCTTAAAACATTTGGAGCTAGAGGTTTTATGGGAAATTGTTTCTTACCTTCAGGAGAAAGGAATGACTTGCCATCATTATATCTCTCTCAGATGCTACAAATAGTCAGACTATGCTTGTGATATACTGTGTTTGTTTGTTTATTTGATACATAAATTGTTTATGTGCTTTGTTAAGTCTTACCTTTTAGGTGTAAGTTTACAAATATTACATGTTTAAGTTTATTGTTTATGTTGTAACAAGTTTGAGTTCTAACTAGTTTACTGTTTTACAAAGTACAATGATTATTCATGTAATTTACTTTTAAAAAAAAAAAGAAAAGAAAAAAAAAAACCAATCCCTCATCCCTTGTTCCAACATTGCACCCCCATTCCCCTCTTTTTTCCAATCAAGATTTTGTTTATGTTAACGTAATGTCAAGGCCATTAGGATTAGATCGAGTTGATGCATCAATTGGATTCTCCAATGGACCAATTAGCTTGACAGTAAAATCCTACTGAACTTCTATCTCCAATCCTAAATTGCATCTACAATAAGGAACAGGAAGTGGATGTTTTTTGTGATAAGCCTCCAGTGTGAGAATCAGATTTTGTTTAATGAGGGAGAAAGCTTAATATAGATGATGACGAGCATATGTGAGTATAATGTAAGAGCATAAGAATGTTTCTCCTCGTCCCTTTCTATTTATAGGGTTGTACTCTTGATTTTGCATGGTGATTTGTGGATTCCATAGGAATGTCATGTGGTTGGTTACAAAAGTTTGCTATTGGTGAGGATGACATTTAGGTGTGTCAAACGAAATAGACTCGAGGGATATATCATTACCTCAATTGTAGTGTATTGAATTCAAATATTTTAGATCGACTCAAAGTCATTTGTCGAAAAATCGTAAATGCAAATGCAAATTCTTTGGTTATGAAGTGACCCCTTGACACAGGTAATTCGGATATTAATGAGGGTGTTGCTAGAAATTGCTAGAAATGTAAATGCAAATTCTTTGGTTATGAAGTGACCCCTTGACACAGGTAATTCGGATATTAATGAGGGTGGAGTATTAAACTCGTCAGAATACAATTAAGGTTGACGTTTATCACAATGAACAAAGAGAGGGATCGAGGGTTTTGAGTGTCAGACTACGTCTAGATGAGATCGGTGATTAGAGCTCGAGAACAGCAACCTCAAATAATCAGTTATGTATCCGTTAAAATCGAATGACCGTTTGGAAAGGAGAGGGGAAATGAGGTGCAACAATGGGAACAAAAGGGGGTGGGTTTTCTATTTTCAAGAAAACTAGTAAATCGTACCCACGCTTCGCGGCGGGTTATTTTTCCCTTACATCGTCGTCAATTGAAAACCCAAGTAATAACATTCTCATCTCACAATCTATTATAGTACTCAAAAGGCGACGGGATAAGGCAGAGATCCCAAAAACCACTACCGAACAGCTACCAAAACAAGAAGAGAGAGACCCGTGGAAAGGAGGCACAATGAGGAGTATATGTTGACGAGTTGTATTCATAGCTACAGTAATGAGGAGTATATGTTAGTTGTATTCATAGCTACGGTAACTCTCGTTACATAGGAGAGTTGCTTTTTAATAGAATATAAATTACATAATCCATTCTTATGGTTTGTAAAAGGGCAATAATAGTTATATATACAAGGATTAATAGAAATTTAACTTTACAAAATGAAAACACTATAACTCAAACATGTAGCTATTTAAACTTTACTTTTGCAAGTAACTGGTTTTGACTTTTGATAACAGATTTAACAAATCCAACATATATCTTCAAATACCATACCCATATCTAAACCTTTAAAAAGAAATTTTATTAATCACATACCCATATACTAATCTTTTTTGTTTCTTGTTTCGGTTTCTTGTCCAATTTAAGTTCTTTTTTAACCTCACCCCACAACAAAGGCTGTTTAGAAACTATTTAAACAACTAATGAACTTTTGAAAAACACCCTTACGTATGTATAATAAAGCGCAAGTCTCTTCAAGACAATAAGGCTTCTAAACCTAAGGTCTATGGATGATAAACAAGCATCAAGTACACAAACACGACAACGAGAAAAACAGATCATTTTACATTAAAACCGATTACACATATATCAATGATGAACTGTGCGTTTATACAAAATATCTCATAAAAAGGAGAACGCAACAATAGCACCTCGCGACTAGGTGGCCGCACATTTCTTAAAACACAAGTATAACCTTCAGAAGATCAAATGTTTAAACATCAAAATTCACATATTTGTGCAAGCAACAGAGCTTAACGCCTCAACATAATCAATCCTAAAGAGCATATTTTGACAGATCAAAAAATAAGTTTTCACATTCCAACATCAGAAGCTGAGCTTTGAGTCAAAAATGCTCAGCTCAATGTGTTCCAACCATTACAGCCTTTTGTTAACATTCAACAAAACTAGCATAATGCAAGCAGGTTAGTGTTTCTATTTCCAGTTAACGCTATAAAGTTGAAAAAAATGTCACCTTTTGCATCCAAAAAACACCATCTTTATACTTTATATGCTACATGTGCTTGCAGATCACCACTCGATCCAACCACACATCTTTTGTTCATTCTTGGGTAAAGCCACCGGTATTGCTTCCACACAGACATCCGACACTAGACGGTCACTTTCTGCATTTACATATCCTTCGTTACGACTTTTTTGGCATTCAGAGATAGACATATGCTGGCTTTCAAGTAAATGTGACGTATTGTTGTCTTCTTTTGAAGGTGAACTTTCATCAGAAGTTGGCATCATATTTAAATCAATAAGTTTGGTTGATGCATCAACTCTCTTTGAGCTTTCAAGTACTCTTTTCGTTGAATTACTGTCATCAGGTGTGTTTTCAAGAGAGACTGGCACTGCTATTGTTGATACACTATAGTTTTCAGAAAGTGCATTTTCAACCTTTTCTGAGGTCTCAACTACTTCCATTGAAACGCTATTGTTTTCAGGAAGTGTATTTTCATGAGCACTAACACCATCAGAAATAAGTTTCTGTTCAACAAAAGCAGGCCGAATCAGTTTTCGTCGCTTACTAGGCATAGCTGTTAACTGATCAGTCTCAACGGGAGCCATGTCTGAAGTGGTGCCTACCAAGCATTCAGAGCTCTCTAGGGATGTACCATTAATTCTCTTGTTTGATCTCTTACGGCGCTTGAAATCCACGAGTCTGGTCTCCCGCAATACTGATTCACCTTCAACTTCTTCATATTCCACACCAGCATCAACTTCCAAATTCACATCTGGAAACTCATGATCTTTAATCTTACTATCCAGGGAATTATCGGGTTCTTGTTTAATAACCAGAATGCTTTTTCCAGTTGTTTTTATTGGGTTACTTGCAACCTTTTCCAACATTTGCATAACTTTGTCAACTGATGCATTTAACCCGTGTTTTTCATCTGTTTCAACAGCTTGTTCTTCTTTCTTCACATTCAAAGTTAAACGAGAGAACACACTACCTCTCTTATTAGTACCAAATGTATGCATCTTTTCATGTTTTTCATGGAAACTTTTGTTGTTATCAGTTGAGTCCACTTCATGCACACGTAGACCAGCATCAGATGAAGATTTTTTTCTGGAAATAAACTTGGGATGTATAGAACTTTGTGAACCAGGATCATTGAGATACCGAAGTGACCCTTCATCATGTGAGTAATACAGAAGTAATTTACTCTCAGAAATTTTCTCAGGACTAGGGTAAAATGGGCAATTATTAGCAATGGGAATAAAACTCGAACCGTCATCAAAACAAGGACTAAGCTGGATATCAGGAACATCAATCCTTGTAGAATCATGATTTGAATAAGCATTTTGGTTAAAAGAAGAAAAAACATGATTAATCAAAGGGCGTTCATTCTGAGTTTTCCAGAAGCCTTCTCTAAATTTATATTCATCTTGCAATCTATTATAATCAATAATATCTTTGTTTTCACCATCCATCAGAAAGTCACTGCTTCCAACACCAATTTCATCAAGGTGCTTTACATGATATTTGCTGAAAACCGGCATGTAACCATCTTCAATATTTCTTTCCCTAAGATCATGGTGTTTTCCTAGCATGTCATTCCAACCATAATCACCAATTTCATCAAGGTGCTTTCCATGATGTTCGCTAAAAACCGGTGAGTAACCATCTTCAATAATTTTTTTCCTGAGATCATGGTGTTTTCCTAGTATGTCATTCCGACCACAATCACCAATTTCATCAAGGTGCTTCCATGATGTTTGCTGAAAACCGGCATGTAACCATCTTCAATAACTTTTTCCCTAAAATCATGGTGTTTTCCTAGTACGTCATTCCTACCACAATCACCAAGTTCATCAAGGTGCTTTCCATGATGTTTGCTGAAAACCGGCGTGTAACCATCTTCAATAACTTTTCCCCTAAGACCATGGTGTTTTCCTAGTACGTCATTCCTACCACATTCACCAATTTTATCAAGGTGCTTACCATGATGTTTGCTGAAAACCAGCATGTAACCATCTTCAATATTTTTTCCCCTAAAATCATGGTGTTTTCCTAGTATGTCATTCCTACCAAAATCACCAAACTCGTCACTTTCTGCCATATAATGTGAAGAAAACTCTTCCCTTTCATCTTTCTGCCTAGAATCTATAATATGTTTGTTTATATACATATCATCATCTACTTCTCTAACTTCATCACCCCTAAAGTCACAGCTGTCAAATCTTATCCTATGTCTAATGTCCTCCCTACGCTCACTAGATCTTGTATTTTCTTCGTCTGATATGTCAGCATATCTCCAGATATTTCTCTCTGGATGGTTCTTGGAGATAGACTGTGAACGAAAAAGCTTCATAAGTTTACTTACCTGAAAATTTAAAAGCAAGGAGAATAAACAAAAAATGATAACATTTAGAGAATGCATCATAACAACATAGGATCAATGCCCAAGCATAGAGATACCTGCTTTTTATTCAAACCAAAGTGGAACTTCTTCTTTGAGAAGTAATTATCCCTGATCAAACCCTGAAACTCATGTTCAGCTAGTGGGCTACAATCCCAGACAGTTGTAAAACGAACCTACATTATAAATAAAACCAAATGAAAGTAAAATTAATTAAAACAAGATAGATGTTCTAGACCTGACTAATGTTTAACTTTACATGGCCTTTGGCATTCCAGTTGTTTGATTAAGTTCTTGTACCTTTATTCACCTAAATCATCAAACGACATTACCCTTGTTTGATTAAGTTCCAGTAGCTTTACTTACCTAAATTGTTATTAACTACTTATTTTATAAAGGTAAAAATAATAGAAAATAAGAAATAGACCCGGCTACATGTCCCACTCAATGTTAATAGCCTGCATTAGTTTTCAATTTCAAGTTGCAAAGAAGCAATGTGTAACTTAAACAAGTGACTTCACTAAATTCAATCATTTTTAATGTACATATCATGAAACTAAAATAATAATAAAAAGAGCCTCATAGATGCCGATACCTGTGCAGGAAAGTGTTTTCCTGATGATCTGAAAGCGTTGGGCTCTAAATTCATCCCACCATCACACGTAGCACGAAATACACCATATAATAATCTCCTTTCAAACTCAAAAAGGAAAAGTGTCATTCCTTTTCTTACGTGCAACACAAAATTGGACAAACCTGATGGTAGTCCAAACAACTTCCTTTCTAAACACTCTTCCTTTGTTTCAGTATTTGACATAAATATCGCACCGCTTTCTGGAATCCCCCCGTGAACAGAGTTACCTTTATAACCCATCTCCTCTGTGAACTACCAATATATTATGTCCAGCTCGTAGAGTAGTCAGGAAGAGAAGAAAAAAAATGGACCATAAAATCAAGCACCTCATGAGATTTATAATCATGTAATTTATAACTTATTCTTCATTCAACGTATTGGTTCTTGCAATTAGCACAAAATACAAGCTAGAGAAAAAAAAAATCCAATCGCATGATCTTTAGTCAATTCTAAACTATACTAACAGATAATCACACTGTAGTTTTATCAGAAACTTTGCTTTCAAAAGAAACGAGACACTCCAAGGCATTTAAGTCCCAAAAGCCCAAGCACGAGCCTGCTAGGAGAAAGCTTCACAATATTCATATAGTATTTATAAAACAATTTCATATAATATTTTAATAATTTGTGAATCATTTTAACCTAAAAATCATTTTAATATCAATTCAATTAGAAAAATCAAAGGCAAAAAAATATCAGTTCTATCAATAAAATCCTTAGTTTTCTTCCAATACAATTTGAAAAAAATCCGTCAGTTTTAGTCCGATTGTCATAATCAGATGTTTCTTTTTGATCGTTCAACTAACAACCACCTCCATAAACAAACAAGCAAATACATGAACAAAGTTACCAGGGGAAATACTTGCTACAAGAAGAAGAGTTAAAAAATCAGTTTCACATCACAAAAACCTACCAGAAACCAATTCACAACAATAAACAACAAATCCAGTAATCCTAAACGAAAACTAACAACACAACAATCCACAACGACAATCACGATGCACGTATAACCAACAGGCAACAGGCAATCAACAAAATCGCTGAATCAACAAACAAAACCACAAAAAACGTCGGAAATGAAACCCTAAGTGATAGATGAAGAATAAAAGGGTGATGCGGATGTTGAATCGCAATCGGAATAGAATGTAAAGTAGGTAAGTAGCGAAATGAAGAAGAAAAAAAGCGATATAATTAGGTTTTCACCGATTAGAAGACGTAGAAGCCAGCGGAAGTAAGTTGTTGATGCACCAAACAAACTGGTGGAAACCGTATGGTGTTAATGTTGGTGTGGTAGATTGATATAATATTATAGGTGAGGACTATTTGAATATGAAATGATAATAATGATAATAATAATAATAATAATAATTAAATTCGCCGGATGGTAAGTTACAAAAAAATCGTTGTTACACAACTGACCCTTCAACTATAGCCGAATCGTCTCAAAGGAGGAGACTGTAGACGTAGGATGTGATGATTTTATTTTGATAAACTTTAAGTGATACTTAATGATGTTTTATATAATTCTTGTTAATATGTTTGTATTGATTAAGGTTTATTGTTTATGAGAGGGAATGCAACCGCAAGGAGTGTTTTGCTATGAGTTTGGGTTTTTTTAGTGTTCGATTCGATAGATGGTGATGGGAGAATGATATAATAAACGGGTTTTTTTGGAATTAAAATGTAACTTTAGAACCAACTTTAGAATACGAAGAACATGTGTGATATTTAAGAACCAACTTTAGAATATGCAATATACCACAAGATTTACTAGTGTATTTTTTTCTTAAATATAATAAAATGACACACCTATTAAAATGCAATCAAAATAAGTTTTTAATAGGATATTGTGATAATCTCAATAAACCATCAAACCTTATGTTTTAACTATGTTTTGGTTATAGGTTTCTAGATTCATAGAATTACAGAAGCAATCATTTTTTTCACATGTGTTAGATACTCGTGGTCATTTTAAAATAAAAAATAACCTCACTCATTTAGCCGTAAGATATGTGAATCCTTGATCGAGTATCTAGTTTTGCTTGTATAACAAACTTAAATCTCATGAGATGGTTGTTTTGTTTACTACTTGATTTGCATTCATTACGTTCTCACAAATTCACTATCGTGGACCAACTTTTCTCTTGTATTATAAACGTTGGGTGCTAAATGAATGTTTTCTAGGTGTGGTAGCAGAAATACATAATAATAAAATAAAGGGGTATGATGAAAAGAATGAAAGAATACAAGAGTGTTAAAATAAATTTTAAAAAAATTGTAAGTGGAGTTGTGGTGTGAGAAATAATAGCACTAACAATGTTTCCACTATTATCGGAGATCATCACCCCACTCAACCAACAACAGTACAAGTACCCCTTAGTCACTCACTTCTTTTGTACGTTATGCTTTTGCAACTGAAATTTGTCCTTTGTTATTTTTGTGGGGGGATATATAGCTTTGTTTTTAACGTAAAATGTATAAATGTTATTTTAATTGGGTTCATTTATTTATTTTCTAGCCGGAACTGGACCCCCAACTCCATCAAGAGAAAACTCACAACTGGAAAAACCATCTGGTTCAACTCTGAGTATTTTTATTTAGAGTGAGACTTGAACCCAACACTTTTATACTATACATATCTTGTAGTAACTCACATTAACCACTTAATCTAAAGATTAATAGTGATAAAAAGCTATGATAAGTAGCTATATTGTAGTGTTGATCAGGGTCGGCCCAATGGGCTAATGAAGTGATGCTAGGGTTTGGGGCTTTCAAAATTAAAAAGCCTCAATTTTTTTCTAAATATTTTCATATGTATTGAGCTTGTGGATTGGTCTCATAGAAAAAAATGAAAAGGAGCAATTGGTAGGGGCTTTACCCTGTGGGTGATAGAGAGTCAGAGAGATACCAAAGTAGATTTTTACACATCATTTCTACCAATCGAAGGATGATGGGGAGATTAACCAACAGCCAAGCCTTATAGTAGCGGTCAATGGACTTAGAAGTTAGAAAGATGAACCAACACATCGCAATTCGCATATGACGTCAGACGCCATTAACAAAAGGTTTCTTTCCAATTTGTCGATGCAAGGATGCCATTGAAATCTTTGATTAGTTGTTTTGTTTTTAAATAGTTATATATTGATTAATGAATCTAAGTGAAAGATTCTTGAATTTGTGAATTGTGATTTGAAGTTTTCACTTTGTTAATATGGATTACCTATTTGGGCGTCATATGGGGATGCACATCCGCACTGGTGCATCGCAATTTTACTTTCTAAACTTATTGATATAAATTTGTGATCTATGATGCTCGCCAAAGATTACATTTTGTACATTTTAACACTTCATTTTTGATTAGTTGTTATAATCAATTTGATTTCTAACATTTAATTGTTTATATAGATTTGAAATCATTTATGTTTATTGAATTTAGATACATTGTGTATGTACCAAGTTTACATTATAACTTTTTATTCTTTCCCCCTTGATTAATTGTTGAAAGATAATAGCTTTTTTTAGCCAAGAGCAACTTTGTTAAGTTTGTTCAAGCACCACTTGAATATCCTCTAAACCGTTGCCCTGAAGTGTTGTTTTGGATGGCATTTGTTAAAGTAGTGTTTTGACATTGTTGGTAGTTTATGTTTTTACCTTTTTGTTAAGTTGTTTCTCTTAACTTGATATATTTTAAAAATATTTAGAGTTTTTTTAGATCAGAACACTATATGTAGTTTTCTTTTAGAAAAACTAAAGGTTATTAGTCTCTTTCAAAGCTTTCATTTTTGTTATATATGTTAGTATGTGCTATAAATTCTTTACACATATTAGATTTAATGGGTCTATTTTAATCGCAAGTTATCTTTTGCCTATAGACTAAATATTAAACTTTTGTCACCTGCTCAAAATACAAGCTGACAAGCCTAAACGAAACTTATATGTATATAGAAAATTGAAGGTCACACAACTCTAAATAGAACATTAAACAAGTAAGTTGCTTTCTGCATTTTTTATTTTCTACTTTATATGTATATTAGTATTGTTTATATGTATTTTTTATAGTAGCAACTATTTGTAGATTACTTTTATAGAAAATCGAAGGTCACACAACTCTATATAGAATATTTTATAAAATAATCGGTTTACATCTTTTCTTAAAATAAATTGTTATAAGAAATTGTAGTTGATGTATGAAAATCAACTTATTTTTATGGTTTATAGAGTTTATTGACTATAATTCTGGATCAAAAGCAAAAAAAATAGTTTTCGATGTAAAGGGCTTGAATTTTAGTTTTCGCTTTGGACCCCTAAAAAACTTGAGTCGGGGGTGTTGATGATTTTTTGTTAAGTTAGTTATGGTAGTTTGAAAATGTTTACTGTCATTTTGATTTCTTATCTACTCATTTTGAAGATATAAAGATGATTTGAATACGAATATTCTAGTATCACGTAAATAAAGTTGTTGTGAGTGGATCATTCTTGATAAATAATATTCTATCAACAAATTCTTAAAGTGATTTTAAGTTGTATACTTGCATATGAATGTAGATTTCAAACTTATGGTTGTTATCATGTGACTTAGAGTTAGCGAGTTCGAGTTGTGAAACAACCGCCTACAAAAATACAGAATAAGAATACGTACATCATGTCCTACGGATCAACTACAAAAGTTCGAGTTGTGACACCCTCGGACTACGCATATAAGCATCTTGTTCATCAGGTTTGCTCTTATGTATATAGATTTCAACGGATCAACTAGAACTCCTTTACGGGTCATGTTAACAATTTATATAGTGTCATATAAACAATTCATTAAAACCTCTATGAATTATGAACACAAAGAGACATCCAATCGAGTACATGTGATTCTATTGCTTTTATGATTTTATCATTTCGTGTACTAGAATACACGTTCATTCATTATGTTAATTGTTTCCAAAAGTAACACAATGCTAGTTAGTCTACCGGTAAAAGTGTAAGTCTTCCACACAAGTAATGTTAGGTTCAAGACTCACTAAAGACATGAGGTAAATTTAAAATGCAGTATGATTAGATTAGGTTCGTTAAAAAGAATATTTTCAAAAGTTTTTATTCATGATAATGTTAATGTAATTGTGCTATTAAAGGTTAATAGAACTTAATGACTATCCAAATGTCAATGAGGTTCTATAAGCAAACAATCACAGATAGTTGTCGTAGCGCATAGGAAGTCGACACAACCGCTGGCATGTGTTGGCAAACCACATAATATTATTAATTTCATGCCTGCAATATTGTGATAATTGTGCTTACCTAATATATAATCTAATATGATATATAAAAACTAAAATTGTTTACATAATTAATCTATAAACTCACAAGCGTAATCAGTGTTGCAAAAATAAGTCCAGACGACCAATTATTGGACGATTAGTCACAAATCGGCCACCCAACTAGGAGTTTTTACCTAGCCAGCCAATTAAATGCTAGGCGTCTAACGGTGGTCAAATTCACCCCAAGGCGGCCTAAAGCGGACCTAGTCGGTCCTAATCGGCCAAAAATCGAAAATTTCGGCGAGTTTTCCAGCCAGATTCCAGCGACTTTCCGGTCAGATTATGTTGATTTTTTCAGGGACTTGAAATTCCGGTAAAAATTATGTAAATTCCAGCGAAAATTATGTAAATTCCAGCCAGATTTATTTATATGTATATAAAACTAAATATTTATTTATATATATATGTAAAATTGAAAATTATATATAAAAATTCTAAACCGATTAATCCCGACTAATCTCTAGTCGGTATCCAACCGCTCGATTAGCGCCTAGCGATTCTTTTACAATATTGAACGTAAGAATACTCTACTTGTATTTCCAGAAGTGTGTTGCCTCTACTAACAAAGAAAAGAAAAAAAAGGTGTTATAAACAAAAAGATACAAAAGATTTACAAAGGATTTGTTCAATCATTCACTTATGCAAGGCTTCATCAGGCTAACTCTGATATCTAAGCAAATCACCTAAAAGTAGACGTGATCAACGAATTAGCTTATGCTAAGTGAACGTGCAATAATTCAAATATACATCACTTAACCCCATAATGACACAACCTGCTTGAACCATAAACTCCCATGTGATTTTAAATCACAAAATGGGTCAAATTACTCTCATTTGAGTCTAGTAACGTCTCAACTCTCAATATTGTCATATCCCTAACTCCTTTCAATTTCATGTTACGTACTGTCGATATAACCATAATTTAAGGGATGTTTAGCAACCTCTTAATCAGTCTTTTAATAGTTCAGATGTTTGAATGGTTTAAAACTTAATGATTCAGACTGTTTATTTCGCCAGCACATGTCTGAATGGTTAAAATATTTACCTCTGAATGGTTAAAATATTTACCTCTGAATGGTTAAGTATTATACTGATGCTGAATAGTTAAAAGGTCTAATGCTGCATAATTAAAACATATTATCTGAATTGATTAGATATTTGTCTTTAAATAATTAAATAATATACTAACTATTAATAGTTCAGACTTTTTAATTGTTCAACACTTAATAGTTCAGACCTCTTATTAGTTCAACACTTAAGCATTCAGAAGTTGTCAAACAACCCTTGGTAATCTTACAAGAACTATAGCAAAACGTACTATGTATTAATAACTCCACACATAACATCACATAGTTACACAAGTTATATTAGTTGAACACACGAGCAACACACACCATACATAGCTTTCAAGGGGTATGTCACTTTCACCCGTATAACATTCTGGATAACCAAAGTTCTACCGGGTAATACTGTAATTGTATGAAATACCCACCAAGTAGTTGATGTTTAGAGTACTTAGCCGATGTATACCATGAATGTGCAAATTGTACACTATAACGTAACCACATACGCATCACAAAAATCATGTGTAATACTTGATGGATCACCATAACCACAAGAAGTACTCACCACCGATCTCCATCATTGCCGCCACTACTGACTGTCGTTCACGTGTCAAGAGCCACCATGTATAGTTATTATATATATATATATATATATATATATATATATATATCCAAATATACTCCAAATATACCACTTTACTCGCTCGTTTCATTAGTACATTGCTCTAAATGATCCTGAAGTCACTTATGACTTCCCGGGACGGGACACCCATATTGCTTAAATGAGGTTTGGAACTCATATTTATACCTAACCGTACTTCAATGACGCATCCTAATAATTTTATGTGTTTACTGATTTACTCTCTTATGCTATCTTATACTTTAAAACTCGTACACTCATATGTACGACCTAGACACACATCAACTTAAGGTCCAAGTGGTGAAAACCATTTCCGTGGCTCACTTCTACGTATGCATCGGTGTAAATCAACATAACTGTTACATGATCGGGTAGTCTTGTTTGACAGTCACTCACTTTAAATAACTTTTTATGTTTTTGATAACCTATGTCATGAAATTTTGACCATCCATTTTATTATATTCATATATATATAACTTGTAACACTACTATTTATAAACTAACAACAAAAGTATACGTGTAATTTGAAGTATATGAAAAGTAAGTTAAATTACAAATATATTTTAGTTGTATTCATTTGGGTTTAATTTAAACTTACGACTTAATCAATAAAGATTTATTTTTTAACTAAAGGATTGTGCAAATAGCAAAAGTCATGCCTTAACTAATGGACTGTTTGACAGTGTAAAAATTGTAACAGCCTTGAGAATAAACTTCAACAAAGTAAGAAAGCTCTTGATACAAAACTCCAGAACAAGAATACGAATACAAATGAAAGAGATTCACCAAATCAGTGAACTCAATAACACTATAAAAAACAATAAACCAAGAACACAAATCAAAACCAAGGCTGCATTAAAAAGATGCAGTCTCTCAAAGACTAAGACAATGGGAGGAGCGTATTTGAGAATATTTGCTCGATTGTGTATCTAAGGAACCCTAAACCGGAAGCGATGATAATATACATCCAAAAGAAAAACTTAACACCCTCGGACTTGACTCAGTAACCAGCAACAACCGCAACAATGCAACTTGGTAACTTTAACCCTTGAAGAAATCAGCAAATACACGAACAACCTGCAAAGACACTTGACATACACCAATAACTAATTGAATAAAGAAATGACATGTTACAGAAGAATTGCATTACTAAATTCAACACCCCCCCCCCCCTCAATTCAAACTGTAAACATGTCAACCAACCCAAGCTTTTGACACAACAATTCATGTTGAGCAACAGGCAGCCCTTTTGTGAAATTACATCTGCAACTTGATGAGCATATTTAATTTGCTCAGTCTTAAAAACCCAGCACTAATTTTTTCTCTAAGAAAATGAAGGTCTAATTCAAAATGCTTAGTTCTTTCATGAAAAACAGAATTGGTTGCAATAGATATCGCAGCACTATTATTGCAAAACTTTTGAACAGGTAACTAAAAGTTGATGTTTAATTCTTTAAACAAATTGATAATCCACAAAACTTCACAAGCAACAGAGCACATTGCCCTGTATTCTGCTTCAGCAGAGGACCTGGAAATTGTGTTTTGTTTCTTGCTTTTCCAAGAAACAAGAGAGTTACCTAAGAACACATAATAACCAGAAACAGATCTTCGAGACTCCAAACATTTACCCCAGTCAGAGTCAACAAAAGAAACTAATTCGAAAGAATCACTTTTAGAGAAAAATAGACCTTTGCCAGGAGATTGCTTTAGGTATCTAAGCAATCTAAAGGCAATATCAAGATGTATTTTAGTTGGAGCATGCATAAATTGACTCAGGAACTGAACAGTAAAAGAAATATCAGGTCTGGTCAATGACAAATAAATCAATTTCCCAATTAATTTTTGATACATGGACATGTTTGGCAAAATAGATTCTTCAGATTTACACTTTGAAAAAATAAGAAATGTTTGTTCAATTGGAGTGCCAACTGGTTTACAGCCAAGATAACCAAACTCAGATAATAAATTTAAGCAGTATTTTCTTTGTGACAGACTAATACCCTTTTTTGTGTATAAAACTTCTATGCCCAAAAAATATTTTAATATACCTAAATCTTTTATCATAAAATTCGAACTTAAAATTGTTTTGACCTTTGATATTTCTTGGTTATCATTTCCGGTTATCACAATATCATCCACATATACAAGCAAGGCGACAAATAAAGATCCACTTTGCTTAACAAACAATGAATGATCACATAAACTTTGTTTAAAACCATTTGCAAGTAATACACCAATGAGTTTTTCATTCTATTTTCTGGATGCTTGTTTTAAACCATATAAGGACTTAACTAACTTGCACACCCTAGAATCAAATTTAGAGTAATATCCTTCGGGTAAAGTCATGTACACATCTTCAGTTATATCTCCATAAAGAAAAGCATTATTGATGTCTAATTGAAATAATGACCACTCATTTTGAACAGCAAGGCTAATTATGCATCTAATAGTTATCATTTTTACCACAGGAGAAAATATTTTCATCAAAATCAATGCCCTCTTTTTGATTATACCCTTTAGCTACTAACCTAGCTTTATACCTATCTATTTCATCGGTTGACTTATACTTGATCTTATATACCCATTTGCATCCTATGGGTTTTCTACCAGGCGGAAGATCAACAATAACCCATGTATTATTCCTATGCAAGGCCTCCATTTCAATATTCATAACATCTATCCAGTTTTTATCCTTGGATGCCTCGTAATAATTTTGGGGTTCAATAGTCTTATTTAGATTAGTAGCAAAACAAAAATTTTCAGGTGATAAATTCACATAACTAACAACCTTTTCTATACCATATTTTACTTTTCCCTCGACTATATAATCACAAAACCTTTTTTGGTAAAGACCCTGTTCTAGTTGACCTTCTTAGTTCATGATTATGAGTATTTTGCCCCTCAGAAGGGTTTGTCTCATCATTAGGTTCTGATGAAGTGCCAGCCGTCCTATAACCCTCACCTGTATCAGCACTTGGCTGCTGAAAATTGATTTTAGCCTCCCTAAAAGTGTTGTTACTTGTGTTATCAGGTTGCTGACTTTCATTAGCAGACCTTTGAGACTTGTCCCTCTCATCATCATAGGGAATTTTACCATTAATGACCTCATTTGGCTCTTCATTAAAAAAAATCAAGGTATTTAATCCTGGTGAAGGTTGACAAACATGATCAGTAGTATTTTTTTCTTTAAAAGGAAATATATGTTCATAGAATTTTACGTCCCTTGAAAAAAATACAGCTTTTGTTTCGAGATTCCAAAGCTTATAGCCCTTTTTTAAATTTGAGTATCCAATTAATACACATTTGTCAGCCCTACTAGAAAACTTATTTGGGTTGTTCAAAACTGTACTAAAACAGAGGCAGCCAAAGTTTCTTAAATGGTCTAGAGAAGGTTTAAAACCAAACATTACTTCATAGGGACTTTTTCCTGATAGTATACACGAGGGAGTCCTGTTATTAAATAAGTAGCTGTTAGAATGCATTCAGACCAGAAACTAAGAGGAACACCCCCTTGGAACAACAAAGCACGTGCAACATTTAATAAATGCCTATGTTTCCTTTCGGCTATTCCATTTTGTTGTGGGGTATATGTACAAGATGTTTGATGTAAGATTCCATTGGATTCAAAAAAATTAAACAATTGATTATTGACAAACTCACTACCATTGTCACTTCTAAAAAATTTAATTGTTTTATCAAACTGGTTTTTAATTAAATTACAGTAAGTTGTTATGCTTTGAAAGACTTCATCTTAGGTTTTTTTAAGATAACACCAAACTGTTCGTGAATAGTCATCTACAATTGTAAGAAAATATCTATACTTCTTTACTAGCTGCCATGTACGGACCCCACAAATCAAGATGGACAAGTTCTCCTATAAACTTTGACTTGTGGTCACTCAAAGGAAAAGGAACCCTTGTTTGTTTTGCTTTGTGACATATGTCACAAGGCTGTGACTCATGTATGGTGTCAATTTTGAACGTTTCTTTAAAACATTTAAAACATTATCAGAAGGATGTCCAAGCCTAGAGTGCCATAGTTTAGCATTTTGAGTATTGTTATAACACACATTCCTAGACTGACCATGTTTTGCAAAGAAGTATAAACCACCGGTTTGTTTACTAGTCACCAAGACTCTCTTTGACTTCAAATCCTGAATATGACAACTATCTTCATCAAAACAGATTTTTAATTTATTATCTCTAGCAAGCTTGTGAACGGATAATAAATTCACACTGTATTCAGGAACAACGAACACGTCTGTTAAGATAACATTACTTGTCAAATTCAAGTCACCAATTTTTATTACTCTGGCTGATGTACCATTAGGGTGACTAACAGTTATGTTTAAATCTGATACATCAACATAATTTATGAGATTTTTGTCAGTTTTGGTCATGTGTTGGTTAGCACCTGAATCAACAACCCACCCAGTTTCAAAGTTATTTTTTGAAATGGAAAGGTAACTTAAGATGCCAACATTAGAGAAAAAATTACATGAGTTATCTTTACATCCAACTCCTGAGGTTTGGGAATCAGAAGTATGATTTTCACTAAGGATGTTCATCAGTTTTGAGACATGTTCAGGAATGAAAGACAAAGATGCAGCAGATACATGTCCTGATTTGTTAGGAGTATGTATAGTACTATTTGAATTGGTCCCTTTATTAGATTGGTTAGCATTTTTCTTTTTATAGTTAGGTGGATAGCCAACCAGCTCATAACATCTTTCAATTGTGTGACCAATCAGATTACAATGAGTGCATTTGAGGTTGGGGTTAGGCCCCCTTCCAACTCTCCTTTTATTATCAAAAGATTGATTTGGTTTAGCAAAGAATGCAACATTTTGATTTGATTTTGTTAAAGAGGAAGAACCACCATTTCTATGAGATTCTTCCCCAGATATAATGGAAAATGCGTCTCTAACAGTTGAAAGGGGGTCCCTAATGAGCAGATTAGTTCTAACAGGTTGATAAACGTCATCAAGGCCCATAAGAAGCTGTATTAATTTGATTAAATGGTTAAAGTCGTTAAATTCTTTAGCAGCTTTACATGTGCAGGATGGAAGTTGGAGCATAGAATCAAATTGTTTCCACGTTGTGTTCAACCTATGATAATATTCAGACACAGAACTACCATTTTGTCTTAAAGCATTTACGTTCTGATATAGGTTGAACACAAAAGATCCATCTACTTTATTGTATGTTTCTTTTAAATCTTTCCAAACCTCAGAAGCAAATTTAGAGTATACTTGTCCTATATATAGTTCATCCGTTATAGAATTTAGGATCCAAGATAATACCACCGAATTACATCTATCCCATTGCTTGGCTAACACCTCATTACCAGTAGGTCTTTTACATGTATCATCAATAAATCCAATTTTATTCTTAACCTCAAGTGCCAGTTTTATCAAACTTGTCCAAACAGAATAATTTTATGTTCCTTTTAGTTTCATTGTTACAATGGATAATGTGTTTGAATCATTAGCATGTAAATAAAGTGGGTTGCTAGCATCAAGTTTACTTATTAATGTTTTATTATTGATTAAGGCTCCTGATGTAGATTCATCACCTATTTTAGTTGTTTAACAAAACAGCCCGATTGAATCAAGAAAGTAGAATGAGCACACAATCACACGCACAGAGAACACACAGGGGTCAGAGCCAGGTTTTCACACCACTTTGTGGCAGATTAAGGATTAACCCGGGGTGTTTTAATGCAATCACGCAACAATAGAAATCACACAAGTGAATGCACACAAAGTGTCAAACAGATACAAATGCAACACAAATTAATGCAAACAGAATAGGGAATGGCTCACCCTATTTACCAGATCCGGTACTCCTAACCGGGTCAACAATATGCCTAGACACAATAATACGTGTAACAGGAAATTAAAAAGAAAAGGGAAGAGATATCCTCATAGCAGGGGTTCCCTATTAAGGGTATTCCAATAAGCGGTGACCCGTAACCTTCGAGGGTTACAAAGTCACAAAAAAAGAAGCACCACCCGATAACGCGTAACCTTCTAGGGTTACCACGTTATTGTAGATGTATGTAGAGTTAGGGTTTTATTACCATAAAAGAGATCTTGTTACGGCAGAAGACCTAGAAGAAACACCCACCAGAATCGCCACAATAGATCAAACAATAGCCAGAGGAATCTGAGATCTAGGGTTTCAAACAGCGAGAAAACCCCAAATCTAATATCAGCAACAGAGATCGTTCCAATCCGAAATTTCAAAGGATATGAATCCCTAGATCGAATAAAACGAAGAGATATCAACAGAAGACTACGGATACCAGAGCCAATGATTTGATACCATGTAAAAATTGTAACAGCCTTGAGAATAAACTTCAACAAAGTAAGAAAGCTCTTGATACAAAACTCCAGAACAAGAATACAAATACAAATGAAAGAGATTCACCAAATCAGTGAACTCAATAACATTATAAGAACAATAACCAAGAACACAAATCAAAACCAAGGCTGAATTAAGAAGATGCAGTCTCTCAAGACTAAGACAATGGGAGGAGCGTATTTGAGAATATTTGCTCGATTGTGTATCTAAGGAACCCTAAACGGAAGCGATGATAATATACATCCAAAAGAAACACTTAACACCCTCGGACTTGACTCAATAACCAACAACAACCGCAACAATGCAACTTGGCAACTTTAACCATTGAAAAAATCAACAAATACACGAACAACCTGCAAAGACACTTGACATACACCAATAACTAACCGAATAAAGAAATGACATGTTACAGAAGAATTGCATTACTAAATTCAACAGACATCCTCTTAATCAATCTTTTAATAGTTTAGATTTCTGAATGGTTCAACTAGAGATGGCAAAAAAAAACCGGTTCGGGAACCGATTTGACCGGAAAACCCGAAACCAGTTTGAGGCCCAAACCGGTTCAAACCTGACCCACTCCACCGGTTCATCCCCGGTTTTCCATTTTTCCAATTGAAACTGGTTTTTGAACCGACCCGGTTCCAACCCGGTTTTCAAACCGGTTCCAACTCGGTTTTCAAACCAGTTCCAACCCGGTTTTCAAGCCAGTTCCAACCCGGTTTCCAACAAGTATAATACGGACGAACGAAGAAACGACTATGCTAAATGTTAAATGTTTAGTTTTAAAAATTATTATTTACCCTTGTATGTTGTTAAAATTTTATAAATGTTTTATATACTTTATTTGTATTTAAATTTGTATATATATGTTTATAAATGTTTTAAATTGTATAATTGTTTTACTTGTATAAATGTTGTAAATTGTTTAAATGTTTTAATTGTGTAATTGTTTTACTTGTTTTAAATTGTATTTATGTTTTAATAAAAAGTTTAAAATTTTCTTTGAATATAAAAAAATCCAAATTTCTAAAAAAAACGGTTTGGGCAGAACCGGTTTGGGCCCGAACCAGTTTCCAAACCAACCCAAACCGGTTTGATAGGGTTGAGAATTTTGGGTTTGGAACCGGTTCCAACCCGAACCGGTTTGGGGCCTAACCGGTTTTGACTAACTTTGACCAATCTGGTTTCGGTTTGGACCCCGAACCGGTTTTGGCCCGAAACCCGGTTTGTACACCTCTAGATTCAACACTTAATGGTTCAGATTATTTGTTTCGCGAACACATGTCTGAATGGTTAAAATATTTACCTCTGAGGGGTTAAACATTATACTGATACTGAATGGTTAAGATATATATTATCTGAATTGGTCAAACATTTGTCTTTGAATAGTTACACGATATACTAGCTCTTAATAGTTCAGATCTCTTAATAGTTCAAACATCTTAATAGTTCATTATTTAATGGTTAAGACTTTTTATTGGTTCAAACTTAATCATTCAGAAATTGTCAAACAACCCTAATCGAGATGATATTCAGAAATTGTCAAACAGCCCTAATCGAGACGATATTATGGTGGTTAGATTGAAGTTTTGCCATGGTGCCAACGTGCAATTAAGGTGAACATTCCGCCACCTGTTTCTAGTATATATGTTCTTCCATATGATGTAGTTGTTAATATATTAACAAGAGCTAGACAACACAACCTATCACAAAGCCATGAAAAATATATTCATTTACGCATTGCGGTGTTCAAACATAAACATCAAAATATAGAAATCACACGACTCTAATTTCATTGAAAGGAAAAATATATACTAAACTAGTTTTACTAAACCCATGTATTACACGGGTTAAATAAATAATATTTGATATAATAAATATATTAATTATAAAATAATATTTTAAGATATATATGACTGAAATTACGTATCAAAATGACTATAAATAATAAAACAATGATATCAAAATTTTAATTTTTTTTAAAAAAATAAAGATTTTATTCTAAAATAAACCGTATAAAAATGTCATATTTAAAATTTTTTCTTATTACAACTCCCAAATTTGATTATTTTTTGTTTTAAAAAATTGACTTATTAAATAATAAGTCAATTTATAGTCATTTCTGAAATTACGTATCAGAAATAACTATAAATAATAAAACAGTGATATCAATTTTTAATTTTTTTTAGAAAATAAATATTTTATTCTAAAATAAACCGTATAAAAATATAATTTAAAAAAAATTCTTATTACAACTCCCTAATTTGATATTTTTTTGTTTTAAAAAATTGACTTATTAAATAATAAGTCAATTTATAGTCATTTCTGAAATTACGTATCAGAAATAACTATAAATAATAAAACAGTGATATCAATTTTTAATTTTTTTTAGAAAATAAATATTTTATTCTAAAATAAACCGTATAAAAATATAATTTAAAAAAAATTCTTATTACAACTCCCTAATTTGATATTTTTTTGTTTTAAAAAATTGACATATTAAAAATATCAATTTATTTAAATAATCTTAATAAATATATTTCTTTCTTAATTTATAATATATTAAAATGTATAAAAATAATTTTATTTGTAATTAAGATAATTATTTAATAGGAGAGAGAGACGAGAAAAATTAAAAAGAATGATTATGATGCTGACACGTAACATCCTCATTTATCTTTTTATTAGAGTAGTAAGATCTTTTGAAAACAAACAATAAAACAAACATAGGCCTTAGTGCACCACCCCTTTCAATCAAGTGTAATGAAGACCATCAACTACGTAATAACGTCACTTTAACATCACTTTTTGATACATAGATAACATTGTATAACATCACTCACATGATAATCTTACAAACCAGACACCTCACATTCATCTTGTTATTTGAGTGACCATAACGATTAGGGGTGTGCAATAAGTCAAACCCGGACCCGACCGCCTAGAACCGACCCGACCAGGATCGAAATGTACAAGATTTAAAGACCAAAAACCGGACCTTATAAAGATGGGTTGGTTTCGGGCCTAACGGGTCAGTTCTACTTATTGAGTCAGGCCGGTCCGAAAAAAAAATTATGTTCTTTTATTGAGCTAGAACTAAACACATTAAAATAAAATAACATGATACTTGATCACATTAAAATAATAATATGTAAAGCAAACTTGCAAATAAGAAAACATGTAATTTTAAAAATCCTTAATAACAAAAAAGATCTTTATAATAAAACAAAATAATAAAATAAATACACCAAGCTTTTCATTCGATCTTCATTTACTCTCCAGTCAGGCACATAACTGATGTTATCATAACTTTTTTTTAAATTAAGTTAATTATTGAAAACTCAAAAGATTTAATCATTTTTATAGCATATCATAACATATCTCGTTAATCCCTTTTCTTGTTATTCAAACTCAATCTTGCGTACAAATCAAAGCATTAACAATAGTAGGGGATAGTGAAGTTCTAGATGATTCCACTACTCGTCCACCCGTACTAAAAACTGACTTCGAAGCTATGGTTAAAACTACAATAACTATACTAAAAAATAATAACTTTTGCCATCTTCGAAAGAGTCGGAATTCGAGAAGGATTTACCTTCCACCATTTCAATATATCGGTATTATCTTCAAGGTCATCCTTTATATACTTTTCTAATTATGTTTTATTATTATAGGAACGAACTCTACCATAACGATATCGTTAAAAACCATCAAGAAAAGAATTATAACCAATTTGAAATGTTGACATTTTTTTTATTTATTAAATCGGTCTTTTGAGTTATACGAGCTTTCATCGGGCCCGAACTGGCACGGACCAAGAACCGAAATAACTAAAAATTTATAACCACGGACCAGACAGTTTGTGCCGGTCCGATCTTTGAGTTTTTGATCCGGTTTTTTGGGTCAACCCGTATTATGCTCATCCCAAATAACGATTTATCTATCCATAGGGGCTCGCACACGAGGCTTATAAATTAAGCTCTTGTTTAGAACCATTAAAAATTTAGGGCCCAAATCAAACTTTTTTTTAACGTAGTTTTCTACATAAATCCAAATAATCTAGTTGTAGGCCCATATCTTGTGCGTAGATACTGAAAATGAGTTCTTCATTCGGCAATGAAAAATCTCAAAAAAACCTAATTGAATATTTGAAATGTGAAGTGTCGATTTCTGTAAATCGGCCTCATTCTTCAATCGGATGTTTACTTCAGTGAATCGATTCTGTACTTCTGTTACTCGATTACTCAAGGTATGATTTCTTTTGCACTTGTTTGATTTATGTGATATTGATTATTAATTAGGTGATACTTGCGAAACCTCGAATTGTTTAGTTGTTTAGTAATTTGGTGGTACTTATGAATTATGAATGATTTTCAGCGAGATTGTTTATTCATAGTAATTAGTTGAAACTGATTTCTGTGAGATTGTTTATCAATTGGATTATATGTGATGCTTGTTTAGTAATTAAGTGCTAATTGATTTGGGTAAGACTTGTTTAGTCATTAGTTGTTAATTTGAGTGAGACTTGTTTAGTAATTAGGAATTTAGGTTTTAAGTTACTTAAGTTCAATGGAGAATCGAAGAGGGTTTATGGTATGACCTTTAGAAAGGGCCTGCATTTTTAGCTTGGGCCGTCGAATTAGTGATGAGTTATGAATTAGTGATATTCGCTGTGGAAATTCATACGTATCAAATAGTAAACCTAACTACTTTGTTGTCATTTTCACTCACATGAAGAAAATGAATGATACATGAATCCATGAAATGTATGTATACCGGAATTGAGCTACTAGAAGATGTTGAATGGACTTTTGAATGTTTGCTAGACATGTTTGCTATACTCGGCTTGTTTAGGACTGTGAGCCTAAACGGTCTTCACATATAAAGCTCAGGCTCATACTCGTATAGTTAAAGAGCTATACTCGAGGTTCGAGCTCGTTCAAAAATTTTCTTGATTTGATTCCGAGAGCTCTAAAGTAGTAAAGTTGGACAAGATCGTGATTTCATTTATTCAATATGATTACAAGTTCTGTTTTGTGGAAATTTGCTGGGTCAATTCCGAATTGAAAAAGGAAATAATAATCGACGAACGAAATCTCGAGCATTCGAATATGGAAGATAAGTTTGCCCATTTCCATGCATCCATACAAACCCAAATTCAGTTTGTATGTTTTTCCTTATACTTAGTTCGTGTCTATCAAGTAACTTGTACGTAATCAATTTAGGTGACTTGCTTTATATATATTGAGGTTAGTCTGGTTGTTAAAAGATTATTGAAATTTTTTCGGACTGCCTTGTCAGCGTTATTGTATTAGTTGGCGAATTTTGTTTTTACCATTTATTACATTCTAAATTATTGACAGATTTACAAACCATACAAGAATGATGCCATTTTGTTTTCTGTCAAGCAAACGTGTTAAAGAATTCCAAATCCATGAACCAAACGATCCATTATGGCATTATATGATATTAACCGAATAACCGCATCTGGGTTTTTTTTCTCCAGCACACTATTTTGGTTTCTCTGGTGAAAGTTTTTGTTTGCGGCGATAGAGGCGAGGGTAATATCTGGAGTAGTCTTTCTGCAGCTTCATTATAGGTAAAAGTTGCTTCATATGTATGAACTTTCAAGTCTCAGTTTTTATTTTTATGTGAAGTATGGTTATATATATTCTAATATTGTATAATTATTTTTGATATTTTTGGTTTTTGGATCGGAGGAGGAAGGGAAGGGTTCATTCTTGCATGCAAAAATGCTGTTTGTTTTTTCTGATGGGATGGATCATCTTGAAGAAATATGATTCTTTGCAAAAAGTATAAAAATTTCATGTAAATACAATAATACCCATTCCATTCTTCCAGGTCAACAAACATGATAATGAGGTGTAATGATCAATTCTGTTACGTTGTTGCGTTCCTTTGTTATTTCATTTTCAGCCAACCAAAGAGACCCTCAATGATGACTAGATGTCTAATCTTATATAAGCTCAATGTTGTCATATTGTCAATGATCGCTGATACAGTAATAGGTTATATTAGACCAATACATACCCAACACATCAATGATGACAAGATCAGATAATCTTGTGGATATAAGTTCAGTGCTATCAAATTGTTAATGATTACGGATACAATGATAGATAATATTGGATCAAAAACTCGTGAAAAGGTATTTATGGCATATACTATGGAATATCCTAGAAAGGAAATTCTTGTGTTTGCTTTTGGAATGGTAGAGGTATAATATTTACACACTGACGACTTAAGCTATAGGACAAGACTTTGTTGTTATATAAGGATGTTTGCTCTTTGGTACCCCTGATCTTTTTTGAACACTGGTTATTATAACTGTTTCATCTTCTTCTTTCTTTAGAAACAATGCCTCCAAGAATTGCGCAAATCCGGCTAGTGAGTTCACATTCTCAAGTGTACGCACCATGTGATGACTCATTTGCCTTGGTTGATGCACTGCTGGCTGACCGGACCAAACTTTTAGACCACCACCCATCAATCTGTATGGAGATTGGTTCTGGTAGTGGCTATGTCATCACCAGTCTTGCTCTTATTCTCGGATCTGAATCCAAAAACGCTCATTATTTTGCAACCGATATGAACCCTCATGCCACAGAAGTAACCGAGAGACTCTTGAGGCCCACGGGGTCCATGCAGAGTTATTAACCACTAACATTGCATCAGGGCTTGAAAAAAGAATGTCTGGAATGGTGGATCTGATGGTTATTAACCCACCTTATGTGCCAACACCGGAGGATGAAGTAGGTAGTTCTGGCCTTACATCTGCTTGGGCCGGAGGTGAAAATGGCAGAACTGTAATTGATAAGATCTTACCAGTTGCTGACAGTTTATTGTCGGAAAAAGGCTGGTTATATATGCTATTTCTTGCAGAAAATGACCCTTTACAGATATGTCTTCAGATGAAAGACAAAGGTTTTGGTTCAAAAATCATTGTTCAAAGATCAACAGAAGAAGAAACTTTACATGTGATCAAATTTTGGCGGGATCCAGATATACAAATAGATGGAAATGAGGCGGGGTCGGGTGGTAAAACAGCTCCTCAACGAGGTTTGGACTTTTTGCGTTCGCAGATTTCTAGGTTGTCATTTAGGGAGACAAGGCAATAGAGGTGAAGTGCAGAAATCTTTCTATTAATGCATTGATTTTATGTTCATGTCACATTTTCCTTCAATTTGTTAAGGTTGGTTGATTGATTAATTGAAGCATTTTGGCTTTTGAAATCACAGCGCGTGCCTTGGTAACATGTTATAAAAGCGCTTATGAGTTATGACATATCGTTCTATAACCGCATTTATGTGATAATCAGTTTTACAACGAGGAGTGGTTTTTAACCTTATGTTCTTGTTCTTGGCATATTTGCCTTTTATGACCATTTAAATTGAATCATTACTGTTTCATTTAATGTTAAATAAGATTAATCATCAATATGGTTTAATATTATATTCACCAAATTGGGAATTATTATACGTATTTGTTTATGTTATGACTCTTTTTGGCACCCCTGCCTATACAACAATGATTAAAGTGAGGGCTGTAGGATTAGAAAAAAGCCTAACTAAATAGACGTAAGTATGAATATGCTATGTGAGATGGGATCATGACCTTGTCTTCAAGGGTATATTAATCCATGTGTTATACTGGTGGTAAATATATGCCTTAACTAAAAGATTGTAGGTACACATTCATTTACAAGCACTTTCATTAATTGGAATCGTACAAGTTTAGAATTTTGTTTTGAATTGGGGGTTAATACAAAACAACTATCAACCTTACTAACAAAATCATTTACATATTTTTCATTCCTAAGTCATTAATTACATATTTATGCAAATGTAAGTCGTGCTACCCTTCGAAGATATTGTTTAAAAATGTGGAAACAAGCTAAAAATAAATTAATATTTTATTTTGAAAATTTACAAACCGGTGTTAACTTAACTAGTGATGTTTGGTCGGCACCTCATGGTTCACTGGACTCGTACATTTGTGTCATCGGCCATTGGGTTGAACCTGATTCGTGACAAATGATGAAACGTACGATTGCGTTTAATTTGTTTGATTATCCTCACATCGGCCAAAACATTTTTTATCTTTAGGATAAAGTTATTCAAATGTATAAATTAGAAAAAAAAATATTTTCTATATTTTTTGTAACACGTCAAATAGCACTCTTGCGATAGATCATTTGAAATTAAAATATAAACTAATTTGTGAGGGTGTATTTTTTCATAGTCGATGTGTTGTGCACATTATAAACTTAGCTATTCAAGACGGTTTAAAAACAATTGAAACAATGAAAGAATGTTTTAAAAAAATGTTACGTGACATTTTTAGCAATAACCAAAGATATACTAGATATCACAAGTTTTGTAAGATGCAAATACCAAATGTTTAAACTCGAATTGAGACGTACCAACATGATGAAATTCCACTTGTAACATATTTGAAAAGACTATTGAACAAAAAAAAAGTTTAATAGCCTTTCATAATAGTTTGGTAAGTCGGGGAAAGCCAAATTCTTACCATCCATCGGGTTGGGCCATTATCGAATAAGTAACAAAAATGCTTCAAATTTTTAAAAACACAACTACGTGTCTTTCCGGAGTTTATTACCCAACGAGTCTGTTAGTACTTTACCAAATTTATTTAATGACTTCAAAATTAAATGAAATGTCATGTAGGGGTAGACCTTATACCAATATGATACTCCCAATGAAAGAAAAACTTATAAAGTATTTTAAAGAAATGCCCCAATTACATGGGGCGCTGCTTTAAACCCTTGTTTAAATTTGTCGGGGGTTGGAAATTTACTTGATAAAATAACTTTAAATTTGGATTTAGAAGTTCGTAACCCAATATGTAGTAAAACTTTTAAAGCTACTTTTAACAAACAATTAGAAAACATGTATAATGTTTATTTATTAAAATACGGAGAAACATCACAAATCCATGAGGTTTTAAGGCATGCGGCAAATGCCGAAAGTTTGAATGATCCAATGTTTGATTTATATAATACTTTAAGGGATGAATGTAATAAACGTCAACGTGGTAACACTCTGAGTAGTGAACTCGGGAGATATGGTCTTACAAACTTTTTATCCACACTGACTCCACAAGAATTTAAAAATTTTTACTTCTTGTCTTGGTGGAAAGGTAAAGAAGATCAATTTCCCATCCTATCCACCATGGCCCGAGATTTACTAACCGTCCAAGCTTCCATGGTAGCTTTGGAATCTGTTTTTTCTATTAGTGGCAGTGTTATATCAATAAGACGAACTCGATTCACTCCACAAGCGGTTGAAATGTCAATTTGCTTGAAAGATTATTTGGATGCAGCAGAAAGAGTATAAGACAAACGCTCACTTGAAGGAGAACTGAAATACGAAGCAGAATTATACGAGAACGAGGTAGAGAGCGGATTGACACCAGGAATGACCGATGATGAAGCGGCATATGATGACTACCTTCGTAACAGTTCCAGTTCTGGTGGCGCAGATTAAACATACAAGTATAATATGAACGGACGAAGAAACGACTATGCTCAATGCTTAGTTTTAAAATTTATTATTTACCCTTGTATGTTATTTAAATTTTATAAATGTTTCATATACTTTGCTTGCATTTAAAATTGTATATATATGTTTATAAATGTTTTAAATTGTATAATTGTTTTACTTATATAAATATTTTAAATTGTTTAAATATTTTAAATTGTGTAATTGTTTTAATTGTTTTAAATTGTATTTATGTTTTAAATGTTTTAATAAAAAGTTTTAAATTTTCTTTGAATATAATAAAACTAGTTTGGGCCCGAACCGGTTTTCAAACCGACCCAAACCGGTTTGATAGGGTTGGGAATTTAGGGTTTGGAACCGGTTCCAACCCGAACCGTTTTAGGGCCAAACCAGTTTTCACCAAGTTTGACCAAACCGGTTTCGGTTTCCAACCCGAACCGGTTTGGGCCGGAAACCCGGTTTGTACACCTCTAGGTGTAACTTTGTCTACCTTTGGTTCCACCTTCATACTTATAGTTCTTCTAAAGAAAAACAAATCACATACCTTTTGGAATTCGAGGTCCCTTCCAATGGAAACATTTGGACAGGTATGTTGCAGATATAACAAACTTGACATGTGATAGATATTATGTGCTTTTTGCTAACAAAGACAAAAGGATACCCAATTGCACTTGCACCAATTGCTTTGCTTTTGTGCAAAAGATTACAACAAGTATACATCTTAGAATTTCTCTAGTGACTATATATCTATAGTAAAATGTATCTTCTTATGAATGCTATACCTTTGTATGATATTTAATACTACAGTGATCAAAAGCTTCTTGAAACTTAAATTTCCAGTTTAAAACATACATTTATTGTAGATCATCTAAGGGAAGCATGGCAGTCGATTCAATGATTGCTTGTATAACGGTTGTAAGTAGCCATGAATGATATTGGTAACTATAATGAGTTTAGGAATATTGACTACTTGGTGAAATAGTATGACCAATGGCATGTACTCCACCACCTAACTTGTGTTGATATTTAGTAAGAGTTATCCATTCGTCTAAAGTAAATCTTCCTATAGTAAAATGATATTAAAATCCCAACATTACTTGACAAAACAAAAACGAATAAATCACTAAAAACATATGTGAAGGAAGAAAATAATCAATTTAAAGACAAAAAATTATGACAATTAATAAAAATATGAAATATAACTAGCAACACTTACAACCTTCAAAAGCAACAATCCATAATCCATAATTTATTTATAATATATATGATTGACGAGACACGTGTCACTCTTTGGTGTTTTCTAATCATATTTTTTCCGTCTCTCTCTTCAACTAATAACGAGACACATGTGACTCTCTCATGACTCTTCATCGTTATTTTCTTGTTTTTCTTTCCTATTAAATAATAAAATAAAATACAATCTTCTATAAATTTATAAATTTTTAAATTTAAAATTTTATTTATAATCAATTAGGTTAGTATCTCGTGTATTACACGAGTTGCATAAATAAATATTAAATAGTTAGTAATGAAAATTTTAGAAATTATAAAACAACATCTTGATATATGATATTATTGAAATTACGTATACATAAAGACTTAAAATAATAAACATCGGTATCATTTTAAACTTTCGTTTTTATTTTTAACAGTACTTTTTAATAATTTAGTGCTTTTTTAAAAATTTTCTTTGGAAAAGTTTGAATTTTAATCATTTTTGTTTCATTAAAATTTTATTTTTTAACAACACAAGTTTTACAATATTTCTTATTTTTTAAAAAGTTTGACGTTTTAAAAAATTTCTTATTTATTAAAGAAATTTTTTATCTAGAAATCGCATTTATTAAAAGATTTCTTTTTTAATTAATAAAAAACAGTTTTAATCTTAAAATAAATTAATTAAAATTATTAGTAGTTAATACAATCATTTATTAAGATAGAGAAGCGAGAAATTAAAATTTAAAAGTTTTATTATTGTGTCAGTGTCATCAAAAAAACTTTTTTTTATTAGCATATATATAGATTATATTGTTAAATCATTTTGTAGTTTCAAATTACCATTAGGTTGATTCATTTAAAAAGTGGGTTCACCAACAAATGATAGGTGTATGAGAACTTTTACTACACATGCACGTTGTTGGTTTTATGAGTGAGAGATGCTTGTAACTCATTATGCGCAAATGCAAGACAATTATATAGTATAACTACATTAGTACCCCGTGTATTATATGGGTTGTATAAATAAAATATAAAAATAATTATTAATAAAAGTTAATATATTATATAATGATCTTTTGATATAAGATACGATTGACATTACGTACGAGTGATAAAAGAATGATATCATTTTTAAAAAAAAATTGTTTTGTGTTTTTTTTGAAAAAAGTTGGTTTTTAAATAGATCGTTTTTTTTTAATTTTTATCATTTTCAATAATTTATTTATTACAACTTTAAAATTTAAATAATATTTGTAATATAAAAATAATTAAATAATATCATTTGTAGTTAATGTGATATTTATTAGGAGAGAGAAATGAAAAAATAAAAATTAGTAGATCTAAAATTCCGACAATTAGCATACAAATTTTTTTTTTAGCATTGATAGATAATAGATTGTGTTGTTTTACCAAATGCTACATGATTTTCACCGTAACGACAAAACAACATAGTTATAAGGGTACAAACATAATTATATTGCTTAAACAAAAGTCATAAATGTTAAACCAACACAATTATATTATATGGCAAAACAACATAATTTTCACATACGTAAAACAAAAACCGTTGCATATTTTATTGCCAATGTAAAACTAAAAACGGTTCTTTATTTTATAGTGTATGTTTAAAAAAAATTGGGAAAAAGTAATAACGTGTAAAAAAGCTATTGACCTTTTATAACAAAACCAGGGGCCTTGATAAACGTTAATAATGTTTGCTAATCTTGTTTTTCACCTCCTACACTTTTTCTTCTTCACATGCATCTCAACCACTGATTTCTTTAATCAATGATCCACAGTTATTCTTGTCATATATCATCACACACGTTTCATAGTGGTTTGGTTCATATTAATAAGTGTTATTTTGTAAATTGCAGTGATGACAACAAGTAATAGTATCGGTGAACTATGCTCCAGCTCCATGTGGTCCTTTATGTATCGAAAGTTTGGTGAATGAAAACGATAGAGAGTTTATGAAGAAGAATTATGTTTTGATTTCTCTTATGAGCACGTGAGTAAATCGGTAGTCTATGCTAGCTCCACCGTGATACGTTAGATGGTGTATTCATATTACAAACGAGTCGTAGACCTATCTATACTTTTGACTGTTACGTTTGAGTTGGTGTTATGTAGGGCCGATTCCTATCATCTTGTATTAGAACCAAGGCTCACGCTTCACTCATCAACCGACCCAGTAGTAAGCAACACAAGAGTTCATGTTGTTGATCACAAAAGAAGTGAAAGAGCTCGTATTAGATGAAGGTAAAGCATTTTCCTTCACCATAACAGATCGAGTAACAATTGATTATTGTTCAAGTATTGATGTAAGTAATGTGGCTTTTATACTTGTGGAAAATATGAAAACTCATGAGGATTCACTCATCTTACATACAACAAGAGAACATAAGGAATAATTAGAAGCAGAAGTTATCGTCGCTCATGAAAAGAAAGAAAGAATCAGACCACCTATCCCAAAAAAACCTGATTGTGACAAACATGGGCTCATATGTGCGCTGCATCTTCCCTTTATTCTTTTAAGGCCAGTTGGTCCAACTTTATGTTGTATGAAGACCTCACATTTGGCAGAGATAAAATAGTGAAAAAACTAAAATTAAAAATATTGTCCCAAAACAACGCATTAAAGAAAAGAGAAACAAGATATGAACATCATTGATAACATATGATATATATTTAGTAAATTTAAAAGATAACATGTTAAAAGGAAGAATTAATATGATGTTTATTTAATAAAAAAAAGAGCTTTGATGATTATTTGTCTATTCTCTGATGAATTGTGTATTATGACACACAAATCCATTTATAGTGAAACTTACATCAAAAGTAGAAAAAAACACTATTACAATGATACGTTTGGAATTTTATATGAAGTTATGTATAAAATCCATTTCAGCCTCACCAGATGTAGTCATTCTTTGTTGCATTGGTGTTCACTCCCCAGAATGGGTTTGCAGGATCGATATTGATCACTTAACACTTTGTTTTCTCTCAAACTCACCTAGAACAATACTCGGATAAAGATAGAATCAGTATGAGTTGATCACAATATAGAAAGTAATAAAGAACACAATAAGTAATTTTCAAGGTACTTTTATATATTGCTTCTTAACTCAATAATACAAGACTCTTACAAGCAGTGTGGAATGAGTTACAAAAATAACCTATATATAATACTACCTACAGTCGGATATACTTTGATACCAGCTGGGATCCTATAACTAAAGCCTATACTACAAGACTATAATTTAAGGTATCTCGGATAAAATCTTATCTGAGATTTGGTAGTCAGGACATGTCCCTGACCTACCTTTTGTCACCAATTAAAGTTGGTAACTTGTACTATCATAAAAGGTGAACAGTGGAATAAAGTATGGTCAACTGCATGGCTCTTTGAGAAAACGCCATACAGTATCAAGGTCTGCAGCGGAGTGTCAGAGACCATACTTGTGTCCACTGGTTCATAGCAGTGTCTTCCGAAGGTTAAATGGCTTCGGAAGAGTAAGTACTTCCGAAGCCATTTATACTTCGGAAGAGGCTGCTTCTTCCAATGCTTGGAGAATTCTTCGTTTTCATCATACTTCAGAAGTAGTCTTCAGGTTCTTCTTCTAAGACTTGATCTTCGAAAGCATGTTCTTTGCTTCGGAAGTAGAGTTCTGTCTTCGGAAGTTTATCTTTCACTTTGTCTTCGGAAGAACTCTACAACCTTCGGAAGTTCCATGCTAAACTTTGGAAGCCCTTGCATGTAGTACCAAAATTGTCTAAGTGAATGGTTTTGGTTGCACCAGCCTTCTTCTTAATCCAACAGGGGTCTTAGTGATTTAGTGAATTTTGAGTGAAAGTAGACACACTTGTGAAAGCTTTAAGATCGGTTTTGTCATGATTGAGTCAAAAGAGAAAAAACCAATTTGAAAAAAATATATGGTTCAAATAATAGTTCTAATTAAATGTGATTACCCATATCGTAGCTTTTTAAGAGACGTATTATACCCTTATAAAGTCTTGTTCTAGACGCTTGTACATGCATAAAGGCTTCTAAAGTGATTTTGTACTATCGACATCCCGACCTATGCATTGAGAAGTCTTTAAAAAAGAGAAAAATAGAACATACCATAAAGGCAGAACAAATTACTATGTTGTCATTATTGCATGTATAGCAAGTTATAATATGTACATAAGATGTTTGTGTTTGACAAATGGAATACATATAAAAACAAGTTTTTGTCTAAGAAGGTTTAGCAAGATTTTTAACCACTTCAAACTCCTTAAATTAACTTCATTGAACAAGAATAATCTCTGTTTATTATCAGCGATAAATCATTCCTGCTATTTGATATGAAAACAATAAAAATTGTAGACAATACAAAATTTATAAACATACAAACAAATTAAAAACTAAATGTTCTTACAATTCTAGTATAACAAAACACTACAACGTTAAGGCAATTCAGAAAATCAGTACAACAACACAATGCGTTTTAAACTTATTATATAGAAAAAAATATCAATGATCATTAACTCAGTTGATTAAGGTGAGATATCTCGAGACTTCAAAAAAAAGGTGTTCGGTTGAGACGGAAGATTTTCCCATGTATGGTGGGTTTTATCCTGAGTGTGTATCATGTTCAGTACTGATATACGAATTTTCATTCGGAGATGTACCATCCTAGTGCCCAAAGTTTCGTATCTGAGTAATGGATATGATCGGGGGGCCAATTACCCTTCAATTAGAGCATTCACAACGTATTTTTTATATTTATTCATATAACTACATTAAAAATCACTATTTTTTCACTTTTTTTTTCAACTTTATCATTACTTTTTCTCTCTGATCCACTCACAACCACGAAAAATATATTAAAAACGTTATAGGGTTTTGAACAATGTTTTCTTAAAATACAGATTGAACGGTAAATTTTCAATATCATTCACTCACAACTACTTAGAACCATATCATATAACAAGCGTGAATGCTCCGATCCAATTAGCCGTTAAAAAAGATCCAAGTGAAAAAAAGAAGAATTGAATAACAAACAACCGAGTGGGTGATAGGAGGAAAGAAAATAAAAAAATTGTAAAAAGCAGAACAAAAGCTGGTGGGAGAGTGCGAAGCGCACACATACCCACACGCCAACACACCATTGTATCGAAAGAGGAGTGAAAGCTGGTGGTTGGTGATTCATTATTCATTATTTGTTAGCGGCGATGGCATCAAGACTCCTCTGGGCATCAAAGGCTGCTTCATACCTCAGGATCTCCACCTTCAACAGAGGTTTTGCTTCTGGTAATCAATCAATCAATCAATCTATCAATCAATCTATCTATCAATCAATCTATCTATCTATCTATCTATCTATCTATCAATCCACCTTCGTCACCTTTCTTTTCGTTTTTCAATTTGTCAATTGTCAGTTTGTGTTTCTATCATTCTAAACCTTCACCTTCATCTCTGATGATCATTGCTTTACGTTCAAGATCTGATGTGTGACTGTTAATGGGGTTGTTAAGTTTTCACGAGATCCGTTTGATTCCTATTTCAATTCTCTAGAATGATGTTCATTTGTTGTATTATAGAAGAAGGGTTTATGAGTGCTTTATAACGATTCCCTTTAGGGTGCGCAATGATAAACGCTTGAGTCTCTCTGTCGGAGGTTTTAGGTTTGAATCTGGCTTCCGTTAGGTTTTTAACCTTTTAACACTTGTTGGTTATTTGCTGGTTGGTAGGTTAACGGGTATTGACGGGTCACGTGAGTATTCTGCCACCGCAAAATTGATTATTTTGACTTCAAGTCATAATAACAAGGCGTCTGGTTGTAAGATACCGAAAGACTGAATTGATTCATTACTTAATAATTTTAATAATAATGCATTACATTATATATTGAACGGAATGCAAACCCTAAATACCTAATGGTTGCCCCCGTTCGATATATATAACAATGCATTATTCAGAGGTGAATCAGTTCGGTCTTTCAATACTAGCACATCCATGATCCAACCTTGTTAGTAAACTTATGTATGAAAATGATAAATGTATAAAGAAATTCTTTGTTTTTGTACATCTTTTTACTTCTTTTGTAATTGTCAAACTTTTGAATATTATAGACACAAGAGCATGTCATCACTCATATTAACTTGTGTTTTTTTGTAATGTGTTAAGTGGTGAAGGATTTGAAGTATGCTGAGTCTCATGAATGGGTCAAAGTCGATGGTAACTCGGCCACAGTTGGTATCACGGACCACGCCCAGGATCACTTAGGAGATGTGGTTTACGTTGAATTACCGGAGGTTGGAGCCGCTGTGACTCAAGGCAGCAGCTTTGGTGCAGTCGAAAGTGTAAAAGCCACTAGTGATATTAACTCCCCTGTTTCAGGGAAGGTTGTTGAAGTCAATGAAGAGCTCACTAGCTCACCTGGCTTGGTAAGTTGTCCAGTGCTCAACGGGTTTGGGTTGAAATGACTCACTTTTGGTATCGGTCAGAGGGAACTGCTTCCGTTGGGTTGATCTACAAACATTTACCGTCGATTCTTTAAACTTTTATTTTAATTTGCTAAATATTGATTACATTAAACAATGCTATTACAATAATAATAGAAGATTTGAATGAGCCGATCTAAGAGGTTGTATGCATCAAAAATTGTCTTTTGTCAACGGTTGACTCATGCCCATTTTAGCTACTTTTTTGCTTGATCCTTTTGAGGCAAACACAACGCCCAATTGTTAGTAAACGGGTCAAAATTTCCACCTCTGCTATAGACCCTAACAATAGCACCGTTTAGTCACACTCGCACCATCATATGAAAACTGCCATTTTATATGAAACAGATAGAACTTTTGACTTTTTTGGTCAACCCTGGTACTTTTCCTATCCAACCCAATTTGTCTTGGATATAACTTGAACATTGTTCGGTTATTGATCAATTTGCAGTAGAGTTTGAAGTCTGAAAGTTAGCTATTTGACCGCTAATTAGAAATGTAACGTTTTCAGGTTAATGGAAGCCCGTATGAGAACGGATGGATTATAAAGGTGGAGATAAGTGACACTAATGAGGTAAGCTCATTAATGGACTCTGAACAGTATTCAAAGTTCTGTGAAGAAGAAGATAAGCACTAGAGTCAACAATGTATGTCAGTTGAGATGTGTGTTTACTTCTTGTCATGTGGGATTCAACTTGTTTTTGTTTCTTTTTGGTTTGGTACGTTCCATCGTTTGAATTTGGGTTCTAATGATTGCAGTTATTTGGTTGAAAATTTTGATTCCAAATGCTATTTTAGTTGATTGACCTTAATGCATTGATTTGATCAGCCTCTTGTATAGATCAAAGTCTGATCAACTTAATATTGTTTGATTGATTTTCTTTGTGGCCATAACTACCTCATATGTTTCACAGTTGGATATTGGCCATAACTTAAGTTGATCGTATTTGTATAACTCAAACTAATTCTGATGATACTTTTGAGCGTTATAAGGCTCGTTATAAGGTCTTCCGTGGGCACTCTTTGAAGAGTTCTATTCGAGTGTCAATGTATGTGAACCTCACTTTTTGACTGCGGGAGTATAATAGACGATCTCAATTTAATCCAAAGATTTTGCATGTCTTTATGATATTATATTTGATGTGTTATTTGTATTGGTGACAGAATAATAATTCTTGGTAAATACTTTTAAAACAGTGAAGTGGAATTTGCGGTTTGGACATATTTATTATTTTCATTAGAAAAAAATACTTTTTTACATTTGGCTTCTTAAGTTTTAAAAAAATTATTATTTTCATCAAAAAAAGTTAACTCTGTTAATTTATATTGTTAAACATGTGAATTGATAAAAATTCCTTTACAAAATAAAATCTCTCAATTACATAAACATAATCGAGTGAAACTAAATCACGATATAGCAGAGCGACAACTAAAGGTGATGGTGTCCGTGGTGGTCTCTATTATTGTTCTCCTCCTCCACTGATAAAGCCGACAATCTCGTAATTTAGTCACGATGAAAGGTTTGAAGATGAAATGTCAATTTAGATTTTGTGAATGAAATTTTAACACCAATACGTTAACGTAAATTAAAATTTTGTCTTTTTATGCAAAATTACATAATCACTCATTTTAAAGATAGATGGTTTAACATTAGATTAATGGAGTTACTTTTTTATGAAAATGATAATTTTCTTAAAACATTGGGTAGCCAGATGCAAAAAAATATTTTTTGAATGAAGATAACAAATAGATTAAATTATCATTTGCATCACTGACGTTTTTTCATTTTAACCACTTGTATCCCTGTAGTTTCAAAGTCTCGATTTACCCCCTGACGTTTCCTTTTTATAACCATTTGAGCCCAAAACACTAACTGATCGGGTGGTGAAAGTTCAATGTTTAACGACTTTATTTTCATGATTTACATGTAAATTTATGAGATTTAGAGTTACTTTTAGGACTATTTTGGGTTTTTAGGTCCAACGTGAAGAATACGGATAAATTGGAAAAACGAGATGAGAACTTGAGCTCGAGAAGTAAAGACTTGATAAACCGAAGTTTTTAGACAATGGTAACTTAAAACGGGCATAACTTGAGCTAGGAAAAGAGTTACGGGGCCCACAACCTATCAACGGAAAGCTCTCGAAAAGTTATATCTGAAAATCAAGTTTGTGCAGTGGGTGGCGCCACCGACGCCGATACCGTCAGAAACACCGTTAGAGCCACCGTTAGTCAGTAACTTTCAGCTCAGATGGCGTTAGGGGCGCCACCGATGCCGATTTCCGCGTTTTGGTGGATTTTAACCTAATTTGAAGGGATTTAAAAGGGGGATAAACCCTAGGACGAAAAACAACTTTTACACAATAATTTTGGGACGAAAATTAGCAATCTTTGATCTTCTCAAGCTACTCCTTCATCAAGATCATCAATTTTACAAGATTCACATGATCAATTACAATTGTGTGGAAGATTCGACAATGAGGCAAGGCTAGTTCATTCGTGATTCACTTCGGGGGACGGGTTTGTGCAAGTTTTTATTTTTCTTAGTTGTAACCTAGATTTGGATTGGATCTTGAACCATTTAAGTTCTTTTGGATTCAATTTATGATTTTGATTATTTAAATGGTTTGATTATGTTTAAACCTAATATTGATATTCTATGACTTTGGTTGTCTTTAATCATTGTGTGATTGAAAATTAAAATTAGGGTTTCATTATTCAAATTGTTAATTATGTGAATAAGGTTCTTTAAACTCTAATCTATGATTATCACTTAAATCATATCATGTATAAGTCACTATTAATGATTTCTCATTAGGTTTCATTCAAGAAAAATTGTAACTTTGCCAAACCTGAATCCTGAAGTGGGTTGCTTTTTCTCCAAGATTATTAAAAACTTAAACTTTTATTTTGTTAATTTGATTCTTTCTCAATTCAATTAATCAAGCAATTTTCTTTTTAATGTTTAATAGTTTTAAATTAATCGTTGCTAGTACTTCCTGTGATTCCCTGTGGATTCGACACCCTGCTTACCCTTTACTATTAAAGGTGATTAGGTAATCTTTAATATATATTTTTGACCAACCACACGACATCGATCAAAATGGCACCGTTTCCGGGGAATCATTGCGCTTAGTGTTAGTAATAGTTGTATCTTTTCTTAAAAAATATAAAAAAACTAAAAAGTTTTTATTTTTCTTGTTTTTAGTTTAATTTTTCTTTTTGTCGTTCGGAAATACACGTGGTATTTGCTTTTTGTTTGCAGGCTTAGTATAATCTCAAGAATTTTAATAGTACCATGGATTACGATTGGGATAATGATCCATGTATGTGTTGCGGAAGCCTTTATCATTGGGTTCAAGATTGTCCATTGTTCAAGAGTAAATATGGAAGCATAGAAAGATGATGTTCTGAATACAGGCGACAAATGGGATATGTGAGGGCAAACTATGAATATGAAGAAACCCACTCATATTATCCATACTATGAACCACCTCCACCATCAAATTATCAAGAATATTATCATGCGAACATAGAATACAAATATACCCAACAGTGGGATGGAAACCACTATGAACCCAAGATGTCATATTTATCAAGTTACCGAAAGGAGTATGATAACTACTATCCTAAATATCCTCAGTTGGCATATGAGGAACCTCAAGATTCAGTGAACTTTAAGATATTGAACATGCTGGTAGAAATAAAAAAAGAAGACAAAGAAAAAGATAAAGTACTTGAGGTATTGGTTAAGCAGGTTGGCCAACTAGTTGAGGATATGGCTCAACTAAGACATGAATAATTCGAGTTGGATAATAATACCATGAGTGATGGTGATATGGTTGAAGAGGCTACATGACTTCAAGAGCATGAATATGTATGTTTAAATTTGATAGAAGGAATAACACCTCCAGAGGAGCCAAAACCTAAGGTAATCCAAGTTTGTCCCGATCCTTCCCTAGTTCTAATCATTCCAATCAACAAAGTTGGAGAAGAGGATTTGAGGACAAAGAAAAAGAAGGTGATATTACAAGACATTGAACAAATCATCATAAAGTGGCTCCGCGACAAATATCAAATAGACTTGCCACTTATTGAAAAGCAACTACAGAACTGGCATGTCAACTACCGAGCCTTTGTTGGGAATTCGGTAGGCAAATGTGCAATTAAACCATCATAACAAATATCAGGTTCGGTCTGGCTGAAGACCTAAAACTTAGCGCTACTTGGGAGGCAACCCAAGGTATTTTGTGTTTTTTTATTTATGATTTTATTTTATTTCATATTAATAACTTTGTGGGTATGTTCACTAGAAACCCTCACGAGACTACACTCGTCCACCGGCTCTATCAGATGGTTTAAAAGGATTGTTGCATATGCTAAATGCGACCGTGATTCCTATGAAAGTGAGTTTAGGACTTTTTATCATTAAATTGATTTTTTTATTTACAAAGTTAACTATTTTTAATCAAAATTCCACTTAAAAGTTGCATTGAGGACAATGCAATGCTTTAAGTGTGGGAAAGTTGACGCATTCTTGATTTAAATGTGAGTTGCTAATCATGAAGTGAGAACTTCGGTTCTATACGGGCTTAGTATGTTTTGTAGATTAGTGGACAAGATGTTGAAGATTAATACTATAGTTGAAGATCTTGCCACAAAGATATAATCAGGTGTATTTGTTTCCTTATTAATTGTTAAAAATAGTTAATTTATAGTTAGTTTTAATTTTTGGTAATTGATAGTGAGTCCCCGGCTGATTGTAAATAATTTGTGAATGTGATAAGATTGGGTTTGATTTTAAATTTATTTTGTTTTCACACTAATAGTAGCACTTAGTACATTGGGGGCAATGTACATCTTAAGTGTGGGGATGAGGGGAGTTATGGAGAAAAAAAATAACATCCCGTCAAGCTAAAAATTTTTCAAATGTTTTCTAGTAAGTTTTAGAGTGTATATGAAATCAAAATTTTCAATATAAGTCACTTGTTACTTATTAAAAGACTGATATAATCGTAGGTCATGGTCATATTCTTTAAGTGTCGGGAAAAGTTTTCTAGTAGGTTTTTTTGGAAATGTGATGGATATCTGGTTATGGTTAACAAGTTTTGATATAATAAACTCATGTGCATATCGGTAGCTAAATTCCCACTTGGTGAGATCTTGAACCTATTACTTAAAAAAACAATCATATATTTCATTTGTTGAGGGTATGCCATATACTACTTTTGTTGCAAAACTTGTATTGTTTGATGCATATCAAGACTATAAGCAAGGTGTTGTACATAAATAAAAAAGGCCATTTAGGAACCCATTTACATGTTATTATTGTTATTGTTATCCATCCTAACCTTTAGTAGCATGTTGAGCCGTAAGCCATTTGTTTGTTAAAATCGACATATAAAGGCCAAGTTGTTAGTTGAGAACCGATCGTTAAGCCGTTCAAAGTAAAAGAGCATTCGAAGTCAAGATTATATTATGAAAAAAATGAAAAACAATCGGAAAAAAAGAAAAAAAAGAGAAAAAAAATAGTGGTTCAAAAGGGATCAAAATGACTTAGCTCCGAGAGTCATGATAATAAGGATGGTCTAACGGTTTGGTTTATATTTTTGTTCTTGTTAGTCACTTTTAAAAGCCAAAATTTTACTTCCTGTACCTAAGCCCAAAAACCCATAAGTCCTTTAGATGTGTGCAAAAATCTATGACAGTGGTGGAGGTATGATTGCTATACAAGCTTATGTCGACAAGATGGTATATTGGTTATTGAGTGATTACACTAGTACATACTTTACTAGTCCAGATATAAACCGAGAAGAGTGAATTATTGTGAGGGGTGTGTAAATGAGATTAAAAATAAAAAACATGTTAATCTTAGTTGGATGATGTCTTATTTTGCCTATGAATAAGGGCATGACCTTGGACCTTAATTGATTGGTAATAAATGACTAGTGATTTATAGTTTCAATGATGGTTTTATAAATTACAATTAAGCTTTGCTTGAGGACAAGCAAAAGGTAAGTGTGGGGATTGTGATCGGGTGGTGAAATTTCAATGTTTAACGACTTTATTTTCATGGTTTACATGTAAATTTATGAGATTTAGATTTACTTTTAGGACTATTTTGTGTTTTTAGGTCCAACGTGAAGAATACGGATAAATCGAAAGAAACGGGATGAGAATTTGAGCTCGAGAAGTAAAGATTTGATAAATCGAAGTTTTTAGACAATGGTAACTTAAAACGGGCATAACTTGAGCTAGGAAAAGAGTTACGGGGCCCACAACCTATTAGTGGAAAACTCTCAAAAAGTTACACCTGAAAATCAAGTTTGTGCAGTGGGTGGCACCACCGACGCCATCATAGGCGATACCATCAGAAACACTGTCAGAGCCACCGTTAGTTAGTAACTTTCAGCCCATATGGCGCTAGGGGCGCCACCGATGCCACTGGTGGCGCCACTGACGTCAATTTCCTTGTTTTGGTGGATTTTAACCTAATTTGAAGGGATTTTAAAAGGGGGATAAACCCTAGGACGAAAAACAACTTTTACACAATAATTTTGGGACGAAAATTAGCAATCTTTGATCTTCTCAAGCTACTCCTTCATCAAGATCATCAATTTTACAAGATTCACATGATCAATTACAATTGTGTGGAAGATTCGACAATGAGGCAAGGCTAGTTCATTCGTGATTCACTTCGGGGGACGGGTTTGTGCAAGTTTTTATTTTTCTTAGTTGTAACCTAGATTTGGGATTGGATCTTGAACCATTTAAGTTCTTTTGGATTCAATTTATGATTTTGATTATTTAAATGGTTTGATTATGTTTAAACCTAATATTGATATTCTATGACTTTGGTTGTCTTTAATCATTGTGTGATTGAAAATTAAAATTAGGGTTTCATTATTCAAATTGTTAATTATGTGAATAAGGTTCTTTAAACTCTAATCTATGATTATCACTTAATCATATCATGTATAAGTCACTATTAATGATTTCTCATTAGGTTTCATTCAAGAAAAATTGTAACTTTGCCAACCTGAATCCTGAAGTGGGTTGCTTTTTCTCCAAGATTATTAAAAACTTAAACTTTTATTTTGTTAATTTGATTCTTTCTCAATTCAATTAATCAAGCAATTTTCTTTTTAATGTTTAATAGTTTTAAATTAATCGTTGCTAGTACTTCCTGTGATTCCCTGTGGATTCGACACCCTGCTTACCCTTTACTATTAAAGGTGATTAGGTAATCTTTAATATATATTTTTGACCAACCACACGACATCGATCAAAATGGCACCGTTTCCGGGGAATCATTGCGCTTAGTGTTAGTAATAGTTGTATCTTTTCTTAAAAAATATAAAAAAACTAAAAAGTTTTTATTTTTCTTGTTTTTAGTTTAATTTTTCTTTTTGTCGTTCGGAAATACACGTGGTATTTGCTTTTTGTTTGCAGGCTTAGTATAATCTCAAGAATTTTAATAGTACCATGGATTACGATTGGGATAATGATCCATGTATGTGTTGCGGAAGCCTTTATCATTGGGTTCAAGATTGTCCATTGTTCAAGAGTAAATATGGAAGCATAGAAAGATGATGTTCTGAATACAGGCGACAAATGGGATATGTGAGGGCAAACTATGAATATGAAGAAACCCACTCATATTATCCATACTATGAACCACCTCCACCATCAAATTATCAAGAATATTATCATGCGAACATAGAATACAAATATACCCAACAGTGGGATGGAAACCACTATGAACCCAAGATGTCATATTTATCAAGTTACCGAAAGGAGTATGATAACTACTATCCTAAATATCCTCAGTTGGCATATGAGGAACCTCAAGATTCAGTGAACTTTAAGATATTGAACATGCTGGTAGAAATAAAAAAAGAAGACAAAGAAAAAGATAAAGTACTTGAGGTATTGGTTAAGCAGGTTGGCCAACTAGTTGAGGATATGGCTCAACTAAGACATGAATAATTCGAGTTGGATAATAATACCATGAGTGATGGTGATATGGTTGAAGAGGCTACATGACTTCAAGAGCATGAATATGTATGTTTAAATTTGATAGAAGGAATAACACCTCCAGAGGAGCCAAAACCTAAGGTAATCCAAGTTTGTCCCGATCCTTCCCTAGTTCTAATCATTCCAATCAACAAAGTTGGAGAAGAGGATTTGAGGACAAAGAAAAAGAAGGTGATATTACAAGACATTGAACAAATCATCATAAAGTGGCTCCGCGACAAATATCAAATAGACTTGCCACTTATTGAAAAGCAACTACAGAACTGGCATGTCAACTACCGAGCCTTTGTTGGGAATTCGGTAGGCAAATGTGCAATTAAACCATCATAACAAATATCAGGTTCGGTCTGGCTGAAGACCTAAAACTTAGCGCTACTTGGGAGGCAACCCAAGGTATTTTGTGTTTTTTTATTTATGATTTTATTTTATTTCATATTAATAACTTTGTGGGTATGTTCACTAGAAACCCTCACGAGACTACACTCGTCCACCCGGCTCTATCAGATGGTTTAAAAGGATTGTTGCATATGCTAAATGCGACCGTGATTCCTATGAAAGTGAGTTTAGGACTTTTTATCATTAAATTGATTTTTTTATTTACAAAGTTAACTATTTTTAATCAAAATTCCACTTAAAAGTTGCATTGAGGACAATGCAATGCTTTAAGTGTGGGAAAGTTGACGCATTCTTGATTTAAATGTGAGTTGCTAATCATGAAGTGAGAACTTCGGTTCTATACGGGCTTAGTATGTTTTGTAGATTAGTGGACAAGATGTTGAAGATTAATACTATAGTTGAAGATCTTGCCACAAAGATATAATCAGGTGTATTTGTTTCCCTTATTAATTGTTAAAAATAGTTAATTTATAGTTAGTTTTAATTTTTGGTAATTGATAGTGAGTCCCCGGCTGATTGTAAATAATTGTGAATGTGATAAGATTGGGTTTGATTTTAAATTTATTTTGTTTTCACACTAATAGTAGCACTTAGTACATTGGGGGCAATGTACATCTTAAGTGTGGGGATGAGGGGAGTTATGGAGAAAAAAAATTAACATCCCGTCAAGCTAAAAATTTTTCAAATGTTTTCTAGTAAGTTTTAGAGTGTATATGAAATCAAAATTTTCAATATAAGTCACTTGTTACTTATTAAAAGACTGATATAAATCGTAGGTCATGGTCATATTCTTTAAGTGTCGGGAAAAGTTTTCTAGTAGGTTTTTTTGGAAATGTGATGGATATCTGGTTATGGTTAACAAGTTTTGATATAATAAACTCATGTGCATATCGGTAGCCTAAATTCCCACTTGGTGAGATCTTGAACCTATTACTTAAAAAAACAATCATATATATTCATTTGTTGAGGGTATGCCATATACTACTTTTGTTGCAAAACTTGTATTGTTTGATGCATATCAAGACTATAAGCAAGGTGTTGTACATAAATAAAAAAGGCCATTTAGGAACCCATTTACATGTTATTATTGTTATTGTTATCCATCCTAACCTTTAGTAGCATGTTGAGCCGTAAGCCATTTGTTTGTTAAAATCGACATATAAAGGCCAAGTTGTTAGTTGAGAACCGATCGTTAAGCCGTTCAAAGTAAAAGAGCATTCGAAGTCAAGATTATATTATGAAAAAAATGAAAAACAATCGGAAAAAAAGAAAAAAAGAGAAAAAAAATAGTGGTTCAAAAGGGATCAAAATGACTTAGCTCCGAGAGTCATGATAATAAGGATGGTCTAACGGTTTGGTTTATATTTTTGTTCTTGTTAGTCACTTTTAAAAGCCAAAATTTTACTTCCTGTACCTAAGCCCAAAAACCCATAAGTCCTTTAGATGTGTGCAAAAATCTATGACAGTGGTGGAGGTATGATTGCTATACAAGCTTATGTCGACAAGATGGTATATTGGTTATTGAGTGATTACACTAGTACATACTTTACTAGTCCAGATATAAACCGAGAAGAGTGAATTATTGTGAGGGGTGTGTAAATGAGATTAAAAATAAAAAACATGTTAATCTTAGTTGGATGATGTCTTATTTTGCCTATGAATAAGGCATGACCTTGGACCTTAATTGATTGGTAATAAATGACTAGTGATTTATAGTTTCAATGATGGTTTTATAAATTACAATTAAGCTTTGCTTGAGGACAAGCAAAAGGTAAGTGTGGGGATTGTGATCGGGTGGTGAAATTTCAATGTTTAACGACTTTATTTTCATGGTTTACATGTAAATTTATGAGATTTAGATTTACTTTTAGGACTATTTTGTGTTTTTAGGTCCAACGTGAAGAATACGGATAAATCGAAAGAAACGGGATGAGAATTTGAGCTCGAGAAGTAAAGATTTGATAAATCGAAGTTTTTAGACAATGGTAACTTAAAACGGCATAACTTGAGCTAGGAAAAGAGTTACGGGGCCCACAACCTATTAGTGGAAAACTCTCAAAAAGTTACACCTGAAAATCAAGTTTGTGCAGTGGGTGGCACCACCGACGCCATCATAGGCGATACCATCAGAAACACTGTCAGAGCCACCGTTAGTTAGTAACTTTCAGCCCATATGGCGCTAGGGGCGCCACCGATGCCACTGGTGGCGCCACTGACGTCAATTTCCTTGTTTTGGTGGATTTTAACCTAATTTGAAGGGATTTAAAAGGGGGATAACCCTAGGACGAAAAACAACTTTTACACGGCAATTTTAGGATGAAAATTAGCAATCTTTGATCATTCTCAAGCTACTCCCTCATCAAGATCATCAATTTTACAAGATTCACATGATCAATTACAATTGTGTGGAAGATTCGGTGATGAGGCAAGGCTAGTTCATTCGTGATTCACTTCGGGGGATAGGTTTGTGCAAGTTTCTATTTTTCTTAGTTGTAACCTAGATTTGGGATTGGATCTTGAACCATTTAAGTTCTTTTGGATTCAATTTATGATTTTGATTATTTAAACGGATTGATTATGTTTAAACCTAATGTTGATATTCTATGACTTTGGTTGTCTTTAATCATTGTGTGGTTGAAAATTAAAATTAGGGTTTTATTATTCAAATTGGTAATTGTGTGAATAAGGTCCTTTAAACTCTAATCCATGATTATCACTTAAATCATATCATGTATAAGTCATCATTAATGACTTCTCACTAGGTTTCATTTAAGTAAATTTGTAAATTTGCCAAACTTGAATTCTGAAGTGGGTTGCTTTTTCTCCAAGATTGTTAAAAACTTAAACTTTTATTTTGTTAATTTGATTCTTTCTCAATTCAATTAATCAAGAAATTTTCTTTTTAATATTTAATAGTTTTAAATTAATCATTGCTAGCACTTTTCTGTAATTCCCTGTGGATTCGACACTCTGCTTACCCTTTACTATTAAGGGTGATTATGTACTCTTTAATATATATTTTTGACCGACCACACGACATCGATCACTAACAGCGTTAGGTTTTTATGTTAACTTTTATAAAATGACAAAATTACCATTATTTATTAATTCACATATCCCTCATCCTCACCCACACCCCTTATCTCTTCTCTCTCTCTCTGTCTATATATATATATATATATATATGGGTGGGATCTATTGAAAACTATATTATAAATGAAAACCATGAAAACCAGGGGTTATATATATGTAAGTACGTGTTACCAAGTGTACAGCTAAGAGTTACGACATGTAGCTCCTACAAGTTACGTAAATGTAAGTTGTTTCGATATCATCGATGTTTCTTAGAGTTTATATGAAAAAAATATATATGACCATGAAAAATATGGTTGAATTTACGTAAATATACTTTAAGCAATTAGAATGTTAAATCAATTATAAATTATGTGATTGGGTAGTGGTGGTTTTCACGGTTTTTAATTATATATATATATATATATATATATATACATATATATACATATATATATACACACACATATATATATATATATATATACATATATATATATACATATATATACACACACATATATATATATACATATATACATATATATATACATATATACATATATACATAGATACATACATATATATATATATATATTATACATATATATATATATATTATATTCTCCATATCTACCACCACAACAACACTACCACTGCAGTCACTGATGTCGCCACCGCAACCACCACCTCACTAACCACAACCACCACCACCACCACTATCTCTCCTCTCTCTCTCTCTAAACTCAAAGAACCCACAATCTTCGATGATTTACTTCTCCCACCACCCTAAAATAATAAAAAAATTCCTATCAGATTGAACACTAGACATAATCGAAGAACACCCATCTAAACTCAATCGATTAGCATTCGAATCAAACGCCAAATTACTCTATTTGGATAAAATACTGAACGCGTTACTGGTTTTTATAGTTATAGATGACGACAATGAAGAAGAAGACGATGACTGCATCTTATATTCTCCTAATTTCTCTAACTCCTACCGGTATTGGTGGGGTGGGGGATGTGGTGGTGGTGACTAGGGATGTGGAGGTAGTGATGGGTGTGTTGGTAATGAAGAAGAAGATGTTGATGAATGGTCTCACAAGTTTTATTTTTTATTATTTAATTCAATGGGTAGTTTAGTATTTTCAATAATAATGTTAATAGGAAAACTAACGATGTTAGTTATCTGTACTCAAATGGAAATAAAAAAACAACATAGACTCAAATGAAGATAACATAAAACGCCAGGGGTCAGATGAGAATTTTGAAACCACAGGGATGCAAATAGTTAAAATGAACAAACGTCAGAAATGCAAATAGTAATTTACTCTAACAAATATGATCAAATCAATATAAAAAAAGACAATTCTCTCATTACAAGAAAAGACAAAGTATTTAATAATACAAATCATTCAATAATATTGAGGAGTTTGTATTACATACGCAAAGCTAGAAATGAAAGGCTATTTGAAGGAAAATCATGGAGCTAAGAAAAAGTATTCGAGTGTATCAAAGCAACAACCTCTTTTGGATTAAAAAAGAGTAAAATGACATGTATTAGGTTGAGATTCTCAACTTGAGATAATTTTTTTATTTTAATTTTAAATTGCCTTAGAAATTTTCTTGTAACTGTTTACTTTTCGGTTATACCAACCTGGTAATGTTGGCCCCTATTTTAATGAATTTTTTTTCAAAAATGGGGTTAAGAGAGAGAGAGAGATGTGACAAGGGGGTAAAATCTTAGGGATTTGGCACATTAGGCGTTCCCGCCCCTACTAGGGGTGAGTTCTTTTTCATCTTTGACCAGGTTGGTTGGTGATGGTGACATGTGAATGTGGGTTGAATGTGTGATATGACTCTTTTGAGAACTCGCCCTTGGCAAGGGCGGGTTCTCAATACCCTTTATTTATTTATTTATAACTTAAGTTAGGTGCTCCAATTCTCGGTTATCTGGTTTATTTTATTACAGTTATCAATGTGTTAATACGAATGAATACAAATATTTGATATGAGCTCATATTTGTGTTCATGTTTATGCGTTAACAAAATATCATGTTTAAGTTTATGTTTTAAGTTCATTTCTTAACAAAATAACATGTTGAGAATGAACACGAATTCTTGATGATCTCATATTTTTGTTCACGTTTATGTGTTAAAAAATAACATGTTTAAGTCCGTGTTTTAAATTCATTTGTTAACAAAATAACATGTTTATGCGTTAAAAAATAACATGTTTACAAATATGTTTAAATTCATTTGTAATTTTGTTAACAAATATGTTATTTAAACATGTTATTTTGTTAACAAATGAATTTAAAACACGGACTTAAACATGTTATTTTTTAACGCATAAACGTGAACAAAAATACGAGCTCATCAAATATTCGTGTTCATTCTCAACATGTTATTTTGTTAAGAAATAAACTTAAAACACGAACTTAAACATGATATTTTGTTAACGCTTAAACGTGAACACAAATATGTGCTCATATCAAATATTCGTGTTCATTCGTATTAACACATTGATAACCGTAATAAAATAAACCAGATAACCGAGAATCGGAGCACCTAACTTAAGTTATAAATAAATAAATAAAGGGTATTGAGAACCCGCCCTTGCCAAGGGCGAGTTCTCAAAAAAGTCACATCACACATTCAACCCACATTCACATGTCACCATCACCAACCAACCCGGTCAAAGATGAAGAAGAACCCGCCCCTAGCAGGGGTGGGAACCCCTGATGTACCAAATCCTCAAGATTTTACCTGTCACACCCCAACCATGACGGCGGAAACGTCGAGATGTGAGGGTTAAGATTGTTCATAGCCACATAACACTATATTAAATTGTAAATATTATTATCATAAGTCTTGAAACGAAATACAATCATAATTCCCAAACAAGTAATAAGTTCAAATGCAACAAAACATAAAGTAAACTTTTTATTCTATTTACCAGGTCCAAATCCTAGATTATAGCATGCTTCAAAAAGATCACATTAAGCTTGAGGTTGACCTGAAACATGATAAAAATAAGAGTCAACTAAAAATAGTTGGTGAGTTTCCAAGGTTTTCATACATAATATGAAAAAGAAAGTTACAAGTAGCAATTCATGTCATAAGTTATAAGCTAGTAAGGTTATAGAACACATATCGTTACAACCAAACCTCGACTTGATTACAAGTATAAAAGATTGGCTAAGTGTATTTGGTTCCCTAGTGCACAAGCATACGGCTCCTAGGAGTCGGCAATACATCGACTTTAGCACCAAATAGGCTTGTCAGGCCCAAAGATCTAAGACGTCGCCAGGCTAGCAATAGTTAATGATTGTAAACAAACTATGTATCTCATATAATCACTTACAACACATAAATAACCATGACAAAATATAAAGATGAATTGCAAGTGCATTACAAGTCTCAAACGTTTATAAGTGTACGATGTATAGGTATCATGTTTCACCCCAAAATAGTGTGAAAAAATGTAAAAAGGGGCAAGGAAAACTCACTTGACAATAAATATATAATGGCGATTAATAAGAATAATAATAAGCGTCGCTCCAAGATGTATCGTCACAAGACACCTAAATATGTATATTTACAAAATTAAAGCTCTACAATAAGGTTAAGGACTAGGAATCAACTTGATGTTTGAGGTTTTGTTGATTATATTTGCCAAGTAAGAACTCATTTATATTCTTGGGGAAACGATTTTATTTATATTTTATATAAACTTATGGATTAATAATAACTTTTATAATAATTTTGTAATATTTAACAAGTTTAGATCAATTTTGTAATTTAAATAAAAAGAGCATAAAATTAAACAATAGATTAAAGGTATGTTTGAAATATTAGATTGTGTAAATTAAACCAAATTTTAAAGTCTACATTTTTATAAAAATATTGTAATTATATTATTAACGTTGGGATAATCCTATAAAGATATATTTATGTTTTTTTTTGTAAATAAATTACAGAAAAAAATAATTAAATAATTTTAAAAGAAACAAAGTTTATGAATTGATTTTTCATAATTTTTAGAAATTTTCAACATTAAATTTGAAGGCCAAAAAGGCCTAAAAAAATACATGAGGTTCCCCGGATTCGAACCGGGGACCTCCTGTCTAGGGGTCATGTGTGTTACCAGTGAACCAGGCTTCCAGCCGCGTTAGAATTCGCGTTTTAATTGCTAAATACAAACTTAAACAAAAACCCCAAATCCTTAAGAACCCTAGAACGATTTGATCCCAATTGAACCCCGATTCGATTCAATTACAGGTTAGATTCATGGGGCTTTTATTCCCCATGTTAAATCGATCATGTAGATAGGCTTAATTACCCGAAAGACGTTTGGCAAACAAAGAACAAATAGAGAACAAACGAAGAACAACCGCGACTGGATTCGATTGCAATTTGTGATAATAACCCAATTAATTGCACAGGGAGCTTCTGCGAGGGACGGTGATTGATAGCCCTTAATCAATTGCGGTTCCAAGTATGCAGAAAGTGATGCTCGACTAAGGTGCAGTTCGCGATGAAGGTGATGCTTGTTCGAGCTGTTTGGTTGTGTTTCGAATGAAATTAGCTTGCGTAGGAGTTTAGTTACAGTTAGGCGATCATGTATGTGTGTTTAATTTGATTATTATTAAGTGTTAATGGTCGAACGACTATATGGTTAGAAACGCTCGGTTAATCACTCGATCGGGTTCATAACCGTCGTTTAAACGCAATTAAAGTTCATGATTGAGTTCGAATCGTATTCAAGAACGGTTTGGGGACGGTTTCGGATTAAGAAAACATTGTTTTTGGCGGTTTTGGTGCCTCGCCGGACTTGGCCGGAGTCCGGCCGGCGAGGTCACCGGAAAAGCGGGGGTGAGAAGGGGGGGGGGGGGGGTTTGGATTTTTGATAAATTACACCTTTGGTCCCTCAACTTTGATTTTCTATTATTTTATGCATAAAGTTCTATTTTCAAGTTTCTAAAATGACAAATTAACCCTCAAACTTAATTTTAGTTTATAATTTAAAGATGGTTAAGTTTATTAATCTTTATTATTAGTAATCTTATTATTACTAATACTATTATTCAATATTATTATTACTTTTATTAATATTAACCTTATTATTATTATACATACATAACATTTCATGAAAACCCAATTACAATAGATAATAAACACAAACAATCACGCAAGTTTTAAAATTGACAAAGATAACCCTTGTAAGAGTAAACGAAGATAACTTTTAGTTAACGAAAATACGAAATGTTACATTACCCCCTTGTCACGTCTTTCTCTCTTTTAACCCCATTTTAAAAAAAAATCCTATTTTAATACCATCTGATGCTGTTAAAAAGTGTGGGTTTGCATTTTACCCTAATCAAAATGAGTGTAACAAAACGATTTGGCATATTGCAAACTTCCTAACTTAAATCACAAAGTAAAACAAAGGTAAACATGTGTGGGTTTGGAGGGTGTCATGCCAATTTAATATTTATGTTTTTAGCTGAGAGCATTTATAATTCATTACTTATCTTCAATCTTATAACTTAATTAATCCTTATGACTTAATTAAAAAAACTACTTTTTAAATTTATCTATGGTTTTCTAAAACTCTCCTACATCTCATTTCATATATTTATCTCCATTAATTAAATAATATTTATTTATTTATTGTTTATCTTTTTTCTTTCATTCACATCAACATGTGATAAAATGCATAGAGTGGATGTTGATGATGTGTTCCCGAGTCTCACTTAAGAAGAGAAATGAATGAAAAGTGAAAAATAGTTGTGTTTCGAGATTTTTTAAAGGAGAAAAATGGAATGAAATAAAAAAACTTTGTGTTCTCGAGTTTTTTAAAAGAAGGAAATGAAAGGAAAATTTCCAAGAATTTTTGCTTCTAACTTTTCTTGCAAAATGGAAGGAAACGGAAAGAAAATAAATTAAACCCATAAAATTCTTACTTTCTTTTTATTTTCTTCTAACTTTGAAATACACAAATCTAAAATGTCTTTTCCTTTCTTTCAATTTTTTTTCTCCTTAATTTCATCTCTCTTCATTTTTTTTTCTCTCATTAAGTTTCTTTCACTTCTTTTCTTTTGTTTATTAAACTCGGGAACACAACATGAGGGATGGGTTTAAATTTCTTTTAAAATATGAGGTTAGAGTATGCCGATAAAGGATGGGATGGAGTCAACATGTATTTGTAAAAATATAAGGATGAAATAAAAGATGGAGATGATATAAGAATACTCTAATCGTCTTAAATGTGCCTATCTAATATAAAATACTCGTGAAATCAACTCATTTGTAAGTAAATATGTTTAGATAAACTCTAAATTTCAATACTAACCTTACAATTCATGTCATAATTCTTTAGTGACTAATACTAAATAACTAAAAAAAATGATGTCAGTCTAAAATTAAACATCCAAGCCGAATTATTTGAGAAAACAAAATAACTCAAATCACCCCATACCTCGTCTTCATGGTAAGAGTGAGCTCGTGATAACATGCATGACTTTTTCCAAGCTGAAAATCCATCATAGTATTATAAATGTAACATGAGGTGTTTTTATCATATGTCATTTAATTATGCCTAAAGGATAATTACTTTTGTGGGGGTTGCACTGTCTAGTTTGCATGATTTTTTTTATCATGTCATAATAATTATACACTAGAAGTTGTATATAATTTGTATGATTAATGGAAAGATTCATTAAATTATTTGACAGAATTAACTGATAATTAGTAATAAGTTGCTCTTGATCATTAGTAGTAACTCAAATGAGCAACAACTTGTACTCATCAATAAAACTAGTTTGTGACAATCAAACATCATTGACAACTGTTCATTAGTGGTAGTTTGACAAGCGGTGACAATCGTGCATTAGTGACAACTTGACAATCAATGGTCACTATATATTTTATAACTTTTATTTATCTTTGTAGTTATGTATTATTATCTTTAACTTTGTTTAGTGAGCCATATCAATAATTAAGGTAAGATGTCATGTAATTGGTTGCTTTTCAAGTGTTTATAACTAATCATGTTAAACCTGCGTTACTATGTCATTTATTTAGTAGGTTACATTCACTATCGTTACACGTGTCGTGTAACTCGCTTATACAACGTACATGTGATGATATTAAAGATAACGACATCACATTTAGGTTGAATGATCAAATAAAATGTGTCGTGTCAAATATAATCCGTTAAACAAAATACAATCCGCTACACGAGCTCTAACCTAAAACTAGAGTCTCATGTAAAAATTCACACTCTAGCGGTTTGTTTTACATCATTATAAAGACTAATGGGTTGTTTGGTATCATCATTAAAAGGCTATCTTTTAATGATTCATAATCTTTAAATGATTAATAGTTAACCACAATACCGAATAGTTGAAAGGTTAAATCTTAATGATACCTATTTATCATTCGGTGTCAATGATAGGTTTTAATTATTCAAAAGTCATGAATTATTATAAGATAGTTTTGTAATGATCACTAAAATACTATAAAAAAACAAACTAGTAAGATTCAAAGTTTCAATTAACATAAAAGAAATTGTGATTGTGATAAGAATATAAAGAGAGAAATAGTTTGTTGACTTGATATGAAAGGGAGTGTAGAGGGTGGTTATGGGAGTAGGGTGGTCGGCGTCGGACAAGTGAATATGAATGAAATGAAAATGGAAGTGAGTGCTCCGCACAGCGCAAATCATCATTACGTCAACAACCTCCTCATCATCACTTCATCATAATCTCCCCTTTTATCGCCACCAGATCTGAATTCAATCACACATCCACAGCTATCGGGTCGGCTTTCTTCAATTCACATCTTCCAAGGTACCATTTCACTTCCTTCTTCGTCTAATCTCGTTTTGTTGATTCCCATGGTTGTAGGTTACGGATCGACATAACTGTAGTGTACGTTTCAAACGCACAGTTGAATGTTTGCTTCTGGATGTTGTTCTTGAGCGAATTTCTACGAAATTGGAGTCTTAATTGTTGACATCTTGTGAATTAGGAGTAAGGGAATATGTTACTGTGGATGTTTCGTTGATTTGTTGTGAATTCGTTGCCTGTAGTGAAATGCACGTGATATGGTTTGAGCCCTAGTTTTGAAATTGCTTACATGTTTGGCTTTATGGAGTGAGAGGAAAGGGGGACCTGCTCATGTTAGAGTATAGTTTTTTTTTTTCTTCTTATCTGCTTGTTCGTTTTTGTTTACAAACTTTATTGTGAACATGACTTGTAGTTGGATCTGTGACCAAATTTACCTCATTAGGAAAAGAAACCAATGCAGGTGGAGTTTTACTATGAGATTGAACATCTGGTATTCATTTTGTTTACAATTCATTGCAGAATCACTTGATTTTGTTGGTAGTAGTAACATCTGATCTTCATTTTTCCAACTTCTGAAAGCTAGCTATCAATTTTCAGATATATTGGAACTGGATTAGACAAAAGCAATGCAAATGCCAAAATCTAGGTTGAATTTATCAGCACAAGAAGCATTATCAACTTCCCCTAGAGCAAGGGAGGTTGAAGGTCCTTCAAGATGGAGTGAATACTTGAGTCAGGAAATGGGAACTCCAATGCCTTCTAGAACCTCCCGGAACAATGGATCAGAAGTATCATTCCAGCTTCCTGGAGTATCACATAAGGGGTTGAACATGCAATGGGTATATCAGCTTACACAAGTTGCACAAGGACTAATGGCTAAAATCTATAGATTGAACCAAATCTTGGATTATCCTGATTCAGTAGGTCATGTATTTTCTGAAGCCTTTTGGAAAGCAGGCGTCTTCCCAAACTGTCCAAAGATATGCATCTTGCTTTCAAAGAAGTTTCCGGAACATCATAGTAAATTGCAGCTTGAACGTGTAAGTATAAGATTATTTCTTGGGATTTATTCTTTATACTGCAGGAAAAACTAAACCCTACAATAACTCTTATTAGGTTGATAAGGTTGCGTTGGATGCTTTAAATGATCAAGCTGAAGTTCACTTACAAAGCTTGGAACCATGGATTCAGGTTTGGAATTTACTTCAATACTTTACATGATCATTATGCTTATTAAATACCTTCAGTAAATTGATTTATCTTCTGCTATATTTCTATTTGAGTTAGTTTTCCTTCTTAATGACCATGGATCATCTGTATTTTCAAGTCACATTGTTATCCTTCAGTTATGGTCATATCAGTCATGAATCTAAATGTCGTTTGTTACTAAGTGATCTTGCCATATAATCCAACATAACCTTGAAGGCATTTGCTGACATGTTTATAACTTCTCTTATATTTTTGTACTCTCTTTACTCATTATTTTATAAGCTTTTATTTGCTTCTTTGTTTGCTTTAAGTTGTCAATTACAATGAGCATGATTTTTATTAAAATTGATTACACCCTTTTTTATAAGAACCAAATTTTGTAGCTACTTCTTGATATGATGGCATTCCGAGAACAAGCCCTGCGACTCATATTGGATCTCAGCAGCACTGTCATTACCCTGTTGGTGAGTTATATAATATTTCTGCTATAATTATTAGAAATATATATTTTGTGATAATTTCAAAATAAGGAAACATGGAAACTAGAAAACAACTCAATTTTTATTTATTTATCATCAACGTATAACCATAATATTTTGTAATCACAATTTCTGATTAAGTTCTTTTTTTGTTTATCTACTCTGTTTGCAGCCCCATCAGAACTCTCTTATCTTACACGCATTTATGGATCTCTTTTGTTCTTTTGTCCGTGTCAATCTCTTTGCTGAGAAGGCAAGTCTATAGGCCATGTATGATTGATGTTTTTCTTATTGTTTATGTATTCATTTTCCGTATGATATCTTCTAGGTAAAAAAATTAACGGAATGCATGCTTGTTTTTTATTGACTGAAAAATCTTCTATACTGTTTGATTACAGTTGCCAAGGAAAATGTTGCTCCAGATGTACAACCTTTTCCATGCCATGTTGAGAAATGACCGAGACTGTGATTTTTATTATAGGTATCATTATGGGAAAGTGTTTTCTTATTGTTTAGAATCATTTAATTATCTTCATCTGATAAATAACTATATTTTCATGTCCATGCCTTCTTGAGAAATGAGTCAAATGACTGAGCCTGTGATTTTTATAATTTGTATCGTTATGGCGAAATTCCTTTCTTCTTGTTAAGAAATTAGAATCATTTAATGACCTTCACGTGATTTAAACTTTACATTCATGTGCACTTGCTAAGTTACTATGCATATAAACTTGTAATTTTTGCATCAATCTACTTATACTACTTAGGGTTTGGCTTAAAATTCTAATATGGCATGCCAAACCTAATTTTACGCTGCTAGAACTCATATATTCCCTTCCCCCGGGATTAACAGGTTGGTTCAATTCATAGATGCATATGATCCACCATTGAAGGGGTTGCATGAAGACCTGAACTTTGTTAGTCCTCGCATTGGGGAGGTAATTATTCTTTCTTGATGCCGATTCAGTCTTACTTTCAAATAAATCCCTTGTGTTGTCAACTTTATAGATTCTTTCCAGTAGGAAGTACTGATATGTTTATAATGATCTGCCCAATGATTCTAGAATTGTCTACATAGGTTCATGTTTCCCTTGTGCATATTGATTATTTGTTGATAAATAGATGTGTATTTCCTTACATAATCTGCTTGGATATTCGTTAATGTACTTGCTTCTTGAGTAAGCTGATGATAGTCTCTTTGTACTAATTGCAATGTGTGCTAAACCCATTTATTGCAGGTTTTGGAGGCTGTGGGTCCCATTATATTTTTGTCTACAGATACACGGAAGCTTAGAAATGAGGGTTTTCTTAGTCCTTTTCATCCTCGATATCCTGACATCCTCACAAACTCTGCACATCCAATGGTACCTGTTTTACTCATGAATTTAAATAAATATCACACCTTTACGAGACCGTACTTATCTGTATGATATCGTTACATATGGATTTTCTTACAAAAAATATAGCCATTCACTCATACACACATGTACATACTCCCAAATCTTGTGTGTCTTCATGTTGCTTATCCTTGTTATGTTTTGTTCACAGAGAGCACAAGATTTAGCAAATGTAACTTCTTATAGGGAGTGGGCATTATTTGGCTATCTTGTCTGTCCTGATGAGCTTCTTAGAGTAACCAGTATTGATATTGCTATGGTACAATTTCTAGACTTATGAATTTGTTTCTATGTGTAAAAGGTCTTGCATTTCATTTTATTCTCTTAATTAATTCCTTGTATCAAAGAAAGATAAGCATAGAAGTACAAGGAGTACAAATGTACAATGCTTTTCTAAGTAATTTTGTATAAATTTGATGCCTATAAGAATTTAAAGTATTCATACTGTTATGTAATTTCATTTGATACAAATTCCACGCCAATAATAATTCAAAGTATTCATACTTTTATGTAAGTTTTTTTATTTGATACAAATTCCACGCCAATAATAATTCAAAGTATTCATACTTTTATGTAAGTTTTTTTATTTGATACAAATTCTGTAATACATGTGCTTCTTTGTCTAATTTGGTAAGCAATTTTAACAAGCTTTTCTTACTGATGAAACATACTGATTTGATGTCTGCAAACATGTTTTTTTTCTTGTCATATTATTGTCAACTATGTTTGGTTGAAGGATCCAAAGTTATATATTGTTAGCGATAGCACTTCACCATCTTCTTGCTTACACCATTTTCTTGTTATATATACAGGTTGTATTGAAGGAAAATTTAGTTCTTACTTTATATCGGGATGAGGTATTCACTAAATTGTAGCTGATCTTGATTGTTTCTATGTTGTTGTTGAGGAAATTAATGATTGTTTCATTTCTGAAATACAGTATATATTGTTGCATGAGGACTATCTGTTATACGTTTTGCCACGAATATTGGAATCAAAGAAAATGGCCAAATCTGGGCGTACAAAGCAAAAGGAAGCAGATTTAGAGTATAGTGTCGCAAAGCAAGTCGAGAAAATGATAAGGTATCAAAAGAAGTAGTGCATGAGAATAATTATTGCATAAGGATAATTAGAGTTTGCACTTTGTATCTGATAAAATGCAATTAATAAGTATTCTTTATATGGTTATTTATTTTCTGCAGTGAAGTGAATGAGCAAGCAGTTTTATCCTGTGATGCAATTCATCATGAGAGGAGAGTATTGTTAAAGCAGGAGATTGGAAGGATGGTTCTCTTCTTTACCGACCACCAAGTTTATTGGCTCCTAATATTCAGGCATATTCTATTCCCTAAATTTTAAAGGCTTTTAGATTTTAAAAGTTTCTTTTATGAACTGTTGCAATTGCTTGTTTTCACAGATGGTATTTTCTGCACTGGCATTGGCACAAAGTGAAGTCTTATGGTACTTTCAACATGTTGGAATTAGTTCATCAAAGTCAAAGGCCAACCGTATAGTGGCAGTAGAAATTGTAAGTCTAAATAACATCATTAAAATACTATGACATCATACTTCATGCTATGCTCCTTTCCTTTTCTTTATTGTTGTGACCACCTCATGTGATAACAAGCTTTCATCTGGCAACTTCTTGCTGCAGAATGCAAGTGATCCTACTATAGGATTCTTGTTAGATGGAATGGATCACCTTTGCTGTCTGGTACGCAAATATATTGCAGGTAAGAATGCAAAATATAATTCTCTCTTAATCTGTATTTTTGTTTCAGTCTTTTTTCTTGTGAGATTTACAGTATTGACAATGATTTGCAGCGGTCAGAGGATATGCTTTATCTTATCTATCTTCATCAGCGGGCCGGATTCGGTTTTTGCTCAACACACCTGGCATGGTGGCTCTTGATCTAGACTCTACTCTGAAAGGACTTTTTCAAAAAATTGTTGAGCATCTTGAGAATATTCCAAAACCACAGGGTGACAATATCTCTGCTATTACATGTGATCTATCGGTAAGTGATTCATTTAATTGTAAAAGATATGTTATATTGGTTAACTTACACATTTTACTCAAAATAAGCAGGAACTACGTAAAGACTGGTTATCAGTTTTGATGATTGTTACGTCCGCCCGGTCATCTATTAACATTAGACATTTGGAAAAAGCAACAGTGTCTACTGGAAAAGAAGGATTGTTATCTGAAGGGAATGCTCTATACAATTGGTCCAGGTGCTCTATACTTTTAATTTATAGTTATTTACTAATATATCTGTGTAAAATTTTATAGTTATGCCAATTGGATATGTCAAGCCAGGTGTGTTGATGAACTTGAATCTCAGCTTTTGAAACATGGGAGTCTTAAAAATCTGTATTTCTACCATCAACATCTTACAACCGTATGTTTTAGCTTTCTGCTTGAATAATAATAATAATTAGACACTTTGTCATATAATCTTCTAGGTATGCTACTCTGAAATTGTAATTTCTTTGATCATACAGGTTTTTAGGAATACCATGTTTGGACCTGAAGGGCGTCCCCAACATTGCTGTGCATGGCTTGGTGTTGCTAGTAGCTTTCCAGAATGTGCCTCTACTATTGTTCCAGAAGAGGTATTTTTATCAACCCAAAATATTGGAACTGCGTTAGTTCAAATTTTGACCTGTCACTCAACTAGTCTTGATGTGGTAAATGTTGATTGGTTGAATGCAGCTAACTAGAATTGGTCGAGATGCTGTTTTGTACGTTGAGTCCCTAATTGAGTCCATTATGGGGGGATTGGAAGGGCTAATCAACATCCTTGATTCTGAAGGAGGCTTTGGTTCTTTAGAGATGCAGGTTAATTACTTGTTTGTCCGTTACAAGTTAGCCGAATTAATATTTATTATTAAATGATTAATGCATAAGACTGACTATGAACAATTAAATTATCAGCTTCTTCCAGAGCAGGCAGCAATTCTCATGAACATGACATCTAGACTTTCTATTCCTTCAGCAAAATCTCCAAGGGGTGTATCTGGTTTGCAATTGCCAGGCTATGAAAGTTATCCTGAAAGTAATAACTCCATTAAAATGTAAGCCATCTTAACAACATTAACCTTTGAATGCTTTAAGAAAGCACCACAAACATTCTTGTAAGCTATTCCGTCTGTTGGCAGGTTAGAAGCTGCCATGCAGAGGTTAACAAATCTTTGCTCGGTTTTGAATGACATGGAGCCTATATGTGTTTTAAATCATGTATTCGTCTTGAGGGAGGTGAGATACATCATAACCCGAATCGATTCATTCATTATCAAATGGGTCGAAAATCCCACCTTTTACTCACAATAATCCCCAGCAACTGATATTTCAGCTTTGTTTATTTTAATGCAGTACATGAGAGAATGCATTATAGGGAACTTCAGGAGAAGGTTGCATGCTGTACTGAAATCAGATACAGATCTTCAACGTCCTACAGTTCTTGAATCACTAATCCGTAGACATGTAAGCATAATCCACCTGGCAGAGCAACACATCAGCATGGACCTCACACAGGGTATGCGGGAGGTCCTATTGAGCGAGTCCTTCTGTGGGCCCGTTTCATCTTTACACACATTCGACAAACCTGCTGACCAACACACTGGGTCCGCTATCGAGGCGGTCTGCAACTGGTATGTCGACAACATCGTGAAAGACGTTTCCGGAGCTGGGATCCTCTTTGCACCACTTCATAATGTTTTAAAAGTACAAGGCCCGTTGGCGGTTATTTTGCAGAGGCGGTAACCGACCTTAAAGAATTACAAGCTTTTGTCCGAACATTTGGCGGCTATGGTGTTGACCGGCTTGACCGAATGATGAAAGAACATACAGCTGCCCTTTTGAACTGCATTGACACGTCACTAAGGGCAAATCGGGAAGCATTAGAGGCGGTTTCGGGCAGCATTCACTCAGGTGATCGTATAGAAAGAGAAGCAAATGTAAGACAGATTATCGATGTGGAAACAGTTATTGGATTCTGTATTCAAGCGGGTCAAGCCATTGCTTTTGACTCACTTTTAGCAGAAGCTGGTGGTGCCGTGCTTGCTGAAGGTGCACCGTTGATACACTCATTACTAACAGCGGTTGCAACACATTTACCAGTCGAAATACCTGAGAAAAAAGAAATTAGGAGGATGCGAAGGGTGGCTAATGGTGTCGGGGTGGTGGCTGATCATGATTCTGAGTGGGTTAGAGAAATATTGGAGGATGTTGGTGGTGCTAGTGATAATTCATGGGGGTTGCTGCCTTACTTGTTTGCCACTTTTATGACTTCTAATATCTGGAATACTACTGCCTTTAATGTTGATACGGGTGGGTTCAATACTAATATTCACTGTTTGGCAAGGTAAAGTGCTTCCAGCTGTTTCACATACGAATTAGAGGTGGCTAGATGGGGGGACGGGCGCCAGGTGGATTTAGTAACCGGTCAAAACAGGTTTGGGTTGAAACAATGTCATTCTTGTTATGTGTTTGACTGCTGAAGTGGGCCAGATAGGGGTAGGTTGACACATAAACATTTCTTCTCCCTTATAAATTTCATTACAAATCCTTTATGTGTTAACTTTGATTAAAAAACAATGTTAATACAGTAATAAGCTAGATTTTTGAAAAAGAATTTAGGAGGATGCATGCTTTAAAAATAGACTTCTATAGCGACTTCTAACCCCTGTGACCTGTTTGACAAAAAAAGAGTAAAAGCACAACGCAAATCGGCCACATTATTAAATAAATGGGTGAAAATTGCCACCTCAAAAGTTATATATTTATTTACCTTGAATATCTATCGATCAGTCTTTGAGTAATATGTTCTTCCCAGTTTTATTGGAAACTAATATGGTTATCCAAAAACACATCTGCTTTTGTGTTGGTTCTCTCGCTTGTTTATTATAATGGAATAAGATGTTTATTTTGCTAAGATATTTGTTTATTTTGACAACCACTACCTATTGACAGATGTATTTCTGCCGTGATTGCTGGAAGTGAGCTAGTTAGAGTTGAAAGAGAATATCGACAGCGACGCCTGTATTTAAACGGCCATGCTGGTGATACCGCAGAGCCTGAAATGCCAGATCGCACATCTGTTGAGTCAAACATAAAGTCCACAGTACACCTTTTTGTCAAAATTTCGGCAGGGATTGCACTGGATTCCTGGAATGAAATCGACAGGTAATCATAATATTTCATTTCCAATCAGCATGATTTGCCTACAAATGAAATAGAGGTTGCCAAATGGGCGGTATCGTGTCAGGGTCAAAATAGTAATTATTTTATATGGGTCATGACAGGCTGGTCTGACCTAAAACACACTTTGTCCATGATTTGTAATCTTTTACAAAGGGGATTCTGCATCGAATATGATTACAAAACTTATATTATCAAGAATAATCTATTTTTAATAGAATGATTTAGGAAGTTTCATGCATTACTAAAATCTAGTACATGTATGCAGGTCTCATATGGTGGCAAAGCTAATATTTTTGGACCAATTATGTGAAATCTCTCCTTACCTACCACGAACTACCCTTGAAATGCACGTGCCCTACGCAATCCTCCGTTCCATATACAGTCAATACTATGGAAATTCCCCTTCTAACCCTCTGGCACTTCTAAGCATATCACCACGCAGTTCGCCAGCTTTGTCCATGGGTCATGCTTCACCTGCCATCAGGCATCCTTATGGTGATTCAACCCCACAATCGAGTCATGATTCAGGTTACTTCAAGCCTGGATCAGCACATGGTCACGATCAGCCCTATGAAGGGTATACACGTAGCACTGATCTCAAACATAGAAATGGGAGACGTTCTGGTCCGTTGGATTATAGTTCCAGCCAGAAAGTGAAGTCTGTTGAGGGCTCGACGTCTGGTAGCCGAGGTCCCAGTCCGTTGCCAAGATTTGCGGTATCAAGATCGGGTCCCATATCTTACAAATAGAGTATGTATGTGTTATTTTCATATCAGTCTGTACTTGGAATGATCAAAGTTTGGTAAATTTGAGATTTAATCAATGAATGATGCCTTTATCTTTGAACAGCTGTTGCTTTGATTCTCTCTTCTTAAGCAACTTACATATGCACCAACGTAATGGTGATGATCTTGAACCTACCATAGCCGTTTGCCGTTCTTAGAACTATAGTTAATGGTTTGACCTTGAACCAAATCGTGAACACCCGTTATATGAGATGTTTTTGGTGACATTTTTTTGAGTGTCCAGGCCTGTGAATTCGTGATCTAAATTGGCTACGGGTTATAACTTTCTGCAATGACACATCCGGTCCTTTGATGCCTTCATCATTATACCGAGTTTATGGTGTACCTTGTTTAAAAATATGGTTAATGGTAACATGAATCCATAGCATAAACAATGAAATGTGTATGTGGAGTGGATGATGATAAGAAGTAGAGACAATCAATAGAAATTAGGGTTTATACTCATAGAAATTAAGATGGGAATAGGATGTTATAGAGAAGAAGATGAGAGAGAGAACATAACAAACTTGTATAATTTTTCTATGACCTCACTTGCTCTCATTCCTTCACTATATAACTTTTACATAATTAATTAATTAATTATAAGCTGATGTGGAGTCAAGTAAGCAATCTTTCAATATTTCTGGTATTTGTTTCTCGAATTACTCTTTCTTGATTGGTTTATTTGCTTGGGCTGATTTGGAATATTTGGGTCATCCATATTCTCATTTTGGGCTACTGCATTTGGTTGTTTATGGATCACAACATTACCACCCCCCCTTATAACATTCACCTTGTCCTCAAGGTGTAAGAATGAAAATGCTTTTAATAAGATGACTTTATCTTCTTAAGTAGCATATGATGCAGGCAACTTATCCCATTGAACTAAGTTTCCCGATCGAGAGTACGATGATCAAGAATAGTAGTCGGTTGAAAGACCAAGGTAGATGTGGAATCAACCAAATTTAGTGGAGTGATTTGTTGTTCCGGTTTGCCGATACATTTGCGGAACAACGAGACGTGAAAAATGTTATGAATTTGAGCATCACTCGGAAGATCTAATTAATAGGCCACTTGACCCACTCGAGCAAGAATTTCATAAGGTCCAAAATAACGACGACCTAATTTTGAATGTTGTTGGAGACGCACCGAGCCTTGGCGATAGGGCTGTAGCTTTACAAAGACCCAATCGCCTACTTGATAATGAACATCACGACGATGGTGATCAGCATAAGACTTCATACGGGCTTGAGCTTGGGGCAGATTACGTTTAAGTAAGTAGAGAACCACATCGCGTTCTAACATTTGAGCCTCCGCCACAGGATGTCCAGTAGCATCCCGGACTAATAGTCGGAGGTTTCCGGCCATAAAGGACTTCAAAAGGTGTCATTTTAGCAGCTGTCTGATAGGAGGTGTTGTACCAATATTCAGCCCACGGTAAAAGGCAGAGCCATGTGGGGGTATTCCGATACAAAGCAATGAAGATACATCTCAAGACATTTGTTTAAAGATTCCGTTTGGCCATTCGATTTGGGATGGTAAGCGGTGCTAGACGATAAAGTCGTGCCATGAAATCGATGAATTTCCTTGGAAAAGGTTGACATAAATCGAGGATCCCGATCGGAGATTATATCCAGGGGAATACCATGAAGGAGGAACCAGTTGTGCCACAAATTCATTAGCAACAGTGGTCCACAACCACCGTAATGACAGTGTTGCCTTGTGACGGGGGTAAATCAGTTATAAAATCCATGGAAATATTTTCGAAAACTAATTGAGGAATTGGAAGGGGTTGAAGTAATCCGCCAGGGGGAAGGAAGGAGGACTTCAATTGTTGGCAAACCTGACAATTGCTAATAAAGTCTTTGACGTCTTGGCACATACATTTCCAATAAAAATTGGAAAGCGGTGAAAGGTGCGGGTGATTCCCGAATGACCCCCGGTGAGTGAGGCATGAAACTCACGTGATAATAGTTGGCATAGCGGTGAAAGCTTATAATTGTAATGCAAGAACACGGGATAAGGCGTCAGCAACAGTGTTTAGCTTACCTGGTCGAAAGATAATATCAATCCATAGAAGGAGGTGGAGATTTAGGTTTGGAGGTTAAGGAATTGAGTTGAACTAATACCTTATTTAGTACCTTCTTCTGATCCTCAATCGAAGTAGCAATCAGAGAAACCTCAGAGCGTAGATCATCATGAGCAGCTTTCGATTGTTGCTGAGCATCCTGCAGAGCTATGACCCCCTCATCCAGCAATTTGAAGTGATTTCCATCAGCCAATTGCAGGATCGGGTTTATCACTTAACACTTGGGTTTCTCTCAAACTCACTTATATTATACTCGAATCAGATGAAGCAGAATCTCTTCAAAGAGTTGATAATAATATAATAAGTAGCAAGAACACAAAGAAATAATTTCAAAACACTTGTATATATTACTTCTCAACTCAAAGTATTACAAGACTCTTACAAGCATATTACATGAGTTACAATGAGAAACTATATATACTACTACCTATAGCCGGATATACTTTGATACCAGCCGAAAACCTATGACTAAAGCATATACTACAATGCTAAAGTTAAGGTATCTTAGATAAAGTATTATCTAAGATATGATAGTCATGACATGTCCATGACTTAGCTTTTGTCACCAACTAAAGTTAGCAACTGTACTAACTGATAGGTAAAGGTGAATAGTGAAATAAATTATGATCAACTACATGGCTTTTGAGAAAACGCCGTGTAGTATCTCAGAGGTCTGCAACAGAGTGTCAGAGAGACCATACTTATGTCCACTGGTTCATAGTAGCGTCTTCCGAAGGTTAGTTGGCTTTGGAAGAACAAGTTCTTCCGAAGCCACTTATACTTCGAAAGATGCTACTTCTTCTGAGGCTTGAGGACTTTTTCTTTTTTTCATACTTCGGAAGTTAACTTCTTATCTTTTCTTCTAAGTCTTGATCTTCGGAAGTGAATATTTTGTCTTCGGAAGTTGGAGTTTTCCTTTGGAAGTTGATCTTACACTTTGTTTTCGGAAGAACTCCTTTTCCTTCGGAAGTTCCACGCTTAGCTTCGGAAGTCCTTTATTAGTTGTACCAAAGTAGTCTAAGTGATTTGGTTTTGGTTGCATCAGCTTTCTTCTTGATCCAACACATAACTAGCTAATGTAGAGTGAAAACACCAATGGAGTGGATGATGATAATAAGTAGAGATAATCAATAGAAATTAAGGTTTATTATACTCATAGAAATTAAAATGGGAATAGGGAGTTTTAGAGAAGAAGATGAGCGAGAGAACATAACAAACTTGCGTACTATTTTTTATGACCTCAGTTGCTCTCATTCCTTCACTATATAACTTTTACAGAATTAATTAATTAATTATAAGCTGATGTAGAGTCAAGGTAAGCAGTCTCTCAATCTTTCTGGTATTTGTTTCTCACGATTACTCTTTTTTGATTGGATTATTTGTTTGGGCTGATCTGGAATATTTGGGCCATCCATATTCTCATTTTGGGCTACTGCATTTGACTGGTTATGGATCACAACAGTATATTATATAATTATAATACCACTTATAACAAAGCTATTAGTAAAGTGTGTGAAGGGTACGGTGGGCAAACATTAGTTGTAACGAGGAAGAGAAGCTATTCCTGTTAAAACCTCTGGCTTCAAAACCTTCTTTCAAGTATAATATAAAATAGTATAAATCGCCAAAATAGCTTAAAAACTAACTCCAAACTTTGGTTTTAATTGAACATGAACATTAATGATAACCAAACCATCACCGGTTCATACTTGCAAGATGATACGGGTCCAACCGGGTCGGTTCAAGTCGATCCAAATCAGTGGTCCATGAAAAATAAAATAGTCTCTTGTTTGTTGCCTACGTTCCACCATCTGCGGTTCATTTTAACATGTTCTATTTTAGCATTTTAGTTTTTATTTCAATTGTATTCTTATGCTTTTTTAGTTTGTACTTTCTGCATTGTAGGTAGCAACTAATATTTGTTTACTTTGATAGGTTACATCGTGGGTTTGTGGATATTGATTGGTTAGCTTGTCTTTTTCTTTATGTATCGAATGAAGAAGAAGACAATGAGAACGGTGAGTTTTTTAGATGAAAATATTACGTTGATTTATCTCATGTTGAGTTAGATTGATTTGTGTTTTTTGATCTAAGCTCAATATGATTCTCTAACCCTAATGGTGTATTTATATCTCCAGTTAGATATCGCCGTCCTATCGTTTGTTTGTGTGGTGTGTCTGTATCACAAACAAGCCTTAGATCTATCCGTTCTTTTGATTGTTACGTTTGAATCGATATTCTACGAGCTTACTGCTAACAATTAATTTTTTAATAATGTTAAAATGTTTATTAAGTAATGTATCTAATAAAAGAAAAGTTACCATGTTAACGTTCTATATAATTATGTGCCAAATAAAATATATCTATAGATCCTTGAGATTATTTAATTTTGTAATCAAACAAAAGATGTTAAATAGAACAATATAATATATTCTGAAATAATTTTATGGCAGAATCATTAATAACTTAAATTATAAATAAACATCAATATCATATGAATTCAACATTTTCATCCTACCCTAAAGTCAAAAATGGTACTCTAAAGAAAACATCCAAACTTTCGGTAATTTATCGTAAGCTTTTACGGTGGGTCCAATGATTGTTACACATACCAAACCATTAATTACAGTTTAAGGAAAAAACAAACAAACAAAACCCGTAGGTTTAGGATGGTCAAGCAGACATGGTTTAACATTCTAAATTGAACTTTTTGTTGTATTATTTCTAAAAAAATTAGTTGGTATTAAAATGTTTAAAACCATAAAAGTGAGTAATAGATATTATGATATATGTAATCACATATTTTGTGAATGAAAAACTTGAACACATGAAATTGACTAAACGAACACTTTAAAGTTTCAAACCGTCGACCGACTAATAAAACGTTAAAACCTAACCGTGAACTGAAGAATATAAATCTTAGACACTAAATTAGCTAACATATTTCATTTTAGTCGGCTTCAATGGTTTATGAACATTTTTGCTTCAACGGTTTATGACCATTTTTGCATCTTTTTGTCGAGGATGAAGATATTTTTACGACATGTTTATACAATTAGAAGGTATAGTTTCATTGGAAGGCGTCAAAGAGTGTTTAAAGGAGTGAGGCCTTAGATGCGACAGTCTTGTCACTTTTTGACGCTTCAGTTATTAATATTATACTATTACTTATTTGGCAAGGTCGGTGGGTGTCCCACCGGCCTTGTCACATATCACATGCTCATTGGTTGCCTCAAGTTTTTTTTCTTTGTTCGCATTTTCTGTGATACATATACGTAATTTTGGCAATGGTTTCAAACTATGTATCTGGCGGTGCTTAAAGTTGTGTATTTTGTCAAAAAGGTCATGGGTTCCAACCCCACGATATAAATCTTTTTTTAATTATGATTTCTCACTTTGTAGAAACTAGAAACTTTTAATATGTGACTTTTATCTTCTCAGGTTTATAAAGTTCTGGTTTTCCTCTGCACAATTTTACCTATAATATAATTTCTTGCGTTTGTATCTTTGTGTGTGTGTCGTTATAACTTTGAGTCCACCTATGTTTTTACGTAATCGAAAACAACTCGGGTCAAATATTAAACACTTATGTGCCTATTTTTATATACGTTTTACTTACAACCTACTTATTTTCATATTTGTTAGTTGTTTGTATTTTTATATTCAAATCTGAATTGACTCAATTAGATATAAACGCTCATGTGTCTATTTTTATATACTGTCTTATTTTCAATCTTTTCACTACAACTCCTAAAACCTTGTTAATAACTTTCTAAAGCACCACTTTATTCCACTCGAGTTTTAAAGTTTCCGGTTTATTACTATACAATTGACTTAAAAAATAATATTTCTTACATTCATATTTTTCGTATCCGTGTCAGTATAAATTCGAGTCAGTCTACGTATGGACGTAATTGAAAACGCCTCGGTTTTTGATGTAAATTTAGTTCGAAAACAAGTCGGGTCGACATTAGTCTATGTTTTATTATGCCGCATATGATGCCGCTGCAACGCGTGACGGATAGAAAAACTAGTTTTCTCTAGTTATTATTATTTTGTATTGAGGTGGCATATTGCTTTAATATTTTTTAAATAATTTTTTTGGTTGTTAGATTATTCCCGACTCCCCAAATGTGGTAATAAAGTTATAAAAATATTTGTATTTATTTTTATTATCCTAGTTTAGCATTCAAATTAAAAACGTGTTAAATGTTACCTACAGTTAAATTATAAACATTATATATATGACGCCTCACATATATGAAGACGTCGCCTCATGCTTGAGACGAGACACCTAAACTTTTAAGATGTAAGCACTTTGAAGCGTCTCGTGCTTTTTAAAACCAATGCACTAACGTAATTCAACATGAATACCAAACAATCAACGAAGGTTGCAAAATATCAAACCGATCTATGGTCATAATTCGTGATTCGACAACGATAATCACTTTCCTCTTTCCTAAGCAATCACCACAAGACTCACCAGAAATAGTAACAATTAGGTCCAAAACAACCACAACAGTGGATATAAACACCAACAATAGCAAAAGTCAAAACAGCCATTGATGACTTTATCCACCTTGACATTATGTGCTGTTTTTTAGTGGGCATCCAGCTATTTAGCATCTTCCTAAATTCTATCCATATTTGGGTCCCAAAACAATGGACCCAAACAATGTCACATGTTATTGTTCTCCATCTTGTTACCTAATCTTTTAGTCAATTGGTCCCAACCTTTATACCAATAATCCAACAACCATCCCACATGCTGCACCTTTTACTTTGTCTACATGCCGACAAACGCCTCGCGATGTGCATATAATGGTGCACCGTAGGTCACGAGACACCTAACCGCGGTCAAGTCATAACAAAACAAAGGCTAGCCACCAATAATTGATATAAGCCAACACGATATATAATTACACAACGTTACACCAGTATTCGGTAACAAGAAACATACAAAACACGAGTAGTCCATAGAAAGTTTTTGTGATAATAACAAGCATGATTTCAAATAACTAACTTGATACTACTATACTATGGATTAAATAAAGAGGCTTTTCTTTCACCTATTAAAATGGAAGTGTGTTGTTGATGATGGTTTCAGAGGTACCACATGGGCATATCCGGGGTCGGGTTTGACTCGCCAGAAAAGTCAACTGCTCCGAGATTGAATGGAGACTGTGAAACAAATCTGAAATCCAAATTATTGTTTGCATCAAAGGCTGGATTGTATGCTGGTTTGTTGTCAAACTGGAAGCCTGATGGCAGGAACGTTGACTGATTGGAAGTCATGTTTGACTCGGCGACGCCTTGACCAAAAAAGTCAACGTCATCGAGTTGCATGGGGAATTTTTGCTTCTGGAGGTCAGTGATAACATCAAGATTCCCAGTATTGAGATTCCTGTTGGTGTTTTGATGATTAGTATCATAAAACGACATAAGATCAGAAATCGCCCTTTGACCATCTCCCGGGAGTCCAAACTGTGGCGCGCCAAATGCAGCATCTTGGTTCACGGGTTGACTCGTGGTCATCTTGGGCTGACCATATGATGGCATTGTGAACATGGGTTCTTTCATTTGGAAGCTTAAGGTTCCACTACGAGGAGGATTATGATTCGGGTTAGGAGCAGGGCGATATGGGCAATTCATCTGGTGATTGTTTCTTGAAACTCTGTCATTGAAACCTACACGAATGTCACTATAAGGGCATTGAGAAAACTCACATGTGTATACCTTTGGTGGCTGCTGATCATCAGATGATTGCTTCCTTTTCTGAACAAAATTATCAGGGCTCGGGATTTCAACGAGCTCACCCTTGACTTGAGCCAGTTGCGGCCCCATGAGCCCAAGGTTATAAAGATTAGTGACCTCAACGGGTTGTGGCTTGCACTCTTCTACTTCAACAGTCTGATCATCTTCTACACCATCCACATCATAGTCACTGGTGTCAGTTACAAGATACGAAGCTGGTCCACCTGATGAGATAGGCGGACAGCTGTCGGGATACAGCTTACGCGATATAGCTTCTTCTTGGTTAATTATAGCAAGCCATGTTGCGCTTTCTTTAGCTGTCATTTTGTCTTGTAAGCATTTAGACTGCCTAACAAGCTTGCGAATTTTCGCAATGTCTGGGGACATATGCTTAATAACAGCGGTTAAAACACCGACTTTCCACGCCTTTTTCAGATCATGAGGCTTCTTGTACGGCGGGGTCCCTTGTTCTTTCGGTAACCCGAGTTGGGACCACCATTCCTCGTTTCCAGTGGGCCACCATGGCGGTGCAACACCCTTTTCCAAAGGGAACCGCCTCTGTGGTGGGTCACAATGCTGCATCAAAGCAGACAAAAGAGAACCAAGAGTGGTGTCTTGAAGTTCTTGCAGCGTGTGCGGGGTGGAAACCGGGGTACAGTTATCCTCATCTTTCCCAGGGATCGAGTGATCCGCTTGGTACTTAGAAATTGCAGCCGGCCCGTTTCTATCAAACCGGACCTTTTCCTTCCACCAGGCCCGCAGATTATCAGAAGCCCCACTAACGGGCTTCCCGTTTTCAGGAATGATTCCATAAACAAACCCTTGAGCCTTGCAAACTTCCATCATCTTAAGCATATATTTCAAGATCCCATCTTGAGCACGAGACATTTTCTTTCTTCGTGCCTGTTCTTGAGATTGACGTTGTTTGGGGTTATCGACATCTTTACCTTTACTTTGATCTTTAAGCCGCCTTAAAAGCATACGGTCTCGCCACATCCTCCTTTCGAGCTCATCAACATCCATTTCTTCATCGCTGTAATCTTCCTCCACATGAGCATCTTGTTCGGGTTCAGGAGCCCGTTCTCCCTCACAGTTAGGTGCCGAAAAGAAATCAAGATTCCCATAAAATCCCATTTCTTCAAAGATCCCCATAGATCACAATAAACTCAAATCAAGAAAGTATTCCAATTCACTAAAAAACACCACTTTAATCACTCAAAAGATCATCAATCGTCAATCGAATATATCTTTATCCTGAAAGAAAAATAAAATCAACTTAGAATCACACTCTTCGTCAGATAAGCAAGACTAGTTCTGATTACAGCAGTGATGAATATCATATCTAAAAGCTTCTTAAGCTCATTCTCTAGCTTTGAAGACCAAAAAGTATGAAACAAACTCCATGAGACTAAAATTAGAGATTTGTGAATAACAGATAGATTATAGATATACATAAAGAGGATATTAAAGCTGATTTTAATATTCAATACATCAAACTCCATCAAAAATTGATCCATGAGGATCATGAACTTGGCTTTGTTACTAATTGCAAGTTGAAATGATATATTTGTTCATAGCTGCCATGATTTTAAACACAAGATTCCTTCATTAAAAGTAGCTTTCTATCAGTTTTCATGATCTAAAACTTGCTGTTTTGACTTTTATCAAAGATGAAACAGAGCAGATAGAAAAGATTACACTTTAGATGTCACAGATCTCATCAAAAAGGGGGGAAATAAACAATCAATCACAAAAAAACAACTTGCAAATTTAAAATCATTTGATTAAATCATACAAAAACAAAATCACCCTTAACAACTTCAAACCATCCTCATCATAAAAAAAGGGGCGATTAACAATCAAACATTCAAACCAACGAATCCAACATCAATTCAAATCCAAACAAACCCAAATCGAAACCCTCACAGATCCATCAACAGCAACAAGACCCTCATCAAATTTCAAAGAATCATCAAATCCCATCAAAGCGGCTTGAGTTTGAATCAAAACAGAAAAGGGTATTCATCAAAAGAAGAAGAACAAACGATTGATGAATGAATGAATGAAGTCACCTGATTGTTGAGCTTGAAGACTTTGATTGATTAATCTTGTTGTGGCATCTGAAGGAGTTGAAAAGAAGTCGCCTTTGGCTGCTTTTGTGGTGGCTGAAAGAAAGAGAGAGAGAGAGAGGAGATGAATGTGACGAAGGGGTTGATGCAATTAATGGGTATCGTATTACTGCAAATAAGGCAACTACACGTATTATCAGTCGTCTTTCTACTTTTGGGAAACAATATACAAATATCTTCAAGATTTATACTTCCTTTCTTCAACCCATTGAAAATGTATTGTCATAAAAGAAAATGAATTCTCCCTAATAAAAAGCAAAGATGAAATATGTTCTTTTTATCTTATAGGATATTGATTTGAGAATCCTAACTAAATCTTTTGGTTGAATAAACTTCTAATTTTGTGTTTCTTTTGTTGTTTTGGTCACTCGACTGTCTGATTTAATGGGTGTTTATTACGTCGATCACGTGTTTGATATGTTAAAGTATTCGCGTTATCACGTCAGTCACGTGTTTGACATGTTAGAATGTTTATACTAGCATCATCCTTTGGGTCATGAGTTGAATAGATGAAAAGTCTTCGCTTATCTTGCTTCTATTTATAGACATTACATGTTTTTAAAACGACAGTGTTGAGGACGACAAAATGATACGTGACGCATTCACATTAGACGCCATAAGATGTGTTTGTAACTTTACACAATCTATAATTAAATAAGTTTTTCTTTTTATTTTCACGCAAAAAATTCAAGTTACTTTATGATCCACAAAAATCCTACCTTATTCTTATGTTTTAACATTGAAATAAAATCTTATTTATATATTTCAAAATGTTCATATTACAATTTACATGGATTAAGGTCTATTTGATCTAACTCCATAATTTAATATATTAACAACATATGTTAAGTAAAATTTTTTCTTTAATCCTAAATCAAACATACAACTCAATTACAATGATAAGTAATAACTAGATACACACTTTTCATATTATTTGAGACTTTGAGATGCGTGTCACAACTTTTTTAACCTGTACGCAAACTTTTTGGATGAAGACATATGACACCAATAATATGCAATTGTCACAAGTTTCCATTTTGTAAGGTACTTCTTGCTCTTAGGTTTTTATTTATTTATGTTTGTTAATCAACTTTCATTACTGATACATACTAGAATTTTACTTTAGAGCATGGATTTGAAAACCGGACCGGACTGACTGGTCCGACCGGTTGGACCGGGAACCGGTCCGGTTCGGTGTTTAAAACCGTTTTACTGTTGAACCAGTGGTCGGACCGGTCGGACCGGTCGAACCGGCGGTCGGACCGGGATCCGGACCGGTTGAACCGGTGGTCGGACCGGTTGAACCAATTTTTATATATATATATATCTATTTTTTTGTAATTTTTACATATATTTATAAAAAATACTTATAATTTTATCCGGTTCTTATATACGGTCCGACCGGTTGGACCGGTCGGACCATCGGACCGGTAAGACGTCCGGTCACTGTCCGGTCCGGTTTTAAAAACATTGCTTTAGAGTAGTAGACAGATCGAAAAGTTAAATATTTTACTCTTAAAGTATGATGAAAACAAGTATAAAAATGACCTTCTCGTCCTAATTGAAGATAAACCACCCCACGTATTATAGACTAGTCATGTACTTAATTAATTGTAATAATCATAGTGTTAAGGGTGTTTATTTGTTATATCAAATTTGTATATCGATTCCCATATGTAACTTTTCTATACACACAATCAATATACATTATCGTAGTGACTCATTTTGGTAGTTGGTATCAAACCTTACCTCAATCGGAAATACAACATGGTTAACTCAAATCGACACGTATTAAAGTTGTTCCCTCTTGTGATAACTTAGAATTTGTCACTCACATAATGAAATTTTCAGTTTCTTTCTACATAGTGATCTCGAGGAACTCGTTTATTAACATGTGAAGAATTTGTATTTTAGTCTCAAAGATATTTGTGAATAATATCCAACCCTATATATCAAGCCCTTATGTAACACTTTATACATATACAATTACCTTATTCGATTTCATGTCTCATTTGAAGATCTAATTTGACCTAATGTCATAACAAATAAACATTCACGCTAGTAGTTTATGTAATAATGACTTGAAATACATTGAAAAGCACCAAGAAGTTTGAGACCCCGACCTTCACCGCCTATTTGAAGAGGTTGTATGAGATGATGATGAACGTCGTTGAAACAATAAAGGTTACAATAATAAGCTCAATTTAATTTAACCGCGATGGCTAAGCAAGGATAAAGAAAAGACGAGACATTAATAATCGATAAAACATCTAACAAACTTAAAAGAAGATTATAGGTTTGACTATATCTAAATGAGATTGTCAAGAGAATTCGAGGAATTGAACTAGATCCAAAACTTTTGAAGTGGCAAAGAAGAGAAAGTTCGATAATCTATAAGAAAAAAAGTTAACACTTAGTTACACAATAACTAATATATAACTAGTGGGTGAAACACGTTCACTATGACTTGACGATTATGAACGTAGCTAATGATTTACTGCTCGAGGAAGACTCCAAAGCCAGAAGACTCGTTGCATTTCCACTTTCAATCGATCCGGAGGATACTTGATTTGGGTTTCTCACCCACATCACCGAGAGGAGGGTTTTATCCGTTATAGAAAAGAGAGGTCAATGAAAGGATTCAGTAATGATGTCATGCATCACCATTGAGTGATGTACTGAAGAGAAAAAACCGAAAAAGTTCCCCACATTGGGAGGGAAAAGAGAAGACTGCGAGCTTTCACGCCTCTCTCTCTCTCTCTATTTTTAGATATCTATAGATAAAGAGAGAGATTCGTTGCGTGAGCAACCCGATTGTGCGTTAGATGTGCTCTACAAGCTGCACTACATCTTTCTTCCCCCTTTTTATTTTATTTTGCAAGACGGGTGTTGCGTTTGGTTCGAAAGGCATGGTTTTCAGTATGTCTCGAGATAGGCCCCCACTAGTCCGGCTAGCTAGCGAGTGGTTCTTTCGGGCGGGAAGCAAGCCAGGCCCTACAGGCGGGCATCCCCCGCAACGCAAGCAGCATTGTTCGTCACCACCCAAGAAGCAAAAGATTCTAGAGTCCAGGCTGAACATACATGCATAGATAGTGGTCTAATGACAAGGTCAGCGACGGAAGCTCGGGATGGAGCCGCATGATGTTCATCCCGTGAAATCTTAAAGTAGTGTTTACGATTTATACGTTTGTGTTTTGATTGCTTGTATATTATTATGAACAATTTCATTTTGAACCAAAACATATATATAAAAATAAAAATATCCTAGTGATATATTTGTAGTTTTTACGATTTATACGTTTGTGTTTTGATTACTTGTAAATTATTATGAACAATTTCATTTTGAACCAAAACATATATATAAAAATAAAAATATCCTAGTGATATATTTGTAGTTTTTACGATTTATACGTTTGTGTTTTGATTACTTGTAATTATTATGAACAATTTCATTTTGAACCAAAACATATATATAAAAATAAAAATATCCTAGTGATATATTTGTAGTTTTTACGATTTATACGTTTGTGTTTTGATTACTTGTAATTACTATAAACAATTTCATTTTGAACCAATACATATATATAAAAATAAAAATATCCCAGTGATGTATTGTATTTTATAAAACATCATATTTAAATACATAATAATAGGAATAAGTAATAAAAAAAGAAAACAAAACATAAATAGTTTGAGTGGGCAACGTGTTAAATTATGATATGGCCTTTCAAAAAATAGAAGAATTGGTTTTAATGGTAAGTCAACTTGAATGTGAGGAGACATATTATAAGTTTAAAAGCTCATGCCTAACTCATCTCATTTGTACTATGCTTAAAAAACTCGTACCTTACTACTACCATTCAATGGATAGTAATTTTGTATGTGGCAACAACATTACAAATTGTTGTTTATATAATAGTTAATCTCAAATAGATATTAAGTTTGCGGTTTGTGTACTACTGATGAACAGTTTAATATAGTGTAATAGTTGTTTTGTTAAAGAAAAAACATTATGTTTTGGTGGATAGAAAAACAAAATTTACAATATTTCCTGAGTTAAATATTAACACAGATTTATTCACATAAAAATCTGATTATTAAACACACCCCAAATAACATTTGGAAAGTGAAGTAATACCAGATTTTGTAATAAGAGTCGACCACTATAACTGTTCAAGCAATAAAATATAATTTTTTTATTAATATCCAGCTAGATTAGTTTGGTTCAATTTGATGGCATATCATAAATCACAAAAATATCATTATAAAATTTTCCAGTTGTAACAAAAACCTCTTGTTCCAAAGCAACTGAACTAACCAATTTGATCCCATTATTATGGTATAACTATTTGACCTCATATTAATAATTTTAATAAAATAAAAAGGAGCGAGATTTGATTTGATTTAGTGCTAATTTTTATTTGTAAAGTCAAATGCATGCACCATTGACCTCATATGTCTCCTAGGTGTATTTTTAATGATTTAAAAAGAGAATTAAACTTGTATTCTATTTAAGGGGCATGTTATCTTATTGATCATTGAAGGGTAATAAATTTTATTTTGATCATTAATTAAGGTAATAAACAATATTTTGGTTGTTAAAGAATAATATGTTATCTTATAACTAAAAGGTAAAGAACTCGTGATTTTGATCATTAAGAGATAACTAACTTTTAAAAATGCTGATAAGTTATAACATGAGAAATCTAACAAAGAAGATAAGATAAAAGATAATTTTATGTGGTTTGATGATAATGATAAAAACAGTTCAAATGAATTGAGCGGGATGTCCGTTTGTTTATTACTTATTTGACAAGCTAACAATTTACGAATATAAAACCAAACCGAATTTATTCCTCGTGTTAGTTCATTACAAAGTTAAAATCTGTGGTGTTCCTTTGCTAATTATATAAATGAACACAACCGACGTAAACAAACATAAATAAACATATATTAATTTACAAAATAAAAATTAACGTTTTTAATTTCAAACATTAGACAAAATCAACTAATTAACTAATATACAGTTAAACACTTAGACCTAATAGTCACAAACACATATATCACTAAACATAAGCACTGGTTATACATGATAGTTATAAAAATATTTATCAAACAACTAAATTTTTAACCAGATGCAAATATGATTACCAATTCATCTATGAGCAACATGATCTCTAATTCCCCATTTCCAACTTATCTTAAGATTATTAACAAACAAAGGGACACGTTAGATAAAACATGTAAAATGATAGAGTTATATATATCTTCCAACAATAAAGGCTAATCTTACTAAAATCGAGAAAATTAATGTAAAATGAAACATGGAAAAAATATTACCTAAAATTCAACTGAAAGAATTTGACTGTTCTCATACTTCAAGTAAGCTAAACATATATTACATTAACTTAGTATCTCGTGTATTATACGGGTTTAATAAATAAAATAATAAATAATTAGTAATAAAAATTCATGAAAATTATAAAACCATGTTTGAAGATAAAACATGATTATAATTGCATATGTATAGTTATTTCAAATAAATAAACAATAGACAGGTTATAGATAAATAGATATATAGATAGATAGATAGTCTAAAACCCATTTATTAAACGGATTATAGTTAGTAATAAACACGAAAAGTTACAATACGATATTTTAATATAAGATATGTATAAAATTATATATACGTATTTATTCAAGAGATAAAACAATTATACTATTTTTAACTCTCTTATCTAAATAGTTTCATTTTTAAATATTTGTTTTAAGATTTTCTTATAAAAATTTATTGTTTATAAAAATCTTGTTTATTAAAAACTCAAGTTTCTAGTTATTCTGGTTGTTTTAATAAAATTGCTTTTAGAAAATTCTATATTTTTTATAATTATTTTAAAAAATGACTGATTTAAAGTATTTTCTTTCAAAAGTTTCATTGTTTTAGAAAATATATGAATTTTAATTTTCTTAATAAAATTTATTTTTAAAAACATAATTTAATTTAAAAAAATTATAGATGAGAGACAGAAATGTATCAATTGACCAAATTAATTTTTATGATGAGAGAGAGAGAGAGAGAGAAATGTATCAATTGACCAAATTATTTTTTTTCAAAAATTAATTTAAAAAATATAGATGAGATAGAGAAATGTATCAATTGAACAAATTAATTTTTATGAAAAGAGAGACATTGTTTGAGTATTTAAATTACTATAATACCATTTTGAAAGGAAAATAACGTGAAAATATTTAGAAGAATGACAAATATAAAAAAGATGGTTAAAATATGACAAGTGACAAAAAAAACTTTTTTATTAGATACTATAGATTTTCATTTTCCTATAATTTTCAAAGAAAATATATATCAATCAAATATAAGAAGACAACTATTAAAGTTGAAAATCTATCAATACTAATAAAAGGAGTTTTTTATGCCACTTGTTATGATTATACAACTATTAAATTTTATCTTCCTGCTTCTCATTCTTAATAAATATTACATTAACTATAAATATTATTATTTAATTCTTTTTATATTACAAATATAATTTTTTTTAAAATTGATCTTGATATAAATGCAACTCGTAAATAATTTTTTTTATCTAATAAGAAATTTTTTCAAAAAAATAACAAACTTTTAAAAAACAAAATATTTTTTAAAATCTGTGGTTTTTAAAAATAAAATTCTTATGAAATAAAAGTAATTAAATTTTAAAGTTATCATTTTACTCTAATAAAAGAGTAATTATGCAGGACACGTGGCAACACCACATTCATTCTCATAAAAAAAATTCCACTTTCCTCTCAAATTAAATAATTACCTCATTTACAAATAATATTATTTAAGTACTTTTTAGATTAAAAGTGAATTTCTAATATTAAGAAATATATCTTTTTATTAATATCATTTCTAAAGAAACAAATTTGTATAAAATAATTTTTTTTCTAAAACATCAAAATTATTTATAAATATGAAACATTTTAAATTTTGTGCTTTTAAAAGTAAACTTTTATAAATCAAAATAGTTAGAAAATGAGAGTTATAATAAATAAATTTTGTAGTTTTTACTTTTACGTAATTTAAATCATATTTTATCTTAGAATATCATTTTGTAATTAAGTAACATTTGTTTTATTTAATATTATATTCAACTCGTGTAATACACGGGTTTACTAAAGCTAGTAATAAATAAATTATTAAAAATGCTATTTTTTTAAAAAACAGTTTGTTTTGAAACAATTTGTACAAAAATCAACTTTTTTGAAAAAAACAAAAAAGATTATAAAAAAGTTTCAAAATTAATATGATTTTTTTATCACTCGTATGTAATGTCAATCATATCTTATTAAAATATCATTTTACAATTCATTAATTTTAATAATATTTTATATTTTATATATTTAACCCGTGTAATATACAAAGTAGTAGCCTAATATAAAAATATTAGCTTTGTTTTTTTTTATATCAACCAATGACAATAACAATCAACTACACAAATATATATATCAACCATCTTAGTTTCTAAAAATTGAAAGATGTGAGATGTGGATAGAAATTAAAAATGATGAAAGTAACAATGGTGAATAGAATAATTAGGATACCATTAGGGGTGTTTAAAAATATCCGAATCCGAAACCAAATCTGAAATATCCGAAATTCGAATATCCGAAATTTTGGATTCGGATAGTAATTTTGAGAATTTTCGGATATTTCGGATATCCGAAATATCCAAAATATTTTTATAAAAATTTAAAAATATTAAATATTAATTAAATATTTCGGATGTTTTAATAAAAACTTCGGATATACGAAATAAATTTTAATAAAATTTATATTTTTTTATAAATTTTTATTAAATAATACAACTTTTTTTAAAAATTCGGATATCCGAATGGATATCTGAATCCAAATCCGAAATTCGGATATCCGAAATTTCGGATTCGGATTAGGATAGTGAAAATCACTATCCAAAATTTTCGGATATCTGAATTTCGAATATCCGAAAATGAACACCCCTAGATACCATGAACCATTTTGGATTAAAATCTATATATAAGTTTGATTTCCTTTAATTCTACAATGAAAACACATCACTAACACATATCCGATTCACTATTGTACTCATTTCCAAAGAAGTGATTAATTCCGACTTCACACTTCAACACAATCCACACTTTTAATACGTTGATAACACTTATAACCAACGCTAAATTTCAAATACATAAAAAACGTAAACGAACAAAGATAAACAAATATATTACCAAACATTCACAATCATAATTAAGCAAACACGACTTTATTCATGTTTACTCATTTAAATTAATGAATATAATTCCTTATAAATCTGAGTTCATTTATTAACCGAATGAATATAAAAATTTACGACCATAAAAGTTTGTTTTTGGTTCGTTTACGACCATACATAGTAAATATTATTCAAAAGATGAGTGGCCTTTAAGATATTTTCGGTAAATAATATTGATGATCAAACAATAAAAGTGTTTTAAAACATCCGAATTGGCTTTTGACCCTATGATAGGGACAGCATTTAAAGTAGTTAATTTTTTCTAGTATCTGTCAATCTATAAAAGAAGCTCATTAAAAGCCACATCACCTGTTGAATCATTACACACACATATACGTATATATGTAATCATATGAATTTTAACATCTATTCTTTTTCCAATAATCTTATCAAAATTTAAGCCCGTGTCATTTTTATCAATTTATCAAAGACAAACACCACCACTGTTAGGCCGCCAACACTACAAGAAATTCCATTATTAACGATAACATATCACCATTAATTAGCCGTTAGTGGTACAAAAAATCGTTGCTAATAATGTCGCCGCAAAAGGTGGTATTAGCGGCGGCAGTAGTCGCCGCTATTTTGTTTCTTAAAAAAATTTCTGATGAGTCGACGCTAATGTACACTGTTTATTTATGTTTCTTTTTATATTTTCATGTTTCTAGTTTTTGAAACCAACCAATCATATATACACCTAACTGAGATTTTCCAATAATACAAAATATACTAGTGGACTTGGTTAGTAGGGGGTGGTACCTACAGCGGATATATGGCAAGGACCCTTATGGACCGACATGGTGGGCTTAGTTAGTAAGGGTGCAAACGTGCTCGGCTCACTTTGACTTAAGAGGGTTCGAGCTCAAGCTTAATTTTGTTTAGGGATTTATTACAAAAGCTTGAGTTCGACCCGTCATAAACATAATTAAACTTGAGTTTGACCCCTTATATTAGTTCATTTATCTATATATTTTAATTTTTAATTATATATATTTTTATAAGTATACATTTTATGCATAACATAATACATATTATTTGTTTTTTTATCATGAATTTATATATAACTATAATTGTTTATATAAATTAAAAAATCTATAAAAAATATAAATAAAAAATCGTTAAGACTCATGTGCAAGCTCGAACTTAATATGTGAAGCTCAGGCTTGATAAATTGACATTTTTTTGGACTCAGGTTCGGCCCAGGCTTGATAAAGCTCGACTTGACTTGTTCCGAGCTTTTTATCGATCCGATCTCAAATAGCTCACAAACGACTTGACTAATTTCCATCGCTACTAGTTAGAACTATCCTCTACAAATAGAAAATGAAATTGGTTACACTTGAATAATAACGAAAATATAAGATGTGTTCCAAATAACTTTGACATAAATTAAATTGTGATTCTATATTCTTTCTCAATTAAAAGGGGAATGCATTCAATGATTAAAAACACTAGCGTATGATCAAATACATTTCAATAGCTAGTTGGTCACTTTCCCTATAAAAAAAGGAAATAAAGTCACATATTGACTCAACATTTTCAGTTCTAAATTTAAATTAAATACTTGACATACGTGTTCGAAGTTGGTCCCCATATTAGAACGGCTTTTTTTACAATGGATTATTATAAGCTTCATAACTCGCAAGAGGTACAACATGTTCAATTATTTTTTAAATAACAATTCATAGTTGTTATAGGATTAAAGTATTACATTCTGCACCCTGTAGGGTTTAAAGTTTTGTCTTTTTAGTTATAAAAACAAACAACTTAACCATGAGGATGTTTCATTAGAGACTAATGTGTAAAACCCTTACGAAGTGAAGAACTAATGAACGATGCAGGCGTCTTCAATAAAGCCTTTGATAAATTTTTTTCCCTTGTGAAGTAATATCATATTCAAGAAATGGTGTATACATTGACGTTACACCACCATGAGGTTGACATAGTGTGGATGATGCACCAGATAGCTTCCGACTCATATAGTTCGTATTGAATTATGATATTTCCAACCGAGACAGAAACTAAGCTCGTATTTGGCTCGTTACATCAGTTGTATTCTCATTTTTGTTCTTTTGTTGTTTATTTATCAATGCACAATGTTAGATTTCTAAAACTATACAACAGTATGATTTAAATCATGTTTATACATATATGCTTAATGATGTTTAGTGAACTCATGATTTACATGTACAAATAAGTATTACAAGATGTAAAACAAACTGGATTGTATAACAGATACTGTTGTATATTCTAGTAGCCTGTTTATTTTCAATCCGTGGTATCGAAGCTTATTCCATCAAGAACTGATTTTGAAACAGATTAGTTTGTTTTGATTCTCTATTTTGTGATCATTAAATTCTTTTATTGATCACTGCACTGGATTTAATTCCTACAAGTATTCCACAGTGAGGATTATAATCATGTTTCACACAGAGGGTAGGATATTGGTTGTTATTAACTTAGCTTCTACATTGATGCTCACGGATTCTTTTGCAAGCGAAGCATACTATATTAAATCCCAAGGATATAATTTTGATATGTTTGTAATTGAAAGGTTTAATTTGGACAAAGTAAAAGATCAAGCTGTGAAAACAAAAGTGTCAAGTTCAAGAGTAATAATAAAGTCTAAGTATATTACTTCAAATACGTGTGCTTACATATATTTTCGAGTTGATCCAATTGGTTATTCCAACAATTGGTATCAGAGCTAAAGGTCACAATCTCTGTGAAGCCAATCAGAATTCACGTGTGGAGAAGAAATCAATCTGATTATCAAGGAGAGATAGCATCCGAACTCGATCAGAAGGGATAAAAGTGAAGAGAGAATCGACAAGTAAGTTTATTCGTCTATTAGTTATGTTTGATTATCGTAGCCGGAAGAGGAAGAAGAAAAAAAGAGAAAGAAGATTCTTAAGGTGGTTCGTAAATCAAGAATGTAGTTAGATCAACATAAGTTTTGTTTAATCATGAAAGCTCAAAAAACAAGTTAGTAAAGAAGTTTGATTTGATTATTAGCAGGTTAGCAGATGTGATTGATCAAGGTGTCAACCAGTAATCCCAAAAGGAGATGCGGGAAACGAAATAACGTGGTGATAGGTTTTCGTTCAGAAGCTAGGTAAAAACAGAAAAGCAAGGGGCTAGTTTTTATTAGTCGGAGGTCGATGAGCAGGTGGCTTAAACGATCCGGAAAGAAGTAGAAGTCGAAGATTCAGGCTTTGATCCAATAACTTGTTATCGAAGGTAGGGGTTCAAACCGAGAAGATTTAGGACGTGGTTGTGGTTAAGGTCATGGTCTAGAAGAGATTGCGGAGATGAACAATTTCAAATATGAATAAGAGGTGAAGGTCAATATCAAGATTAAGGAGGTGTATGAAGGATATAATCTTGACATGTTTATAATTGAAAGGTTTAATTTGTACAAAGTAAAAGATCAAGGTGTGAAAATCAAAAGTTTGGTTTAATTACTTAGTAGTTATTGATTTGTTAGGATTAGATAATTATTAAGTTATCTTTTTTATTATTTAAATAGTGTGTGATTTAGATTATAATTAGTTTGTCTAGTATAAATATAGGGTTTTGTATTCGTTTTTATAAGTCGCATTCAAGAATAATAATAGAGTCAATGTATGTTACTTGAAATATGTGTGTTTTACAAATATTTTTGGGTTGATCCAATTGGTGATTCCAACAAATTCAACTTGAGGTAAATGAATTGAGACACTCGTGAGCTACTTGATATTGACTTGTTAAAAGCTCAAATCAAATCAAATTTAAATGAGCTTGATGTCATGGAGTGATTTCCAAACTCTCGTGCGGCACTTAGACTTGCTTTAAGTTCAGCCTCTCGTGACCCAAAAATCACACACAAGTCTTGTGTGAAGCACTTATAACATACTCTTATAAACACTCTTGTAAACAATACAAAAGCATTTGTACTACGAGCTTACAAACACCTTTTTTTAGGATGAAAATAAACAGGATCTACTTATAACATACCACTTTCTAATATCCAAGTTTTTTTTGTCGATTTACCAAGAACCCACTTTCTATGCATCATTACACAAAAATCAAGAGGTTAACGAAAACAAAAGCTTGCACAAGATATGCACACCAAGTGTTTGTCGAAATGTGACAATAGCAATAATCCACATCAAGACTTCAAATTTCATCTATTATTTCTTTCAATAGAAGAAAAGAGATCATACTTAACAATGATGTTTACAATAAGTCAAGATAATCTTCGAGTGGAAGATTACAATCACGAAAGTAACCCAATGTTAGTATACTTTCACTCTGTATACTGCTCGTAGTAATTGTCACTAATGACAGAAACGAACCTCTCAAGCCATGGAAGCTGATGGAGGTCTTTCATGGTGTTTTCAATGTACGAGGACCCCGAGTCTGCACATGGGGGTGGCGGGGATTGGGATTGATACGGGTATGTATAGTGGTCACTAAGACTAAACCCGCCCGCAAGAAACCTTTGTATTAGTGCAAGCTGTGATCTTTCTTGATCCGAGTAAGCATCCATCAAGTTTGAAAGCGAACCACACGAGTCCCATGCCCATTCCTCGAGTGCAGGGCTGGAACCGAAGTTATGGGTGAGGGTAAAATCGTCATTTTCTCCTACATCACTGTCGGATAACAGACATCCACATGTCTGCTCACTGTTGACGTACCCAGCACCACAAGAATAGCAGAACTCATGCCCACACCTGCACAAGAACAAGAGATCTCAAGTTATTTACGACAAGGATACAAGCAATAGCAAACCATTTACTTATGGTTTATGAATGACTTGATGACGAATCAAAGGGTTGACGAACAAGATAACGGTTAAACGGGTTGAAAGTTGTTTCTGTAATCATACCAGCACGTCATGTGATAGCAACCATGCATTAACTCGATCATCCTTTCGCACATTTGGCAATGCCTCCATTTTCTACTTTCCACAGGGCCGTCATTGGCCCGCCCCTGTGGCGGGCAGTCCTGAAACTGGTCACAACTCATAGACGAATGCCAAGGGACCCCGCATTTCACACATATAAACCTTCGGCATACAGGGCACTCCACACAATTACTGTCTGGCTTGCTTGAATCGCAACAAGGATCAAGCAAAACCGAGCAATCAGAAAACGGGCAGTAAAACTTATCTATGGCTAACATATTCGGTTCCAAAAGGGCATCCTGTAATAATGCATAAGATGCAACCAGAAGAAACGACTTGAACTCAGGGTCAGAAATGTAATATCTGCAATTTAAACTAGGGCATTTGATAGGGACTTGAGAGGACTGAACTTGTTCATCAACATAAGCTTTGATGCAACATGAACAGAATTTGTGTGAGCATTTCATGTTAATGGTCATGGGTGTTGGTTTGTCTTCACAACATATCAAACATTTTTGGACCGAAGAGTCACCTTTGATAGGAACATTAACGATCCCCATTGCCACTTGAGCCAACCGCATTGGCTCCTCAAGATCGACACTTGGAACACATTTTAAAACAAAATGTTCAAGATTTTCAACATGTTCTAATATTCTTTGCTTCAATGCCACGAGAAGTGGACTCTCAAGCGTCTCATTAGTCTCATTGGTTGTAATCTGGCGAAAAATCACATCTTTACAATCAATATATGATGCATAAAGATTGAAAAATCTAATCAAAAGACTTGGGATTGATTCTGTTACCTGATCAAATAAGGTCGTGGAGTCAGTGAATGCAAACACCCTTTTGATATTATTTCGTGCAGCTTCGGTTATACCATCAATTAAAGCCAAATAATCAGCAACCGATTCATCTACATAAAAATCAAGCCTTTTTTGCACTTGGATCACAGGAATCTTGCTAGTTCTTTCCATTACCACCCCGATACCCGCAACATTGAAACTGTTATTCTGAGGATCTGCAATTGATACACCTTTGAAGAACATTCGAGCCGAATGCATATCAAGAAAATCATCATCATCACTGTCATTCTTTACACCCTCTTTGATTATTCCTTCTCTATCAAGTTCATCTTCATCTGCACAACAACTCCTAAACTCATCTTCATCTTCTTCAAACTTCAATTCCATCACAACAGTTTTTTCCCCAATTTATTTCAAATGATGAATTTCACCAACCCTAGAACCTGAATCAAAGCCTGTGTATCAATACAACAAAACCCAGATCTAAATCACGCTTAATCCCTCACAACCGATTACAAATAAACATAAATTTCAACAAATTTAACAAATTCAACCAAAACCCAGATCAGATCAGTTTCAAAATCCAAAACCCATCACTCAAATCATCGATTCCGAACAAAAACAATGAATCAAACCCGAATTAATTAGTGGGTTTCAATTTTCAATTACAGTCAATGATTAGAAAACGATGAGGAAACAAGACACTATAAATCAAACAATAAAGTACAAAATGTAAAAAAGAAAACATAAAATAAAGAACAAATGATGAAGAAAGTGAAGGTTCGATACCGATGTAGTGGAATTGGGTCAAAATTCAGCAAACGCATCTCTGAAAGAATTGTCTTTTGATCTGATGCAGAGCAGAGGTGTGTCGGCAAGAACCCTAATCTGACATTCACTGTTGATTGTGTCTACACAATACAATTTGTGATTATTATTATTAAAAAAACCCTAAACTGGATATTAGAATGGTGATGAAAGGAATCTATCTGTGTATATGCAACTGGAATTGATGAGCAAGTTGTACGTTTTTCTTATTTTTAATTGTATTGAATTGCAATGGGAATTATGTGTGGAACAAAATAATTGGTAATCATTGATTATCATGGTGAGTAGAATAAATAATGAGCATAAATGAGTTGCTTTTTGGTTAATATATTGGGGCTTTAGTAAGTTTTAATTACTACATTGCTACCCTTTTCTTTTGTGGTATTTACAAGTTTTAACCAACTAGTAACGCGTCCGGAACGCAAAAAAACTAATGTTTTTAAAAGTTTATACAATTTTGAATGGCGCTGATGTGATGAAGCGGGTAAAAAAAACGTAATAAAAATAAACGTTTTAGAAATTTTATATTGAAGAATATAGAGCGTGCGTTACTAAAATAATGTTAGTAATACATAAATGGTTGCTTAAGAAAACAAAACTGTTAAAAGTTATTGTTATATAAATGAAGGACACCAGATATGTAACATAAAATTAAACAAGCATTCGTTGCTGAGATACCGTTAAAAATTAATGTCATATATTCAAAAAACCATATGAAATGAAAAGGAACTGAAAGTTCTGTTAAAATAGATAGAAACATATTAAAAGAAAAAATGAAGGTAGAATACCAACATGAAATGAAACTATAATACTCTAATGGGTTCCTTCACGGGCAAGCAACCACACTATTTTGTTAATATGTTTAATAATAAATGTATAAAACATGAAAAGGCTAGGAGTTTAATGGTTTTAGTCTAACGATTGACAATTAAGTAAAGTAGAATTATACTATATTTGTTTGCAGTTCGAAATCTTTTTTTGCATGTTTTAAAAAAATTAAAATGTTTCAATGTGCAAATGTTGATGATCAACATCTAATGAAACTACATGAATCTAATGTTATCTTGAAATGATTAGTAATAAGAAAAAGAGATTATTTTTACATAAAAGACATTACTTTGTACACTTTTTTGCTTTAGTAACTTGTAATTAAGTTTTGAAATGGTTATACTTTAAAGTATGGAATAATTTATAATACTTGTCTATGATAACCTTTAATGGGTAAATTCTTAAAGACTTTCTCATAAAAAAAGATTGAACATAAAATATTATTAACAAATTAGAATATAACTAAGATTTATAAAGCGAGGAACATCGTTGCAAAGATTATCATCTTAGCATTTTATGAAATTACGATTTTGTTTAGACAAAAAGTCTATGATGGATAAGATTTCTACGACATATAATTTCAATCTTTACAATTTTATATATCAAGATTATAATTCATTTGAAAACTTATATGGTTTGAATCGATGAATTCAACATGCATGAATTAACTAAACTTTGTTGAAATAAAACAGATGGACTAAATGATCTATAAGAGTGTATTATATAAAATTTCAACTTCGACAATTTAGCATTCTAAAATCTAAATCCTAAGTAACCTAATCCCTCATGAGTTGTAGCATGTGAACTTAAGGATATAAAATGAATAAAGTAAAAAGCTAAGGGTGGTTTAGTAAACACCTCCCACTTCCAAGTTGTTGACGTGGCAGAATATATTGGCGCCTGTAATTTCAAATATTTTAATTTTTAATTAAAGTATGGTACGATTTACACCCTGTTTTCTATGATTGGGATACTACTTTAATTCAATTGTCTTCTTGTACCTGATGAAATGATTTACTGTAAAAGATATATAAAAACAATATTAACACCTAAATTTCATATTTTTCTAAAATGCCTCTCATTTTTCATCACATACTCTAGCAGTTAAATTATTTCAATAACTTTTAACTTAAGTAATTAAAGTAAAATACCCAACAGATTCAAGCATACGGAGTTATTGGCCTCAAATATCATTCTGAACAAAAAATTTTAAAGTTGAGCCAAAGATTTTTCACAGTTATGAATATCTTCTATGAGGATTGGTGGGTGCAAATCTGGCTAAGAATTGGATATATAGATCCAATTAAAATAACATATATCTTTTAGAGCAGGGTAATACGTTTTTTTGTTAAAAAAATCACATCATCGTATCGAGTGGCTTCTTGGTCTGTAACTAATGGTATGACTAATTCACATACCATTTAAAACTACTTTTAAAGGTTTAAACTACATCAATGTTCATCATAAGACCCTCAACCACTTGCAAAAAACAAATCTATCACACGCCATACCGTCATGCTACAAACCTTTTAATGAGCGGATGATATTAATATGAGTTTTATGATAGGATGAAATAAAAATACTTAATCGTTACTTAAAAACGAATGTTTAATTATGTATTATGATAATTTTTCATATGTCACGAGAGTACGTGATATGTCCACTGGCGGAGGATTTAAGGGGCGGGGGGCCCGCCGCCCCCTCTTTTTGTCGTCCGTAGTGTTAAACTTTAGTCCGGTAGTGTAAATTTTTGGTTCGTTTATGTAAATTTTTATATAAAACTCTAGTTCATCCCCTATAAAATAAATTAATTTTGCCCCCGCCTCCTCTTACGGATATGTTCAAGTTCCGCAACTGGATATGTTCAAGCTCCGCAACTGGATATGTTCAAGCTCTACAACTGGATATGTCGAATGATTAGGATGAGCGTTTATAACCATTTCACCTTGAACGAGTTTAAGAAAATTCAACATTAAGGCTTTGTTTTGATGTATTTGACCGGCGGAATTCAATAAATTAAATCTGAATTTCATATTAAACACATTTGATTTGAAGAATTGTATTATTGTAATCAAACCTACAAAGATAATATCTTTAATTTAGAAATGAATGAATTTAGAATCTGAATAAATTTCTTGAATTCATTTATGTATTCATTGATTGTGTTTACATCAACCTATGGTTCATGAGAATATCTCTTTAATTCATTTACTCATAATTGGTTTTTGCAAATATGTTTAATACAAGAACCAAAATTAGGAGTGTGCAACGGGTCAAATCCGAACGGGACCACCTGGAACCGGCCCGAACCAAGGATCAAAATATACAGATTTAAGGACCAAAGACCGGACCTTATAAAGATGGGTCGGTCCGGTCCGGTTTCACGCCTAACGGGTCGGTCCGAAAAAATAATTATGTTGTTTTACTGAGCTAGAACTAAACATGTTAAAATGAAATAACATGATACTTGAACACATTAAAACAATAATATGTAAAACAAACTTGCAAATAAGAAAATATGTAATTTTAAAAATCCTTAATAACAAAAAAGGTCTTTATAATTAAACAAAATAATAAAATAAATACACTGTTGGATCTAGAAAGGCTTGTGCAACCAAAACCAAACACTTAGACTATTTTGGTATAAATAATAAAGGACTTCCGAAACTAAGAGTGGAACTTACGAAGACAGATGGAGTTCTTTCGAAGTCAAGTGCAAGATCAACTTCTGAATGAAAACTCCAACTTCCGAAGACAAAGTCTTGCTCTTCCGAAATTTCACCACTTAGAAAAAATGAATACTACAACTTCCGAAGTATGAAGTCCCAAGGAAGCCTAAGAAGAAGTAGTCACTTCCGAAGTATAAGTGGCTTCGGAAGAACTTCCAAAGCCAGTTAACCTTCGGAAGTAGCTACTATGAACCAGTGGACATAAGTATGCTCACTCTGACACTCCGCTGTAGACCTCTGATATACTGCATGGTGTTTTCTGTAAAACCCATATAGTTGACCATATTTTATTCTATTGTTCACCTTTATCAGTTAGTACAGTTGTCAACTTTAGTTGGTGACAAAAGGTAAGTCATTGACATGTCATGACTATCATATCTTAGATAATACTTTATATAAGATACCTTAACTTTAGCTTTGTAGTATTTGCTTTAGTATAATGTTTCCAGCTGGTATTAAAGTATATCCAGCTGTAGGTAGTAGTATATACAACTTCTCATTGTAACTTATGTATAATGTTTGTAAGAGTCTTGTAATACTTTGAGTTAAGAAATAATATATACAAGTATCTTGAAAAATTATTCTCTTGTGTTTACTTTGATTAGTATATTATCATCAACTCTTAGAAGGATTCTGCTTCATCACAAACCTGATGTTACTTAGTGAGTTTGAGAGAAAATACTTGCGTTGAGTATAAAAACCAATCCTACATACACAACCTTTTTCATTCAATCTTCATTACTCTCCAGTCATGCGCATAACCAATGTTATCATAAATTTCTAAAATAATAAGTTAATTATTAAAAACTCAAAAGATATAATCAATTTGTATAGCATAACATAACATATCTTGTTGATTTTCTTTCTTGTTATTTGAACCCAATCCTGCATACAAATCAAAACCTTAAGTAGGGGATAGTGAAGTTCTAGACGATTCCACCACCCATCCACCCGTACTAAAAGCCGACTTTGAAACTATGGTTGAAACTGCAATAGCTAAAATATCTAAAGCAGAATAAAGTAAAAAAATTAACGTATACTAAAATTTGTTAATTATGCTGTAATAAAAAATAATACCTTTTGCCATCTTCAAAATAGTCGGATATCAAGATAAATTTACATTTCACCATATCAACAAAATAATCAGTATTATCTTCAAGTTCATCCTTTAAATACATTTCTAATTATGTTTTATTACTATAGGAACAAACTCCACCTCGATATCGTTAAAAACCATCAAAAAAAAATTATCACCAATGAAATTGTTCCCTTTTTTATATTTATTAAATAGGTCTTTTGAGTTATACGAGCTTTCATCGGACCCGAACTGACTCGGACCAAGGACTAAAATAGTAAAAAATTTAGGATCGTGGTTCGAACTATGTGTATGTATAATGGTTTAGGCCGTCCGGTCTTAGGTTTTTCAGGTCGGCCCGTATTGTACTCGCCCTTAACCAAAATTATATGGGTATTCTTTGCAAAATTTTAAAATAAATTGGCATGATTTAAACATTATAGCTTAAAGAAAACATGTTAAGTTGGAATTTCAAAGTAGTTAAACAAATAAAAAATTTCAAGTTACATAGATCATCTATGTGTGAACCCATAAATACACATATTGTGTTCAGATTCATATATATATATATATGCTCATATGAGATTTTCAAGTTCAGATCAGGTTCGACCAACCAATGCTACCTATTTTACAACCCCAATCAAAACAAACACATCACCTCCATACTCAAAGTCAGACCTCCAATTCAAAACCGTCAACCAAGCACAACCTAACTCTTAAACTGTACAACTATCATTCCTATTCATCTTTACTCATTCCCAAACATACCATGAAACCATAATAAGTCTTTTGACCAATGTTTTCAGAATCGGATCGGACGTCGAACCGGACGTCTTACTAATTTGGTGGTCGGATCGGTCGGACCGGTTGGACCAGATTTAACTATATTTTAATTATATTTATATATGTAATTAAATATAAGTAATTTATATATGATTTATATATATTTTTTATAGTTATATATAAAACTTAACTATATTTGTATATCCAACGTACTAATTTATGTTTTAACACCCTGTTTTTACCCATTAAAATCAAAAAAAAAAAACCAAAACTAGTCCGGTTTCCGGTCCGACCAGCGGTTCGGGACGAACCGCCCGGTTCGACCACTAAAAACCGAATCACATCAGACCGGACCGGACACGGCACCGATTCCCGGTCGGACCGGCTGGTCAGATCCGGTCCAAAAAACAATGCTTTTGACAAAAGATTAAAAGCCCAAAATATATAGAAGACATCAATAAAGCAACACAAAAGAATGACATATCAACTTAATTTGAACAGGTCACCAACGTCCCTGTTTTCTACACAAGTATAAATTTTAAAGTTTGCATTCGATAACCTATTTTCATCATAAAGATATGCCTACTTTTTAAAGCACCCTAGATATGTCTCATTACAGAGTACAACAATTCTCTGCTAGATCCAACTACCATGGCTGCCCTTTCTTCCCGAGACGCCGTGCCAACTCCCAATCCTTTTTCACTGGAGAATACGCAAATAAAATACGATGAGTACATGTTGGGTTGACCCGCAAACAATTTTTTGTCGGAATGCAAAACTATTATATTAATAATTAATGTCATGTTTTTTATTTAAAAGGATGTATGCATCAAGGATAATCCGACCTTGGGCGACTTCTAACACATTACCATTCTAGCTCATTATTTTTTATTTGATCCGTTTGAGATAAAACACAACCTAAATAACCCATTCATAAAATGGATTATGATTGAGTGATTGACACCTTTAGCATGCATGGACAATAAAAGTTCTATGGAAACTTACTAAGGGTAACACGTTTTGCATGAATTGCGCATAGCATTGAATCTTCAAACAACTGAATTATGTAATCTTCTGCTGCCTGAATATATATGGGACTACTTTGTTATATATATACCAGAATTTGAGCTAAGAGACGGTTTCCCAAAATCAAGAATGCTCTTAATATTGGATGATAAAATTGAAATGCATATAACAACATACAAAACCTGAGGAAGTCAGATTTTATAGTATAAAGTGAAAAAATTATGATACCTCTTGAAGGGCTTGTAAAGCTTCAGCTTGCCAGCGAGTGATTTCAGGGGCCAGGTAGTTGCTTATCTCCCTCACCTGTTCAATCTCTAATTAACGTTACAATATACAAAAACTATCAGAAAATTTATTTAATTTATCTTAATACACGGTGTGACAGCACCACAAGATTCCACCAGGTTATTATTGATTATAAAGTAGTACTTCTAAAGATTCAGAAGCTCAAAAGTTGAGCTGAAAGTTGATAACTTTTTCTGATGATAAGATACTCATTAGTTCCTAACACTTCTTACTATAAGTTTAGTGTACTTTATCTTAACTCAAATACTCAAATTCAATGTGTAGTGCACAAGATACTACTTATTAAACAATCATCAACTCAAAAGTTTGACAGTTCCAATGCAAAGAAGACGATTCATCTAAAATAGATCATAGATGTATTAGAATGTGTTTATTTTTACAAAATATTTGAGATATGCAATATATTTCTTGTCAAATGTAATTAACTGGAACCTTAATCACAAAAAACACTGTATATAACATTCCTTTTTGAAAGATGCAAGCCAATTAATAGAGTACACGGAAAAAACTACACATAGTGACATAGTAGACACTTAAGTACAATAGTTGTTCATTATCTGAAATTAAATTGCAGTTAAAAAACAATGTATGTATCAGTCATCACATCTTTCAAAAGTTTGAGATTCTTAGAAGAATTGAAACTAAATTGCAGTTAATCAGTCGATTATAAAAAAGTACATTGCATGCAACACTTCTGTTGTTAAACAAACATTCAATATGAAATAGTGAAAAGATAACGATTATTAGGAAAAAAAATACTTCAGCTGGCAAGATAGAGTATGTTATTCCTAGACAATCTGAACATGTTCTGAATCTTTGTAGTTATAACAATATTGTTCAATAAACAAAACGTCAAATACAATTTTAGAAAACATGTTGGCACTTCTTGATATGAAGATGAGGGGAGGTCAGTGGGCATGATGGGAACATTATCATTGTTCAAAATAATTGTAGCTTGATTGCTGTGAAGTTATGTAATTGCTGGGAAATTGGAATCTGATGGAATGTTGCGTATTTTGGTTTTTTGTTATGCTAGTTGATTGATAGATGGAATCATGGAATATGTCATTAAAACATATATTTAAGTAGGTTTTGTTCGGTAGGAAACTTGGTAATACCGCGCAAAACAAACCAAAAGAAATTCCTCATAGCAAGGCTAGTGAAAGCTGGTATGCCAAAGAAGGAAAGTGTAGATGTTGCGACTTTTGTTCATGAAGAGTGGTGTGTTAGATGGCTATATTTCTCAGCATAAACTGGGCATGTTACTTCTGGTGCTGGTTTATAAAGATTTTGGTAATGAAGGAAGCAAATTGTGGATGATCCTTGAATAAAAGAACGATTGCTATGAAATTGAAGCAGTCAGTTGGTACTCAATAAAATCAAAATGAAAGAGTGGAAGTTCATATCAAAATTAATGCAAATAATGAGAAGTGACTGAGAGGTTGAGCCATTTCTGTGAAGAGGTTCTAGAATGTGTAAGCTATGAGCCAGGAAGGTCAAAGTAAGCAATGTCATAATTAAGGAAACCATGGAATGCTTGAGTAAGATGATGTACTTGTCTGAAATGCTGGAGTAAGATGATTAAGTTGTCTCAGACGCTGTGTGTAGTGTGCTTCAAGCATTATTAGCATCTTGATTGGGTTGCCAAGTTTGAGTCACGTAAGTGATATAATAATTAAAGGAAACAATGGTGGAATGCTTGAGTAAGATGTTGTGGTTGTGTCTGTGTGTAGTTGAAGTTTCTGAGTCAAGTAAGCAATATCATAATTTAAGTATCTTGATTAGATTGTGATACACTCATAAGCCATATCCAAGTTTTGTTTAAATAAAAAATGCATTCGACGTTCGAAGAAAAGCTAGTTGGTAAACAATCAACTTTATATAACATTAGAAAAATCATGGTTTTGCCAGATTCTCAAAATTGTAGTGTTCACATTGATGAAAGACACAAGAATTTCATACTAATCCAAATTATTAATGATTGTCGCTAATCATAATATGTCCCAAACACCATCTTATAGCTTTATATAGTCTAATAGAGTGTACCCTAAATTTCTTACCTTACATGTCCTGTTTGGACCTGTTAAAGTTAATAAATCACTAATTACACAGTTGCAGATAAGCAGGAATGTTTTATGTTACTATGTTAGTATTTAATAAATTTATAATAAGCAGTTCATGGGGGAGGATATATTGTTTCTAACTATATTTAGAGAAAACTAGAATCCTGATCTTTGTGTTTTATATTCACTAAGGTTATATATTGCTCTGTAGAAGTTAAACTAGGTTTCAAGAAATTCATATTATAGATGAATGAATATTAATCAGGATTTGTATATAGATAAGATAGAGAGTTGAAGACGTACTTCTACATCCTGCATTACTATTAGACTTCATGTTTTTTTCTTAATTCAGATTCGATCAATCTTAACGGGTAAACCAAAACTGTCAAAATCTATTTCCTTCAATGTGCGCAGCATACATACAAACAGTCAACATAAGTAGATAGATAAAGACATCTCACAGTTCGAATGAAGGGAGCAGCAGGAATGAGAAGATTGACCGTCTTTTGCAAACGCCTAATCTCCCGAAGCGCCTGAGTCCCAGGCTTAAACCGATGGGGCCTCTGCTTTTCTCCAGTTCCAGAACCTAAACCCCAAATCACTTTCAATTCATCAAAACCAAAACACAGATTCACACACACTTCCACAACACAAATCAAAATGTATACAAACACCCACCCCCTGCATCCTTCCTAGGGCTTTTCCTCGGCTGTCAAATTCAAAAACAAACCAAAAACAACAAAAATCACACCGCATCATCAATTATCCAAAACTTACAAACTACAAATTACATAAACAGAACTTCAAATAGAAACAAAATAGTAGTAGAAAGTACATACAGTGTTCGTTGAAGTAGATGCTCTACCTGCACATTGAGAAAGGGGGAAAATTAGGGTTTGAAAATTGAAAAGTGAAAACAGAAACTGCATCATCAAGCATTAGAGATCGAAACTCACCATCTTTTCTACTGCCCCAACTTCGTTTAGCAGGGTGTTTGGTTCTCGCCATTGTTGAATTGATGCAATCGGAATGAAGACGTTGGTCGGAATATTCTGATTTCGAAATAAACTGACCTCTGTGTGTTTGTTTCCCCGCTCAGTTTAATATGGTTTCGGGTACGGATATTTCGTTCCGGGTCCAACTTGTTATTCAGTCTCATTAGTCCGTAATCAAGTTATCTAGTTTTGGTTTTCTGAGAGTTAAGTGTTATTTGTTTTGTTTTGAGAGAAACATACGTAGTCTGCGGATCACATCTGCAGCAGAAAATATGAATCAAACGTCTGTTGTCTGCAAAAAGGAAAAACTGTTTATTTTTTTAATATATACAGCTAAAATATTCTGTAGTTTAACTAAACCTATTTTTTAAACTTTGAAAATTACTTAACATTAATATTATATTAATATACAATATTAATATATTATATTAATATTATATATTAATACAATATATAATATTAATATATAATATTAATATATAATATATTAACACTAATATAATATCTCTTTGAGCCGCTCTTTGGGTTCAATCTCTTGGGTCAATACGACAAAATCACATCTCCGACCACTAGCCGTTACCTCACCACCTCTGCCGCTACCGATTGATATGGCTTTCAACCTCGCTTTCATTTCCTTCCCCCACACCCTGCCAAAGCCATCATTTTGCCGCCAATGAGCATCAACAAGATTGCAGAATCAAAACAGTTGGTGTTGACGGTGGCGGCAGTATAGGTATGGTTGTTGCGGTTTTTCATTGGTTACTAACGTTTGCGACCGATGATGGCTATGTTTGTGTCACGGAGTAGACATTGATGATGACGAGCTGTTGTCGCTCAAAGGGGGAGGCGGCGGAGGGGGAGGCGGCGGAGGGGGAGGCGGCGCGATGGAGGGGAAGGCGGCGCGAAGGAGGTGGGTTGCGGGCTCGGAGGTGGGCGGTGGTTTATGGCTGAAGGAGGTGGGCTGAAGAGTTTGAAGGATAATTGAAGGTTTTTAGGGTTGGGGGATTAAAGGAGAAGCGAAAAGAGGTTGAGAAGTTGTAAGTTCACATCTTCTCCACGCAGACATCATGAAGACGTTTTTTAATGAAACGTCTTTCAAAAATCAAACACTCTGCGCACTCAAAAGCTCTTCCCGCGTTTGCGTGTGCGCAAATGAAGAGGTGGGAAAGAGCTTTTAAAGAAAAACGAACAACACCTTAGGGTATTGAATAACTATACAAAATAAGTATGTATAATTGGTTTTCGGGTTATTTAGTTTTAGTATGTATAATTGGTTTTCGGGTTATTTGGTTTTGGGTGTGGTGAAGTTGGTTTTAATTAGTAATCGGGTTACAATAAAGTTGTAGATGGTGTTTGAGATTTAGACTAGTTATACTTGAATTCAATGTCTTGTACAATTCATAGTTTCATACATTGTTGGCTTTTAAATGATCGTAGGGACAACTAACAAAGGACAAATGTCGAATGAAACTTTTAAGAAATTTGGACGTCGATGAAAGCAGTGCGCTTGTAGAATGATCATCGGACCCTACTGTAAAATCGTCAATTCAAATGAATTTTCTGTGAAACCGCTAGAATACAAGTTGAAAAGATAGTGTCGAGTCATGTATTAACTAAACCATAAGTGATTAACTAAACCAAACCACAAATGACTATACATGATGCTTAAATGCACTTTGATCTATAAACTCCTTATACTTAAAAATAATATAATAAGACTAGTATCATTTTTTTAACAGCTAACGTACAAACTCTCTAATATCACTATCTACTACGAGACTTGAACCATCAATCAGTTGAGGAAGGAGATATTATCCTACGCACCTTGACATGAATGAGAAATGAGGGGAAATGACAATTTTTGGGGTGGTTGAAGAAACATGAGTGGTTAATGGAGGGAATGTATAATGGGGGAGTGGGGTCGGAAGATACGCTAAAAACTATATAAAGTAATTTAGCTTTACCATTTAATTTAAACGATTGAGATTAAATGTATGGGTAGTTACTTTATAATTCGAAGATCATAAGCATTTTTATGGTGGTTACATGCACTGCCATTGGTTATATATATATGTATGTATGTGTGTATATATATGTATATGTATGTATATGTGTGTATATATATATAGGAGGGATCAAGAGAAAATCACTATTTTATAAGAAACCAAGAAAACTATTATCAACCAATTAGATTTTTTCTTTTTTCTTTAATTACAAGGTTATTATAGTAAATTGATCATCTCAAATTTAGAAACTATCTAAACTTATGCTCTGTTTCACATTCTCAAAAAGGTCCCTCTCTCTCGTGTTTCATTAATGAAAAACTACGATCATCATAGAAAATATTATTTTCTTCGACCACTTCAGTCCTTAAACCTACGCTCCTCAAGATTCATTTCTTCTTGTTAATGTGATCACCAACAGAGATAGATTGAAGATATTATGTTTGATTTTAAGAGAAAAAATGGATATGAGAAATTTGAGGACTTACAAAGATAGTTTCTAATGCATCAGGTAAGTAGTAGACAAATAAGAAACGATTGTGTGTTGTTTAAAGTTTGAGTTTATGTGCACTTATGAAAATTCTTCAATAATATCGGTTTTTTCAAATTCATTTGTAATATCTCACTTGTAATCTCATATCTTAAGTAAAACTTTATATTCAACGGTGAGTTACAATCAATCAAGTAAATGACAGTTCTTTTATGGTAATGTCAAGATGAAGGTGACGACAATGATAATGATAATGAATATGGTTACGTATATGTAACTAAGATGAAGATAAAAATGATGATGAATCTGATGAAAAATAAGTATTCAAGTAGTATACATATATGTATCCAGGTTACATGTATATAACCTCATCAGATACATATATCTACCTTGATATGTTTTTTTTGTGTACTGGAAAGTTAAATGTATTAATGAAAATAAAGATGAAGATGAAGATGGAATTTATTGGGATACACAAGAATTTTAGAAGTTGATGAATTAATAAAGATGATGAAAAAAATATGAAGATACGTCAAAGTTGCATCTACATAACAAATAATAGATCTGTTTTGTAAAAGTGATCACAAATCGAGAAGAGTGTATGTGAGAAAAGCAGTCATATATCAACCACGGTTTTTATGAGAAAATGAAGGAGAAATAACTGAAGAGGAAACTAAATCATGTAACTTTTGTTATCTTACGTTTTATTATTATTTTTCATCTTATCTTTGTTAAGTTATATATATATATATATATATATATATATATATATATATATATATATGTAAGCACATTTACATATGTGATTATACGTATGTAAGCAGATTAACATAAAATATACATACTTACATATATGTAAGCATGCTTACATACGTAATGATATTGTAGACATGCTTAAATATATGTAAGCAGATATGTAAACATGTTTACGTATACGTAAGCAAGAACGCAATTGACACAAATCTACAGAAAGTTATGTCTACTCTTCTAACATATTCTTGGTTTTTTAGATGAATTAATTTGATTTTTACTAAATATAATATTGTGTTTGATTTTATAGAAAGAGAAAGAAAAAAAGAAAGATTTTAAGGGATTTAGTTGTTTCCAAAATATAAAAGTAATAATATACCCAATATACCCATGAATCATTTAATTAAATCAACAATCTATTGAAAATTTACAAATTTATCATTGTTTAATATCAACCATTGATTGATTTTGATCAATGATTTACTTGGTTTTCTTATAAATAGAGGTTTTCTTAAGAACTCTCATATATATATATATATATATACACACATATATATTATATATATATATATATATATTCACAATTCATAATTCATAAAACATTATTATGTTCCACCACAACTATCGATTGACGTATACATCAATAACTTATTTTATATATATATATATATATATATATATATATTATATATAATATATATATATATATAATATATATATATATAAAATAAGTTATTGATGTATACGTCAATCGATAGTTGTGGTGGAACATAATAATGTTTTTATGAATTATGAATTGTGAATATATATATATATATATATATATAAATAAATATATATGTATATATATATACATATATATACGTGTATATATATATAATAATAATAAGTTATTGATGTATACGTCAATCGATGAAACTTTGAAACACACAAGTTGTAGTGGAACATAATAATGTTTTTATGAATTATGAATTGTAAATTGTAAATTTATAGACATATTAGTAGTTATTTTATATCAAATCAATTAATAAAATGTGAATTGTGAAAATTGTCATTCTTTTTTATTTGCAATTATTGTCATCATCTATCTGAATTGTGAAGTCTGTCACTCTTTCTTGTCTGCAGCTATTGTTATACTCTACTTTTATGTTCTAATTTTTTAATATTTTTTTTATTGTATACAAAGTAAAACTTAATCACAATAATATATAACTAAAATTAACATTATTATAAAAATAAAATTACATTTCATAAACACAAAAAAAATCTATTGATACGAGTCTTCAGGGGGGGTCTTGATATGAAGGTACCCACATATGATTATTATGTTTAAATTTTTACATAACTTGTGCATAATCTGCAATCATGTCCATGCATATAACATGTTTACGATCAATAAATCTACACATAAGAATCGTTCCATTTAACCTTGCCACGTTCTCAGAGGTGAGAACCTATAAAGACTCAGGAATGCGAGTAACATATGTACCACTACAAATACGTCTACTATTCTTTATCCCCGTGCAACTAGTAAAATAATCAGCAAACATATATGTCAGGTTGGACGACCTCATGTTAATCACACGAAATTAAAAAAACAAATCCTTCTTAGTCACCCCAACAATGGTCATCCTACGTCGAGCTATAGTATGACCAATAACGCGATGAAGACATCTATACAACAGATCGTTTATTCTTGTAGCTTTCATTTTATTATTAGGCACATATTAACCCTCACCAATTTCTTGATAAACATTGTATCATTATAATCTTCAGTAAATTACGTAAGACCATTCAAAAAATCAGATTAATAGGTCTCCTGAACTGTATATAAACCTGTCAAAACACCAAACTAGGCGAAGAAAAATTACGTGGCACCCCCGAGCACGAAACTGATAACATATTCATCACTGTTAAAAAACAAAAATATAAGTTCAATGACACTAAACTATATATAATCTAATTAGATTAGCAGATCTATAGTTATGGCTGATCGAGTCGAAATTAAACGTGAAGAAAAATTCCAAACAAAGCTCTCAATATTGCGGGCATGTAATGGAAAAAATCTTCTCCGTCGCTTGTTCGTCATGTTACGAGCACGGGTAAATTCCCTGACGTCCCGTAACAAGCTTCAAGATATCCTCGGTGAAACTGAAGCCAATAGTGATTCGAAACATGAACCAACACCCTATCTTGACGTGAGCTTAAAGTCATTACCTGAAATAATTACAATTAGTAACAATAGAAAATATATTTAATTAAAATTTATACTAATAATAACAATCTAATATTAATTAATACTAATAAATTTTAAAAAAATTAACAAGAAGAAGGGGATGAAGTGTTAACTAAATGTGGTGAATGGATGATTGATTGTTTGATATGAAGATTAATTTGGTGTTGAAATGTTGTGAATGTGATGGTAAAATCAAGTGTAATGAAGGGAGATTGGGTGGGTGGATATGTTATTAATGGAAATAAGAAAGAAGAAAACGATCGTTTGTACAGCAGTAAACGAATGTTTGTAAGTAAGAAAACTACCGTTTAACGACCGTTTATAACTGAGTACACAACCGTTTATTTCTAAGTAAACGCCCATTTACAACAACTTGTCAATTCAATGGTATATGAAAGATAGACACCCTTTTGTATTTCCTAACAACCACCCCACCATCATCATATGTGATATGTCCACCAAAATCACCACCATTATTCTTCGTAGTGGCCACCACCTCTAGATATGGTTAAAAAACAAATCAAACCTAACATCAATTTGTTTAGATTAGTTTGGTATATACACATCAAAATTCAAACAACACACAAAATGGAAAAAATAGGTGATTAAATATCTAGAACACACAAGTACACACAAATTGATTACAAATCTGAAATCACCCATGGCACGAACACCTTCGAACTCACATAAATAAAAGAGGGGAATGGGAGAGCTAATCACAACTGTTAAACCATACTTTGGTTAATAAAATAATCTTTGTGATTTGTCTTTATTGCCTATTTTATGATTTGTTTAGTGATATTTTAACAATTTGTTTAATGAATTAAGAGTAAAATTGGATTTTAATAATTCAAATTATGACATATTGTTCGATAATAACCTATACTATTATTATGATTGTTAATAATTCAAACTTTTAATTTTATTGTCAGTGACAATCCTAGTAGCATAATTATCATCAATTTACATTTGATTTCAATTCATTTTTTGTATGTCTCATTATTCATTCACAACCATCACCGTGAGCAAAATTAAGTAGAAATTAATGTTATCAATAAAGAATTATGTTATTAGAATATCCTTGGCAACATAAATAAAAGTTAAAATTATTATCAACCAAATTGATTGTATGAATTATTATCTACCAATATATTATAGTTTAGATTATTAAAATTTAATCTGCTATTTAAAATTATTTTATTTGAATTTGATAATCGTATTGAGTTCACTTCACCTTGGAAATAAATAAAAAACAACATTTGATATTTTTGTTCTAAAACATCAATATTAGTTCATTCTGGGTCTAAAATTATCTTTGTTAGTTGGATTATATATCCAACCGGAGTTATGAATTAGTCAAGTTAAGTCTCAGATTTTTTACTTTGGACGCGAGATAAAGTAGGTGGGTGTATGATAGTAACTACTAAAAATGGCCTCGGATTTTTATTTGCCTAGAAGTTCTTGTGGACCTAGGAATTTTTTTATGAGTGTTGGAAAATTTTAAGAGTCGGTTTTTAATGTCTAATTATTAAACATATTTTGCATGGGACATGTCACATAATAAAAAGATTAAACTAAATTAAATTTTAAATGCATAATGAAAACGAATTAGTCATCATTAGAAATGCATAATAAAATAGAAAAATCCAACTGTGCTCTACAAACCCTAGTCATGAAAATATCTAAATAAAAATTCATAAGCATTTGTTTTCAGTATTACAATAAAACTACTACTTAAATTTTCATCACCAATCTAATTACGTTATCTATACATATATTTTTAATTTGTATAAAAATAGTGAATAATCAAGTTATCATCAATAAAAATATTCAAACAACAAGTTTCTAACTGATAATCAAATAATCAAACAAACTATCAAATGATAAAGTAAAATTAGGGAAAAAGTTTAGAAAGAAATCCCTAAATCGAAGATTTAGGAGTTGTTTAGAGTCAAATTTAAGAAGGGCCACAGAACCATTAACATATCACTGATAATATTAACCGTTAACATATCACTGATATGATATCAGCAATCAAATAAATTAACCGGTCAATTATTATTATTTATTTTGTTAATTGTTTAGTGGTCGAGGCTAATAATTAACCAAACAAACAAAGTATTCATGAACTTACAATATTATAAGTGATATTGTAAATTAACCGGTTAATTTGTGTATACCTGTTAATTTCATGAATAATGTCTGTCGGGTATACCCGTCCGGTGTCTATTCGGCACTTTGGCCAAATCTTTTTGCCGTTATCTTTTTTCGACTAAATATTGTTAATGTCTAGCAGACTCTTTTCCAATAGTGGCTACGGTTCAAAAGAGAATACAAGTCTAATTGTCGAATCATTCGAGTAGGATGTTAGAACAATGACCGAATAAGAGGAATATTGGAACTAAAGAAACTTAAAGATAGTATAATATAATTAATAATAAATATAATATAACTAAAATAACAAAAAAAATTGTTTCAGGTGTATAGTCAGGTAAATAGGTATGTTTAATTGGGTAAACGAGACGGGTAAGTAGGTGTGCTTAATTAGGCAAACCGGATGTGTAAACAGGTATACATGTTATCGCATACCTGAAACCTGTGAAAATAATTAAAAGTAATCTCATACTAGGTCTTATACCATATACCCGTCCCAAATGTCTCGGGTTTTGGGTGTTCTCATCAGGTTTGTGATTGACTGTCATCACTATTTTTTAAGGGTTGGTTGTAGGGCTACAAATTAACCGAGCGTTCAACAAACAGTTCGTAAACCGTTCAGCGAGAAGTTTGTTTGTGTGCGTTTGTTTAATAAATGAAAGAACACGAGCAAGAAAATTATATCATTTAGTTAACGCACAAGCATGAACACATGCCGTGCTATGTTCGTGAACGTTCGCCAATATGTTTGCTAATATGTTCGCTTATGTTCACTAATGTCTGTTCGTGAACGTTTGATAATGTAATTATTTATGTTTTTAATGTTTTTATTTATGTTTATAATAGTTATGTCAAGTATTTATTAGGTATTTATGTTAAATACTCGTTTGCTTTTGTTTGTGTTCGGTAATTGGTCATGAAGGATTCATGAAGATATTTATTTTCTTAATAAACAAACAGAAACAAGAAATACATTAAGTAAGTATTTGTGAACAACCAACACTAGTTTTGGTGTATCATCACAGCCACAGAGCAACCAAAACGAAGGGTCTAAAAAGAACATATGGCCATCATCATCGATAAACAGTTCCAACCAACAATATCAACAACATCAGATCACCAACCAAAGCACCATCCACATCACCAATTAATAATCGCAAGAAACCAGATCTAAAATAACCCTAAAGGATTTTAGAGACAAAGAGAGGCGAAACGACGACAAAGGTGGTTGCACCACCAAAAACGCCACCACAATCGTTGGAGAGCCACAACTATGAACGGCATAGCCGGAGGAGACATTCAGCGGAAAAAAATGTGTTCCCCTCGGCTGGTAATAGGTAGGTGGCCCCGCCACCGTCAAGGTGCTCTATATGTCACATGTCATCTTTTTGCAACCATTTTAACACGTGTCACTAGCTACCATAACAATTTACCCATTTAATCATCATATTAAATGCTAATCATAAAAGTTATATCATTTTCAAAATATAAAATATATTTATTAATACATAAAAACATGTTATTTGTTAAAACATAATTTTCTTAAAAAAACAAAATTTTATGAAAATGAAGGTTTTTTTTACAAAGAATTTAAAAAAAGGAAATTGTTTATAAATCAGGTTTTGAAAGTACAGGAAGTTTAAGAAACAATTTTTTTATAAAGCTAAAGTTTTTTAAATACACAAGTTTGAAAAACATTGTTATTATTTTATCAGAAAAAATAGTTAATCATACGAAATTTCAATCGTATTTATCTGAAAATATTATTTTATAATTGCTAAATATTAATTAATAATTGTTAATTTAATATCTTAATTCAACGTGTGTTGTAAACGGGTTGTTAAACTAGTTATACACACACATATATATATATTCAAAACTAATTTTTTAACAAATAAGCTACTACACAAATATTCTTTAATAAATAAAATTTAGCTTTTCATATATGGATGTTTGCGGTCACTTATAAATTCTAAGCAACAACATATAAACTTCTTTTGGATTTTAAATAGTGTAGATTTTTAAATTTAAAAGACAAAAAAGAACATTTTCTACGTGTCTTGAAGATGTAAAAACAACCTCTTCTATAATATATGTAGAATAAAACAATGTATATCATATCATGAAACGAATCACACCCCGCTTCTAGACCTATATAAAGCAAGAGATAAGTCAAGAATAAAAATATCTAATTTAATACAATTTTGATAAATGCACAAGCAATACTCAGTCAATCAACTTAATTTTTAAAACGCTTTGATTATACACATAATTTAGAAGGGATGAAGCCATTTATTTTTCATATAACATAAACTTGCTTTTACTGATCTGGTTTTTAGTGTAATGTTTAAATAGCTAAGCATTGCTCTATCGGTCAATAAACCAATTGTATAGCCCCGAACATATTCAAATATTTACATAAAGCTACATTATATAATATATAAATAACTTCGGTGACACGTGGATACTTCTGCTAAAATCTAATTGTTTTATTTCTCGTATATTGGTCTTATTAAATGAAAAAAAATTAAATAATTAAACTTAACAGTTATATATTTATCGTATATATATTTTTATTCTTATAATTTATTAAAACATACTAAATTATAAGTCTTCAATTATATATTATCTTAAAATATAATGTTATAATTCTTAATTTTCATTATATGTTATAATTTACTAATTAAGTAGCATTCATCGTCTCTTATTTCACTGTTAACCAATGACACATAACATACCAAATATTCATAATTCAAGTATATCTTATTTTAAAATATAATTTTATAATTTTAAAGTCACTATATGTTATAATTTTCTAGGTAATATTCATTATTTCTTATTTCATGTTAACTAGGGATTCATAACATAGAAAATACTCATATTCATATTCATAAAAAATTAATAGCTTTTACATATCAAATTTCTACTCTAGTTTAGAAAGAGGGACTCTCTCTCTCTCTCTCTCTCTATAGAGTCACAGTTATCTTCTTCACTATATAAACCATGTGTTACCCCTCTTTTATTCATTGCTACACCCACACACACCCTCACTCTCTCAACAATGTCTTCCTCTGAATTCCAATCACTTCCTCATATAAAGGCTTTGTGTTTGCTTTCACATCCAATTTATTTCACTCAATCTCCGCTAGTGAAACTCTCCACAACGTTTAATGTAGCGAGGATCCACACAAACGCGCTTTAAAGAAAGATTGTACTGCTCTTCTGTTAAACATAGTTGTCGCGTTCGATAATTTTCATCTCTCTCATGGTTCTCTCTTAATTATGTTTAGTGTTCTTCCGGTGCTTTAATGCCTGATGGCAGCATTATCCAAACCGGGGATACAATGACAATGCACGGTTTATAGTTTTTTACAAATCTTGTAATAAATGCTACTAGAAAGTGAGAATCTGGATTGGTTCACCGTCATTGTATCCTCCGGTTTGAATTAAGCTGTCATCTGGCATTAACGTACCGAAAGAACACCAAACGTCTGTGATAACCATAAGAGTACAAAATGAATTTTAACACAGTATGTGTATTCAAATGGAATGAGCAGTAAAATCTTTCTTCAAAGCACATTCGTGTCGGTTTTTGGTTTTAATATTTTCTTCAAACAATTAGTATTATTGTATTAAATAAATTTAAATAATTACTTAGCCTTGAACCTTTTTACAAGACCATAAGTACTCTTTTATGAAAAAAGAACTTATATTTGAAAAGAGAAGAATATGTATCTAATAATACTTACTCCTCGAATGATGTATATGCCATTATGTTATGTATAAATCAAAAAGGTTTCCAAAGTCAAATTCTTGGTAAATTTCATAACAAACAAAACCATTTTTTGTAAGGTTTTTTCTTGGTAAATTCGGATTCGGATTCGGTCCTTCGGATAGTGTTTTTCAAAAGTTTCGGATATTCGGATATCCAATTATCTGAAAACTAAAAATTATTTTTCTATTTTTAAAAATTTTCAGATATATTTTTACTTTAGATTGAGATTGTATATTGTGACTTTCATGACATGAGTTGGTATTTTATATTATTTTTATAATATTATATGTCTAATTATTGTAAATAAACTAATAAATAAAAAATGAAATTCGGATAGTGAAAATCACTATCCGTATCCGTATCGTAATTTTCGGATACGGATACAGATAGTGATTTTTACTATCCGAAATTTTTGGATATTCGACTTTAAACACCCCTACTTCTTTGGTCCTCCAATGTTCCTGACAATAACATCATGACTCATGAGGATCCACGCGAATGCGCATTTAAGCAAGATTTGTACGCTCAATAGGTCGATTATGATGTCACGCTAAATTATATTCGTCTCTCATGGTTTCCATGTTCTTCCGGTGCATTAGTGTCTAATGGCAGCATTGTTCTGACCGGTGGATACAATGACAATGGACAACATATCTTGTAATAAATGCTACGTGCCTACGTGAAAGAGATAGAATCTAGATTGGTTCATTGTCATTGTATCACCTGGTCTAGACAAGGCTATTGTTAGGTATTAACGCACCTGAAGAACGCCAGAAGTCTGTGAGAACCATGAGATCGAGTACGAAAGGAATATAACGCTACGTTGTATTCAACCGAATAAGTAGAACAATCTTTCTTCAAAGTGCATTTGTGTGAGGTTCCGTTTTTTATCCCACGGATGCTGAAAGCTAGCGAATTCCAGCAAACCCGTATATCTCCAGTCATGACGTTCTTGGTTGTAGCTTTATGAATAAATACACAACGATTTTTGAAGAAGTAACGATGACGAAATGCACCCCTTTTTAATAGTCTTTTGATGATTTTGTTGCTTGTTGCGATGTTCATTGGAAATGTATCAGCATAATTTGTTGAAATATATGAAATATTTCAATTCAATGTCAAGTAGTTTAGTTTTATAAATTGATGATTAGTTTTCTTATAACTTTGTTCTTGTGATCATTTGTATAATTGGGTTGGATACCATGAGATGATTGGATGTGTGAGATGGACCGGGTTCAAATTGGGCTTGTAGTATTTACAAATATCAGATTATCTTTTTGTCTACTAATCTTGTTCTTTGACAATTTTTTTCTCTCTTTGATGGTTTGTTTTAGATCTTATACTTCTGGAGTTAGATTGTTTGTATCTTTCATCTTCTGGTTGTAAACTTCGTTTAAGAAAAATTAGAGTATATAAGTTTCTAGTTTTGTGACAGAATTGCTAAAATACATTTGTGTTTCATTAGAATTTTGCTGAATTTAACTTTATATAGGTTTTTTCTCCTATAAAAATACCTTTTCTGTTGGATCTATAGGATTCTTCGTTGACGAAAACTACTTTTGGTGTAATAATGTTAAAGAAAAATGAACATGATCAGATTCAATGAAAAATGTTAAAGGAAAAACTTATATAAATATTTATAAATGTTAAAATTAAGAAAACCAATTGTATACAAATTGTATATATCTACAAAAGTACTATTTTAACAAATAGTCAGAACATAAATACTTTTTATAAACAAAAGTTAGCTTTTTATAGGAGTTTGTGGTAATTTAATTATAAAATCTACAAAGGACTGTACATTATAGGTTTATAAGTGTTAGTGTGGTTTCTACTTTCTACATGTAAAAACGTATGAACGTCTTAAAGACTTTAAATAGTGCAATATATAAATTATAGAATGAAAAAAAAGACATTTATTACGTGAATTGAAGATGTATTGCATATTCCTTATCAGTGTGTATTAGTGCAACAACCATCACATGTATGCACCTAAATTTCTTTCACACTTTATAAAAGAACGAGATTTGAAGCTAAGAATATATTTTTAATGTAAGTCATGCAATAAAATTTGATATCTTGTGATGATAAGGTTATGAATTTTAAGCATTCAGAAACAATTTTTTATAAACATATGGTAAGACTATGTAAATCAGATCGTAAAACAATCCTACATTTCTTAGGATCTAGGTAAGGTTGTAAGTTCGAGCCTTACCGGCAACAAAATTGCTCTTAATTAGTCTGGTTCTATCACATTGGGTCTTTAGGTAGTAAGTTTTCTTCGAAATTGGTGGTTTGTAAGCTTGAGTTACCCAATGTTGTATGTGCTCGCAAGTGTCTGGAGTGTCGTTTTGCCATTGGAGTACTCAGGATAGCGGGTTTTATTAGTTGGCCGCTAAAAAGACTAATTTGATAATGCACATTTAATATTTCGTCAATCAATTCTACTTTTATAATGCTTTGATTAACTTTTATCTTTACTACTATATAATACATAACATTTAGTGTTGACAGAACCGGCCGGTTGATAGCGAGTTGCTGGTTGACTCGGGAACCGGGAGTGTTAATCGAATCAGAAATTCAGAACTTCCCCTGTTCCGTCAATAATTCTAGATCTAGACTTTGATCAGTAGATTCAGCGTCATTCTTCTATCAATGTCTCCATACAACTTGGATTGAACAAGCAGACTTCAATTATTCCCGATCTGGACTTGCGACAACATGAACATGTTTGGTGAGAGAACGTAGTTGTTGCAATGGTGAAAGGTAAATCTAATATAGAACAATCTTAAAATAATAAAATTAAGATGAAGGATCTGTGCAGATGCATAGATGAGAAGAAAATTTCAAACCCTAACCTTGATAATGTACATATTTAAAACATTATAATCAAACTTGTTAAAGTGGGCCACTCAAGGTGAAACACCTGATGTTTTTTCAGCCCAATAATTAGCATAATAATTGGGCTGCGGGCATATGTTTCAATTTTTATAATTTAATTATATATATTCTAATTATTAAGTTTTATGTACAACTTCTTTTGCATATAGTATAACTATCTAATTTTTTAATTTTTTTTTCAACTCAATACTTTTACATATTTTTACAATTTAACTCTTACACTTTTTCCTTTTCAGTTTTGTTCCCCTGTATTTTTTTTCATCTCTTATAAGTTTTTGTTTTAATTTCGGTTAAAATTTTAAGAGTTGCATGTCGTAACGTTCATGTGTGCTTCAACATTGTTACGCATATTTTCTCCCCTATTAACGGCCCCGTGACAACTTATGGGTCTAGATTGATTTAGTTATTGTTTTTAATGTTTTACGTTTCACGTAAGTGGTTTAACGTTTTACATCTACTTTCTATTCGGTTTTATTTTTTCATATTTTTTTTAATACGAGTTTTTCCAGTGTTTGTGATCCCTGATAGTGGTATTTGACACGGTTATACGCCCCCATCGCAACACGGGGGCTTCTATTAGTTGATTGTATTTATGTAATTATATATATATATATATATATATATATATAGTAAGGCCCCGACCCCGGAGACCTCACAGTTAGTCATTCACAACATTTTCATACATTAAACATTATAAATTTACAGGCTTAAGCAGCAAAATTATTTTAACAAAAGCCATTCATTTCATTAAAATACTGTTGTTGAGCAATACACTATTGTTTAATCGAATACAAAAGAATTGTTTAATTGCATTACAAAACAACAACAATCATAAACATGAATGGATGTCAGTCTTTCCTTGCCGAGTAGCTTCACCCTCATGCCATCCTCAGCAATGTTTACCTGCCAACTGAAAATGTATAAAAGTCAGCGTTGTTGAGTGAGTTCTAGTTTTAAAAGTAATAAAATACTTTCTGTAGGTGTACATATGAAAATACTCATTTTTTGAAAACTTCATCTCTTTATATGCGAGCACACATTAACTATACAATTAGATAATGCTTTTCTCTTTACCGTATGCCTTGTTTACTCTGTATTCTTTTATCTTTATCTTTCACTATCTATGTGGACCAATGAGCAATACCCTAAACTATGTGCGCGGGGGAAACAATGCTGGGCCCTCTATTCCCTCAAGGGGCTCTAAATACTGTATACAAGGCTGACCCAGTCACCTAGGGTATGCTGCAAAGGTTCACCAATCTCAACTGACTGGCCCCGTGTGCATCATAGGGTAGATAACCCGCATCGCAGTTGAGCTAACGACCTCATGGTCGTGCACCTCCTATAAGCTTGCAAGACTTGTTAACATTTTAAATTAGATTCCACTTCTCTTCTTCATTGCTCTTTCACTTTATTATTAGTAATACTTACGTTACGATAATAAATACACCACGTAAGTCACATACTAATAGTAATAATAATAACAAGAATAATTGTAACACTCGAATATTTATTATTTTGAAGCCGGTGGCGAAAGAAAAGAAAATAAAGTCCAAAAGTCGAGGGACCAAACCTGCCAACGAAGAAAAAATTGGGAAATGTGGTGACATATGTAGGGAGAGGGCAGCCCACTCTCCCCACACTTACATTTCAGCTCACAAAGAGGAGAATAGAAGAAAGAAGGGAAAAAGAGGAAAGAGTGTTGGTTCGGGTCGGTTCGGGTCGCCAAAATCGTCGTGAAGCAAGCCGAATCAAAGCTCTGTTTGTGCTCATTTAGGTGAGTTCTAGGACCCCTCTTTTACTTGTTTTCAAACGATTTGGGGCTGGAAAACATCTGAAATCGAGTTTTTCGTATGTGTGTAAGTTGACCCGTTTGTGTATGTGTATGCATATGTATGACGTGATTGTGACTTGATTTCTTGCTTGTTGTGCTTGAATGATGTTATGGTATGCATCCCTAAGGTTTAGGATGGTCGATTTAGGCTTAAAATGGGTTTAGATGAGTTTGGAGGCCGAAAACCCTCGCTGCAGTCGGTTGAACTGCATTCTGCATCAGTTAGGGCTAGGCGACCGACTGGAGGCCGAATGGAGGCCATACGGCGGATTAGGGTGCGATTGGGGTCCATTCGCACGATTGGGGTTCATTCGCACGATTGAAGGGCCAGTCGCATGGGGGTCATGCGACTGAAGGTCCATTCGCACGACTGGATGTTCATTCGCATAGGTGTTCATCCGTATTAGTTCAATCGCATGATGTTCAGTCGCATGAAGGCCATGCGACTGAAGGGTGTCCATACGCCCGAATAGGGCTGTTGAACCCGAGGAAGGTGTAGATTGACTTCTGACTTTTGGGGGAAAGTGCAGATGTAAGTATCGATGTAAAGGTTCCCATAAGAGTTTTTAAGATGACGATCGAGGTCTTAGAGACATGTTGGGCATGATGAGGGTGATGATGTTGTACATTATGTATGTATGATGTTGCCATGTATGATGTGATGTTGATGCATGTTTATGTTCCTTAATGTGATGTATAATATCTTTCCTGTGGCTTTACTTGTTATGATGAATGAACGAAGTATTATGTAACGTAAAGTGAAAGATAAAGAAAAGAACATGATGAACGAATGAAACGTCTTGCACACATCGGATACGGGGTCCTTCTTGGTGATTGACCCTAAATGTAGAACCTCTACCGCTCACCCCTAGTACTGTGGCATACGTTTAGCTGTCATTCGTTGACTTCGGCCCAGTAGCTAAGACTGATGGTTACTCCTAGTACCGTGGCATACGTTTAGCTGTCATTCGTTGACTTCGGCCCGGTAGCTATGACTAACCAGGGTGTAGCGCATGGTATTGTTTGGATGATGTCCGATGCGCAAGTAAGGTAATGGAAGAACAAATGAACGAATGAAGAAGATAATAATGATATTATCTATGTGTACGTATGATGTGTGATCATGTAAAAGTAGAACGGTTTTTATAAAGTAAAGTATGTTTTATTTATAAAACTAGAACTCACTCAGCAACGCTGACTTTGATGTGTTTCCAGTTGGCAGGTAATGATTGCTGAGGATGGCACGGACGACTACTCAGCCTTTTTGGGATGACATTCTTTTGATTAATGTTTTTGCATTGTAATGCGAACAACTATTTTTGTAATGAATTTTGTATTAGTTTGCAAAAGCATTTACATGGAATGAAATTTGTTTTAGTTAGTTTCCGCTGCGATTCATTAAATACAAATGTAATTATACGTTTTATGTGCGATGAGAACCCGCTGTAAGCGTCCCGGGAACGGGGCTTACAAGTTGGTATCAGAGCCAAAGTTTAAGTGAAATGGGTAAATTTTCAAATAAAACCTAATCTTAAACTGAGAATTGACGAAAGGAAGGGATGCCAATCTGAGTAGCTGCGTGCCATCAGGTATTTTTGTAAAGTTACCGGTTTTATGTGCGCATGGTATGTGTTATGTGTTATAGTAGGTTTAAATACTGATGTAGTCAGGACAGGTAATACTTGGGGTATGAAGAGTAAAGTAAGTGGCTAATCACAACTGGCCACTGTAATTAGGGACTTACTATACTTGACATAAACTGAGTTGTTTTCTTGAATGACCGTGTTGGTGTTTGAATCTTTCAGTGTGCGTGTGATGGCCGGAGGTAGATCTTCGAAAGCTTCTAGGGGTGGAGGTCACGGTGTTGAACCGCGACCCAAGAGAGGGAGACCCAGAGTTGAGAGGGTGTTCATGAAGAACCAGAGACCCCTCATCCGGAGGGTGGCGACGAAGCGCCAATCTGAGAGCCTAAGTAAAGGAGGCTGTTGTAGAAGAAGTCCATCAGGTCATGCAGACAATCTTACCGTCTGTGGTGACTGAAGTTATTAAGGCTGTACGAGAAGGGGAAAGAAAAGAAAGAAACAGATCATCTGGAGGAAGGGAACAGCCAGAGCCGGAAACGGTTCTGTCTGATGATGAAGAGGAAGAAGAAGAGCCTGTGCCAGAGGCAGTGCGAGGATGTAACTATGGGGCATTTATGAGATGCAAGCCCCCTACTTTGTGATGGAAATGGCACCGCTGCAGGCGCTCACGGTGGGTGAGGGAAATGGAAGCTGTTCTCGATATCAGCGAGTGCCGAGAGGACCAAAAGGTGAAGTTTGCTACCCACTCTTTGGTGGATTCAGCTCTGTGCTGGGGGACAACATTGTCCAACTGAGGTAGTAGGGCCATTGGGAAAATGAAATGGCCTGAGCTGAGAAGGTTGGTGATTGAGGAATTTGTCCTCATCGGGAAATGGATAAGTGGAAAGGGAGTTTCTGCAGTTGGAGGCTGGAACCATGACACACAGCAGTATACCACCAAGTTTAATGAAATGGCACGACTTGTGCCTGATCAGGTGACGCCTCTGTCTCGGAAAATCAAGAGGTATATTCAGGGTTACCGGTGGATGTTCGCCGGCATATGATCGCCGCCGGCCAAGCACGTTTAGGTCGGCAGTTGATTTGGCAGGGAGGCCGTATGATGAGCGGGAGGTGGTGGTGACTGAAGTAAGTAAGAAGGGTGGTGGTGATCGGAACTGGAACGGAAACGGTTTGGTCGGGGTGATGCCCCGATGGGTAACAAAAAGGCACGGGTGGATGAACGCCGTGTGGTCACATCAAGTGCGGGGTCGAAAAGGTGTGGCAAGTGTGGAAGGGAGCACAGCGGGGAATGTAGGTTCGGGTCAAACTTGTGCTTCAAGTGGGGAAGACAGGGCATATGGCGAAGGATTGCATGTCGAGCAAATGTTTTAACTGTGGGGAAACTGGTCATATGAGCAGAGATTGTAAGAAGTCGAGGACTGAGGGTTCAGGGGTGAAGAAGACGGGAAGTGATGGACCGAGGGCGAGCGCCAGGCGTTCACCATGACACAGGAGGAGGATAGGACGGACCCCGACGTTGTGTCCGGTACGTTTCTAGTGAACCAGACTTTAGCTTCTGTGTTATTTGATTGGGTGCTAGTAAGAGTTTTATTTCTTCTGCTTTCTGTGCTAAGCTGCCTATTAGTAGTAGACGTGTTGATGCGCCCTTTGATGTAGAAACTGCCATAGGTAAGTCTACCAGGATTTCTGAGATGATAGAGAATGTGATGTGGAACTTGAGGGTCATAAGTTTCCTGTTAGACCGTTTGTGATGACCTTGGGTGGTTTCGATTTGTTCTTGGGATGGATTGGTGGCAGACTTTGAGGCGAACATGTGTGTCGCAAGAAGATGATCCGGTTGACAGCGCCTGACGAAAGTTTGGTAACGGTTTATGGTGAACGGGTTACTACAATCCCGAAGGTGATCTCATGGGCGGTGGCGGGAAAGTGTATGAGGCGTGGATGTAGTGCTACTTGGACTATGTAAAAGATGTGGATACACCAACACCACAACTAGCCGATGTACCGGTTGTGTGTGACTTTCCAGACGTGTTCCCAGAAGACTTATCAGGAGTGCCACCTGACAGAGAAATTGAATTTCAGATTGATCTGATACCGGGTGCCCAACCTGTTGCCAAGGCACCGTATCGATTGGCTCCACCGAGATGAAAGAGTTGATGGAGCAGTTGCGAGAGCTGCTTGATAAGGGGTTCATTAGACCGATATCTCTCCTGGGGTGCTCCGGTCCTATTGTAAAGAAGAAGGATGGTAGTATGAGGATGTGCATTGACTACCGCGAATGAACAAGTTGACAGTGAAGAACCGCTACCCCTTACCGAGGATAGATGATTTGTTCGATCAGCTTCAAGGTGCTAGTTGGTTCTTGAGGATAGATCTTTGATCTGGTTATCATCAGTTGAAGGTGAAGGAGCAAGATATCCCTAAAAAAGCTTTCCGTACGCGCTATGGTCATTACGAATTTCTGGTCATGTCCTTTGGTTTGACCAACGCGCCACAGCTTTTATGGATCTGATGAACCGTGTGTGCGGCCTATGTTGGATAAATCAGTGATTGTGTTTATTGATGATATCCTGATTTATTCGAAGAACGAGATTGAGCATGCCGGTCACATTCGAGAGGTTCTAGAGACGTTGAGAAGGGAGAAATTGTATGCTAAATTCCAAGTGCGCATTTTGGTTGCGTGAAGTGCAGTTTTTGGGTCATGTGGTGAACCCTGATGGGATTATGGTTGACCCGGCGAAGGTGGAGGTTATGCAATGGAAGTCACCAAAGGCGCCATCCGAGATCCGTAGTTTCTTGGCTTGGCGGGCTACTATAGAAGATTCATCCAAGACTTCTCTAAGATTGCTTCTCCACTAACTAAGTTGACCCGAAAGGATGTGAAGTTTGTATGGGGTCAAGCTCAAGAGAAGGCGTTCGAAGAGCTGAAGGCAAGACTGACTCGAGCTCCGTGTTCTGTCATTACCCGATGGAAGTGAAGATCTAGTGGTTTATTCTGATGCTTCCTACTCGGGGTGGGGTGTGTGTTAATGCAGAAAGGGAAGGTTATAGCCTATGCATCTCGACAGTTAAAGGTTCATGAGGTCAATTATCCTACTCATGACTTGGAGCTAGCAGCCGTGGTCTTTGCGTTGAGATCTGGAGGCACTATCTCTACGGGACGAAGTGCACCATATTCACCGATCATAAAAGCTTGAAGTATTTCTTCGAGCAAAAGGATCTGAACATGAGGCAGAGGAGATGGTTGGAACTTATAAAGGATTATGATTGCGAGATCCATTACCATCCAGGCAAAGCTAATGTGGTGGCGGATGCCCTTAGCCGAAAAAGAGGGCCCAAGCCGATTCGGGTGAAAGCTTATCAATTAATCATGACCTCGGATGTGATGAAGCAAGTTAAGGAGTTTCAAGATGAGGCATTGAAGGAAGATCATCTTAACTCGGAAAGAATGAGAGGTCTGGTTGGGGAATGGGTTGAAAACACACTCGGTGTTAGAACTCGATTCGGTCGTGTATGGATTCCTCGTTTTGGGGATCTAGGGTGAAGATAATGGATGAAGCCCACAAGACTCGATACTCCATTCATCCTGGTGCCACGAAAATGTACCATGACATGAAGAAAGATTATTGGTGGCCGGGTATGAAGCGTGACGTGGTGGAGTATGTGAGTAAGTGCCTTACTTGCTTACAGGTGAAGGCAAAGCATCAAAAGCCGTATGGGAAGATACAACCTTGGATATACCAGAATGGAAATGGGAGCACATCACCATGGACTTCATTACGAAGCTGCCACGTACCCCGAAAGGTTATGATGCCATATGGGTGATAGTTTATCGTTTGACGAAGAGCGCTCATTTTCTACCGATCCGCGAGACGTATTCATCTGAGAGGTTGGCTGATCTGTTCATCAAGGAAATTGTAGCTCGTCATGGTGTGCCGGTGTCTATTGTGTCTGATCGTGACACTCGGTTTACATCTAAATTTTGGAAGAAATTCCACGACGCTATGGGACGAGGTTACATATTAGCACGCTTATCATCCCCAGACTGATGGTCAGTCAGAAAGGACCATTCAGACACTGGAAGACATGCTCCGGGCGTGTGTGATCGATTTTGGTGGAAGTTGGGACCACCACTTACCGTTAGCCGAATTCATACAAAAACAGCTATCATGCTAGTATTGGTATGCCACATATGAGATGCTATACGGTAGGAGATGTAGAACACCCGTTTGTTGGGGTGATATTGGTCAGAAGGAATTGGGGAGCGTCGAGGTAATCGAGGCTACGACAGAGAAGCTTGAAAAGATTAAAGCCTTTATGAAGGCAGCCAAAGATAGACAGAAGTCGTATGCCGATAAGCGACGTAGGCCAATTGAGTTCCAGGTGGGTGACCGGTTATGTTGAAGGTCTCACCTTGGAAGGGTATTATCAGATTCAGAAAGCGGGGCAAGTTGAGCCCAAGATATATAGGCCCTTTCCGAATCGTTGCTCGAGTAGGAGAGGTGGCCTATAGATTGGAGTTGCCGGATGAGTTAAGTGGATTCACCCGACATTCCATGTATCTCATCTGAAAGTGTATAGCTGATGAAGACATGATTGTTCCATTGGAGATATCGAAGTAGATGAACGGCTCATTATGTGGAGCAACCAGTGGCAATCATCGATCGTAAAGAAAAGAGGCTAAGGAATAAAGTGGTTCCTCTTGTGCGTGTACAGTGGAAGCACAGGAAGGGATCCGAGTCAACGTGGGAGACTGAAGAAGAAATGAGACAGCATTATCCACGTTTGTTCGACGAATAACAGGTTTCGGGGACGAACCTATTTAGGGGGGTGGACTTGTAACACCCGAATATTTATTATTTTGAAGCCGGTGGCGAAAGAAAAAAAAATAAAGTCCAAAAGTCGAGGGACCAAACCCGCCAACGAAGAAAAAAAATTAGGAAATGTGGTGACATATGTAGGGAGAGGGCAGCCCACTCTCCCCACACTACATTTCAGCTCACAAAGAGAGAATAGAGAGAAAGAAGGGAAAAAAGGAAAGAGTGTTGGTTCGGGTCGGTTCGGGTCGCCAAAAATCGTCGTGAAGCAAGCCGAATCGAAGCTCTTGTTGTTGTGCTCGTTTAGGTGAGTTCTAGGACCCCTCTTTTACTTGTTTTCAAACGATTTGGGGCTGGAAAACATCTGAAATCGAGTTTTTCGTATGTGTGTAAGTTGACCCGTTTGTGTATGTGTATGCATATGTATGACGCGATTGTGACTTGATTTCTTGCTTGTTTGTGCTTGAATGATGTATGGTATGCATCCCTAAGGTTTAGGATGGTCGATTTAGGCTTAAAATGGGTTTAGATGAGTTTGGAGGCCGAAAACCCTCGGCTGCAGTCGGGTTGAACTGCATTCTGCATCAGTTAGGGCTAGGCGACCGACTGGAGGCCGAATGGAGGCCATACGGCCGATTAGGGTGCGATTGGGGTCCATTCGCACGATTGGGGTTCATTCGCACGATTGAAGGGCCAGTCGTATGGGGTCATGCGACTGAAGGTCCATTCGCACGACTGGATGTTCATTCGCATAGGTGTTCATCCGTATTAGTTCAATCGCATGATGTTCAGTCGCATGAAGGCCATGCGACTGAAGGGTGTCCATACGCCCGAATAGGGCTGTTGAACCCGAGGAAGGTGTAGATTGACTTCTGACTTTCGGGGAAAGTGCAGATGTAAGTGTCGATGTAAAGGTTCCATAAGAGTTTTAAGATGACGATCGAGGTCTTAGAGACCATGTTGGGCATGATGAGGGTGATGATGTTGTACATTATGTATGTATGATGTTGCCATGTATGAGTGATGTTGATGCATGTTTATGTTCCTTAATGTGATGTATAATATCTTTCCTGTGGCTTTACTTGTTATGATGAATGAACGAAGTATTATGTAACGTAAAGTGAAAGATAAAGAAAGAGGAACATGATGAACGAATGAAACGTCTTGCACACATCGGATATGGGGTCCTTCTTGGTGATTGACCCTAAATGTAGAACCTCTACCGCTCACCCCTAGTACTGTGGCATACGTTTAGCTGTCATTCGTTGACTTCGGCCCAGTAGCTAAGACTGATGGTTACTCCTAGTACCGTGGCATACGTTTAGCTGTCATTCGTTGACTTCGGCCCGGTAGCTACGACTACCGGGTGTAGTGCATGTGGTATGTTTGGGATGATGTCCGATGCGCAAGTAAGGTAATGGAAGAACGAATGAACGAATGAAGAAGATAATAATGATATTATCTATGTGTACGTATGATGTGTGATCATGTAAAAGTACGAACGGTTTTATATGAAAGTAAAGTATGTTTTATTTATAAAACTAGAACTCACTCAGCAACGCTGACTTTGATGTGTTTCCAGTTGGCAGGTAATGATTGCTGAGGATGGCACGGGCGACTACTCACCTTTTTGGGATGGCATTCTTTGATTAATGTTTTTGCATTGTAATGCGAACAAACTATTTTTGTAATGAATGTTGTATTAGTTTGCAAAAGCATTTACATGGAAATGAAAGTTTGTTTTAGTTTTCCGCTGCGATTCATTAAATACAAATGTAATTATACGTTTATGTGCGATGAGAACCCAGCTGTAAGCGTCCCGGGAACGGGGCCTTACAATAATAAGAACAATCATAAGCAATCATAATATGCATAGGACATGCATTAATAGGCCCTAGTCAAACCTCGGTCAAAACCCTAAAAGCATAGACTCCCAAAAATTCTGTAATAAATTCTAAGTGTTTAGGCGCTTTGACGCTATTTGGGCGCATGAGCCCTGCTTGGGCGTTTTATCACTATGCAGGCGCATCAGCCAACACTTAACCATTTCAACACTTAGGCGCATGAGCTATTTCAGGCGCATAGATACTATTCGGGCGTATGGTCCATTCGGACGCATGGACATTTAGGCGCATGGGGTTTGGGCGGTTGGGCATACTTAGGCGCATGGGCTATTCAGACGCATTGTGACACCCTACACATATCCCACATCGGCCGTGGACATGAGAGATTCCTGGTTCATAAGGAATGTCTGGCCTCTAACATCAACAACGCGTTTTGGGCGTATTGGTTGTGGATGAGAGGAGAACTTCACAGTTAAGCGTGCTCAGGTGGGAGCAATCCATGATGGGTGACCTCCCTGGAAAGTTTTCACCTGGAAACCAAAAGCAAATCTGTGAGCTCCTCGTGGGCAAAGCGGATAATATTATTGATGCGAGGGGCCGGGTGTTACAGATTGGTATCAGAGCCATGGTTATAGGGATTTAGGTTATTATAAATAGAATGACCTAGACTATAACTATGTACCCTTACACATGAGTCCTCTCATGTATTTTATATGCTTAGATAGGATTTTATGTGCCTTATATTTTTATACTTGATTATATGATTATATGTCTTATGTGTTTGTGCTTATACCTTGAATCTTATCAATGACACACGAACCTTAAATCATATTCTAAGGTCTTATGTGCATAAATCAAATGATTTTCAAAATGAGCTTTGAATCTTTATTCGTGGTTTTCAAGTCTCGTTAAAGTCTATATCCTATAACTTGAAACATGTAATGCTGGAAGAGTGGGATGCCTGTATCTCGAGGTGTTCTGTCTAGGCAAGGTATTCATATAAATCCAAATCAACCGATGGATCCGTTTACCTTACCTGGGAACCCTTGGGTGAGTGTCCGCTTATAGGTACGCATGTCTTCATTAAGGTTGTAGTTGACATAATACTTTGATAAGTCAACGTAATGCTTTGGTTTGTAAACCGAACGTTACACTCGAAACATCTTGTTATTTTAAATCCTTTTATCTTTGATCTTGTCTTTTTGGATCTTAAAACTCATTAGCCCATTTTTCTTAATGACCCTAAAAAGCTTTCTAATCATCTTCCCCTTGAAACCAAACTTATCTTGAAAACCTATAACAATACAACGATGCTCTCGTTCTACATTGAATCCTTAATCATAAAAAAACATAATTCTCGTATCAACATTAAACCAATAAAACTTTAAAATCTCAAAGACATAAGTAAACAAAAATCGATCATCTAGAAACCCCGTAAAAGTTGTTTCCTTAAGAAGTTCTTATAATTCCATATCCCATCCAAAAGCATCCTGAACTTATCTCCGAGTCTCGTATCACACTAATACTTAGTGCGTCCCTCATGGCAAAATCTTCTTAATCGTCTTGAACCGTCTGAAATATAAAAATCTATAAATTTAAATTCTAATTTAATCTGGTACCCTTTGCCAAGAAGCACATAAAATCATAAATTACGAAACTTAACAAACTTAAACTTAGTAAAACATCATTAAACACATTGAATATAAACGTTCCAAGTGACATTTGCGAATGTGAAATGAAATCTAGGTCTCCTCATCTCCTTGAAGTTAGTCCCCTTGTGATTATATTTCGGGACGAAATTTCTTAAAATATGGGAGACTATAACATCTGCTATTTTTGTAAATTGTAAACCTGAACCCTTATGTCAATTCTACAAAATAAACACATAAATCAAACTACATCATTCTTTATGGTGATAAAAAACATGAAAGTGTTAACTTTGTGATTTAAATTCACATTTATCTTCCATATAAAAATTATAAACTTATGAGGCTCTATATACATATTATACGAGGTTCTAATTATTATTAGACTTTAAAACTTCTATGAGAATTATAAGGATAAATAAATACACAAAGACTATTATCTTTAACCATCTTAATAATCTCATATTCCATATTTAGCAAGATTTATAAATCTTATAATGTTTATAAATGGATAAACAGAATAATTATATAGAATTTGGGTTATGTAAAGATTATAGAGTTATTTTAAATTAATAGTTTCACTTACATAACTAGAATTAAATTGTAAAATTCCTTATAAAAATAAATAGGCTATAAAGATTTTTATAAAGTAAAATAAGCAAGTTATATAAACTATTGGAGTAATATTAAGTTTGGGGTCAAAGTTGCCATTTATTAAACATTGTTTTAAAGTTTTGACATAAAATTATAACTAAAGATAAACGAGGGACCAAAAGTGTAATTTCCCCAAACTAAACATCACCCCCCGTATTTCCGGCGTGTGCTCCGGCCAAGTTCCAGCCAAGCTCCGGCCACTCCAAAACCTCCAAACCTTGTCGATTCCCAATCTAAAACCATTTTCGAATCAACCTGGACACGTTTCGAGCATAATTACACTATTAAATCGAAGTTAAAGTGTCGGTTATCACTCATTCGAATGGGTAACCGAAGCCCCCTTAAACTCATAGCCGTTCGAGCCTTAAAGTTTAATAATAACTCAATTAATGTAACCTGATCAAACTTCTACCTATTACTAATCAATTTTTGTATTCAATTTCACTTGGCAAACACAATTTCAACGCAAACAATGTCCATCTTCATCGACAACCTGTAGCATAGCCGTTGTCTATCTTCTCGGTTCCATTACTCAAAATTGATAGAGGGCAATCGATTATCATCGTCATACGAAGCTTTCCAAGTGTTCAATCGAATCAAACCATCAAGAATCATTTCCGTTTGATTAACTCCACAAGCGCACCTATTCTTATTCTCCTTTGCTAACTAAACAAAATCAATCGAGGTAATTAAACACATCTACATGCTTGGTTTTACTTGGCGAATCAAAGCCCTAACTTTAATTTCATTAACAATTTCGAATTCATGTTCAATTGGATTCAATTTGAATCTAGGGTTTATGTTGAATTTGGGGTGTTTGAGTAATTAATGTTTAAAACATTTTAAAGTGGACATCTTAACACAAATGGGCTTTAGTCCGACTGGTAATCTGTGTTATTACTAGGCATGAGGTCCCGGGTTCGAACCGGGCCTTTGCCAACTTCTTATTAATTATTTTTCTTACATTTTTTTATTCAGAAAATTACTATTATACTAATTAATCTAAATGAAAATTATTTTGTTAACTGAAATATTTTAGAAATTATTAAACTAAATTTTTAAAAGGTTTTAATAACTTTTGGTTTTAAATTTAATTACTTTGTAAAGGATAACAAAGATAATAAAAATATTATTAGTTATTTTATGTAATTTAAATGTCATAAAGCTATTATGGTTCAAATGTATATTATTTTTAAAAGATTATATATCTATATGTTAAATAGATAATTACTAAATAGTTATTTAAATAATCATTTAAATAATTAGTTATTCAACTATTCATTTAATCATGTTATATAAATTACTTAATAAGGTTATTACTTAAAATTTTAATTAGGTTCTTCAAACTTATAAATAATACAACTTTTTATTATACTTTATTCTTATTTTAAGGCTTGATATTATAATACTTTGAAATAAATCATATACAAGCTCAAAACTTTATATAATGATTTTAGATAAATTCAAGATCATTTAAAATAATATTCAGTTAATTATCTTTATCAAATTTTAAGTAATTAATTATTAAATTTAATTATTTCTTTTCACACCTCATATCTAATTTTTAAATTCTTACTTTCAATTGATTAATTCCAACTTTAATTAATCAAAATATAATCAAGTGCTTTATTTTATTTTATTAGATTTAGTTATTTAAACCCTCAAATTCAATTGAAACCCTAGTTCATATTTTTCGTTAATCTTACCTTTAAACTTAACCTTGGAATATATATACTTTAGGTATCTTGTAAAGGAACTCGTTGGAACGTCATTTAATTCTTATTACCACCTTATACACTTAAACATCAAGTGAGTTCTTCATGCCCCTTTTTACTTTATTTCACACCTTTTGGGGTGAAACATGTTAGCTTTATCAACTTACACTTGTAACTTACACTTGAACATATTGATACTTTGTAAATGCACATGTAATTCATCTTATCTTTTGTCATGGTTATTTGAGTTATTGTAAGTCTTATATGAGATACATATTTTGTTTACAATCATTAAATATTGCTAGCCTGGCGACGTCTTAGATCTTTGGGCCTGACAAGCCTATTTGGTGCTAAAGTCGATGTATTGTCGACTCCTGATGACGTATGCTTGTTCATCATGGGAACCAAATACACTAAGCCAATCTTATATACTTGTAATCAAGTCGAGGTTTGGTTGTAACTGTATGTGTTCTATAGCTAACTCATAACCATGGACATGAATTGCTACTTGTAACCCTTTTACATATATATATATATGTAAGCGTGTGTTTAAACCATGGGAACTCACCAACTTTATAGTTGACCTTTTATTTTTATCATGTTTCAGGTTTTCTCCTTGATGATCTTCTTGTGCTCATATAGGACTTGGACCTAGACTAATTGAAAGACTTATGTTTTTTTTGTTGTATCTTGGTTGTTATGTTGTTCTTTTATTTGTCTTGTAATGTTTATTGAATAATGATATTTAATAATATTTCAACTTAAATTGTTCCATGTGCTATGAGCAATCGTCTTCCATTCGTCCGCCCCGATGATTCCGCCGTCGATCGGGGTGTGACACGCATGGGCACTATTGGGGCGCATGACCCTACACTTAGTCATCCGATTACAAATTCTAGGCGCATGAACCACTATTCAGGCGCATGAGTTACACTTAAACATTTTTAAGGCAATTCCAGGCACATGAGCCTTATTTAGGCGCATGAACCTTCTGCTCAACATATTTCTAGGATATTTCTGAACCCAAACATCAAGCCTAATTGTTCTAAGCTTACCAAGGCTATTCTAAGCATGAACAACTTATAAGCATCTAAGGAACATCATCAACATGCATAATACATACGGGTATACATACATAAACATTGCAAAATCATTTTAATACATTTTCAGCCCCAAGAAGAGTTTAAAACAAGTAAAACCGGGGTCTAGAACTCACCTAGTGTAACTTTGGGTGTATCTTCTTTCTAACCCGTTTGCAAATGAGTTCGAACACCTAGAAACCACAAAACACACACACACACAAGCACATAAGCATATACCCGAGACAAAACCCAACACAAACACTTAAAAACTTCGAATTCTTACCTTGAATTCAACCTTTTCTTCTTCTTCTTCAAACCAAAAGTTTCTGCTCTCACTCTCTCAAAAACCGTGTGGAAAGGTGATGTGAAAAGAGGGTGGACGACCATGCCCACCTTTACACCAACTTCTTTGTACTTTTGTCCTTTTTTTATATTTTTAACCCTTCAACTTGGGTTTATTGATGTTTCCTTCTTTTATTCTTCATTTTTTATTCTTCTTTTAAAAGAATAATCGGGGTTACATATATACATACATATATATATATATATATAATATATATATATATATATATATATATATATATATATAATATATATATATATATATTATAGTGTTATCCGGTTTAACCGGTCTGATAGGTCCAACCAGTGAAATTAGACGTCCGATCCGCTTTCAAAAATATTGCTAAATTCCTTCTCCTCTAACATTTTGTTCCATTTTTTCCCCTCTTCGAGAGACTATTCCAAGTTTTTTAATATCCATTCAACGCATTTAATCATATGAACCTTCTTCACTCTTCTTCATTACCTTCAATTGAATCATCCGGCGGGGAGCAACTGGAGTGGCTTAGTATATCGCCACTTCATGGCGGGGTGGGATGAAATATTATACAATTCAAAAACGTGTCAACAGTTTTAAATTGTAATTGGTCGTCAAAGTTAGAGAACCCTTATTTTCATTCCAACATGCCCTTTGGTGTTAATTATATTTGCAAGTGAAAATTTTCTAATATTATTTAAAATTCAAAATTACTATTACTTATATTTTATTTTCCTTCTATATCTTTTAAGATATATTATTTTTTAAATTTTAAATATACTATTACGAGATTCTGAATTTATGTTGTGACCTAAGTTTCACTCAAAATGAATACATGTTGAATATAATGTATTGTTATAATATTACAATAATTAACACAATATTAGTGTTATAACCTTAAGAACTTTAAAAAGAAACACTAGAAGCTTGATGCGGTGTTACCATAAGTGTGAGCTTACATGACACGACAAACCTGACGCTCACATTAGTATTACATATGTACTCGTTGGAAACTTGTTGGAATTTCAAACAAAAATCCTTTTCTCAAAAATTATTGTCGAAAAATTAACAACTTTTTGGTAGATGTCTAATAATATTTACTCGAACAATGCATATTTATATTAAGTATAAATCAAAGAAAAAATGGGAAATGCATTTGATAATGTATTTAACTAGTACTACTTCCCGCGTTTCACAGCGGTGTCATTATCCGCGGTTGTATATTCTTGAATGTTGATATAATAAGAGTGTTAAAATTTGTATTGTGAAAATAAAAACTGTTAATAATAAAACAAAATGTTAGATGATAAAAATGTGAAAAAATAAAAAAATCTAAAAAAATTATGGAAGAACTAAAAAACAAATTTAAAAAAGGTCAACAAAACATTTACTAATAAAAATAACTGAAAATAAAATTTAAAATTGTGTGAAAGAAAAAAATAAGAAAAAGAAATAAAAAAAATAAAACCATGATAGGGGGTGTTGCTAATTAAGGATCAAAGTTGGGTTGCTAAGTGAGGAGACATGCATTTTATACATGGCAAATAAAAAAAGAGAAAGAAAGAAAGAAGTATACGAACAATCCATCAACAAATATCAGTTGCGGGATAACGTTTTTATTTAGTGTATTCGAATATAAGGGTTTATTTAGTGTAATCGAATATAGTAATATGTTAACTAACAACTAACATTAACGGTGAAGTTATTTGTACATTCAACGAAACATATACAAAATGCTATAAACATATGCACAGACAAGCATGTTGTGTGTTAATACAACAAAAGGACGTCATGAGAATATGGATAGAATTAAACGCATTAGATTGATATATTTGCAATTTAAAAGACATCATGTTGCTACGTTAAAAATTATATTGCAATCTATAAAACATGACTTTATAAATACAGTTATGTTTTTTTAAATCATTGTTGTATTCTTCTTATTTAAAAAGAAAAAAGATGAGCATGATGTAGAAGGTAACAACCATCTCTCCTAATCCTTTTAAGCTACTAAAAATATAAAAAATTAAATAACTAAAAAACAAAAAGAAATCAGAATAACCAAAAGATTAGCTAGCTAATTTGAACTCGAACTGCGGCGTGGACTATAAGCGACCTGATTGTCAACCACTGAACAAAAGTGTCAACTTTGTTAAACTGTTATTTTGTTATTATTATGTAGAGAAAATATTATTAATCAAAAGCTATTACCCAAGATGCATCACCACTTGTACAACAACCATTAAATGTTGTATGCTCCTGTAGATCAACTTGCAATTTTATATATACAAATTTTCTCGAAACAAACTATTATAATATAATAATAGATAAAAGTGCAACAAGTGGTAACGCAACTAAAAACCAAAAGTGAAATTTTTGGTAGCATCTAAAAATAACATAAAAAACCATCTACCATACGTACTTTTTAATCCAATGTTTTTTGTTATCATATAACCAAAAACCATCGGTTCTCACCTCCCAAATGCAATCTTTATTAGACCCCCCGATACAATCTACGCTACCAGCGTCAAAAACTGTAACATCTTTTTCTATTGACCTCTTTTTGAAATGACAGTAGTAAATCTGCTCGATAGCTGCAGGGATCGTAGCCTCCTGACCCGGTTGAAGTACAATATCGTCAAAATAATTGGTCAATTGATTCACACCAAAACTTGAGATTTTTAAAATCTTTGTCTTTGATGTGGAGGGTGTACTCGGGGCGAGCTGCCGAAGGTGACGATGGGGTGGCTAGGCACCAAGATGGTGCCACAAGAAAGAGAAACAAAGCAAGGGATGCCATGAACTTGTTCATTGTTTTTAATTTTATTTTAACGTTTAAGTTTGATGTTAGGTATATATAGAGATGGAACTCTATTCGTATATTGAAAATGAATGAATAAGATTTTGTGGCTTTATTTTGTGATTAATTAGTTGTTTAGGTGGTATAATGAATTTGTTGACGCGTTTAAAAGGTCTCATAACGATTATATCTTATGTAATTAATATGATGACATATTATGTAAGTGGTGATTTTGGGTTAAATAATAAATATAATGATATCTTGTGTAGTTTATCAAATCATTACCTATTCGGTTTAAAATAAAATTGATAATTTATGAGTCTTAATATAATCAATAAAATTTGCAGGTGTCGGTAATTTAGAAAAACATATATCAAGATATAGAATGTAAACTATTATACTATATTTATAGCTTAATTATTTTCCATAAACATATATTACTTATAGGGTTATGGAATTAAATCATTTAACGTTTACTGATGTTTCCCCGAAAATCAAATTTATCACTAATTACTATATATTATATCTATATGGTTTTAAAAGGAAGATGAATAGTAGCAGCCACCTCAATACCGACTGGATATATACATTTTCGTTTCTGTCTTTACTCAGGTGGTGTGCGTTGGTGAAATGGTAAGTTCTGTTTATCTTGTTACTGTTAATGACAAACATTATGAATAGTAATCTATTTTATCTAATGATTTTATTTAGTAAAAGAAAGTGTTTTTTGCTATTTGTTATTTTCTTGATCCATGTTTTTGTCGTGTGTTCTTTTTTTAAATATTCTTATATCATTTTCTTTTAAAAGAGTATCATACTAATTTAAACATTCAAATTAATTTCTTTCTTATTAAAAATCAATTTTATTAGTTGTTATATTTTCTCTTTCATCTTGATCTTCTTAAAATCAAAAAATCTTTTTAAAAGTAGAAGTAATAAAAAAACTAAATTTTTATATAACATAAAAATTACCTAAAACACTAAACTTTTTTGAAACAAAACATTTTTTACTTTTTTAAAAGAAAGTTATAAAAAGGTGAAATTTTCTATAGACAGTCTTATTAAAACAACCGAAATAATTACAAACCAGAGTTTTTAATAACCAAGATTTTATAACAAATAATTTTTTATAAAAAAAACTTAAAATGGATGTTTTAAAATAAAATATTAAGATAATAGAGTTAAAAAAATAGTGTAATTGTTTTATTTTTGAACTATTACGTATATATAATTTTAATCATATCTTATATATAGTAACTCTTTGTGTTTATTGCTAACTGTAATCGTTTAATGAATGAGTTTTCTATCTATCTATTTATTTAACTATCTATCTATCTATAATAAAAAACTAAGATAAGACGTGACATAATTATAAGCCTCTTCATACTAATTTTCTAATTCTCTCTATTTTTAATAATCGTATTGAATACTAATAATATTACTCATATTATTTTCAAATGAAAACAATGTATAATAGAATATATTAAAAAACCTATATTTAATAAAAACACACTTTTTAAAATAAAAGTTTTATAAATCTATGTATCTACGTATACTAATTGTTGGGACCTGGTATTTGAACGAAATACCGAATGATTAACGTGTAAACCAAACCAAATAGTATGGAATCCTATTTGATTGGCGATCCAATCAGTGAGAACGCACGTAGAATCAATAAAGTATTGAATCAAACGTTAAGAATCGATTAAGAATTAATCTACATCGTTCGATGAACTTGGAGTATCAACTTGGAGGTTTCTGGACGGCTAGGGTACTTCTGGACTTGAAATAGAATGAATGCTTACGTTTTCCACGAATTGGGTTGTATTTATAGGTTAGTATTGTTCATTCGCGCGACTGAACCATTAGTACAGTTCAGTTGTGCGATTGAACCATGCGGTTGATTCATCCGCACGACTGAGTGTTCAGTCGTACGACTGAGTCAATCTTATGTTACAATCATACGACTGATCCAGTCTCCTGGTTCAGTCGTGCGACTGAGTCATTCGTATGAAGTTATTCATGTGTATGGACTATTTAGGCGCATGGACACTTAGTCGCATGGCCATTCGGACGCATGACCACTGTTGGGGCGCATGGTCCAATCGGACGCATTAGAACTTCACTTCACCAAGTTTGAGTGCATTCAACATTATAACTTTATGCATAACACTTCAAACAGTCACAAACCTAATTAACCAATTCAACATCGACTCATTAATGAAATATTAAACGTTAGAAATAACAAACAATCAATATCATTTCATTAATCATTCTAACCATTACATCAGAATCAGACAAACAAGATCTATTACATTCATATCATGATCTAGGGACATACATGTACCAACAAACTCCCCCTTGGACCTAGATCCCTCTAATTTCTTATTGTCTTCATTACCTCCTCATACTTCTTGTACTTATCCTCTTTTGTGACTCCTGTATGAATCTCAAATGCAAAACAGAGTCTTATGACATTCTGGAACTGAGGGCTTGTACTATATCCTGTGTATCATAGAACAGTGACCACTTGTATAGAGTGTAAACATCATTAGCTGACAAGTTGGTAAGGCACATTGGGTCAAATACCCTGATGGTATCCATTTGGCCCTCTTTGTTCAGGACTATGACCGCTTCTCCTGTCCTCCAATCGTAGTACCACCACTTAAAGTGTGGAGTGAAGTCCTGTGGCATTTCCCTGAGTGGGATTCTTGACATCGTGCGCGGAGGACTCCACTTCACACTATCTTTGGCTTTCCAGTAATGGCATCATCTTCAGACCTTCTGATTTACTTGTAGGCTGTTGGGGTCTGAAGTTAACCCACCTGGTATGGTACTCCTTCCTTAGGGCAGCCTCAAACCAGCCTGACATCTTTCTCGTGTCAGCATACAACAACTTCAGTTTGGCCAGCTGGTTGAGCTCAAAACCTGGTAGAGTCTTTAGATCATGTGGAAATCTAAAGTACTCTATGCCCTTCTCCCTCTTAACAGCATAAACATTAGGTCATCAAAATATGCCCATGCTATAATCCTGCCTGACACCTTATGATGTTTCTTGACTTTGTAGAGTTTGGTGTAGGCGTCCTGTTTAGGTGCAGCACGTTGGCTCTAACTTCTTCAAAAAGGCAGACCATTCAGCCTTTCGGACATCAACATCATCATTTGAGGCTTGGGCCGATCCCTCTTTCTTCTCTGACTCCTGCTCCATTTTGTCTAACACCTCAAATGTATCACTGACAAGGGATTCACCCAGATTGGGGACCACATTTCCCTCATTGTCAGCATACTGAGGGTAGTGCTCTGCAGTGACATCTTCTATCTCTATTTCATCAACGTCATTGAGCTCTTCGTCACTTGTCGGTCGCACGTTGAGCATCCTTCACAATCTCATCGGGATTTAGCTTGAAGATCTCAGCTAATTGCTCATGTGATATATCGTGAATAATTTCCCCTTCTTCAGGGTATAACTTACTGACCTTCTGACGATCCCTTGCAGATCAAGAATCATAGTTAGCTGAGTCTTGATCTGCTGAAGGGGAGCAACATCGAATTTGTCCCTTTGAAAGTTTGGATCTGCTTGTTGTAAACATTAACATGTCAAACATTAGTTAATAATCAAGACAGAAATACATTAATCTTAATATAAACATCAAATGCATAAGTTTAATACATGATTCAAGTACAAAGGCTATCAAATACATAATCATCTAATTATACTTTTATCTTGAATTGCTGGATCATCACTTGGTGAGGCAGAAGAGGAAGCTCGTTGGTCTTGATTTCTCTTTGATCTTCTTTCTTGACCCTGAGCTGAGGCTGATGCAGCTGCATCTCCTCCTTCATCATCATCATCCTCCTACCTGCTCTGTTCTTTCTTCCTCATCCCTTCATCATCATCACTCTCTTCATCTTCATCCTCATCATCATCCTCATCATCATCTACACCCTCATCACCATCTCCTTCCTTTATCTTCAGAGGCTTATCTTTAGTTCCTTTGAGCTTGAGCATGATAGGCTTTTTAGCATCCTCCAACTCCTCAATATTCTTTTCTGATATGACTCTGTGCTCTTGGAGTTGGGTAATCTCTTCACTCTGAGCAGCCATTTGCTTTGCTTGCTGCTCAATTAGCTGAGCCTGCTGAGAGATCTGCTGGGACTGTTCAGCTGTGAGATCTGCCAACTGACGAATCTGCACAGTCTTCTCGTCATTGGCTGCTAACAAGTGCATCACCATACGGTTCAGCGCTGATAGCTGTTCCTCTACTCAATGGGAGGTAGAGATGATCCATATAGGTGGTGGGATGTGATGATGGCCCGCTGGGTGGCCAGTGGTAGTAGTGGTGGCAGTAGTGAAGATTGGGTTAGGTCTAGATGATAGTGGTGGTGATGTAGGTGTGAATGATATAGTGGTGGATGGGATATATGTAGTGGTAGGGGGTGTGGGAAAGGTAGTGGTTGCTGTGGAGGTGATCGGGTGGTGGCTGTGGTTGTAGAGGTGGTTATGGTGGAGGCTGAGGTAGTGGGTGGTATGGTAGATGTAGTGGGTGCTATGGTGGTGATAAAGCTGAGCCGTCTCTTCTTCTTCTTCTTCCCATGGGGCTGAGCCATCCTCTTCTTCCTCGACCCAGTCGAGGTGGATGCTCCCCCTAGGATACGGCTGGATGGCTCTGGAGCATAGGTCGGGTCAGCGACAGTCTCTCCAGATCCACTGGGGCGTTCACCAACCGCCCAGAGTCCATGTTCTGTGGGAACGACTTTGCTTCCCACAGTCCTAGTCAGTGGCTCCTCGTCTGACTCTCTTCCTCCTCACCAGGTATAATGTCCTGGTGAAACCCGGCTGACTCAGCTATGTCTCCCATGGAGGCAGATACTGGAGGTATAACGTCTTGTAGCTTCACCCCCGGTGGAATGGGCATGTCATCTCCAGCATCCCCACCGTCATCATCATCAGAGTCATCGCGGGTAGAGCAATCTGCTCAACATCAGAATCACTGTCGTCGTGGTGCCACTTCCTCCTAGCTGGCACCACATAGTTCTCACAGGCCAGATGCCCAACAATCTCCTAACAGGGGGTTTTACCTGCTTCCCCCTGTATACCTTCATCTGGCCCAAGGTGGTATCATCCATCACCTCAAGCACTATAGCATCATCCTTCTCCTTTGGCAGGGAGGGGAGCTTCTGGTCTATGATCATCTGCATAAATCGGGGATACATGCAGAAGCCCTCCTTCTCTTTCCCCTCAATGTTCTCCATCAAGTAGGTGAAGATCATCCTGGAGAAGCTGAACGGATGGTTCAGCACCAATGTAACATAAGCGTTCTGGATATGGTCAGACAACTCATCAAAGCCTCCCTTTCTGATGCTATGCATTTTAGCAATACTGAGCAAGGTACTTGAACTGGAGACAGAGGTTGCTCTTGTTGAGCACCCCCGCATTGATGTCCCCAGAGTACTTGGCTCGAAGAAAACATCCTCTGACAGTAAGGGGGTGTAATTTAGTAGGACAGTGAGCATCGTCCCCCAAGTGTAACACGATCCTTAGATCATCCTCTGTGATAGCTATAGCCTCTACAAATATAGTACCTCTGATACAGTGAGGCTCAGAGGATCGATCAATAACCGCACCTTCCCAGAAGGCCTGCTGAATAGACCGATAAGGTGTACATGGAGCAGATATAGCGTGTGCAATCCTCGATCTACTAAGGAAGGTTATAATGCCCAAGAAGTCTGAAGCATTTCTGGATGTGAGATCTAGATGAGTACAAATATTGTGCTTCGTACTCATAGTCCAACGGCTGGCCATCTGTTACACAAGGAAAGTAAACATTAGTACCCATTGGTTAAGAATGTCATGAAACACTTGGACTTGAACAAACTTCTTTTATGTCATGCGAATGAGGCTGTGCGACTGGGATTCAGTCGTGCGAATGACTCCATACGTACTACTGAGTGTGCGACTGGACTCATGCGTATGTATCCTCATGCGGTTACACCAGTCGTGCGACCGAACTCATACGCATAGTTCAGTCGTGCGGTTAAGCTGTTCGCACTCTTCAGTCGTGCGACTGAAATTCATCAACCTGTCCATTCGCATGTCGTTCTGTCCGCTCAATTCAAATTTAATTTTTCACCAAGTTTGAGTTTTAGACTTCGAGTTTTGGTTCATTAGGCTCGGAATCCATTAGTTTAACATCTAAAACCTTTAATTTCATTTGTTTACGTCGTTTGGTTAGGTTATTTTGCCACATAAGTCGCGGTTTTCTAATGAGTCCAATTGTCCAGATTCAGTGTCAAATTGGATGATTGGTAGTGTTTCTGCATCGCAAAGTACCTGTAGAATCAATGCAGAAGGTCAGTATGTGAGAATCGAGGGTTTATAGTGATCAAACGAAATTTGGGCAGCGTACGTTAGTCGTGCATTGAAGGTAAATTTGAGAGTGGTGAGTCTCTGCGACCGACTCTCTCTCTATTTATACTAACCCTAAGTTTATCGTATGACTGGGATCATACGCACATTTCATTCGGGCGAAGGGCCTCAGTCGTGCGATTGGTTTAGTCGCCCCATTCAGTCGTCCGACTGGAGTTCAGTCATGCGACTTACTCATTCGTTCGCACTTAACATCCGACTTGGTCATTCGTATGGGCCATTCGGTTGGATGGTCCATACTCTGGTCCATTCGTACGAATGGCTCCCATTCGTATGATAAAATGGTTCAGTCGTACGAATGGACCATACTTATGAGATTTTCTGCATTTCTTACCATTTTACTTTAAACCCTTTTCAAACTATAGTATCAACATTATAAGCATTTGATCATCTCAGACATGATCCTTTTAACTTGAAAACTTTTGATCACCTCAGACGTGATCCTTTTAAACAATTTAGTCACCTCAGACGTGACACTGTTAAACTTTGAAAACACATGTGGCCATCTCAGACATGACCCTTTAGGTGAGTTAATCCCATACTGATTTTCATGATGTAGTCTGACGAACAGACAACCTAAAATGACTAACTAACTAGAACCTTAAACTAAATACAAAAATAGAACTTGTTTTTGACTTTTTGTGAGAGATAAATCCTAAGATAGACATCTCCTGGATTTGGTTCCAGAATAGGCAGCTTCAATTTGGTTGACCACACCTGGAACAATTCACTTTTGGAATCATACAGGCAAGTCAAATCATTTGGACTCGTTATCAAAACCTTTAGATGCTCACTTCTTGGTTTTCATCCAGAGTCTTAGCAAATTTAGGAAATCACACTGGTACTATTAGATTCCCACATTGATTTGAACTTTCAAGAATTGCAGCCACAATGATTGTCAGTATATTTGTCCTCTTAAATCCATACACAGACTTTAGACACAAACTGGTGATAGGTTTAGGTTAATTATTTCAACTGACATTTGTGGATCCCACTCTTATATGGTAATCAACATTCCTCAGGAGCTTTTGAGCGGTCTACGGGTATTTTTACAAGAAGAGACTATTCTTAGAGCTTTCAAAGAGAAGCCAATCCTCATGTTAGTGCCATCGCACAGCAGAGAGGCGGCAAACAACAATGAAGTCTAGAATATCTAGGTTATGCTTATCCTCAGGTCAGTGTCATCGCACAGCAGAGAGGCACACAACCTATCTTCTTGTTAGAGCAGCTAAATTTTCTTCTGCACAGAATGCACCGACAACATATGTCATTAGCTTGATTGCATTTGTCTTTCATTTTTTTCGTGCTTTGCTCTAATTTGGTCATCCGCACACATTTGTGGCGTTTACATGCTCATTACCCTTATTGGAATTTTGTTGATTGTGTTAACCAGTGATAAGATGACAGCCTACAGTCAGTTGAACAACTTAGTTTGATCTTGAAATCACCAGTCAGGTACTCATCATTATTGTGCTGAATCTACCGACATATCATTTGTGGTCTAGCAACCTCTAGGTCTACTTTCTTTGTGTTACCTTGTAGTTACCAGTTTTTCTATCATTTTCTTTTTATATGCTTAGACTACACAGACTTATACTTTGAATTTTGCATCTTTTCAAAATTAATTTAAAGTCCCTTTTGATTTGTTCCTGTGTACTATCATTTTCCAAAAGGTTTGAATCGGTATCACAGATACGATCTACCTTATATCGGCTATCTACTCTTTCTCCCTCGTGTTTTTTTTTGTTTTTTAATTTTAATAATGTTACTAGCTGACCTACTCTCCCCCTAAAATTCTAAAATCATACTGGATTTAATTATTTAGGATTTTAATAGACAGCTAAATACATGAATTTAATTTAAACAGAGTAAAATAAAATAGAAAATTGAAAAGAAAAATATAATTGCAAAGCATCGGACTACACATGATCATCATCTGGAATAACATCCCTTTTCTTTTTAGTGCCGTTGACCTCTAACAAATATAGAAAACGTGGTTTATCAAGGCTTTGTATAGAGGTCAGCGCGTTGAAAGTCGGTATTATTTTTACCACATCAATTAAGTTCTTTTCAAACAGTCTCTTATGAAATGGTATTTAATACCGATGTGTTTGGTCTTTGGATGTTGTACCGGATTTTTAGTTACTGCATTGCAGTAGAGTTATCAACAAAGATAGGAGTAGAAGAAACTTTAACCCGTAATCCCGCATTTGCTGTTGAATCCAGATGATTGTGAACAGCAATTTGCAGCAGCAACGTATTCGGCTTCACAGGTTGACAATGCAACCGAGGTCTGCTTCTTACACTGCCAGGTAACTAATCTCCTCCCAAAGAATTGACACCCTGCTGATGTAGACTTGTAGTTCATCTTGCAGCCCCCGTAATCCGAGTCACTATACGCCGTGAGCTCAAAGTCATCATCATGAGGATACCACAACCCAGTGTGGGTGTACCCTTCAGATAACGAAATATCCTTTTGACTCCGATCAGATGATTAACCTTAGGCTTCGCCTGATATCTAGAACATAACATATAGCATACATGATATCAGGTCTTGAGGCAGTGAGATACATGAGGGATCCAATCATTCCTCGGTACATTGTGGCATCTACCAGATCTCCATTTTCGTCAGGTGCTATATCATGATTTGTAGCAAGTGGAGTCCCAGCAGCAGAAGCATTCTCCATTCAAACCGACTGAGAATGTCTCCCACATACTTGGTCTGATGTAGAAAGATCCCATTTGGTGTCTGATCCACCTGTAACCCGAGAAAGAATTTCATCTCCCCCATAGCACTCATCTCAAACTCTTTCTTCATAACTGCTTCAAACTCTTTGCATAGTTCTTCGTTCTTTGAACCGAAAGTTATGTCATCGACATAGATTTGTATAAGCAGTAGGTCTCCATCTTTTTCTTTTATGAATAGTGTGCAGTCAATAACTCCCCTGCGAAAGCCGTGTTTCACAAATGAGTTGAGAGTTTCTCATAACAGGCCCTAGGAGCTTGATGAAGCCCGTATAAGGCCTTGTCAAGTTTGTAAACTGTCTCGATGATAAGGATCTTCAAATCCCTCGAGTTGACTCACATACACTGTCTCTCGAATTTCCCCATGAAGGAATGCACTCTTCACATCTAATTGTAGACTTTAATCTTCATATACGATGCATAGGCAAGGAAGATACGGATTGCTTCCATCCTTGCTACTGGTGCAAACACTTCATTGTAGTCAATCCCCTCGACTTGGCGAAAACCCTGAACAACCAGTCGAGCCTTGTTCTGATAATGACCCCTTGGTCATCTTCTTGCATTTCAAGACCCATTTGGTGCCAATGACCTTAGCACCTTTAGGTCTATCTACCAGAGTCCACACTCCTAACTTCTTGAACTGAAGAAGTTCTTCTTGCATGGAATTCACCTATGCCTCATCGTTTAGTGCATCACTGATGTATTTTGGCTCAAACTGTGAGACAAAACACCGATAAGCACCATCATGAATGTATCCCTTTTCCATAACAGAGGCATAATCAGCTGAGTACAGCTGATTTCGGGTTTGTACTCCTGATCTGACATCCCCAATGACATTGTCTAAGGGATGATAGACGTTTAGACGTGATCCTGGAGTAGTAGGAACAGCTACCTCAGAGCCAAGATTATGAACATTGGTTTTTGCATCTGAGGTAGAAGGAGTTTGAGGTTCCGAAGTTGAAGGTGCATCATCGTTAGATTCTTGTGGACTTTCAGGAACTAGAACCTGTTGCTCATTACTGTTCTGGTCATCTTCTTCAGCCTCATATTTAGAGGAGGAGTCACTGTCGTCGACTACTCCCCCTGACTGAGTAGATGATTCTCCTTGTGAACTCGATGAGGTTGACTCAAGAGTTGGTGTATTCAAGATATCATCCATCATTCGAGTAGCCAACTCATCATCAAAAAGAGAGATAGGGATGTTGAAGGACTTAAAGAATCCATCATAGTCGAAAAAGTAGGCGGGTCCTTTGCCAGTAGGTGGTGTGGTATATCTCTGAACATCAACATTACACCACACTTCTACTAGACCCGTTGAGTTGTTGTAATCTCTCTTGTTTGGTATGTTGTATCCTAGGAAGATTCCTTCATCAGCCTTCTCGCTGAATTTACCTTCTTGAGTCTTTTTCAGAAGTGTATACGGTGCGCCAAATGGTTCGAGACTACTCCAGATTCGGTTTACGTCTGTAGTAGCTCGTAACATGTCTTTCGTGGTGCTTGACTATCAGAACTCGATTCAGTGTATAACATGCATTAGCCACTGCCTCATTCCAGAATTGGATAGGCAATTTTGAGTCTGCAGCATTGTCCGTGCTGTCTCCATCAAGCTTCTGTTCTTTCTCTCAGCAACACCAATCATCTGAGGCGTGTATGCAGAAGTGAATTGATGCACAATTCCCTTGTCCTTGCAGTAAGCCTCCACTGATTCTTGAATTCAGTCCGTTGTCTGAGCGTACTTGTCTCACCTTTAGCTTGTAGAGAGATTCCAGTGTGGTTACTAACTCCTTGAATGACTCAAATGTTTCTGATTTGGACTTTAGAAACATTACCAAGAGAATCTTGTGTAGTCATCAGTAACCACAAAACAGTACAAGTCGCCTGCAATGCTCTTTGTACTGACTGGACCAAACAGATCCATGTGAAGAAGTTCAAGGGGAAGTTCTATTGAATGAACTTTCTTTTCCTTATGAGACTTCTTCGTCTTTTGCCTTTCTTGCAAGCTACACAAAAATCAGGAAGTTGGAAATTCTTGACATTAACTCCTCTCACAAGATCCTTTTGGATCAAGTGATTCATCTTCCGTTGATTGATGTGTCCCATTTCCTATGCCAGGAGATGGAGTCTTTCTCAGTGGCTTTTGATAGAAAGCACTGAACTTCATGGTCAGTTGTTGAAGCTGTTGAGAGATCCAACACATAAAGATCTTTATATCCTGAAGCCGTCATCAGAACTTGGTCCTCCGGAATCACGTAGTTTTCCTTCAGGACGTAACACTTCTTGTTGTCGAATATGACTTAAAACCTTTATCACAGATTTGGGAAACAAAAAGTAAGTTGTTTTGAAGTTGCTGAACGTAGTTCACCCTATCAAACTTAACTTTCTAATTTCCAACTTCTCCCTGAGCTGTGATATAACCTCCTTTGTTTCCAGCAAACGAAACATGCCCTCCTTTTAGTTGCTTGATGTTCGATAAAGAGCCCCGTTTCCTGTCATGTGCCTGGATGCGCCGCTGTCTACAATCCACGTGTTGGTTTCAACACTGTAGCGAACACCCTGCACATACAAAGTAAAACCATTAGTTTAGGTTAGGAACCCAAGCCTTTACTGGCTTGGGTTTTCCAGAGGCATCACACATCATGAATTCAACCCATTGACCCTTAGAGGGTGAGGGTAGCTTAGGTTCCTTCTTTTCATCATTACTAGACACAGAGGATGACTTCTTTTTCATAAGCCAGATTTGTGCAATGCCTGTTGTGATAAACAGTCGACTGGCTGACGGGTTGAACGTTAGGTTCGCTAGTTCTTCTAGGTGGAGTTAAAGAACTCCTCGTATAAGACCTAGGTTTTGAATTCTGAAGTTCAATCTTCTTTCTAGGTGTCTGATAATGAGGACAAAAGGAAGCAATGTGTCCACACTCTCCACAGTTAAAGCACGACCTGCTTTCGACTTTATGATTAAACTTTCTTTGTGGAGATGTGTGTGACACTCTAGTAACATCACTTAGTTTAGGTTTTGACTCTGTTTCTTTTGATGTTGTCTCCTGTTTAACAAAATTAATTGTTTTAACATTTTTAACATCTTTTTTCGTTTGGTTAACTGGTTTTTGACATGAAGCTTGTGAAAGTTTAACATTAGCAGTCCTTTTAGATTCAAATTTGACTTTGTTTGACCCGAACTCTATATTAACCTTTTCAAATTCTTTTTCCAGATTAACACAAGGAATTTTACTCTTTTCCTTTGAAGTGGCCTCTTTTTGTTTTATTTCAGATTCGATTGATGAACATGAGGAATCTGGATCACTAACAAGAGGGGTAGATATCACATGATCCTTGATGGGGTTGTATTTATTGGTCTACTCTTCGTGTTCATCAAGGTCTCAGGTGGTGGTGGAACCACTTTATAACCAAACCCTCCCCGTTGTTTCTTTCTCTCACTAAGTGTTGGACAATGTGTGATGAACTTGTCCAGCTGTGCAGTTTTTGCTTTAATGACTTACTTCTACTTCTAAAACTCATTTTGCTTCTTAGTGTCTTCTAGGGGTGTAAGATAGTACCTAATATCATTAGCTTGGTTAAATGCAACTACTTCAGTTTCCCTAAGCTGTTTAGTCAAAATGTCTATCTTTTCTTTGTAACTATGCTCATTTTGTTTTAAAACTCTCTTAGCCTCAGTGCATAGTTGCAAATCCTTTACTAAGTTATCATTATGATCTAATAACCTAGCAAATTTCTCATCTATGCTATCTCTAAAAGTATCACAATTAGAACAAGCATGGTTTTAAACAATTTGTCAGTTGTACTTACCTGAGGAGGTTCAGTAGAGTTAGCCATCAACGCAACATCAGATGTCTCGGTTCTGGTGGTTCTTTCTTTGCTGTTAAAATCTCTTCTTCAGGCTTGAAGCTGACTTCAGTTGCAGTTTTCTCTTCAATAGTTGACATCGCTATCTGAACTGCAATATCTCCCTCACTCGCGGAATCATCATCTAAATCTTCTACACTGGCAATATTAGATTCCCCTGGACAGACAAACCGAAAGCTCCAGTCCTGTCCTTCATCATCATGAGCAGTCAAGGCTTTTGGATCCTTGCTTGATGAAGTAGAACTGCTAGCTTCTTGTCTTGACGAGTGAAGGATGAGAATGGGTCCCGTTCCCAGTCTTCTTTGGCTTCACACATTCTCTCTTGAAGTGCCCCTTTCTCCACAGTTAAAGCAGGTCACTTTACTCTTGTCAAAGCCAAATGTGGTATCCTTAGTAGCAACCAAGTTTTGTCCGGTCTTTTTCACAAACTTCTTCGCCCTCCGGACAGCACTAGCTAAGGCCCACATAATGTCCATTCTCTCCAGCTCCATTTCATCCACCTGCTCGTAGTCCTCATCTGCCAGATGGCAGTTCCGATCTTCCCAGCGACAAGTCCATCATAAGAATGAACCACTGCTGCCAAAAGATCCATGTGCTCTCGAGCTACTTCCACAGTCACATTACCGAGGTTCTCGGTCTTCAGTCTAGTAGCATTCGCTTCAGTTCCAATGTAATGGGTATAAGAAGACCCTGACATTTTTGAACCCGAAGGAGAAGCTTGTGAAGGACCCGATGAGCTAGACACAAATACAGTCTGAAGAGGTGCTCCAGACGTCTTAGCTTGAGGCGTGGCATTGTACAAAGCTGGATTTTGAGTGTGCGAAGACTTCTGAGCTCTGTACTTCATCCTAAGTGCTTCTTCTCGTAGCTTTAGAATGAAGTCATTGATATCCAACTTTGCCAGCATCTCATTCTGTCTCAGATTTGACACAAATGAAGCCCACTTTTCCGGCAATCCGTCTGTGAAATTTGACACCTTTTCTTCCATGGTAGTAGCAATACCATGTGTATGCATTTCACTCATCAGATGGTAGAATCTATCAATGACATCGTCCAAACTCTCGTTTCCCATCGATGAGAAGTTGTCAAATTCTTTCTTCAGTTCCTTAGCTTTAGTTGCCTTCAGCGAAGCATTCCCGTCGTATCTCTTTTCCAGCTCATCTCACAATTTCTTGACCTGCTTATTCTCCGAGTACTGGTGGAAAATATCTTTAGGAATAGACTGTGTAATCAATGCATAAACTCTCTTCTCTGCATTATACTTAACTTTCTGAGCATCAGTCATCCCTCCCAAAGTAAGCTTTACCCCATCTGCTCCCACCGGTATACTATACCCAATCTCGATAGCTTCCCACAAATTTGGATCCACTCCATTGAGGTAGATCTCAAAACGTTGTTTCCAGTGGGGAAACTCATCTAACGTTAAGAGTTTTGGTGGTTTATTATGATTCCTCACTCACTCTCAAGCAACAGTAGGTTCTGGATCCTTGAGTCCTTGCCGGCATTAAACGCTGACATCTGATTTTCCATTTCGATTAACTTTTAAGTGTACTAAACAAACTGTCAAACTGGTGCGACTGGGTGATCCGAATGGGCTATCCGTGCGAATGAACTATGCAATTAGTTCAATCGTGCGGCTGAACTAAGCGATTGGTTCAGTCGTGCGAATGAAGCTGATGCGTATGAACACTACAAACAGATGGTTCAGTCGTACGAATGGAGATGCGACTCAGTCCAATCGTGCGTCTGGTGTATGCGAATGAAGTCCAGTCGTGCGAATGGCTCACTCGTGCGACTGAAGCTGCTGTTTTGCGAAAATTTCTAGGTTAAATGTGTTTTAGCCGTAAAAATTAGAAATTTCGCAAACCCTAATCGCCTAAGGCCGTAGAAACCGAAACTTGATGAGCAGGGAACGTCCAAGACAACTTTTGACAAAAAAGATTGCGTTTTTTAGTGTAAAAACACAAACTTTTTATCATTCTTGATTGAATCACACGTAATCAAGAGCCAAAGCTCTGATACCACTTGTTAGGACCTGGTATTTGAAAGAAATACCGAATGATTAATGTGTAAACCAAACCAAATAGTGTGGAATCCTATTTGATTGGCGATCCAATCAGTGAGAACGCACGTAGAATCAATAAAGTATTGAATCAAACGTTAAGAATCGATTAAGAATTAATCTACAGCGTTCTGTGAACTTGGAGTATCAACTTGAAGGTTTCTGGACGGCTAGGGTACTTCTGGAGTCGAAATAGAATGAATGCTTATGTTTTTCCACGAATTGGGTTGTATTTATAGGTTAGTATCATTCATTCGTGCGACTGAACCATTAGTACGGTTCAGTTGTGCGATTGAACCATGCGGTTGATTCATCCGCACGACCGAGTGTTCAATCGTACGACTGAGTCAATCTTATGTTACAATCATACGACTAATCCAGTCTCCTGGTTCAGTCGTGCAACTGAGTTATTCGTATGAAGTTATTCATGCGTATGGACTATTTAGGCGCATGGACACTTAGTCGCATGGCCATTCGGACGCATGACCACTGTTGGGGCGCATGGTCTAGTCGGACGCATTAGAACTTCACTTCACCAAGTTTGAGTGTATTCAACATTATAACTTTATGCATAACACTTCAAACAGTCACAAACCTAATTAACCAATTCAACATCAACTCATTAATGAAATATTAAACGTTATAAATAACAAACAATCAATATCATTTCATTAATCATTCTAACCATTACATTAGAATCAGACAAACAAGATCTATTACATTCATATCATGATCTAGGGACATACATGTACCAACACTAATAAATAAAAGTTTTTTAAAACGCTTGTCCTTTTCGTAGAGCATCAATTTCTTGTTTTCCCACCTAAATGAAATACATAGAAATATATATTCCCAACTATCTATGAAAATTATTTAATTTAGTATTTTAAATTAGTACCTTAAATTGCAGGATCGTTTAAAGGATGGTCAATACACATAATCTTACAATGAAAAGAGTGTTTAGAATACTTAAATAATCAAATGGAGAACCGATACTTTTATATTGATTCTAAGGACACAAGTAATTAAACAAGAGACATGTAACACCCGGTTATTTATTTATTTGAAGCAGACGAATAAAGAAGAAAAGAAATAAAGTCCAAAGCCGGGAGACAAACTCGCCAACGAGAGGAAGTTGGGCATGTGGTGATATTTGTAGGGAGAGGGCAGAAGAATGGAAGGCTTCATCAGATGCCAAGACAGCAAGATGTGGAACTCCATTGTCAACGGCCCGTATAAGCCAAAGGTGGCATCACCTGGTGGAAACGGTGCCATGATTGAAAAGGCTGTTGAAGACTATCCTGACAAAGACCGAAAGAAGATAGACATTGACAATAATGCTATGACAATTCTTATAACTGCAATATAACTCCATCATGGTGGGGTTTGAGCATTGTAAGTCTGCAAAGGAATTGTTTGATGCTCTTGTTCAGATGTACTCAAGCTCCAACGACTCGAAGAAGGACTCACTGAAGCAGCAGTTTGAGAACTTCACTTATATTGCTGAGGAGACCCTCAGCCAGCAGTATTTTAGGTATATGGATCTTATCTCTCTCTTCAGTCTGTGAAGATCACTCCTGAACTCAGAGACCTCACGAGAAAGTTCATGAGTGCTCTTCCAAACGAGTGGACATTCTACTGTGTCTCTATCAAGAAGACAGAGAATCTGAACACTCTCTCTATGACTGAACTTTACGATATCCTTGATGGATATCGTTTAGAGATGGAAAGTAAGAAGGGCCACCAAGCAAGCTGTCCTCTGAGTCTTCCTGCTAGCAATGCTTTAATGGTTGCAGAAGGCTCAGCATCCCCACAACCTCAGCACTACCTGACTTACCAGCAGCCATCCTGCTCTTCTGGACCTTACATCACTTTTCCTGAGACTCAAAGATCTCAACAGGCTCAACACAGTTCCTTCCAGGAAAGTTGTGCCTTTGTCTCAAGAAGTGGACACTCCGGTGATTTTCAATACTGTTTTGATGATCTCGAGTGTTTCAATCCAGATGACGTAGAGTATGTGGAGATTGTCCAACAGATGGCTCTTTTAACTTATAGAGCGAAGAAGTTCTTTAAGAGAACTGGAAGGCAATTCCCTTAAAACCCAACTGCCAGCACGTTTGGGTTCGACAAGACCAAAGCAAAGTGTTACAACTGTAACCAACTCGGTCACTTTGTGTCACACCCGAACCTTGACGGCGGAAACGTCGAGGAGTGAGAGTTAAGATCGTTCACAGCCACATAACGCTATTAATAACCCAAATATATATTAAACATAATTTCCAATTGTACTATTACAATCATAAGTCTCAAAGAAATTAAAAGCATAACATAAAATGTAACAAGTCATTTTAATTCACTTATTTATCTATGTCCATTCCTAGATGTGTATGCTTCAATGAGTAGAAATCAAGTTTGAGTATTTCCTGAAACATGTTAAAAATAAAAGGTCAACAATAATGTTGGTGAGATTTACATAGTTTGAAATACATGAGTATATAAAAGATGGCAATTCATGTTGTAAATTAGAGAACAAAGTAAACTAGGGATGTAGGACAGAATGCACAATCAAACCTCGACAAAGTTTTACAAGTCTCAAACGTTTAAAAGTATATACGATTAGCTAAGTGTACTTGGATCACCCAAGCAGGCTTGTATGGCCCATAGATCTATGACTTCGCTAGGCTAGCAATAGTTAATGATTGTACATATATTCGACATTACATGGTAGCCACAAAGTTCAACTAACCACAACATACAGGTGAAATGCCATAAGTTTACAAGAGTCAAACGTGTTTACAAGTGCAAAGTTTATAATGTAACATGTTTCACCCCAAAGTGTGAAAGTATAAAAAAAGGGGTATAGAAATGCACACATGATCAAGTAAATAATATATTGGATGTTTAATAAGAAATAATAGCAGGCGTCGTTTCAACGTAGCCCTTCACAATGCACCTAAAATATATATATTTACAAGGTTTAAGTTTAATAATAAAATTAACGTTTTAACGCGAACTAGGGTTTCGGTAGGAATTTGAGGGTTATTTTTATAAATAAGATTAATGAACTATTATTATATTTTGTTTGATAAAAAAGGTACCATTTGTAGAAATTTTAAAGGAATTAAATCCTTTGCTAATAACTTACGTATTATAACATATTTTTTTAATACTATAATTGATCATGATAAATCTTTAATCAAAGAAAACATAAGATTCAATAATAATTTAATAACTTAAATTATTGTATAAATCCATTTTTATAACAATACTTAATTATAATTTTTAAAATAAAATGTTAAAATATTCTATAAATTTACAGAAAATATTTTGTTGATTTTAAAAGATTAGAAGTTTGTAAAAATCATTTTTATGTTTAACAAAAATTTCTAAAATAGAATTAAGGCTAGAAAACCATTTTAAAAATAATAAGAGAGTGCCCGGGTTTGAACCCGGGACCTCTTAGTTGAAATGTGGTGGGTGAACCAGGCTTCCAGCCGCGTTTAAACTCTGTTTTTAATAACCAAAATACAACAAACACTGAAATCCCCCCCCCCAAATCGCACGAACCCTAGTTTGATCATGATCAAAATTGAAGATCAAATCGAGGCTGCTACTGATTAAATCATGGGGCTTTTGTTTCCCACGTGATTTCGAGTATGTACATTCATTTAATTACCCGGTTGAAAGTGGATTCGAGATGAATGCGACAATGAACAACCCGCGGCTATTGAATAAGCAACCTGTCACACCCCAACCTTGACGGCGGAAACGTCGAGATGTGAGGGTTACGATTGTTCACAGCCACATAACGGTATTTATTAAATCCAAATATATTAATCATAAGATTCAATTGTAACATTACAAGCAAAAGTTTCAACAAAGAATACATCATGTACAAATGCTACAAATAACATGATCATCCATTTTATCTCTAGGTCCAATCCTAGATGTGATAAGCTTCAAGGAGTAGAACACATACTTGTGGTATTCCTGAAACATGTTAAAAATAAAAGGTCAACAAAAAAATGTTGGTGAGCATTCCATAGTTTTCAATACATAAGTATATAAAAGATGACAATTCAAGTCGTAAGTTAGAGAATAAAGTGATTAGGGATGTTATGAACAATGCAACAATCAAACCTCGACAAAGTTTTACAAGTCTCAAACGTTTACAAGATTATACGATCAGCTAAGTGTACTTGGATCAACCAAAGCAGGCTTGTCTGGCCCATAGATCTATGACCTCACTGGGCTAGCAATAGTAATGATTGTACATATAACGCCATACATGGTAACCACGAAAGTTCAACTAACCACAACTTTACAAGATGAATTGCCATAGGTTTACAAGTCTCAAATAAGTTTACAAGTCTCAAATAAGTTTACAAGTGCAATAGTATAAGTTAACATGTTTCACCCCAAAGTATGAAAATAAAAAAGGGGTATGGAAATACTCACATAGATATAGGCATTACAAGATGATATAAAAGATTAAAGTAAGATCCAAAAGATAATCCAAAGTATCCATTACAAGCACCTAAATATATAATTTACAAGATAAAGATTAAGGTTAACAATACGATTAACGTTCACAAGAATTAGGGTGTTAATATTTTTAAGGTTTTTGCTAAGCAATAAGTTTATAATGTAATCATTTACATTTTGATTCCATTAGAAGGAATTATATAGGTTTATATGATTAAGTATTTTAGAAATGAAATTAGATAATAATGATGTAATTAAATCTTAATAATTTTCTAAGAATAGTATATAATTTCCCAAATTTTAGAGATTAATAAAGATAATATTATGTCCATTATATTTTAAATGATTTTTAAAATTATTGTATCAAGTCCATAAGCATATAAATAATTATTTAATTATTTTAAAAGAAAACATTTGTAATCAAGGTTTAAATTTAAATAAACATTTTAAGATAACCATGATTTTAAAGGAATAACGTTTGAACCAAAACTAATTTATTAGTTGAGACTCACTTTTAATAGAATTTAACCAAAAATAATGTTTGTTAAAATGTTTTTAAAACAAGTTATTTAACTTTTAAAATTACTAGAAAAATCCAGAATATTATTTGGTGTTCATGGAAATTTTTAAGGTTTGCAAAAACTATTTTTATATTTTTTACAAATTTTCTACAATAATTGAGGGCTAAAAAGGCCCAAAAAAATGTTTGAGGGTGCCCAGGTTCGAACCCGGGACCTCAAGGTTAGCATGTGGATGGGGAACCAATGAACCAAGGCTCTAAGCCGCGGTTTATGTTGGTTCCATAATCATTTAAACACACTTAAAAAAACTTTCCCCAAAACCTGAAGAACCCTAGAACAAAGTAGATCAAATTGAAGCATCAAACGATGTTTATCCACAAATTAAACATAGGGCTTTTGATCCTTGATTAAAACCAAGCATAATGGGTGTGTGTATTTACCAGAAGATGCTCGAATCAATGTTGTAATGAGAAGAGACGGTCGTGACTATTTGGGTGTTGATTCATGTCGAAAACGTTGATGTTAATCAAATTAACTTTGCAGATAGATCTTAGGATCGATTTTAAGCAAAAACCCTCTGTTAATTCTGTGTAATAAAACTTTGAACATGGATCTCCATTAAGTTGCAGGTCACAATGAAGGTGGTGATCAATTGCAAAGAAAATGTGTTTATCAGGTGAAATTGGATGTGATAATCGTTTAGAGATAGATAAACGATCGTTTTGGTTCGATTAATTGGATTCTTATTAGCCTTAATTGTTTGAACGGCTCAATGATTTAAAGTCGACGGTTATTCGACTTGTTTAGGATCCATAACCGCTAATTAACTCAATTAAAAATCGCCATTGAATTCGAATCACGTTCTTGAACCGTTGGGTACCAAAATTTAAGGATTTCGGGTAGATTTGGGGGTTACCGGCGCCGCGCCGGACTTGGCCGGCCGTCGGCCGGAAATACGGGGAGAGAGAAAGGGGTGGGGGGGTTAGGTTTGATAATTTACACAAATGGTCCCTGTGGTTTCAACAATTAACAACAAGAACTTAAAGTTTTGTTTTTAGTTTTAGCTAATTACACATTAGACCCTGAAGTTTTAAAATGTTATTATTTTATGCTAAAGCTAGTTAAATACAAGTTTTAAAATAATAACACTTATATTGTTTCTATTTTTTACAAGATTACTTTTAGTATGATAATTATTATTAATCTTATTATTATGATTATTATTGTTATTAATATTATTATCATTAATATTATTATTATCAGTGTCATTATTATAATAATAATAATAGTTATTATTTTATTTAAGCTTATTAACACCTTAAATTTTATAATAATAAGCAAACATTATAACACTTATAATGTTATTATTATTATATTAATTGTTAATCACCAAATTAATTATTAAGTATAACAAACCCCAAAGTTTCAAAGGCATAAAAGGCCCTTTTAAGATTTAACAAAGTTAACTTCTAAGTTAACAAAATTAAGAAATGTCACACAACCGATGTGTAATTGCTGATGATAATGGAATTAATCTTGTGTGAAGCTTCAACGAGTAACCACGAATCAAAGCCCTCAACAAATTTAAGATTTTGAAGCGCAGAAGATTGTGTTTGATTAGTTGCAGGTTGCGACTTCGAATGATGATGGATTTCGATGATTAAGTTTGATTTAGGTGCAATTGAGAGTTGTAATGATTTATGTTTAATGAATTTACAGAAATGGTCCCTGTTGTTTGGTTTTTTTTTATTTATTATTTTATGCTTAAACTCACCTTTAAGGTTTGTAACTTGGCAATTAGGCCCCTTTGACTTTTAAATCAATGTTTTATACATTTTAAGTTTACTAATTCTTTATTATTAATAACAAAATTATTATAGTTGGTATTATTCTTAGTTTGTTATTATTATTGTTATAATTTTATTATTATTATTATTATATTATTACTATTATTATTGTTGTTAGTAACATAATTATTATTACTCTTATAATTATTTATTATTATTGTTATAATTTTATTATTATTATTATTATTATCATAATTATTAGTTGATTAGAAAATTAAAGGCAACAAAAAATAAGCATAACAAATTCACAAGTTTCATAAATGACAAAATTAGCCCATACAAGAACTTAACAATGTTAACTTTAATTTAACCCAAAATTTCAAAATGTTACACTTTGCAAGGGAATGCAAGGCTCCCAAGACCAATCCGGGAACCCCACAGGCCTCCACACATCCTTCAACCTCAAAGTCCACTGAAAAGTCAACTGAAACAGCTGCAATGGCTCAAGAAGTTGACTGGAGCTTCATGGTACATGATGTGACTCATGCTCAAGCTCTCATGGCAGGAACAGACGATACTCAAGTATATGAACATCTTTGTACTCCAGCCTGTATAGCTAAAGTTAAACTTTATCAGGATTATAATATGGAAATCAGATCTGATATTGAGTCTTTAAATATTTTAAAATCTGATTTTAAGAGAGCTGAATCTGACTATCAAAAGAAAATTGAGGAGTTAGAGAAAACTATGTCTCTTTTAAAACATGAACACACCAACTACAAGACTCAAATCAAGGATCTGATATCCAAATTGTCTGAGGCTCAAGCCCAGCTTGTCACTGCTGAGGCTCAGGCTAGGAAGCATGCTATTTCTGAGCAGAACTTCCAAGCTATTCTTGCATCATCCTCCCACTCCAAACTCTATTATCAGAACAAAGGAGGGTTGGGAACCAATGAAATTGCTCCACCACACTCTTATGAGTCTATTAGACAACCTAGATGTGGTACTGAGGAGCAAGAGGTTCCAACTGCTGACCCTTCCTCACTAGAGTTGAAGGATGAAGCAACAATAGTGGCCACCACAGGGAAAGAACAGGTAGAAGTACCCATCTCCACCTGTGAAAATCAAATCCTAACCACTAAGGCCAGAAGAAGCAGAGCTAAAGCTGCTAGAAGAACTGCCAAGAAAGTGGCTGAGTCTAAGTTGAAGATTAACCCAAAGTAGAAAGGTGTCTTTATCTCAGCTGGATTCCAAGTGTTAGGTACTTCTGATTCAGGAAAAGTAAAATACCAGCACTCCTATCCTGCCAAAGGATCAGAAGTTAAAGGGAAAGGTTGCTGATGAAGAGAAGAAGCCCAAGAAACAACAACCTTCACAGTCCCAAAAGACTAACATTGCATGCATAATGTGTGGTCTGCACAACCATATGGCAAAAGATTTTTACTACAATCCTGCAAGCATACATTATGCAAATAATGCTAGGAAAGAACGAGTCAGGGAAGGTTTCACATTTGGACCTTTTCAAACAGTTCAAGTGATGAAGAAGGGAAAGCTGGTTTCCGAAGCAAGGTTGCTTTCAGAAGAAACTGTTTCTTCCAAGGGAAAATGGCCTCAGAAGCAAATGCTACTAAAGTTTGGAAGAACAAGAAGATTCCCTTGAAACCATCTCAGAAGAAACTGCTTTGGAAGAAAAGGTGGTGAAGACTTCTTCCAAAAAGAAATAAGCTTCGGAAGAAGGCCATGCTGCAAAAGCCTCTATAGGCTCATCCTCCAAGATTGATCAAAGGATGCACTAGAAGATCAAGGAAGATGCTGCAGCCCAAACCTCTTCTTCAAAGACATCTATTGAACCCCCATGCATATCTTTTGGTTCAATTATGTCACTATCCTTGGAAGAACCGAAGACCAACAAGGCTTGGGCTTCCAATAAAAACTAACAATCTCATCTTATATGCAGGGACATCCATATAATAAGAACAACAATGTCTGGATTGTGGAAAGTGGATGCTCCAAGCACAAGACAAGGAACAGATCTCTCATTCAACAATTTCAACACTATGATGAAGGTCCTGTCCAATTTGGAGGTGAGGCCGGAGGATATTTCTGGCAGAGGGAGTATATCCAATGGTAAGTTAAAAGTTGACAAAGTTAAAAGTATATCCAATGGCCGGAGGATATATTTCTGGCCAAGCACGTTTAGGTCGGCGGTTGATTTGGCAGGGAGGCTGTATGACGAACGGGAGGTGGTGGTGACTGAAGTGAATAAGAAGGGTGGTGGTGATCGAACTGGAACGGGAAACGATTTGGTCGGGGTGATGCCTCGATGGGTAACAAAAAGGCACGGGTGGATGAACGCCGTGTGGTCACATCAAGTGCGGGGTCGAAAAGGTGTGGCAAGTGTGGAAGGAGCACGGCGGGGAATGTAGGTTTGGGTCAAACTTGTGCTTCAAGTGTGGGAAGACAGGGCATATGGCGAAGGATTGCCTGTCGGGCAAATGTTTTAACTGTGGGAAAACTGGTCATATGAGCAGAGATTGTAAGAAGTCGAGGACTGAGGGTTCAGGGGTGAAGAAGACGGAAGTGATGGGCCGAGGGCGAGCGCCAGAGCGTTCACCATGACACAGGAGGAGGCTAGGACGGACCCTGACGTTGTGTCTGGTACGTTTCTAGTGAACCAAACTTTAGCTTCTGTGTTATTTGATTCTGGTGCTAGTAGGAGTTTTATTTCTGCTGCTTTCTGTGCTAAGCTACCTGTTAGTAGTAGACGTGTTGATGCGCCCTTTGATGTAGAAACTACCATAGGTAAGTCTACCAGGATTTCTGAGATGATAGAGAATTGTGATGTGGAACTTGAGGGTCATAAGTTTCCTGTTAGACCGTTTGTGATGACCTTGGGTGGTTTCGATTTGGTTCTTGGGATGGATTGGTTGGCGGACTTCGAGGCGAATATTGTGTGTCGCAAGAAGATGATTCGGTTGATAGCGCCTAATGGAAGTTTGGTAACGGTTTATGGTGATCGGGTTACTACGATCCCGAAGGTGATCTCAATGGCGGTGGCGGGAAAGTGTATGAGGCGTGGATGTAGCGCCTACTTGGCCTATGTAAAAGATGTGAATACACCACACCACAACTAGCCGATGTACCCGTTGTGTGTGACTTTCCAGACGTGTTCCCAGAAGACTTAGCAGGAGTGCCACCTGGCAGAGAGATTGAATTTCAGATTGATCTGATACCGGGTGCCCAACCTCTTGCCAAGGCACCATATCGGTTAGCTCCGACGGAGATGAAAGAGTTGTGGAACAGTTGCAAGAGTTGCTTGATAAGGGGTTCATTAGACCGAGTATCTCTCCTTGGGGTGCTCCGGTCCTGTTTGTAAAGAAGAAGGATGGTAGTATGAGGATGTGCATTGACTACCACGAGCTGAACAAGTTGACAGTGAAGAACCGATACCCCTTACCGAGAATAGATGATTTGTTCGATCAGCTTCAGGGTGCCAGTTGTTTTCAAGAATAGATCTTCGGTCTGGCTATCATCAGTTGAAGGTAAAGGAACAAGATATCCCTAAAACAGCTTTCCGCACACGCTATGTCATTACGAGTTTCGTGTCATGTCCTTTGGTTTGACCAACGCGCCAGCTGCTTTTATGGATCTGATGAACCGTGTGTGTCGGCCTATGTTGGATAAATCAGTGATTGTGTTTATTGATGATATCCTCATTTATTCGAAGAGCGAGATTGAGCATGCCGGTCACATTCGAGAGGTTCTAGAGACGTTGATAAGGGAGAAATTGTATCCTAAATTCTCCAAGTGCGCGTTTTGGTTGCGCGAAGTTTAGTTTTTGGGTCATGTGGTGAATCCTGACGGGATATGGTGGACTCGGCGAAAGTGGAGGCGGTTATGCAATGGAAGTCACCAAGGACCCCAACCGAGATCCGTAGCTTCTTGGTTTGGCGGGCTACTATAGAAGATTCATCCAAGACTTCTCTAAGATTGCTTCTCCACTAACTAAGTTGACCCGAAGGATGTGAAGTTTGTATGGGGTCAAGCTCAAGAGAAGGCGTTCGAAGAGCTGAAGGCAAGACTGACTCAAGCTCCTGTTCTGTCATTACCCGATGGAAGCGAAGATCTAGTGGTTTATTCTGATGCTTCCTACTTAGGTTGGGGTGTGTGTTAATGCAGAGAGGAAAGGTTATAGCCTATGCATCTCGACAGTTAAAGGTTCATGAGGTGAATTATCCTACTCATGACTTGGAGCTAGCAGCCGTGGTCTTTGCGTTAAAGATTTGGAGGCACTACCTCTACGGGACGAAGTGCACCATATTCACTGACCATAAGAGTCTGAAGTACTTCTTCGAGCAAAAAGACCTGAATATGAGGCAGAGGCGATGGTTGGAGCTTATAAAGGATTATGAATGCGAGATCCATTACCATCCGGGCAAAGCTAATGTGGTGGCGGATGCCCTTAGCCGAAAGGAAAGGCCCGAACCGATTCGGGTGAAAGCTTATCAACTAATCATGACCTCTGATGTGATGAAGCAAATCAAGGAGTTTTAAGATGAGGCATTGAAAGATCACCTTAACTCGGAAAGAATGAGAGGTCTAGTTGGGGAATTGGGTGAAAACACACTCGGTGTTAGAACTCGATTTGGCCGTGTGTGGATTCCTCGTTTTGGGGATCTACGGGTGAAGATAATGGATGAAGCCCACAAGACTCGATACTCCATTCATCCTGGTGCCACGAAAATGTACCATGACATGAAGAAAGATTATTGGTGGCCGGGTATGAAGCGTGACGTCGTGGAGTATGTGAGTAAGTGCCTTACTTGCTTACAAGTGAAGGCAGAGCATCAAAAGCCGTATGGGAAGATTCAACCTTTGGATATACCGGAATGGAAGTGGGAGCACATCACCATGGACTTCATTACAAAGCTGCAGCATACCCCGAAGGGGTATGATGCCATATGGGTGATAGTAGATCGTCTGACGAAGAGTGCTCACTTTCTACCGATCCGCGAGACGTATTCATCTGAGAGGTTGGCTGATCTGTTCATCAAAAAAATTGTAGCTCGTCATGGTGTGCCGGTATCTATTGTGTCTGATCGTGACACTCGATTTACATCTAAATTTTGGAAGAAATTCCACGACGCTATGGGGACGAGGTTACATATTAGCACGACTTATCATCCCCAAACCGATGGTCAGTCAGAAAGAACCATTCAGACACTGGAAGACATGCTCCGGGCATGTGTGATCGATTTTGGTGGAAGTTGGGATGACCACTTACCGTTAGCCGAATTCTCATACAACAACAGCTATCATGCCAGCATTGGTATGCCACCATATGAGATGCTATACGGTAGGAGATGCAGAACACCCGTTTGTTGGGGTGATATTGGTCAGAAGGAATTGGTGAGCGTCGAGGTAATCGAGGCTACGACAGAGAAGCTTGAAAAGATTAAAGCCTTTATGAAGGCAGCCAAAGATAGACAGAAGTCGTATGCTGATAAACGACGTAGGCCAATTGAGTTCCAGGTGGGTGACCGGGTTATGTTGAAGGTCTCACCTTGGAAGGGTATTATCAGATTTAGAAAGCGGGGCAAGTTGAGCCCAAGGTATATAGGCCCTTTCCGAATCATTGCTCGAGTGGGAGAGGTGGCCTATAGACTGGAGTTACCGGATGAGTTAAATGGAATTCACCCGACATTCCATGTATCACATCTAAGAAAGTGCTTAGCAGATGAAGATATGATTGTCCCATTGGAAGATATCGAAGTAGATGAACGGCTCAATTATGTGGAGCAACCAGTGGCAATCATCGACCGAAAGGAGAGGAGGCTAAGGAATAAAGTGGTTCCTCTTGTGCGTGTACAGTGGAAGCACAGGAAGGGATCCGAGTCAACGTGGGAGACTGAGGAAGAAATGAGACAGCATTATCCACGTTTGTTCGACGAATAACAGGTTTCGGGGACGAAACCTATTTAAGGGGGGTGGACTTGTAACACCCGAATATTTATTATTTTGAAGCCGGTGAAGAAAGAAAAGAAAATAAAGTTCAAACTTGAAGGACCAAACTCGCCAACAAAGAAAAGTTGGGAAATGTGGTGATATTAGTAGGGAGAGGGCAGCCCACTCTCCCCACACACCCCACATTTCAGCCTCAAAAGAGAAGAAGAGAGAAAGAAGAGAAAAAGAGGAAAAGTGTTGGTTCGAGTTGGTCCGGGTCGCCAAAATTGTCGTGAAGCAAGCCAAATTGAAGCCCTTAACGTTGTGCTCGTTTGTGTGAGTTCTAGGACCCCTATTTTACATGTTTTTGAATGATTTTGGGGCTGGAACACATCTGAAAACCCTTTTTCGTGTTTTTGGGTGAAAACCCGTATGTATGCGTGTATGTATGTGTAGGACCCGTTTGGGGCTTGATTTCTTGCGTGGGTGTGCTTGTATAATGTTATGGTATGCATCCCTAAGGTTTAGGATGGTCGATTTAGGCTTAAAATGGGTTTAGATGAGTTTGGAGGCCGAAAACCCTCGGTTGCAGTCGGGATGAACTGCATTCTGCATCAGTTAGGGCTAGGCGACCGACTGGAGGCCGAATGGAGGCCATACGGCCGATTAGAGTGCGATTGGGGTCCATTCGCACGATTGAAGGTCCATTCGCACGATTGAAAGGCCAGTCGCATGGAGGTCATGCGACTGAAGGTCCAGTCGCATAAGTGCTCATCCGTATTAATCCCATTCGCATGAGGTCCATCCGCATTGTCTATTCGCACGACTGGATGTTCATTCGCCTAAATGTTCATCCGCTTGAGTTCAATCGCATGATGTTCAGTCGCATGGAGGCCATGCGACTGAAGGGTGTCCATACGCCCGAATAGGGCTGTTGTACCGAGGAAGGAATAGATTGACTTCTGACTTTCGGGGGAAAGTGCAGATGTAAGTTTTGACGTAAAGGTTTCCCGTAAGAGCATGTAAGATAGCAGATATGGCCTTAGCAGCATCTAGGGCATAGAGATGATGATGTTGCATGTTATAAATGTATGATGTTGCCCTGTATGATGTGATGTGAATGCATGTTAATGTTCCTTACTATGATGAATAATATCTTTCCTATGGCTTTACTTATTATGAGGAATGAATGAAGTATTATGTAACGTAAAGTGAAAGATAATGAAAGAGGAACATGATGATGAATGCATGCATTAATGAACGAATGAAACGTCTTGCATGCATCGGATGACGGGTCCTTCTTTGTGATTGGCTCTTAATGTAGAACCTCTACCGCTCACCCCTAGTACTGTGGCATACGTTTAGCTGTTCATTTGTTGACTTCGGCCCAGTAGCTAAGACTGATGGTTACTCCTAGTACCGTAGCATACGTTTAGCTGTTCATTTGTTGACTTCGGCCCGGTAGCTACGACTAACCGGGGTGTAGCACATGGTATTGGTAAGGATGATGTCCGATGCGCAAGTAAAGTCATAAAGAATGAATGAATGAAGAAGATAATAATGATATTATCTATGTGTACGTACGATGTGTGATCATGTAAAAGTAACGAATGGTTTTATATGGAAGCAAAGTATGTTGTATTTATAAAACTAGAACTCACTCAGCAACGCTGACTTTGATGTGTTTCCACATGGCAGGTAATGTTTGCTGAGGATGGCACGAGCGACTACTCAGCTCTTTTGGGGATGGCATTCTTTTGATTAATGTTTTTGCATTGTAATGCGAACAAGCTATTTTGTAATGAATGTTGTATTAACTTGCAAAAGCATTTACATGGAAATGAAAGTTTGTTTTAGTTTTCCGCTGCGATTTATGAAATACAAATGTAATTATACGTTTTGTGTGCGATGAGAACCCAGCTGTAAGCATCCCGGGAACGGGGCCTTACATGAAGTATCATGCTTTTTTTCCAAAGTTGATAGTGATGAGTCAACACTGTGGCATAAACATATGTGTCATGTGAATTTTAAGACAATGAATAAATTGGCTAAAAATAACTTGGTACATGGTTTGCCTAAAAAGGAGTTTTTCTACAAAGATAATTGTGTTGCATGCCTGAAAGAGAAGCAACACAGGACCTCTCATAAATCCAAATGTGTTAATTCTATCACTACTCCATTACACTTATTGCACATGGATCTTTTTGGTCCTACAAGTATAACGAGCATTGGAAGGAAATCATACTGCCTTGTGATAGTTGATGATTTTACAAGATTCACATGGGTATTCTTTTTAAGAACTAAAGATGAAACTGCTGAACATTAAAATCATTCATTCTTAAAATAGAAAATCAAATTGATCACAAGGTTAAAATTATTAGAAGTGATCAAGGGACTGAGTTTAAGAACTTCGTTCTTGACTCATTCTGTAACTCAAAAGGGATTGCCAGACAATATAGTGCTTCTAGAACTCCTCAACAAAACGGTGTTGCTGAGAGGAGAAACAGGACACTTATTGAGGCTGCCCGAACTATGTTAGCTAATTCAAAACTGCCTCTTACATTCTGGGCATAGGTAGTTAGCACTGCATTCTATGTGCAGAACAAAGTTCTTGTAGTTAAGCCATATGGAAAAACCCCTTATGAGCTATGGAATAAGAGGCCACCATTCATTGGCTTTCTAAGGTCCTTTGGCAGCAGGTGTACCATACTTAACACAAAAGACAATTTAGCAAAATTTGTTGAAAAGTCGGATGATGCTATCTTTGTTGGATACTCTTCTAGCTCCAAAGCTTATAGAGTATACAACATTAAGAATCAACAATTTGAGGAGTCATCTAATATAATTGTTAATGAGCACACTCCTTGTGTTAGGGGAATGGCCCTGATCATATCTTTGATCTAGAATTATTTCCAAACTATTCTAAACCATCTTGTGAGAATGTTTCAGCTAGAACAGGTGCTCAAAATGATGCTAATACTGTTGTTGATGATCAACTGTTTGAGCTACCCAGACCTTTTCCAAATTCTCCAAGAGCTGCAATAAATGAAGTTTCCACCATTCACAGATCTGACAGCTTAACCATATCAAGGAATAGTGAAGCTTCAACAAGTGAATCACTTGCTGAGCCTCAAAACTCATCAGGTGATCCACCACAACACCAGGCAGAAGAAAGTAGTATTTTGAAGGAACAGGCAACTGTTAATACTACCTCACAGCCAACCATTGATGATGTTTCTCATTCATTCAATCACTCCTTATTGAATGACTTTGAAACAACAGTTGGACAGAGTGTACCAGTTCCTGAGCAAAACATGTCCAATCTAGATCTATCTCTGTAGCTGGAAGTGATTTCTCGTCTTAGGACTCATAACACTCATCCAACTGAGAACATCATAAGGAATGTATCTGAAGGTGTGAGAACAAAAGGGCAGACTCATCATGGGAATGTCTGCTTGTACTCATGCTTTCTATCCCAATGGAATCCAAGAAGGTGGAAGATGCCTTGAAGGATAGTAGCTGGCTTGAATCGATGCAAGGGGAGATGCTTCAATTCAAGAGACAAAAGGTATGGAACCTATGTCTGCTACCATCTGGTCAAGTACCTATAGGCACTAAATGGGTTTTCAGAAATAAGAGATATAACAGAGGCTTGATCATCAAGAACAAAGCAAGACTTGTAGTTCAAGGATACACCCAAGAGGAAGGAATCGATTATACTGATGTCTTTGCACCTGTTGCAAGACTTGAGGCAGTTAGGATCTTCCTTGCTTATGCTGCATCCAAGGACTTTACTGTTTACCAGCTTGATGTCAAGTGTGCCTTTCTATATGGGGATATAGATAGGGAAGTCTATGTGTGCCAACCTCCAGGATTTGAAGACCCACAGCACCCCAACTATGTGTGCAAATTGGATAAAGCTCTATATGGGCTGCACCAGGTGCCTAGGCTGTGGTATGAGACTTTGTCTCAGTCTCTTTTGAAGAATGGCTACCCTAGAGGTACCATTGACAAGACTCTCTTCATCAGAAAGTCTGGAAAGGACATTTTGCTTGTTCAAGTCTATGTCGATGACATCATATTTGGTTCTTCAAATGACCAAATGTGTAAGGACCTTGAAAGCATTATGAAGAAAAAGTTAGAGATGAGTTCCTTGGGAAAAATGGACTTTTTCCTTGGAATTCAGGTGAAGCAAATGAAGGAAGGGTTTTTCATTAATCAATCTAAGTATGTTTCTGACATCTTAGAAAGATTTGAGATGAAAGATTGTAAGCCTGCCAAGACACCCATACCCAGAAACCACAATCTTTGTCCTGACCTTAAGGGGGAGGATACTGATCAACATCAGTATAGGGCAATTATTGGTTCTCTGATGTATCTTATAGCCAGTAGACCTGATATCATGTTTGCTACATGCATCTGTGCAAGATATCAGGCTGCTCCAAAGGTGTCTCATCTAGCTGTTGTTAAGAGAATCCTCAGATACCTCAAAGGAGCACCCAAAATAGGTCTCTGGTATCCTAGAAACAAGGATTTCAATCTCTATGGATACTCTGACAGTGACTATGGGGGCTGCAACATTGACAAGAAATCCACATCAGGAGGATGTCAATTTCTTAGTGGAAGGATCATCTCATTGCAATGCAAGAAGCAATCCTGTGTCTCTACATCAACTGCTGATGTTGAATACATTGCTGCTGCTAGCTGTTGTGCTCAACTGCTATGGATTCAGAATCAGATGTTAGACTATGGATTCAACTTTATGAGTACTCCTATCCATATTGACAACAACAGTGCTATCTCCATTACTGAAAATCCGGTGAAGCATTCCAAGACAAAGCATATTGATATCAGGTACCATTTCATTAAAGATATTCATAAGAAAAATCTGATTAAATTAATCAAAGTTGACTCAAATGAACAATATGTTGATTTGTTTACCAAAGCTTTTGATGAATAAAGATTTAAGTATCTCATAACAACTATTGGTTTGATAAACATTGATTAGATTACCTCTTTTGAAAACCTTTTAATATTTAATATTCTATGTCAATACAATTTAAGCCCTGTTATAGAAGGTCTCTCTAAAATTTTATAAGTATAAATTTCTTCAAAGAGAAATTAACCCTCAGAAGCTATTTTCATAACTTCCGAAGAAAATTTCTCAAAGGATAATTTTCTTCTCGGAAGAGTTTTTGGTCTCGGAAGAAGAAATTGATTTCATATCAGATCTACTTTCAAGACTTATACACACTCTCCATTCGGAAAGCAATCCTGACCTTCGGAAACAAAGTCTTTGCTTCGAAAGGAAGAATTGCCTTCGTAAGACAAATTACCTACGAAAATGTTTTATATTCGGAAGAGAGATTTTACTTTTAAACAAAATCTCTTGGGCCCCACACTGTAAAAAGCAAAGATTTTGTTAATGATATCGGATTATTTAACTGGTTTTAACCTTACCGCCACTGTCATTTCTTCCACTAAAACATCACATCACCTTATCCTAACCCCCTTACCGCCTTTCCATCCTCTTTTAAATAATCCCGACTACTCAATTTCATCTTCTTACTTGCAATTTTTACTGCCCTAGAAATTTTCTCCACTCCAACTTTACCCTAGCTCAAATTCATCCTCATTCACCTTTCTCCAATGGCACTCAACTCTCAGCACAACCAAGTCGCATTTCTTGATTCTTCAAGAGATACCGACTTCTCTGAATTCATCTCCTTTATCACCCAATCATCTTACTACACAGCCCTTACCGTTAACCCCATTGTTTACTCCAATCAAATGGCCGAATTTTGGGGAAATGGTCAAGTCGAAACCCTAAACGGGATTCGTGTACTGAGGTCCAGCATTTGTGGACAAGAGTTGGTCATTACTGAACAACTCATCAGGGAGCATCTTGAGCTTCATGATGAAGGAGCTCCTACTGAATTCCCCAAAGAAGATTTAGACAGAACTTATATCCTCATGAGATATGGTGGAGACGTGAGCAAGTCGACAGTCGACAGTCTACAAGTACAACTGGAAGTTCCTCCTGCATGTTGTTCTTCACTGTCTGTCCAACAAATCTGGGGGATGGGATCAAATCCCTTATGAACTAGGATGCTTAGTTCATGCACTGGTGAGAGGCCTCCGCTTCAATTACTCAAGATTTATGTTCACCAATCTTATTGGGAATCTTCAAAGGGAGTCATTCTTCATGTATCCCCGATTCATTCAACACATAATCAACTGTGAGTTAGAACGGAGTATGCTTGTCTGTGCAGCTGCTCTACCTGTCCCTCACATGAAGCATACCATCTTCAAGACTTTGAAGAAGGTGTCCACCAACTTCACTGGAAGGTACACTTCTCTACTTCCAGGTATGATTGAGCGCATAGCTCCTGGTGATATCCCTGTTCACCCCACATATGATGAACCCACACCAGCAACCACCTCCATAATGCCAACACTGCCTTCTCTACCCATCACCATCACATACCAGAGACGCCCTAAATGAACCTTGTTCAATCTACTCTGATTGAGCAAGCACCTCCTGTTCAATCCAAAAAGACTAAAGTGGAAACATGGGCTCCCACTCAGTCTGAGGTGTCACCATCCTTCTCATTCGACCTTAATTTGGGTTTTGAGTCTCCTCAGTCTCAAACCCATGAGCCCGACACCCAAACCAACAACCCTTAGGATGAGTATCTACACTCTTCTGAGCAGCCAACAAGGGACAGCCCCCCCAAAGGCTCAATGCCTGTAGACATTGACAAGGTCCCGGGTCAGTAGGCTTACCATCTCTATCCTTCACTGACCTTCTTTTAAAACTATGAAGAGATAATATCTCTCCATGGAAATGAAATTGATCTACAACACTCTCTCCAAGATCAACAAAGCCAAGAAAGATCCCTTATTTCTAGCCCCCATCAGCAGCCCACAATTGAGGTGAGTCCCACTGATGTGGAGGGGCCTCATATAGATTCAGCTGCCACTACAGAAGGTGCCTCAATGGACTCTATGGACAGTGGTAACATATCTGAGACTGAATCTGTGGCAACCATGTTGTATGATGACTCTGAAAGAGACATCATTCAGCAAGAGAAACCAGGGTGCCAAGAAACCACATCTGGGGGTGAGGCTGAACATACTAGGTATGTTACCTCGTCTCCCCGTGATTCTTCAAAAGAAGATGAAGGAAGCATGCAACTCCTCATAAAAGACCTTCTGTCTAAAGTCTCAAACCTTGAATCCTTGGTTAGGACTTTAGAAGAAAGGTCTGCCACTCAGCAACTTGAGATTGACAATCTCAAGGCTCAACTAGCTGAGAAACAGACCGAGAGATCTGTTTGGCATGTACCTGTTCAGGTCTCATTGACTTCTTCCTTTAGCTCATCTAGCTCTCAAGATGATGCTACCAAAAAGGGGGAGAATGTTCAGAGACAAACACTTGAGGACCTACAGTCTCATACTTCAACCTCAACATCTTCTACTCCTGTCATCACTTTGTCTGAGCCATCTCAAGTTGTATTTCAAATCGACCCAAAGATGCTCAGAGATCTCTACAGACTCTTCACAAAGTTTCTGTTGAGATCCTCTATTGATCAGCCAAGCCCAGATGATGCAATGATTTACTTTGGAGCCGAAGAGCTTCAGAGGCTAACTGCACCTTCTACCACTGTGGAAGAAGTTGGTCAACCTAAGGTCCACATGGAACCTAAGATTCATATTGAAGGGGAAATAGGGACTGATGGCCAGCAACTGAAACAGCCAGGATAGAATCTGCATCTCCTCAAACTTCCAAAGCTGAAGTTAAAGCCTCGGAAGAACAAGTTGAGTGTTCCGAAGCTGAAATGGAAGCTGTGGAAGGACTGTTCAAGATGTTCGAGGAACTGATCATCACAGATACAATCCTAGAAATGGCATCTGAGGTGAACAGTGAGGACTTTCTAAATCTACCTCTATCCCAGACACCCTCTCTACCTCTCTCACAATTAGAATCCACTATCCAAGAACCACCACAGTCAGGCTCTTCAAAAGATAACAAAGGGAAAAGGAAGATGATTGCGAAAGAGCTTCAAGAAGAGGAGAAGATTGAGATATTAAAGAAGAAAAGAAGACTTCCAACTGAGAAGTTGCTAGCTGCAAGTACAAAAGCAGCTGCAACCAATCAAGAGGATGTCAATAATAAAAGGAGAGAAGAGATAATTGATCAGCTCATCCAATTGGGAGCTGCCAATGAAGAAACACTCCTGCTACCACTAGAGGAGTTGGTGGACTGGAAAAGGCAACCAGACTGCAACTTGAGAAACAGCAAGAAGCATCCAGGTTGGCCTTAGAGAAAGAGAAAGAAGAAGAACAGAAGGAGGCTGACTTGCAGCAGAAGAGAGTTAGGATAGAGTTCCTAATCTCCAGAGGCTTCAATCTTCAATAACTCTCTCCACACGACAATGAAACAATCATTTGGCTCTACAACAAAGAGCAGGATCAAATGGAGAAGGAGAGAAGAAATGCTGCAAGAGATGACAGAAAAGAAGAAGAAGGGGGAAGAAGCAAAGACCAGTGCAACCAGAAAGCTCAGTGAAAATACCTGGATGAAGGACTATATCCGGGCTCATGGCTTCTCTGGAAGGCAGGTGGGTCCCATGTCAGAGAAGACACTCTAACGGATTGTCAGCGAAATCAAGGCTGACATCTGCTTGGGAAAGAGAAAAGAGATGTATAGAAGGGTAAAGGGGATGACCTTCACTACAACTACTCAACCACAACATGAACCCACACCCTTACCCTTCACCATCAAGACTGAGCCCTTCACCCCTGAACCCACATCCTTACCCTCACCTGTCTCATCACCTCAACCACCTAAACTTCCCATCCTTCAACCTAAAACACTTCCCAGAACCTCTGAACCACAACTTGCCTAACAACCATCCCCTCAGCCTTCTCAACATCTCTCTCTTAAGGAGTTCAAGGTAATCAAGACCAAGCTCATCAACTGCACAACTTTGAGCGAAGTCTCATGTGATGAAGATTCTGTCAACATTACCTATGTTGATGGATCTTCTTGTTCCCTCACAAGAGATCAATTCCTTGATTTACCTAGAGGAACATTGGATCAGGCAGCTAGACTTCTAGGTCTCAACTTAGCTTCACTGAATGATGAAGAGAAGAAGCTTAGAAGGAAACTGGTGACTCTGCTGGATACTAAGAAAGAGGACAAGATTCACAGTCAGTCTCTTGTGCTTAGAAAAGGAATAATCCGGTGGAGGTTCAATGAAACTTCTCACAACTTTGTTGTCGAGAGAGAGAATGGCGAGGTTAACAGACTTAATGCAACCTCTCTGTTACACTCTAGCAGATTTGATATTGTTGAGTTACCAGAGAAGCCATTCTCCAACCCTCTAACTTTGAAGTTGCTGCACTCATCAGAAATCATCTCAGCAGTCTCCATCTAGCTGAGCTAACTGCAAAGGCCAAGATTGAAGAAGAGTTGAGATTGAGAGACAGGAAGACAAGGAAAGATCTCCTACCAAAGGCACTGCCTTTCTACAGATGGTAGAGGGTCCTGAATTAGAACCTATAGTTAGATGGAAATATCACTACAGTTCCCATCAACTAACTCTTTTCAGAGGGCAACAAAAGAGGGTACATATCATCCAAGGTGACAGACTGGACTTCATGTCTACCAAGGATTTGTACAAACTTCTCAGCACCACATCAGGGAAGAACAAGGAAACAGATAAATATCTACTCTCTTGGTGTTGAAAGTTTTGAGAAGCGGAAACAAGTGAGGTTTTGGTAGCATCAGCCTAGGGGGAGTTTGTTAGATCAAGAAGAAGGCTGGTGCAACCAAAACCAAATCACTTAGATAATTTTGATGCAAAGGCTTCCAAAGCTTAGCATGGAACTTCCGAAGGATGTAGAGTTCTTCTAAAGACAAAGTAAAAGATCAGCTTCCAAAGATAGAACTCTACTTTCGAAGTCAAGAGCATGATTCCGAAGGATAAGTCTTAGAAGAGCAATCAGAAGACTACTTCCGAAGTACGAAGAAAAGAAGAAGTTCCCAAGCCTTGGAAGAAGCAGCCTCCTCCGAAGTATATGTGGCTTCGGAAGTACTTGTTCTTTTGAAGCCATTTAACCTTCGGAAGACACTGCTATGAACTAGTGGACATAAGTATGGTCTCTGACACTCCGCTGCAGACCTCTGATAATGCATGGTGTTTTCTCAAAGAGCCATGCAGTTGATCATACTTTATTCTATTGTTTACCTTTTTATGATAGTACATGTTACCAACTTTAGTTTATGACAAAAGGTAAGTCAGGGACATGTCCTGACTACCAAATCTCAGATAAGACTTTATCCGAGATACCTTAAACTATAGTCTTGTAGTATAGGCTTTAGTTATAGGACCCCAGCTGGTATCAAAGTATATCCGGCTGTAGGTAGTATTATATATAGTTTCTCATTGTAACTCGAAAAGATAAGCTTGTAAGAGTCTTGTAATATTTGATTTGAGAAGCAATATATACAAGTACCTTGAAAATTACTTTCTGTGTTCTGTATTACTTATTATATTATGATCAACTCTTATTGACTCTATCTTCATCCGAGTGTTGTCCAAGTGAGTTAGAGAGAAAAACAAAGTGTTAAGTGACCCTTAACTATCCTGCACACGACCCTCTCCCCGCACTCATATTTTCAGTAAGCAATAAAGGAGAAGAGAGACAGAAGAGAAAAAGGGAGAAAAGTTGGTCCGGGTTGATTCGGGTGAGCAAAATCATTGAGAAGCGGGTCAAATCGAAGCTCTTCTCATTGTGGTCGTTTGTGTGAGTTCTAGGACCCCTCCTTTTAACATTTTTGAATTATTTGGGGCTGGAACACATCTGAAAATCGGGTTTTTATGTGTGTGTGTGTGTGTTTGACCCGTTGTGTATGTGTATGTGTGTGTATAATTCGTTTAGGCCTTGCTTTTGAGTTTGTGTGTGCTTGAATGGTGTTGTGGTGTGCATTCCTAAGGATTAGGATGGTTGATTTGGGCTTAGAATGGGTTTAGATGAGCTTGGAGGTCGAAAATGGCAGATTAGGTTCGAGATGAACTGCATTCTGCACCAGCTAAGGCTAGGCGACCGAATGGAGGCCATACGGCCGATTGAGGTGCGATTGGGGTTCATTCGCACGATTGGGGTCCCAGTCGCATAAATGCCCATCCGCATTAGGTCCATTCGCGTGGGACTCATCCGCATGGAGTCCATCCGCACTAGCTTCATTCGCACGAATGGGTGTTCATCCGCATTGGTCCATTCGCATGATGCTCAGTCGCATGGAGGCCATGCGAATGAAGGGTTTCCATACACCCGAATAGGGCTGTTGCACCCGAGGAAAAGTGTAGTTTAACTTCTGACTTTCGGGGGAAAGTGCAAGTGTAAGTTTTGACGTAAAGGTTTCCATAAGTTCATGTAAGATGACTGTTGAGGCCTTAGAGAGCATGATGGGCATGATGATGATGTTGCATGATTATGCATGTTATGTATGTATGATGTTGCCCTGAATGATGTTGATGCCTGTGTATGTTATGTTTCTTGTTATGATGTATGTTGATCTTTCCGTGGCTTTACGATGAACGTTAATGAATGAAGTGAAAGTATTATGTAACGTAAAGCGAAAGATAAAGAAAAGTGGAACATGAAGTAAGAATGCATGCATTAATGAATGATGAAGGTAAAGAAATTCTTGCAAGCACTGTATGTCGGGACACGCCATTAAAAGGTGTTAGCCCAACGATGTGCGGGTTCACTACCCCGCGAGGATGCACATCGGGGGTCTTTCTTTGTGATTGACCATATGTATGGAACCATTGTTGCTTGCCTTAGGTACTGTGACCAGAGGTGTTGGGCACCGTGTATGAAGGTCTATTATAGGCTTAAGTCCAGTACCATAAGCATGAAAAGCATAGCACATGGCAATGGTATACCTGAACTTTATCATAGGTACTGTGGCCAGAGGTGTGGTGCACCATGAATGAAGGTCTATGATAGGCTTAGGCCCAGTATCATAAGCATGAAGGGTAAAGTTCATAATGATAACGAAGGGAAAAGATGTAATGATGAACGAACGAATGAAAGAAAGAATGAATGAATGAACGGAAGTTAATGAAAGATGAAGATAATAATGATATTATCTATGTGTACGTATGTTGTATGATCACCTGAAAGTAAAGAACGGTTTTAACAAAAGAAAAGTATGTTTTATTTTATAAAACTAGAATTCACTCAGCAACGCTGACTTTGATTTGTTTCCAGTTGGCAGGTAATGATTGCTAAGGATGGCACGAGGTGGCTACTCAGCTCTTTTGGGATGGCATCCATTTATATAACGTTTTTGTGATGTAATGCAACAATGTATTTTGTAACTGATTAACGATGTATTATTTTGCAAAAGCTACTATATTGAAATGAAATATCATTTTTAAATGTTTCAGCTGCGATGCTTTATATGATACAAATGTAATTATATGTTTTATGTGCGATGAGGATCCAACTGTAAGCGTCTCGGGAACGGGGCCTTACAAGACAGAAACTTAAAAACACAAACAAAGTAAAAGTTTTCAAGATTGCAGTATATTATCTCTCAAGTTCTTTTACAAGTATTACAAAGCATAAAAGAAAGATACAAGGACCTGAGATACTTTATACTACATCCTACAACCGACCATATTTAAAAGATCAACAGGAAACATTAATCTAGACAACATAAGTTTAATGTAAAGTCAAAAGGTAGATTGCATTTTGACTAGTGATTATAACATGATATAGCTCACATCCTAATATATTACAAAAAGGATTAAAGTACATAAAGTAAAAAGTTACAGATTCAAAACCTCAATATACAGATACAAAAAACATGGACCTTTCACCAAATTGTACAAGTAAGTGAGTTTTCGGATTTGCAGCGAAAAGTTGGTTAGCTTTATGAAAGAATATATCAGAGAAAATATGTTTTTCAAAGTATTCGGAAGAAATATGTCTTTACTTATTTGGTTTCGGAAGACTTTGTCTTTAAAATTTCGGAAAACTTCACTTTTGGCTTCAGAAGAAAATTGGTCTTAGGAAGATTTCATACATAGAATATTTTCATGTGAGAGTAAGAAACTTCTGAAACAACTTCTACCTTTCATTAAACCTTATATTAAATATTCTATTATCATCAAATTAAATTGTGGATTAATTACTTTAAATAAATTAGTATGACATAATTTAATACCAATATATGTTAACTAAAAATAATCCATAAGTATACACAACTCTCCTTTTATATTTATGTAACTATGTGAGTACTTAATTATATAGTACAAACAAAAACTTGCGAATCAATTCATTTTCTTCCCTTCAATATTCTTTACTTACAAAGAAATATTATTTGCAACGCCTCTTATTTTTTCCGCCTTGCTGCTTCATCAAGTACGACTATAACAATTGAATGGTCGTGCTTTTAACAGGCCCTTAGCTTTGCCAAATTTAGTTAGATCAGGGCGTATTTTTTTTATATGTGGGCATGTTACTATATGTCTAACGTTTGATGGGAAATTTGATTTATTAAATCAAATGAATTAGAGTTGCAAAGCATATTTTAATTTCTTTATATTCTTCATATAGGAACTTGTAATATCAATTTATTATTTTGTATATAAACATATTATTTTATTATTTATCTTGCTATTCTGTTTAAATATAATCGATCAATTTGTTGAATATATATAGATGATGCAATATATTAATAATAGAACTCATAAAAATATGTTAACACAAGATTACTCAAAAATTAATATTTCTCAAAACTGCATCTTTACAAACCAATTACTCTAAATAATCTTTCTTAATAATATAATTAAAAAATAGAATTCAAACTACTAGCACAACTTAATAAATATATTGTATTTATAATAATGAATTCTATTTATTTAGGTAAGTAAAGTATGATTATTGTATTTTATTCTAATTAATATAATCTAACTATTATGATAAAATCAAATTTAGGTCGACATTTATCACAGTTATAGACTTTTATGATTCTAGTTTTTTTTTGTTTTTTTCTCATATCAAATACTTACATTAATTACTGGTGGTATTATTTGATATTATTTAATTTTTTTTAAATTAATAGTTTTTTTAACAAGGTAATAAAGTCTTTTTATTATTTAATTTCTCGAGAAACAATTTTAACGAATTAATAAAAATGTTTTTTTTTTATTAATTGACACAATTCTAGACTTTCATGATTCTAATTTTCCTGATTCTAATTTATTTAGATTTTCTAATTCTAATTTTCTCCCTTATCTTTTCTATTAAATAATTATATTAACTACTAATGATAATGCTAATGAGTCCTAGATCAAGTGGCTTAAGAGGGAGGCACCTTATGACTTTCCAAAGTGGTGGTCATGGGTTGGAGTCTTAATAGGTGCAATATGCTTCTAGTGGGTCAAGGGTTTTACCACAGTGGGCCTTTGGGTGGTGGGTTTCCCTTGAAATGGTGGGCAAGCCGGGTCACCAGCGTTGTCTGTGTTCGCGGGCGTGGGTGACCTTTCACTGATGGGTTTACCCGGGTGACCAGGCTTAAAAATTATTCGTTGGCCGTTCAAAAAAACTACTAATGATAATATTTAATTATTTTTAATATCAAACATATCTTTTAATAAATTAACAAAATTGTCTTTTTATAATGTAATTTTTTAAGAAAACAATTTTTATAAAATTAAAAAATTTTAAGACATCAAACCTTTTTTAAACTACAAAATATTGTAAAATTGGTGTTTTTGATGTGTGAAAATATATATTAATTTGTATATTATAAAAAATGATTTTCACAAATTAGTTTTAAAATTGGAAATTCCTAACAAAACTTCACACAATCAGCAAGTATATCGGCCGTGATATAAGAAAGTTTAGGTAAGTCCGGATATCAAACCCTAAAGACACATTTGGCGGCTTTTGTTACTAAACCGCTATCGACTTCTAACCCAATTAGCTTAATTATTTTAAGTAATTAATATTAATAAAGAAAATAAACAATTTAACTAAAATTAATTAATCTAAACACGACGAAAGAAATAAAAAAATAAGAATTCAAACTTGAAACTTGAATACAATCAAATATGTTAGATAACTACGTAGGCAGGAATGAAACTAACATGTAATGATACAAAGACAATGACTCGTATGACTATCTCCAAAAAAACATATTTAGGGTTAACTAGGTATGTTGTTACTTCCTAAAAAACCAAAGACACGTGTGAATCACAAGATAAATTTATTAAAATATTTAACGAAAGATTGCCGCTAGGTTTTCTATCATAATGTATTTAAGATTATATTTTCCAACCTTAAGACAAATGACAATTTAATTAAATCTAAATTAAATACCCTAAAATACTAACACCACGAATGAAAGACAAAACATGCTCTTGTGAAATCTAAACCTAACAAGCAACAGCTAGGAGGTTTTAAGCAATATCTATCGCCCCTAGGTTCTAGATAAGGTAACATATTGATAAAAACTATTGTAACACTCTGAATTTCTATTTAAACGGAAAGAAAAGAAAAGTAAATAGAAAGAATAGAAATTATGCACAAGTGGAGGGGGATAAAGTGTACAAAGTACAAAACCTTATTACTTTAAGGTTTAAAGGGGGCATGGTTATCCATTTCTTCTTCATCTTCTTCAATCGGCTGAAAAGAAGAAAGAAGAGAGAGAAGGCCCGGTTCTAGAGAGAGAAGGCCGGTTCTAGAGAGAGAAAGTGGAAGAAGCAGCTTCAAAGGTAAGTCTTCTCTTATTCGAGCTCAGTTTCAGCTGGGTTTCGAGTTTTTGACCAAAGTTCTGGTTGTTTAGTGTTTGTTTTCGGGATTCAAGAGCTGAATCGAAGGTGGGTCTCGAACTTGAAGTGTGTTGCTCAAAGGCTGCTCAAGGTGAGTTTCTAGAACCCTTCTTTTACTGATTTTCAACTGATTTGGGGCTATTATGCATACTAAGTAAACATTTTGAAAGAAACCGTGGGTTTACAGCCTTATGTTCGAAGTGATGTATATATGTATGTATGTATGTATGTATGTTGTTATAGTGATGATTATGGGTTAGTGATGATGATTAGCATGCTTAGATGGCCTTAGTATGTTAGATTTGTGTTTGGGTATGATTAGAATGATAATCGGGTGATGTTGATAACATAGAAATTATTTCAGAATATTCTGATGAACATGAACAGTGGTCCATGTGCCCAGAGGTGGCTCATGCGCCCAAACAGTGGCCCATGCGCCCGGCATGAGAGGCCAGACGCCTAAGTGTTGGCCATGCGCCCAAGGGTGGGTCATGTGCCTAAACAGTGGCCCATGCGCCTAGCATGTTGGCCCATGCGTCTAAGTGTTGGCCATGCGCCCAGAGGGGGTCAATGTGCCTAAACAGTGGCCCATGCGTCTAAGTGTTGGCCATGCGCCTAAATAGTGTCCATGGGCCCAAGTGATTGAAACGGCTAAGTGTTGGTGATGCGCCTGAATAGGGCAGAAGCGCCCAAATAGTGCCCATGCGCCCAGACTGTTTTACACTTAGAATTTTTATGCCCATGCGCCCAAATTTGGACTTAAGGTTTCTAAGTGGTTTTTAAGGGGTAAAATGGCGAGATAGGCCTGGTTATGATGTGATGGCTTATGTTTGATGTGTGTTATGCATGTATGATGTTGCTTGTATGGTGATGGTGTATGTTTATGTATGTTCCTTATTATGTATGTATGTCTTTCCTTGGCTTTGCTTTGAACGTTAATGAATGTAATGAAAGTATTATGTAACGTAAAGTGGAAGATAATGAAAAGAGAAACGTAATGAATGAATGCATGTATGAATAAATGAATAAAAGAGAAAGTATAGAAAGGATTGCAAGCATATGTATGAGGTGCGCGACTCTGTGTCGCAACAGACTCGAAAGAGGTCCTTGTCGCATATCCCGGTACTGTGTCAGTCTTCGGACATGAGTCGGGGGTTTGTGAGCAGGCCCTGACACAGTATCAGTCTTCGAACATGAGTCGGGGGTATTGCATGAGACAGGATACAGATCGCGTACTCCGGTATTGTGTCAGTCTTCGGACATGAGTCGGGGGTTTGTGAGCAGGCCCCAGCACGGTATCAGTCTTTGGACATGAGTCGGGAGTATTTCATATGATGAAAGTGACGGATGATGAGATCCATGTCGCGTATCCCGATACTGTGTCAGTCGTCGGACATGAGTCGGGGGTTTGTTTATCAGGCCCCGGCACAGTATCAGTCTTCGGACATGAGTCGGGGATATTGCATGAGACGAGATAATGAGGTGAGCGACTTTGTGTTGCAACAGACTTGGATAGAGTTCAATCCCTGTGATTGACTCATATGGGATCTTTGTCGCGTATCCCAGTGCTGTGTCAGTCTTCGGACATGAGTCGGGGGTTTGTGAGCAGGCCCCGGCACAACATCAGCTTTCGAACATAAATCGGGGATATTGCATGAGACAGGATTCGAGTAATAATGAGTAATGAACGAAAGATAATGTATGAAAGAACGAAGTATGAAATGAACGTAAATGAATTATCGTAATAAAGTACTAAACAGGATCCTTGTCATTCGACCTCAGTAATCGTGGCTGAGTGCCACGAAAAGGGTAAAGTCTGACCGGATCTAGAAAGAGAAGTGAACGATAATGGAATACGTTGAGCGGACAAAGTTAATGAACGTAGTGACGAAGATAATAATGATATTATCTGTATGTACGTATGATGCATGATCACGAACGATTGTAAAGTATAGTATGATTTGAAATAAAGTAAAGAACGGTTTTAACAGAGAAAAGTATGTTTTATTATAAAACTAGAACTCACTCAGCGTCGTTGACTTTTGTATGCATGATAGTTGATAGGTATTTGTTGATGCTGAGGAGTTGCAGGCATGGATGCATAAGCTACTGGGAGCATTTTGAGGCCGGCATCCGTATTTTGACATGTCATTGTATTTTGAGATGAAAACAAATGTTGTAAATAAATGAAATGACATGTTTTTAGTTATTAATGAAAGATTTAAATTCCGCTGCAAAATATACGTACGTTTTAAAATGTTTTAAGTGCAATGAATAACCAACTGTGAGGTGCCTGGAAACGGGGCCTTACAACTATCAAATCACAACCACTACTCCTAAGACTATCTTTAATCAAAGTTTAAAATTACTAAACACAAATTAATTAATTTTAAAGTCCAAACCTAATCTAGATGTCACGCAATCCATCTAGATCAAACATACACAAGCATGTCAGTAACTTTCAAGCATAAAACATTACACATATTCATATTTAAATAATAAAATCAAGTTCTAATATTAATAAATAAATATACGAGATCAAACCAAAACTTTAGTTAAAACATACTAATTCTTAAACCAACCTAGGTAGTAATAAAAAGTTAGCTACTCATAACGTTTATAAACAATAAAAACAATAATAAAGTTGCAATCTTTAGTAACATGAACGAGAGACTCAATGAAGCAAAGAAAAAATAATCGAATGCGAGACAAAACTGAATGATTTTAATGCTTGAATGTTTCAATCCTACTCTCCGATCTTGCTTTTTGCTTCAAGATTGGTCTTTAAATGCACTCGAAACTCCAAAATTGAATGAAACCAAAATATCTATTTTTTAATGTCGTCGTCTCACCCCCTTTTGCTGCCGTAAAAAAATCCTTGTTTTAATGTTATACTTCTCCAAATTTTGTCTTGCGTGGGCCTTTAATATGCAGTAGTGGGCTTTTAATTTTCACATAAGCTCATAGGTTTATAATTTGGCTTTGTGAGCATTTTTTGTTCTATTGTTGTTCTTTTACAAAATTAACTCATTATTTACATTTAAGAGATCACGTGTGCCTGCAATGAACTTTCACAAGTGAGATTCTTCATTTGAATATATATATTCCATCATATCATGACTTAATTCATGTTTAAAGTGTATGTTTCTTTCTTTTCTTTTCTTTCTTACAAAACTTACTCTAAACAAAATTGGTAATTATAATATTTAAAATTGGTTTGATGTAAACTTGCATGTCTAAACTTTAGTTAAAATTCATCATTTTCGCTCATAATTCCCTGAAACCTATAAAATATGAATGTGAGCTAATAATGAATAATATAAAAAACTAACCAAAAGTTATTTAAAATTGTAGAAAATATTTCTGTAATATATATATTTAATCTAGACCATGTCAATTTTTAATTATTAAAATTTTATAAACCAAAATAATTAAAATTCAGAGTTATCATAAGAAAACTTTTAGAAATGACACTTTTTTAAAATAGATTGTTTTGGAACATAATGTTTATCTCTCTTTTGAGAAAAAACAAAAAAGTGCTAGAAAATTTTATCATTGTTTTATTAAATATAGTCATATGTGATTTCAATTATATAGTTATCTTAAAATATCATTATTATAATTAATATTTAATATTTTATTTACTCAATGTATACACGAGATCAAACTTGTTACAAGTATATAAAGGGGTTGTGTTGAGGTGTAGTGATAAAAGAGAAGTCACATAATAAAATGACGATTGTGAGTTCAAATTTATATATCAATGTAAAATAAAAGAAAAGACGTTTAATAAAACATTTAAAGGATACAAAATATACGGGTATTAAATATTTTGATAATAAAATAGAAGTGAGGGTTCATATAAAAAATTTTTAAATTTACAAAAATATAAAAATAATTTTGATCATCAATATAATTAGTTTTATACTCGTCCGGTGGTCGGGTATGTTAATGTTATAATGTCATCACCATAGTCGTTAACATAAGTAGTTAATGCATGACCAACTACAATTAGATATCCACAAAGCAATAATAAGAAAGATTGTTAAACAACTTAATTAAACATAACAATATATATAATAAGGTAAAATGCAAATATTAATTAACATTCCTATATGGTAGATAAGGGGCAATATGCATGGATGATTCATGAACCACGAATGCTATCTACGGTTTAAATTGCTTTGGCCTTTGAATAGTCCTCTTACGTCTTGTATACCACATTGTGGCCTGATGCAGTGGGAATTATGACATTGTTATTGTTCACCGCTCGTGTTCCACGCCTATAACTTGAAAGCTTTGTTTAACTAATTAGTTCATATGTAGCTATTATGATCTTGGGTTGTTGCTTATCATTAAGTATCAAATAGGACCTTGTGTAATAGTCTAGAATGCCAACAATAAACTCGTTAAGTTATGAATCACTAATAATATACTCCAGAAACATTTTTTTTGTATATTAATACTTCTTTTGTCAACTTATCTCCTCCTTATATCACATGTATATATACACACACACACCAAATAATTGTTTACATTTTTTGTTTACATCATCAATTAACATATGATTCTATAGAATCTCTATTTTTATACAAGTATCTTTCAATTAACTGTAGTATCATTGATTCATCTCTATACAATTATTAAACATAGTAAGATGATGATTCATCATCATGTATCACATTCACAAGATTGTATCAATACCAAGTCGTCTCTGTATTGTTATTAAACAAAGTGATATAATGATCATTCATCATCATGTATCAAAATTACAAGTCTGTATCAACATTAAGTCATCTCTATATTATTATCAAACAAAGCATATGCATCATCAAATTAACCTATATAATTTAAATCCTACACTTCACAAATAAGGTTATTCTGAATAAAAGGAACTATTACCTAATAAAAGAATCCAATGATTGTGTTTTTAAGAAAAATATATCTTATCTAGTACCCAAAATATAAAACCACTTGTTGGTCCACAGGAAAATATACATCATCATAATATTTTTTGATTTTTTTATCAAAATATGCTAGTTTATGATCCAAGATCAAGATCAATTTCAGTTAAATTAAAATGTTATCTTAATTATCCTTTGAGCACATCCATAGTTGATTCGTAGCGAAAGCAGTCTATCCAATCAACCTTGGAAAAAATCAGAAAATGTTATGAATATTTTCAAAATAAAACTAATTAAAGGAAAACTAACTGCACTAATGAAAATTAACATACCCTCCTCCAAGAATGGGTGATGGTAGAAGCAAATAAACATTTAGATCAACTGATTATCTCAATTTAAAGCAGCTTTCTGGACTTATTTAAAGCTTATGATTAGAGACGAGTTGTTATGACTCTTTTCTAATAAGAAACATAACAAACAGGAATTGTTACACTTCAGATTTAAAGATGTTTGTATGCAAAGATTAAAAAAATGCACAAAACTAAGAACACTCTAACTAGCTGAAATCTTCATCTAAAAAATTGTGATATCATATCTAAAGCAACCAAATCGATTGCAAACAGTTAACAAATATATTTTGAAAATGAAGTGAAAAGGGTCAAGAAAGAAACTCACCGATCGAAGATTCTTCACCGCGCCGACGAACCATCCTGAAAAATTTCTCTGTACACAAAACGGACGATCGATTGGTCAACGATATGACTACTTTGGTGGCCGATCGAAGGGTTGTGATGGTCGATTGGGGGCGGTGTCGGCCGATTAAAGGGTGGCAATTCTACAAAATTTAATCATCGATTAGTAGCATCACCGATAATCAAACCGAAACATAATCTCCAGACTTGCACAATAGTGGAACACAGAGGTCGACAGGATGTTGAGTTCAACGGAAAACTGTTGCGAAGCGCGAACAGAATAATAGGGGATGATACTTGATAATCGCTAGTAGTGATAGAACGACGGGAATATGGTCCGAGTTTCGTGAGGTGTATACTGTATACTGTATACTATATACTAATGCTTTGTTTGTATGAGGCGGTTACCAACATCATGCTCCGGTGAAAAAGGAGGTGGAGATCATGGGGGGCAAGTTCAATCCAAGAGAAGGCCATGCTGCAACTGCTATTAACTGCTTCGAGATAGGCGTAACCGCTGACTTTAAATGGTCAGGATTTTGCTTCAACTAGATCTAATGGTCACGATTGATTTTCGAAGTAGTTACACTCATCGGAAGTAATATATTATATAATTAATCAATGGTTGATTACATCAAAAAAAATTTGGAGGTACATTTTAGGCATGACTATTTGTTGACTTTTTTTCGAAGTAGTTACATTCATCGGGAGTAATATACTTTTCACCTTGTTATCTGTATTAATCTGTATTGTTTCTTGTAAAAGGTATCATAAAGACATTCAATACTTTTCACCTTGTTATCACATATAAACACATAATGTTTCATTTGTCACACCAATGTGGGACAACGGTGTTAGAGAGACTCCCTTTCACACTCTTATTTCCAACAAATATTAATTACATATTTACATATGTAAATATAGATAAAATATAGTTAAATCCAATCCTACCGGTCCGACCACCAAACCAGTAAGGCGTCCGGTTCGACGTCCGATCCGGTTCTGAAAACATTGGTCTTTATTTGGAAGGAAAATACATAACCATAAAAAATGCTGTAAAAAATCACTAACTGATCATAGAATGCACGTGAGGTGCCGGTGGTAACCCCACCAACATTTGTAAATGAGATATATATAATACTAGACTAAAATTACACGGGTTCAATCATTAAATTTTGTTTTTAATTAAAAAGGTTTGTAAGTCATAATATTGTTTTTAATATTTTGTATCGACTTTTATGTTTAATTTTTTAAATCATTTATATATGTAATATTAGCAGTTTTTTTGTCAATGCGTATAAGTTTAAATAATATATAATATAAAACTAAATTAACTTATAAATAAGAATTTTAGGTAATAATCAAATTATATTGAACATTAGAACGTCTATAAAAATCCAAAAACTTCTTTGTATAGAATGTAATTTTATCATAATTATCTAATATTAATAATTTTAATTCATGTTACTTGTAACTCGAGATAATGCAACATAACAATTAAATCGGTGTCTGGGACCAAACATGCAATGATTACATAAAAGTTTGAACTATATTTGTGATTTCTAAAGTTTGGGCGCCAAACATACAATTTGTTTAAACCACATGGATCATTTATGTAATTTTCTTTTTTGTTGAACAAAAACATAAATCAATTTCATGCTTACATCAATTAAAACTAATCAAAGTTTCATGCATTTATAAATAAAATATAAATTAGTCAAATCGATGTTAAAAAACCAAAATCTAAAATTTATATTGAAACCAAAATCAAATCTTTAAATCGTACGGGCCGCTACTACTGTTGCAATCAAGATTTGTATATATGAGCATTATATTAAGACTTTGCATAAGAGCTTTTGTGATTTAAAAGTTAGGATGTGAATAATATAAATAGATTAATGAAGGTGTAAAAGGATCGGTGAGTTGAACTTGAAACATAATATGATTTGAGGTAAATAAAAATCATGATATGCTTGTAAATTAAAAACGATATGACATAGTTCATCTTTCCATTTGAAAATCGATATCATGATTTGAGAAAATTGAAATCCTAAATTGATTATTTAAAACCCTTGATTTAATAATATATATAAAATCATTTCGGAATAGAAGACGTGTATGAGGTTTCTTCTCCTTTGCATAGGACGAGTAAATTATTCCACCCTTTAATTATTATTTGAAAAAACAAGAATCCAACATATTTCAATTCACAATTTTAGTGTAATACGACATATAAAAACTCATTATATTATTTGTTTGTTGGGATAGAATCAACTTGTTTTTGGGTGAGAAAAAAACAGTCAACTATAACTTACAATCTTTTTTAGGGTTTTATTTAAAAACCATCACAATATCTTTTGTAATGAGGTTTTTTCAAAGTAGGATTTATAGAAAATCAATTTAATAAAATGAGTGTTTTAAAAAATATTTACCAAAATGGTTTTTTACTAAAAATTTAATTTTCTTATTCATAATATAATTGGATAAATTTATTTTTGTTTTTACTAATGTTATTTAAATAAAATTAAAATGATAAGTTTTAATAAAATAAAAACTAATTTAGCATCTCTGATAATTTTAAAAAATGTTTTATAGTTGTTTTTATGAAGTTTTTTTTTTCAATAACGTTTTCTTATAAAAAATATTAATACTCTGTCATTAGTTTTTTAACCGTCTATCTATAGAATACTTATTCTTATATAGAAAATATCATTTTTATGAAACTGAATGGTTTATGCAATTTTTTTCAAATAACGATATATATTAGATAATTGTTTTAAATATAAATTGATATATAGTAATAATCATTTATATAAGTATATACATAAATAATAAAAATAAACATCATATACATACAACGTTAGTTTCGCCGTGTGAGCCGGCTCGATCTCGACATATGAAGCTCGGGCTTAAAACCATTTATTAAATGAGTTGTAAAATGAGTTCGAGCTTGTTTAAGCTAAGTTTAAGTAGAGTTTTTAACGAGTTGGTCTCGAGTGCCTCACGAGAGGGTGGAACTAATGTTGCCGGAAGTCTATTAGCAACATACATGTCATCGGTAATTGAGGATTACATTTATAATTCGTAAAATAAAATAAAAAATATACCATTAACTTTTTTGCTTCGTCATGATATTTATATAAAATATTTTTAAAGAATGCATTTTTTGTTAAAACAGTTATTTTTATTATATCTTTTAAGCTACTTAAAATATTTTTAAAAAATAAAATTTTTAAAAAGAATAAAAAAACAAATGTGCCTACGTTTGTGTGAAATTAAACAAAATTATATTAAAAAATAAATTCAAATTTTCTATGTAAAAATACGATTTAAAACTAAGTCTGAGTGAATTAAGATAAACCAAAATGTTTTAGAAAAACTTTATGTTCTTAATTACAACATATGAACCAAATGGTTTTATAATTTTGTTAACCTTTGTACTTGACTATTTTTAAATAATATTATTTTAAATGAAATAAGTTTAATCAATAACATTATATTAAGAAAAAACACTCTTTAAACACTCATTATGATAAATAAATATTCTATATATACTATTTAAGGAAAAAAACTTACTTTGTAAATATAGTAATAGTTAATTTTATTTAAATGAATTATGACTAACAATAAGGATAGATTCATTTTTAGGCGGGAAACTAAAATAATGAAGACCTAAGAAAACGACACGTGATACTAAAGATATTATTTTATTAATAAGTATAGAAGTATAGATTGTTTTTTAAAAGTAATAGTAACTAGTTTTATACCCGCCTGATGACCGGGTATTTTTAGCTTATAGAGAAAGGATCTTAAGAAAACCATAATGTTATGTGAAAACTAAAGAAAACCAATAAAAACAGTCTTCATAACTTATAATTTCTTTATCACTACATTTTATATTTGTGTGTGCGTATATATAAATAAGGGTATATATCAAATAAAAAACCGTAACATGGTTACATATACGTCACATATAGGTTTATGTGTAACATATATGTAACAAATACTTGAATAATCTTTTAACAATTAAAATAACTTAAAATTTATGAATTATGTTATTGGTTTACGTGGTTTTATTTAGTGTTCACATAACTATTGGTTTTCTCAAAAACCATTTATTTATCTTATAATAATATAAATATTTATTTTTGATTCTTTTGCATTTTAAACCAAAATAATATATGTTTAAAATATAAAAAATCGGTTTAAATTATTAATAATCATTTATTTTACTAATGGATATTGGATGCATATATCAAATCATTTTGTTTTTTTCATATATCATTTTGTTTGGCTTTTATGCATGAAGCTTTGTTTTGTTTCTTTTTATGAAATTATTATTATTTTTAATTATAAAGCCACAATACTCTCTTCTATCTATATTTCAATTATCAAACTGAATCGTTACAACTTCATACATTTTACTTATATATATGTACCCAACCATTTTAATGTTACCAACACAACATGTAACTGTGTATGCAACCCCCACTACAAGAGTTTGACAGTATCTTAACTAGATCTATGGCGACGACATGGTTTCGTCGCTATAGGGTGGATTTGCTTTTTAGCTACTAAAGTTCTATCGCGAGAACATGTCGTCACCTTAGGTGCCGCCTATCGCGACGACACGAAAGTCGTCGTCGCATTTAGTCGCCATAGGTAATTTTATTATAATTTCTATTTATTTTAGATAACACAAAATTTTGTTTTACCTATGGCGACGACGACATGTCGTCGCCATAGGTAAAAACCAATTTTTCTAGCAAAAATGCCCGCCTTTTATGAAATATCTATGGCGACGATCGCCATAGGTAAAAACCAATTTTTTCCTTTTTTTCTCTCTAAATAAATTGGAGGGAAATAACCCCGCCTTTTGTGAATCATCTATGATCATAGGGTGGATTTTTTTTAAGGATTAAAGATTAATAAAAATAACAATTATATTTATTATAATTATAAGTCATAATAATAATATTAACAAATTTTATATTTATTAATTATAATTATAGATAACTTATATCAGTTAAATCCAATTATAATTATCGATGACGACAATTAGAAAGTTAATTTGTTTAAGTTGTAAAAACTTAAGATATGTTTACTTTGGTACTTTTGTTTTGTTTGATATGTAATTAATTAGAACTGTTTGATCTTCGTTTAAGTATTCGTAATATTTTGATTTCATTTTTGTGTATCTAATTTGTGTTAAAAAAACATTAAATTTTAGGTAAAAAACCTGGAAAAAAATAAATTTTAAAAAAATAAATTATTTAACCATGGATCCTGTGGCGACGACATGTCAACGCCATAGGTAAAATTAATAAAATAATTTATTAATTTAATATATTTTCCACTTTTATTCTTTATTATATTAAAATACTTATGTCGTCGTCATAGGGTCTCTAGTTGAATATTTTATTTTTTATTTTGAATTAAAAAACTAAAAATAAAATAATGGCGACATGTCTGTAGCGACGACATGTCATCACGATAGTTGGCAATGGTGATTATTATTACGGCGACGACTTTTGTTTGACCTACTGCGACGAAGCTATGACTACTAACCCCATAGCGACGACATATTGTCGCGATAGGCTATAACAACGACTTAGACCACCTATGGCGACGACAATTGTCGTCGCGATAAGGTCAAATTCTTGTGGTGCGCCCACATCTTGTGGGATTAGTTTCTAGTTTGGTAAACTACATAACGTAAATTAGTAAAAAATTATGAATTAAATATACAGTTTTCTAATCTTTGTTGTTTTTATACGATTTTCACGGTCTTGAATTGTCGTTTTGATAATTATCTTTAAAAAACATATGTGTAGTGTTTGTCCCATGGAATTTGACACGATTTTAAACTTTGTAGAGAAAACATACAGTTTAGTTAAACAAGTTAGTAGGCATGATTAAGAAATAATTTTATATGATTTTAGGGTTATTTTTATTTTTTGGCTAAAAAAGGAACACTGAAACAGTACCAAATGGTAAAGCATCGAAAAACCAATACCTATACCAGTACCGAACCATATATTATGTATGGTATTCGTTACTCACTTCTCTTCAATTCGGTATTAGTACCAGTACGGTACCGATCTCCACTAGCGGAGCTTCATAGGGGCCCGGGGGCCGCCACCCCCCTACTTTTTCGTTCATAGCGCTATATTTTAACCTGATAGTATAAATTTTTATATAAATATAAAGTTCACCCCCTAAAAAATTAATTTCGCTCACACCCCACTTACAAAATAATTCAAGCTCCGCCACCGCCAATCTCATCCCTATTTTAAATATGAATCTTTCATCATTTTGATAAAATTACAGTGTTTTGTAAATTTTCACTTTCCAAAGGCTATGAATGTGTCATTTAAGCATATATTAAAGTATTAAGAGATATGGAAGCCAAATAAAAAACCACTTCTTATCCAGCTAAAATTTAATCCCATATAGACAGTAATTAGATTCAGTTATCAAATATGTAAACCAAAAGTGATAACTAATAACATTCAAAAAGAAAGAAAAAAATAACCTAAACTAGTAACTCTGTGTAACAACTTATAATAAATCATTAATCATCATCAGCAGAAGAACATTGAACTGCATACCCTCTTATGAAGCTTGGGAAGTTGGTTGAAACCACCACCACCGGCACCACCACCGGCACCACCACCGGCACTGTGGCTAGAAACACTGTCTGATATATCTTCAAACTTGACAAACTGTGCCATCTGTCCGGCCACCAAGTGAGCATAGCAGATTGGAGCAACTGCACAACAAAGCATTAGTTATATACATCCTTAGTGTATGTTTAAGTAATTTTGATCAATAACCCATTTGCATGTTGGCGTTTTGCTTTAATATAAAAAGCATTTTGATATAAAATTCCACAAAATGCATATTATGCAAAAGTTTAGCATATTTACCTACAGATATGGCAGTTGTGCTCCTTTGATACCTGCATAATGCAATGAAACAGTATAAATCAGTGATTCTAAGTACATTTGTATTAGTTAATTAGTTAAAAGACTTACACATAGGATAACGAATGCACGAGCTCTTGCAGCTGATCTGCGGAGAAACCAATCTCATCGAGAAGTACATGGTAATGGGTGGGTCGGGTGGTTCCCTAAATTCAAAGAAACCAACATATGCTTCAGTCGCATACTTTATATTGCACATATATTTATTGGTTTGATATAACACTCACAATCGGTCCATTCTGAGCACATAAGTAGAAGTCATTGTATTTAGGATGGCAAACTTTATTGTCAACAATCGTTCCTGCAAACATGAAATAAAAGCATAAATTCTCAGCTTTTGCTTGTTTTATTGTTCAAAATAAAAAAAAATAGTATTAGAAACCTGGTGGAACATTGTAATCAGATTTGGTTTGAAAAAACTTGGTGTGATGAGTTTTCTGAGCTACAATCACCATAAACTTGGGTTCCCATGAATCATCTAAGAACTTGCAGGCCGAGATGATCTGCTCAAGCTCGATATTAAGCACCTGGTTGAACTGAGACTCGCTTACCCCGTCCCTAAAAATTATTATATTCTCCGGCTTCAGCTTAGGAGTAGACAGATAGAAATCACTCAACAGTTCCCTGACATCACACAAACATTACAAACTAAAACTTTATAAATTTTCATAAAAAATGTTATATAATATAAACCTGATCATCCCTTCATCTTCATTGGGTGCAACAGGTTTAAAAAGGCCATCAATCATCTCAACTCTTGAAGACTGTGAACGAACAGAAGCCCTGTAGCGAGAGATAAAGGGCCATTGCCTCGAGCTTACAACCTAGAACAGAACAAAAAAGAAAACATAACATGATTGTATTCTCACTGCTGTAATATTAGGAAGAATCGAGATTGTTACAGAACATACAGCAGCAATAGAAGGAACATCAGAACGGCCAGGAGCACCATGGGACACATCCATTCCAAAGATTATGGTGGGAGTGTTTGACACCAACGGTATAGAATGCAAATGCTCGATAGACAACAAAGAGTTTATACCACCCATCTGAAATATGACAACAATATACCAAACTGAGTTTTAAAAAAACAAGAAACTAAGACTTTGTGAGATACTGAAACTTTGAATTGAAGACCTTAGCATTAATCTTTAAAAGCAAGTTTGAGAGATACTGATCATTGATCTTAGTTGGGGCGATGCATTGTGTGGCAGAACCAAAGTCTACAAGGCATTTTCGCTTCCATGGACCTGTCATCAGACAACACTAAGAACGAAAAAAAATTAATAAAAAAAGAATTTTTACAGGTAACTATAGTTGGAATAAACCATAGATATCTGAATTCTTTCGTTCCGGAAGGATGCATAGGATAAAGTATGGCGGGCCTGGAAGCATTTTCCTCATAATTTCTTCCATCTTGTCTACACGTACATGTCCAGGAGCACGCTTAAATTGAGGATTCTCTTCGATTATTTCATACGGGTCATTAAGCTCCTGCAAGCATCACTCAAAAGGTTAATGTTTATCTTGTTGTATCTTGTGGGTTTTTCACAAATAGAATGCACGTGCTATTAAAGATTTGATATTTACCATTCCTTTTGCTTTGGAACACCTCAGTAGATCTCTGCTTAGGCTATTGATGTCACAACGTGCTGAAAAGTTCACAATTGCCCAGCATGTAATCTTTGTCGGCTCAACAAATGTCTGCAGCCAAATATAAATTGTTAGAACCAAAAAATGAAAATTTAATTATATCAAATCTCCTAAACATTTAAAATGAAGAACTTGTTGCCTTGTTGTTGAAATTCCAACGACCTCCACGAGGAAGCAAGTCCCCTCCATTTCCAAACTTTAACTGCAATGAATACAATGAATACTATGAGAGTCGGATTATACGAAAAAATGGAAAGTGGTGAACTAATATGGACCTTTGGTGGATCTAAAACCCGACCCTCGACTTGGGTGAATGTAGTGCTGATTGTGATGCCAGTTGAGTTAATAAGAGGATCAGCACTGTAGTTACTTTGCCTCAACGCCTGCATAGTTAAATGAAGAAAGTTATTTACCATTTTATATTCTTGATTTGCAGTATTACATCAATGTTATAAGAAAGCTTACACCCGTCAAAGCATTCATCCGATCTTTTGGCTTTTGTCTGGATTTCTCAACAAGTAATGCTCTTTGTAAATTTGATAGTGCCTTGGTATAACGTTGTAAGGGTAACAACTCACACAACTATAAACAACATAAAAGCAAGTAAAACAAAATTATAATATAACTTTAAGATCAGATTTAACAAAATCTTAAAAATATTACCTCAAGTGGAATGTAAACGGGTCGCCTTGGTTTGCCAACGTCTAGGCATGGGTAATCATAAGATTGGTTAACTTCTATACGATGATGTTTGGCATAGTAGTCGTAGACTGTTATCTCTACAGACTCGCTCGGGATGTCATCATTCTTTTGCTTCATTGAAAATCTACAAAACAAATTTAAACTCATTTGTCATTTACAACATGAAAACACAAAAAATGCAGTAATATGACCTACTTCTGTTCTCCACATGGTCTTTCGCTCAACCCGATAATTTTATGTTCTCGGTTAGAGGGGAAGGATTTGATACGGAGGCTCTTCAACGTTCTTTTAGCCTATTATTCATAAACATAAAAAGATAACAACAATAATAATAAAATTGACACTACTAAGAAATCCAAAACATAACAGACTTGTTACCTTAATCCAGTCAACATCCCTTATGTGTCTAACATTTTGATTCTCTAAAAGAAAGCCCACAACTTTCCCTGGCTGGACAATCATTGTAGTCGATGCATCTACAAATTCATCAAAAAAGATTATCAATCTTTTCAAACAAGATAAAAAAGTTCAGCATTAAAAAAATGGAATCTTGAGCCATACCAATATTTAAACTCAAACCAGCTTGAGTGGCCCGAAAACTGGAATGAAATCCCCTGCAGCCCAAAACCCCGCCACCAATTCCTATGAAGTTCTTTGGGTCATTGTGAAAGTAACACTGTCGAACAAGAAGACATCCTCTGTGCATGATATCAAACAAAACATGATTATAGTTGATGAATCAGGACACTAAATGATGAAAGCCGGTTTAAGAGCATATACTTACTGTTTTGCAGCATGTTGCCTTAAAAGAACATCCAAAACCCTTACAGCCTCATTGAATTGTTCAGAATCTTGGCCTTGAAGTGCATTAAATATGGCCTGAATTGGGATTTTGGTGGCATAGCTGATCTTCACAGTATATGACTTGGATTGAGGCGGGCGCCTTGATCTCTTGGTTTCCACTCCATCCAGGATGCCACCTCTTGCAGTTCTATGAAAACAACACGTGCTCGTTAGCAACAAGATTATTAAATGGATCAAATTAAAGAAGAAATAAACATCAAACATTTTCTACCTGTTTGATGACAGATTCTCCAACAACACGGGGAACTCAAGCTTAGTCCCGGGCAACGGGCCCACAGTAAATAGAGTCTTTTCACCATCATATGCAAACCCTTTACCACCCATCTCTGAATTATATACACTATGGACCATGTCTAGTACTCTTCTACCAACACCTTTCGCCTCAACGGGACTCCCATCCTCATAGAAAAAAGCCACCTAAACGCGACACAACAATACCACATTTGACTTAAAGACTCAAACCTAGGTTTCTTCTATCTACAAATTCAATATAGGATTATGTTGTTTTGCAATATTAAAAGAGTTCCCATTACAATAACATTTTGAATATTTACAAATACCTTCAGAACTTTCTGCATAATGGCATAGGCCTAACCATTTTTGACAATCTACTATAACAAATTTTACATTCAAAAAGTCAAAAATGGACTTTTTAGAAGGAAAATATGCTTGAAAATACATAGACATAAAGTGAGTGACAGAAGCACATTTCAAATTATCATATTTTGACTTTGGAGATTAACCTTCTATTCTTTGAGTTTGAAATTTAGTATGTTATTGTATAGATCTTCTACTTAAAATGTAATAGTTACTAAACAATTAACAATAGCAATTAGCAATTACTATAATCCTAATGAATTTGGACAACCACTAAATTTTTTTGGCGTTCAAATGTGAATAAAAGCAACTTAACACAGCATACAAAGCAATAAGAACCCTTCACATGTATATATCAAAGGATCCAATTTTGGCATATATTTACATACTTTTTAAGCCCTGATATCTTCTAGTTACAATATATATTGGCATAGTTTCATCTTATTACCAACTATTCTGCATAAAGAGCATAACCACAATCGATTTTAGGTTGTTCTTAATCAAGTTTGAAATAGATTAAATGATACTGAATATCAAAAGTTCAGCATTGAGTAAGTTACTCTCATAGCTGATTATTCATCCCTAAACCAATCACATAACCACAAGCAGATTGCTTCCATCCAACATATGTTATACAAAATAGTAGTATTGACATAATATAAGGAGTTGAAGAGATACACTGTATTGATAGAAGTGGTCACTGGTGCTGCTCAATTTCACATTGAAATGGTTGGTGAATAGAGAAATCTTCTGTCCTTTGGTGCCAAACCCACGTCTAGTCATCGGGCTGCGGTTTGAGCCATTCACTTTAGCCGGAACAAAAGATGGTGGAACCATTGGTGGTGGTGGTGGCAGTGCCTTTGATGCTCCTGGTTCTGAATGCTTCATTTTGCTTTTCCTGTCTACTGTCATATAAGTCACATACAACAATTGTAAGATAATCTTACAGAAAAATAATACAAATTGAGAAATCAATGTATATATGCTAAAATTTATATAGACTTTTACAAGAAATTTATAAAAACCGTGAGAACCACACAATGCATTGTAGCCCTGCGAGAACCGCACAATGCATTGTCCCTGTTGTTTTAAATGTGATACAAACGATGGTTAAAAAACCGCCTACCCCACTCATAGATCATTAATGCATTATATACAAGTGTTTTATATGATTTTCGCGGTTCTCAACAAAAAGAATAATGTTCCGAAAAGTATACGATGGAATTTATATATGCACACATCCGCCTATGTATAAACAGAGAAAGATACATGCGATTTAGCATTATTCAACAAAAAGATCATTAATAAGATCAAGAAAAACTTAGATTCTCCAACCAGCATCAGAAAGAAACAAAGCTAATCCTTTTTTTTATGAAAAACATCGTGTATATACTGCAAGAGAAGCAAGACGTGAAGAGATTAACACTAATTATTTGCTGAACACGAACAGATAACCATAATTCTTCTGAAAATAAACATATCAAAAACATACACAACACCATAATCTAACGCATATACAACAATAGAGACCTATATGATCACTAGAGAAACCAAGTGGAAGACGAACAGACAATTGAAGATAATGAAGAAGAATTAAAACCCCATTAATCTATCATAATAAAAACCAACAAAAACCCATGAATCTTATGAAAGAAAACAAGATCATTTTTATATAACAAAGTAGTATAAATTCTGCCGATAATATAGGCCGGTTATTTAGAAAAATTATATAGAGAATAAAATATTTTTGAGTTACTTAAAACAGATTTTAAATTTAAAATCTTTAATCCTTATAAAATATGATATTTTTGATGGAATTTATATTTTAGGTCAACTAATAATCTTACTACTCTAATAAAAGGGTAAATGAAGACGTCATGTGTCAGCACTACAATCATTCTCATCATTTTTTTCCCGCATCTTTCTCCAATTAAATAAGTACCTTAATTACTAATAAAATTATTTTAATACATTTTGATATATAATAAATTAAGAAAGAAATCTGTTTATTAAAGTTATTTCTATATAAATTGATATTTTTAATAAGACAATAATTTTAAAACAAAAATTAATTAAATTTTGGAGTTGTAATAAGAAAAAAATTTAATATGTCATTTTTATACGGTTTATTTTAGAATAAAATGTTTATTTTTTAAAAAATTTTAAAAAGTTGATATCACTGTTTTATTATTTATAGTTATTTTTAATATGTAATTTCAGTTATATTATATCTTAAAATATCATTTTATAATTAATATATTTATTATATTAATATTTTATTTATTTAACTCGTGTAATACACGGGTTTACTAAAGCTAGTTATAGTCATAAATGTTAATTCCGAGATAATGATATTTTAGAATGGTATTAACGAAATTAATGGTTAATTGCAGTTATTATATTGTAAATGATAAGTGATAATGAGTAATTTAGGTGTTTATTAACATCAATTGATTTTTTGAAACATATAATCATCAAAATTATTTTTATGAGATTTTCAAAATTTTAATTTCCATGTTATAAGGGCAAACACAGTTGCATAAGAATTAAACTATTTTATTAGAACATCTATTTTTTTTAATTTAAGAGATGTGATTCTTAAATATTGAATTAAAATGTTATACGCACAATAAATGAAAATTAAATCATGGCTATAATTTCATGCGGTGCTTTTAATAAAATTATTGTGATAATATTAAAGAGAACTCTATGATTATTATCTCAAAATAAAGTATGAAAAATAAAATAAATTTCAACATAATTATATAAATCCATGTTGGGGATTTCGGGAGAGTTGTAACTAAGTTTTTTAAGTTCTATTCTTAGAGCATTCATACTAGCTTCTCCAACCTCATCTTCAGTTTACACTAAAAACATTATTTTTTATTATATCTTCCAATTAAATAATATTTTTTAATATCCTTATTATTATATTTTCTCTTTCATTCATTCACAATTACTTTTAAAAATATTAAAAAATTATGGAGTTTGTACCGTGATTCCCCATATTTCATAAATATTTCCTCTCTTTCACTCACAACAGTAACAATCATTCCCAAAATATAAGACATATACTCACATAAAAATAAAAAATCTACTATGAATGCTTTTATTAATTGTAATAAAATGTTTTGGAGTTATTCGCCTATTCTTATATTATTGATTTGGGACTTGATTCATGTGTTCATTTTTATGATTGGATTGTAATATGGACCCAAATGTCCCTGTAACAATGTCAATGAAGGACCAAAAGTGTTAAACATTAGCAAAACAATTGTGAAGGTATTTTGGTGTTTAAACAAAATTTTATAAATAAAAATAAAAATATACCTTTGTGTTAGCTATTAGATAGTGTTTAACATGTTGGAATGAATGACAATATGAAATTAACCATCGATGGTGAATGGGAAAAATATATATTTGGTTGGTGAAGGTAATTTAATGAACTATTACATAGTTGATTTTTTTTAAATTAATTTCATTCATCCCCATTCTTCTTTCTTTTTAACATTTCATTACTTCTTCCATCATTAGTCGCCAACATCACCCACCCACCCACCACCACCGCCCACCAAGATCGATCGTTACCGACTAGCATCACCAGGCACGACTACCAACTCCGCCACCCACCGCCTACTATCGCCCCATTGATTGTCGCCGCCAACACTTTCCCCTATTGTCGCCTCAACCTCCGACCACCACCTTGCCGCCGCCACCAATAACCACTACCGGCCACCACCACCGGTCGTTACCATAATAAACACTTTTACCTTTCGGTTTGTCTTATTACCTAACAAATATACTTTATTTATTTCATTTAGAAAAGATACTTAAACTGAACAATATAGTAATAATTAGTTTCATTATTTCATCCTATTCCATTCCTTTGATCTTTTCATTAATTCGTCCATTCTATTATCTTATACCAAACAAACCCTTAAAGTTATCATATGTTACGTTCTTAGACTAAAAAAGAAAATGAATTAAAATATTAAGGAACATATAAGCAAGTTTTAAATAGGGCTACTGGATTTTAATAATTCTAACTTTTACTTATTGGCTGAGATTAATTCCAACTCAGGAGATGTTTATAATCACTTTTAACTTTGAATTTGTTTTTCTCCAATGATCTCTTACTAACTGAGAGTTAATCCTCGTTGGTTTTTTAAATAAAATGGAGTTAACTTTGAATTACTTTTTAGCTCTAGCACCACCTAGTCTCAATTAGGTATGTTTTCTATTGTATAGGCTTTATCATCACCTAAAATCAACCTCCAATGAGGTCGGTTGTTTAAATAAGAAGGTGGAGATTTTATGGGTTTTTTGGTGCGTAAGTTTCAAATTGACGGACCTGATTTAACAATCTGTTTAGTGTTTTGGCCACAAAAACAGTCCACGTCATCACAAAGTAACGGGGTTAACTCTCACTTAGTAAGAGATCGTTGGAGGAAAATAAACTAAAAGTTAGAAGTATCCGTAAATATTTACTGAGTTGTGATTAGTCACGGTCCATAAATAAAACTTGTGATTATTAAAATCTAATAACCATTTTAAATATTAGAAATCAAATCTAATATCTTAATTAAACTACACGACCAATCATAAAATCAACTCAAGAAGTAAACACAAAAATAACATACACACAAATAATAAATATTAAACACACAGATTAAACTTAATCCATACTCCATTTGATTCTCGACAAGATTGCATCGTCAAAATGAAACGGGTGGGGGTGGGGTGAGCATTTGGTTTCATATTGTTTTGTATATTTTTATTGCTTTTACTAATAGTGTTTAGGCCCGGCTCAACCATTTTAGAGGTGTGATGCGAATTAAAATTTGGGGGAATTTTATTCTAAGTGTAACTATACATTTTTGAGTATTTTGATGGCTCAACCATTCCATATCTATAATGCAACAATAGCTTTTATTTAGTTTAGTACTCAACAGAGATGATACATATTTAAGAATGTTTTAAAACATCATGAAAAGTATTCATAGGTCCTTTTACAAATCGTAAGGTTATTGGGTTTCTTGTAGTCTCATGGCACCCTATGTGGCTTAAAAAAACTTGTTTTGGGTGGTTAATTGTCATCCATGCTTATCAATAGTCAAATGCCTATTGAGTAGTAACCTGGTGAAAACTAAAGCAACAAAAATCTCGTTGAGACATCAGAAATCACACTTACACTTTAAGATTAGACGTCACCAATGATTCAATGCCTTGTTGGATGAGATAAGTAGTTGCATATTGTTCTTGCAAAGCCTGCAATACATTATAAACCACAAATCCACAATTACACATTGACACAAACATATATCATTACCACAAATGCATATTGCTTTAATGAGTTACAACATAGTTTTGACTTGTTGACAACTATTATCCAAGTAAAGTTATATAGCTTATAAATAACTTTGAAATCAACGACTTTAAAGTCGAGATGGGTTTAAACAAGAGTTTACTTGGATAATAGTTATCAACAACTTACCTAGCTTCCAAATTGAACTACACTCAACAACCAACCCAACAATCAAACTGAAAGCGCAAGCAATTTCCGTCTTAATCTCCATTCTATTGTCGCAACATTCATTTACATGCCTCCGCTTGTAGCTTTGATTGTGTTGAGGCTAACCTAATATGTACTGCATACAAATTGAAATTGGAGGTCCTACAAAACTTGGGGCCACAGGCTGATTGCTTCAACCATGTAAAGGAAGGGTGATCGTGTGTACCAATGTTATTAGGCTCGAATCGGATCGGCCGGTTGAACCAGGATTCGGTTGGGCCACCGGTCCGATCCACCCCAACTCGTTTCTTTCTTGAAGAACCGCTTCGGTGATTGAGCCGACAACTAGTTAGGATTGGATTTTCAATTATTTTTTTTATATTAGTGGGTTTAACTAGTAGGTCGGATGATGAATTTTAGTGTTGAATATACAATTATTGTTGAGTTTTATATATAACTATAAAATATACATATAAAATACTTATATTAAATTGTACATACAATATAAATACATCTATATATACATATAATTATGACGTCATCTAGTTTTTAAATTCGGTCTAACCGGTCCGACTAGTCGACGAGTAAGATGAGTGTTTTGCTATTTGATCCGTTTCTGAGAATGAAGGAAATGAAGAATGATCAAAGCCCAATAGAAGGCATTATGGAATTGGAGGGAAAGAAACGTAAGCCCATTTAATTAAGTTTATAGCGTAATGGCCAGCTACTTTAAAACAGAACTAGCCCATCTAAAAATAATCACGATTTTAAGATAAAATAAAATAGTTAAATCTGACTAGTCAACATTTCAATACACATAATAATAATGGCACATATCAAACTAATGTAACAAATTGAATATGATTTAAAACGACGTGTTTCGATCTATAACTATGTTTTTTTTAATTAGAATTGTTTGTGACCTGAAGCATAATGACATTTTTATAAATGATTAGCTATGAGCTGAACTCATTCTGGTTTCTTATCTTATCCAACCTGCCCAGTTGGTCGGGTCTATATAAAACATCATAAAACCATGTCATTTTTTCAATTTAAATCAAAAGCACTTTATTTCGGTTAAAACATGCAAACTATTTTTCTAATTTTGCTCTCTAGATCAAATGTACTTCATTTTAGTTTTTATGTCATGACGTTTCTTGCTTAATGTAATGGTGAGTATAATTTTTCAAGTACATGATACCTTATGATCTTCTGATGTAGAAGGTAAACTACGCTTTAGGTATTTAACTGATATACCATAGTTTTAACCTAATCTAAAAAAGGTTACACAAAACGTTTGATAATTCCATGTTATTTTTCCTAATACAAAAAGAATTTCAAATAAGTATATAAATATAATATAATTAAATTAATATCGAGTACCCTAGAGTCATGACCTAATAATATATTTGATATTGACCTCTTCTTTTGATGGAACTTATTTTTATTTTATTCAATTAATTGCAACTTTATAAAATCGTTGTGTCACTTCTATAATAAATAACTAATAGATTTGATTATCATATTGAGCGTCTTGGGAGCCCATCTTGAAACATATCTAAGTGCTAGAGACATCCTCAAAACATCAGGCCATCAGGGTCCAACATATTGAATACTATTCATTTATTTATATAATTGTTGTTTTATGTGTGTTAAGATGGGTTTTCATGTATTTACTTTCGTAATTAGTAATCACATTGTTGGTTGTTTATTCGTTAGGTGTCGTTACAAGCGTTTTTACACATAAAGTGATAGATAAATCAATGAAAAAAAGAAGTTGTTAGTAAACAAACTATGAAATTTTAATGGTTAATCAAATACCACCACATGTTTCATGTTACTAGTATTTTATGCGTCAATGCATTTTCGTTACTAAACATTATCTTTTTCGGATAAATTCGAGTCATAGTAATATTCTCCACAGCATATTATTTAATATATCTTATATAATTTAATCAATAGAGTTAATCATTTAAAAAGTCTTGGAAAGTAACTTTCATAAGCAGATACGTGGACTAAATACAATAAAAAATCATTAAAAAAATATTGTAGTTTTATATTACTCAACTTAACACGATACCAAACGCAACTTGGAAAACCTACGAAATTTCCACAACTAACGAGACATGCTTCATGTCGCCAAAAGTGTCGTTTGACTAACCAAATACGGGAAACAACATATATAAAAATTAGAGGGGCCCCAACTCGATAATACAAGAAAAACAACATACCAACATATGCATTAAATAATGAAAAATTACGAAATTAACACCGAACCAACTTAACAAAATGACTATTGACTTTTGGAATTACGAAATTATACATTTGACTTTGATTTTCGCCCACGGCGAGGAAAAGTCATGATCCCTCGCCCACATGGCAAGACTTCTTCCACGTGGCAAGACTTCTCCCACGTGGCAAGACTTCTCCTTTTAATGGTAAATATTGTTCGGAGAATTTTAAGAAGGTTGAGAAGAATGTAAGACACGTCAGCGAGGGTTCCACGTAGGCGAGGGATTATGTCAATTCCTCATCGGGCACGTTTTTTTGAGCGAGGGATTCCCATAATTCCTCGTCACGTCAGCGAGGGATGACATGTGGCGAGCTCCGATTGATTTTTTTTTAAACTTCAAAGTTGATTGGTCATTTTGGTAATTCGATTTGGTCAATTGATTATTTAGATAATTTTCCCATTAAATAAACGCTTGAAAAATAATTGGTGAATTATTGTTTATAAAAGTTTGTAAAATAAGGTACATATCTATATCTTATACTATATAATTAAAACAAAATTATAGGGATATGTGGTAACTTATAATAAAGTTTAAACTTTTGTTTCTTTTCTTTCTCTTCTATTAAATAAAAATAATTATAAAATGAGAAAATAAATAATTAAGTATTCAAAATATAATCTTTTTATTTTAATTATTAAAACATATTAAATTACAATATTTTTATTTATATCTTATCTTAAAATGTAATTTTATAATTCTTGGTTTTTAATATTTGTTATTTATAATTATTTAAATTTTCATTATATATTATTTTATTAGTCGTTGATTACACGTAATAAATGAATTTCTAACCTAGTTTATTTAATATAGAAATGATTTTAATAAATTCGTTAAACATAAAATTGATTGTTTACATAATTAGTTTTTTGATAAACTTCTTTATTAATTGTAACAATTATAAAATTAAAGTCGTAGTCTAATTAATTTATATTATACTAATTACTAACTTTATTTGTGTATTGAGGTTGTACCTTTGGTTTAATAGTTCTTTTTGCAATTTTTCTATGCATAATAGTGTTTCATTTTATGCTTAAGATGCTTTTTCAAAAAGAACTGATCTTTTTAAATTTTAACCCAAAGTTTTTCATCTTTTTCAATATGACCCTACAAAAGTTGATTTTCTTACTTCTAACCTAAAACTTTTTATCTTTTATAATCTAACCTCATAATTTTTTTTATTTTCAACTTTGGTCCCTTATACTTTTCATTTTTTTCAAAATTTTGTTTTACGCTTCGTTCTAAAACTTAAAGTTACCATGGCCACCATATATAGTTCAACATTTTATGTTTCGCTTTACATTTCTTTCTAAATTTTGCAAGTTAACACAACGTAACATGCGTGTGTGGTTTAACATTTTTACATTTATTTTTTTTCGTTTAACAGGTTTTGTAGCAATTACGCGAGTGTTCTACATCGACTTAGTTATACTCTCTATGTTTTACGTTGGTGGTTGTTGGCAGTGATGTGACATTGTATTATTTGACATAGTTTACGGCCCCGCTGCAACGCGGGGACTTAATTTTAATTTATGTTATTTACAATCAATATTATCCAATTACTTTTTTTGTATTATTAAAATACAATTAAGGGTATTTAAATTCATAAAAGACTAGTGAGAGTCGCCATGGATTCCCCAGGTGTCCACATCAGATTTTTTTTTTCCATTTTGCGCGGAAGCGTCTCACCGTTCCCCTATTTGACAAAGAAAAAAAGAGAAAACAAACGGTGAAGCCCGGTGAAAACCATACGTTGGGACATTTTTTCTCTTTGGGTCCAATGAGTAAACAATAACACTAGTGGTGTAAACAAGACGAGCAGAACCCAAGTTCGCTTAGGCTCGAGCTCAATTCGTTTTGGTTTTAGAAAGCTCGTTTGTAGTTTTAATTCTAAAGCTCGAGCTCGGTTCGTCATAAATTTTTCAAACTTGAGCTCAGCTCTGGCTTAGCTCATTTATTGTTAAATTATTAATTTTTTTAGTTTTTTGTAACTATTTTTATAATTATTTAAAATAATAGTTTTTTATATAACAATATATATATATATATATATATATATAATATTTAATTATTTTTTATCATAATAATATTATTTATATAAATATATATTTAATATATAAATAAAAAATCATATAATCAAAAAACTCGTTTAGGCTTGCAAGCCGGCTTGAGTTCGATATCAGAAGCTCGGGCTCGGGCTGGGGTTGTTTAGTAAGTGAGCAATGATATGATAAATATGGAGCCCGTGCTTTAGCTCGTTTAAACTCGACTCGATTTTAGTTTTTTCGAACCGATTCTGGGTAGCTTGCGAGCTGGTTTGACTCGTTTACACCCTAAATAACACATGAGCAATATCTTCTCTCAAACCCTTCTGTCAAGCAGACATCATTCTAGGGTGTTTATTTATTAGTGTTTCAAATGTTTTTTTAACAATTACGTGGGGTTTGGGTTAGTTCAACCTTGTTAGATCTTTGTTTGAATTGTGGTTTTCTACATGTTATTTGGTATCATAGTGTTAGTTCTCTTACTTTACGAGTTCACTAAATCAACTTATGAATTTCTTGATATTGACTGTATAGTTGTAGCCGATGGGTTTTTTTATTTAGTCGATTACTTACAATTGTCTTATACTATATGTTTCGACTTGAGAATCCCTTGATCTTAACAAACTAATCAATATCTATGTTATTCTTGTTTAAGTCGTGAATAATGTCCATGTACTTTGGCTTGACCATATTATTCAAGTTGAAGCTGTAATTAAATTACATATTTCTCCCTACAAATATCATCAATTACACATAATCTCAACTAGAAATTTTGATTATATATATCCCCTTGTAAAACTTAGTTAATTAGATATATACTCAAATTAAAAGTTTAATTACATATATCTACTTCTAAAACTTAGTTAACTACATATATACACAAACTAAAGTTTAATTACATGCATCCCTTTCTAAAACTTAGTTAATTACATACATACATAAACTAAAAGTTTAATTACATACACTCGTTTTATCAAACACAAATAATTACATATTTATCCATTTGATTATATTTATTGAAAATAACTTATATAATTAGTATTTTACATTTATTTTTAAACTATAAAATTATGTTTTTACTTTTTTACTAGTTTTTCAAGTTTTGATTATTTACTAATATTTCTATACTAACATTTTTATGTTTTTTTATTTTTTACCTTTTCATTCTAATTTTTCTAGGTTCCTGTACGAGACACTTCCAGTCTCATTATTCAACATGATCCGAACACATAATTTTATGTTGCATAATTAGATTGGAAGTGTCTTGTATATGTACATAAAAAATTAGCGTAAAAATTAAAAATGAACAAAATTAACATAAAAGCATTTAGTATAAAAATATTAATAAATATCAAAACTCGAAGAGCAAGTAAAGAAGAAAAAACATAATTTTATAGTTTAATAAAAATAAGAGTAACATACTAATTATAAAAGTAATAAATTATGTAATATATAATATTTATGTTTAATAAATCGGATATATATAATTAAACTTTTAGTTTGAGTATATATGTAATTAACTAAGTTTTAGAAGGGGATATATATAATTAAACTTTTAATTTAGGTATATATTCAAGTAACTAAGTTTTACAAAGGGATATATGTAATTAAAAATTTAAGTTGGGTATATATGTAATTGTCAAGACCGTGTACGGACGGAATAATAACAGATTTTGCATAAGACCAGATCAAATAGTGCGGAATCCTATTTTATTGGCGATCAAATCAGTGAGAACGTTAATCCGATCGATATAAGAATAGACTAAACGTTAAGAACGAGTAGGAATCGATCAAGAACGAACTATGAACTTGGACTGGTTTTTTTGGACGTTCTGGACGGCTAGGGTTCGTGAAAATATCAAGTGTTCTTCAATTCTTTTGTTTTTCCACGAATTAAGTGGTATTTATAGGTTATGGGTTTCCATTCGTACGACTGAGTCATACGCACGACTGAAGGTTCAGTCGTGCGACTGAGTCAATATTATGTCTCAATCATACGACTAATCCAGTCTCCTAGTTCAGTCGTGAGACTGGTCCATAAGCATGATGTATTCATGCTTATGGTCCATAAGTATAGGCCATTAGCATGAATACTCATCCAACTAGGTTGAACACATTAGTTAATCATTATTGACTTAGAATTGTGTACAACAACCTCAAACCTATATAATAAGTTCATTAAACTTTAACACAATAATAATATGAAATATTAAACATTAATAAACATCAACCACATATTATATTTCATTGAACCAATCCATTACATATGTGTAAGACATGAAAGACTTTTACATTTAAGCTCATAAACTAGGTACACATGTATCTACAAACTCCCCCTTGGACCTAGTTTCCTCTATCGTCTAACACTCTTCACATGTTCTTGGAACTTTTTGTACTTCTCCTCTTTTGTAACTCCTGCATGTATTTCAAATGCAAAGCAAAGTCTTATCACATGTTGAAACTGTAGAGCTTGTACAATGTCCTACGTGTCATAGAACAGTGGCCACTTGTATAATGTGTAGACATCTTGTAAGCCACATTGGGTCGAATACCGGATAGTATCAATCTTTCCATCTCTGTTTAGAACTATAACCGCTTCGCTCGTTCGCCACTCGTAATACCACCTTTGAAGTGTGGAGTGAAGTCCTGAGGAATTTCCCATAAGGGAATCTTTGACATCGTGTGCGGGAGACTCCACTTCAGCATAACTTTAGGCTTCCCAGATATAGGGTCCACTTTAGACTTACGGATGTACCTCTTTGGTTGTTGAGGTCTGAAGTTTACCCACCTGGTGTGGTATTCCTTCTTAAACGTAGCTTCGAACCATCCTGACATCTTCCTCGGATTTGCATATAGAAGATCTAAACATGCCAGACGGTTGAGCTCAAAACCAGAAAGAGTCTTCAGATCATGAGGATATCTGAAGTAGGGGTGTTCAAAGTCGGATATCCGAAATTTCGGATAGTGGAAATCACTATCCGGATCCATATCCGAAATTTCGGATATCCGAAATTTCGGATACGCATTCGGATAGTGATTCGGATATCCGAAATTCATTTTTTATTTTTTTATTTTTTAGTTTTTTACAATAATTAGACATATAATATTATAAAAATAATATAAAAAACCAACTCAAAATTCACAATATACACTAAAAAATCTCAACCTAAAATAAAAATATATCTAAAATTCAAAAAATTAAAAATATATGTTTTAGTTTTCGGATAATCGGATATCCGAATATCCGAAACTTTAAAAAATCACTATCCGAATCCGAATCCGAATTTTCGGATATCCGAAAATTCAGAGATTTCGGATTCGGATTTTCGGATCGGATTTTCGGATTCGAATATTATTGAACACCCCTAATCTGAAGTACTCAATTCCTTTCTCTCTCTTTACTGCATAGACTCCTAAGTCTTCAAAATACACCCACGCTATGATCTTACCAGGCACCTTCAGATGACGTTTGACTCTATAGAGCGTATTGTAGGCATTTTGCTTTTGTGGCATGCGTTAGGCTTTCATCTTTGAAAAACAAGCTGCCCATTTAGCTTTTTTCAAGTCCACATTAGTGTCCGAAGCTTGGGCTGTGCTTTCTTCTTTCTCTCTTTCTTTCTCCACTTCATCCAATTTTTCAAAAGTACCACTGTCAAATGTTTCACCCAAGTTGGGGATAACATGTCCTTCCGGATCAGTGTACTGTGGATAGTGTTCTGCAGTGACATCTTCTATCTCAATTTCATCTACATCGTTCAGCTCGTCGTCACTCATAACATCTACTTTTGGAGCGTCTTTGACCAGCTCGTCAGGATTTAGTCTAAACATTTCAGCGAGCTATTCGTCCGTAAGGTCATGTATAATCTCTTCCTCTTCCGGAGTGTAGCTCACATATCTCCTGACTATCCCTTGCAAGTCAAGAATCATTGTAAGTTGAGTCTTAACTTGCTGAAGGGATTCGACATCATACTCGTCTGTCTGTTGAGCTTCATCTGGTTGATTAAACATTAAGCACATCACACATAAGTCATTATATAAAGCATTAAAACATAAACAAACACAGACGATTGTTAATTACATTAATGTAATATACAATTCAAGTACAGAAGTTTTTAAATACAAATACATCTAATAATTACTTTTGTCTTGACCCGTCGGTTCTTCAGCTGGAGGAGCAAAGGATGAGGCTCCTTGATCTTGGTTTCTTTTTGTGCGCCTATCCTGAGCTTGAGGATTTGAGGCTGATGCAGATGCATCACCTTCCTGATCATCATTATCCTCTTGATCTTTTCCGCTCGGTCCTCCTTCATCAACATCTTCCTCAGAATCGTCTTCATCCTCGTCATCATCATCATCACCATCATTATCATCATCACCATCATCACTATCCTTTATCTTTAATGGCTCGCTCTTTGATTCCTTGAGCTTTAGCAATATCTTCTTGTTCTTCTTCTCAAGCTCCTTTATCCTCTTCACCGAAGCCAACACCAGCTCATTTTGACTTGTCAGTGTTTGGTGGGATCAGGCTAGGGCTCTCTCATACTGGTCACTCTTCTCGCTGAGCTCCACGATCTTCTTTGCCTGAGCTGCATTCACCTCCATCATCTTGTGTAGCTGAGTAGATCTTAGCTCATCGATGGCAATCAGCCTTAGCATAATGTTGTTGAGGTTAGCAAGCTATTCCTCTAACCCGATGTTGGTAGAGTGGGTCCAGCTATGAATGTAGAGTGGGTGGATGGACCTGCTTGGTGACTGGTGGTGGTAGTAGTGGATGTGGTGAATATGGGAGGTGGAATTGGCGTGGGATGTGGTGGAATGGCTATGGTAGTGGTGATGGGAGGAGGGATAGTGGTAGTGGAAGGAGTGGTGGTGGCAGTAAATATGGTGGTGGTGGAAGGAGATGTGGTAGTGGTGGTGGTTGTGGCAGTGGAAGAAGATGTGATCAAAGTAAACCTAGGCCTCTTGCTTTTCTTCCCGTAGGGATAGGTCAATCTCTTCTTCCGGAGCCCTTAGAACCAGAAGCTCCCCCTTGGCTGATGGGCTGGTCAGGAGTGTAAGTAGGATCAGTAACATCAGCAGCAGCAGCACCCCTTGACTCAGCCTGGCATCCGCCAACCGCCTTTATCCCTTTGTCGGTGGCCACAACTCAGCTCCCGACAGTCCTCACTAGAGGCTCATCATCCGACTCTTCACCCTGATCTATCAAGAAGTCTTGGTGGAAGGCAGCCCCTTCGGTTCCACCAGGTTCCTCACCACCTTGACCCTGATCATGGTCGTCATCGTCATCATCTTCTTTGTCTATGGGTGCCATGATGGGCTCAACATCGGAGTCACTGTCATCGTGACGCCACTTCTTGCGAGATGGCGCCACATACTCCTCGTTGGCCAGATGGCCAAATAGTCTCCTCACCGGGGGCTTTACTTGCTTCCCCGGTAGACCTTCATGCGACCCAGTGTCGTATCATCCATATTCTCTAAAACAACAGCATCCTTCCTCTCTTTCGGCAGGGAAGGAAGCTTCTGATCATGATCATCTGTAGAAATCTATGGTACATGCAGAACCCTTCCTTCCCCTTGGCCTCTATGTTCTCGACCATGTATGAGAATATCATCTGGGAGAAACTGAACGGATGGTTCAGCACCAGTGCAACATATGCATTCTGGATTTGATCTAATATCTCATCAAATCCCCCCCTCCCCGACGCTATGCACCTCAGGATGACATGAGCTAAGTACTTAAACTGGGAGCACGGATTGCTTTTATTGAGCTCACCTGCGTTGATGTCCCCAGTGTACTTTATCCGCAGGAAGCATCCCCTAACTGTCAAAGGGTGTAGCTTGGTCGGGTGGTCTCTATCTTCACTTAGATCCAAAATTTGCCTAAGATCGGCTACTGTAACGTTGATCTCTTGTCCGAAGATAGAGCTCCGGATGCTATAGGGCTCAGTGGACCTATCAACAGAAGCCCCTTCCCAGAAGGTCTGCTGGAGTGATCTGTAAGGAGTGCATGGTGTCGATATGGCCTTGAAGATCCTCGATCTCCTGAGAAATGCAATGATCCCCGTAAACTCGGAAGTATTCCAAGTGGTGACATCCAAGTGAGCATAGATGTTGTGCTTGGGGCTCATGGTCCATCTATCAGCCATGTTGTTGTAACACAAGAAACATATATATTAGATATGTGTATATGAGATGACACTTAAAACTTAAACTGTTTTAGATCATACTGGTTCAATCGTGCGATTGAACCATACGACTGAGTTCAGTCGTGCGATTGAGCCTGCGGCTGAGTTCAGTCGGGCGATTGAGCTTGCGACTGAACATATTCGTGTGTTAAGCCATGCGTTTGAGTCAGTCGTGCAGCTGCGTCACCGAATGAATCAATCGTGCGATTGAATCTTGCGCCTGGGTCAATCATGCGACTGAGGTTCATTTGGAGTGTCCATTCGCATATAGTTCTGTTTGACACTCCGACCTCGAATCTTGGTCAAATCTTGATGTTAGACGTCGTGTTTAGACTCATTTGACTTGCAAACACTCTAAATAGCACCTAATGTCCTTTAAATCAACGATTATGTCCATTTAAGTGGTCTATTTGAGGAGTTTTAGTGATTTCTTGATTTTAGTCGATTAAGTCAGTTAGGGTTTGATTTCACCAGTCATTTTGATTGATTTCAGTCTCACAATACCTGTAGATGAATGACAAATCGGTTAGGAACACAATCAGCAAGTAATCAAGGTAAAATGAAATTTGGGTAGAGTGTCTACGTATGAGAGTTTTTTTAATGCTTTGAAGGGTGGTGAGAAATGCGACCGACTCACCCCTCCTTTTATATTGTCTTAATGTTCAGTCGTACGACTGGACCCATACTCATGCTCAGTCATGCGACTGAGCCCATACTCATGCTTCAATCGTGCGACTGGGGTTCAGTCGTGCGACTGGCTCATACTCTTTCATCCATTCATACGATTGGTTCAGTCTTGTAGTCCAATCATATGGTTGTTCCATACTCATAGTCCAATCATGTGACGGGCTCATACTTATGGTTCAATCATGCGATTGGCTCATTCTTATGATCCAATCGTACGATTGTCTCATATTCATGAGTTTGACCTCATACACTTTTAACCCTTTAAAATGTTAACCTTTGATAAACATTATGACCTTTTAACACTATTTGATCACCTCAGACGTGATCCTTTTAGTTTAAAACCATTGATCACCTCATACGTGATCCTTTAATTTAACACTGATTGGTGACCTCATACGTGACCCCTTTTAGTGAGTGGATCTAGTTGTATAGTTTGACTTTTACCTAACAAAAAACTAGAAAAATAGAAAATAACTTAGAAATTTAAAGGAAAACAAGACTTATTTTTGTTGTTTTGGGCTTGAGCAAATCTGCTTCAAGTTTATTTGATTATTTCTGGAACGATTCATTATGGAATCATACAGGTATAACCGAATCGTTTGGGAACCCCTTATTATATGCACTTTGATGCTAGATTCTTGTTTTGTCTGAGAGTCATTAGCACTTTCAAGAAATCATACCAGAGCTATAAGATGCACACAATGATTTTGACTTTCAAGAATTGCAGCCACGATGATTGTCAGTATGTTTGTCCACTTACATCCATACACAGACTTTTGACTTACATTGGTGATGAATTAAGTTTAATTATTTCAACAAGCATTTATGGATCTCACACTTATATGGTAATCAACATTCCTAAGACGATTTTTGAGCGGTCTACGGGTATTGGACAAGAAGAGACTATTCTAAGAGCTTTCAAAGAGATGCCAAGCCTCAGGTCAGTGCCATCGCACAGCAGATAGGCGCAAACAACAATGAATTCTAGAATATTTAGGTTATGCTTATCCTCAGGTCAGTGCCACCGCACAGCAGAGAGGCACACAACCTATCTTCTTGTTAGAACATTTATTTTTCTTTTGCACACAATGCACCAACAACATTAGTCATTAGCTGGATTGCTTTTAGCAGTTTTTACATGTGCTTTGCTCATATTTATGGTCATCCGCACACATTTGTGACATTTATTTTGCTCGTCACTCCTTATTGGGAATGCGTTGATTGTGTTAACCAGGGATAAGTTGAGAACCCACAACAAGTTGAACAAGTTAGTTTGAATTTTTAATTCACCAATGAAGTCTACTCATTTATTGTGTTGAATCTACGTACACATCATATAATGAACTAGCAACCTCTGGGTCTACTTTCTCTATGTTACCTTAGTAGCTAACTAGTTTAACTATCATTTTTATTTAGTTTTGCTTAGACTTCTCACACTTGTACTTTGAATTTCGCATTTTGAGCAAACTAGTTTTGAAGTCCCAACCACTTCGTTCCCTGTGTACTATCACTTTTCATAGACTTTGAATCAGAATCATAGATTTGATTTCACTTCTTTCAGCTAAACTGCCCTCCTCCGTCGTTTTTTTTTAAATAAACAAATACTGCAAATTAATACTAAACTAAGGCTATTCTCCCCCTAAAATACTAAAACCGAAAATCTTTTTGTGTTTTTGGATTTTATAGACAGGAAAATAAAATAAAGAAAATAAATAAGTGAAATTAAGAAAACGTGTCAGACTACAAACTTTCTTCTTCTAGAATCACATCACTTTTCTTTTTCACGCCATTAACATCTAAACGATATAAAAACCTCGGTTTATCAAATGTTTTTGTGTAGAGGTCGGCGCGTTGAAAATCCGTATTAATTTTAACAACATCGATTAATTGCTTTTCAAAACAGTCACGTATAAAGTGATATTTAATACCGATGTGTTTAGTTTTAGGATGTTGGACAAGATTTTTAGTTACAGTGATAGTAGCAGAATTATCAACAAAAATAAGGGTGTTAGAAAATTGCAAACCGTAGTCGCGGATTCAGCTTCACATGTTGACAGAGCAACCGAGGTCTACTTCTTACACTGCCAGGTGACTAACCATCTACCAAAGAACTGACATCCCGCTGATGTTGACTTGTAATTCATCTTGCAACCACCATATCCGAGTCACTATACGCTGTAAGCTCAAAGTCGTCGTCACCGAGTGTTGGAGTACCCTTCAGATAACGAAAGATCTTTTTAACCCCGATGAAATGATTTACTTTTGGTTTCGCCAGATATCTGGAGCAAAGACACGTGGCGTACATGATATCAGAACGCGAGGTTGTGAGATACATGAGAGATCCGATCATTCCTCTATACATGGTGGCATCAACCAGATCACCATTTTCGTCAGGTGCCACGTCATGGTTTGTGGCCAGTGGAGTTCCAGCTACCGAAGCATTCTCCATGTCGAATCGAATGAGGATATCTCCTACATATTTGGTCTAATGCAGGAAGATTCCCTTTGGTGTCTGATCCACCTATAAGCCGATAAAGAACTTCATCTCCCCCATGGCACTCATCTCAAACTCTGATTTCATTATAGATTCGAATTCTTTACATAATTCTTTGTTTTTGAAACCGAAGATTATGTCATCAACATAAATTCGTACCAGCAGTAAATCTCTATCTTTTTCTTTTATAAACAATGTACAGTCAATCACTCCTTTGTGAAAACCGTGTTTCACAATTATGAGTTGAGAGTTTCTCATACTAGGCTCTAGGGGCTTGATGGAGCCCGTAAAGAGCCTTGTCCAGTTTGTAAACTCTATCCCGATGATAAGGATCCTCAAATCCTTCGGGTTGACTGACATAGACCGTCTCACGGATTTCACCATGAAGGAATGCACTCTTTTACATCTAGTTGATAAACTTTAATCTTCATGTAGGATGCATAGGCTAGAAATATATGTATTGCTTCCATCCTTGCCACTGGTGCAAACACTTCATTGTAATCTATGCCTTCGACTTGTCGAAATCCTTAAACTACGAGTCGAGCCTTATTCCTGATTATGACCCCTTTGTCGTCTTTCTTGCATTTAAGCACCCATTTAGTGCCAATCACCTTAACACCTTTTGGTTTGTCCACAAGGTCCATACTCCTAACTTCTTGAACTGTAGGAGTTCTTCTTGCATTGCGCTGACCCATGCCTAATCGTTTAAGGCTTCACTCCAATATTTTGGCTCAAATTAAGACACAAAACATCGATATGCACCATCATGAAGATATCCCTTTTCCATTACCGAGGCATAATCAGCTGAGTATAGCTGATTTCTGGTCTATACTCCTGATCGAACATCCCCAATGACATTGTCCAAGGGATGATAAACATTTAGTCGAGATCTGAGAGTTGTTGGAACAGCTACGTCATTATCTAGATTGTTAAACTCAAGTTCAGCCTCTGTAGCTCTTGGCGTATGAGGTTCCGAAGTGTCAGAGGCATTAGGATTTGATGCTTGTGTACTTTCATCGGTGGAAACCTGTTCCTCCTGGTCCACATTAGCGGTCTCAACTGCTTCATCATCCGATGAAGAATCACTTACTTCAAGGTCTCCCCCTGAAGGGCTAGAAGTATCATCTAATGGATCAGTTGATGTCGAGTCTGGTGGAGGAGTGTTAAGAACGTCATACATCATCCTAGCAGAAAGCTCGTCATCAGTACGAGAAGGCGGTAGATTAAAGGATTTAAAAAAATCCATCGTAGTTGAAGAAAAAGGAAGGTCCTTTCCCAACAGGGGGTGGTGTATCTTTGAACATCAACGTTGCACCACACTTCTACCTGACTCGTTGAGTTGTTGTAAACTCTCTTGTCTGGTATGATGTATCCGAGAAAGATACCTTCTTCTGCCTTCTCGCTGAACTTCCCAGTCTGAGTGTTTTTCAACAACGTGCATGGTACGCCAAACGGTTCTAGATACTCCAAGTTGGGTTTACGTCGCTGGAGTAGTTCATAACATGTTTTCCTATGTCGTTTGACCACTAAGACTTGATTGAGTGTGTAACAAGCATTCGCCACTGCCTCATTCCAGAATTGAATAGGTAGTTTCGAGTCGGCAAGCATTGTCCTGGCAGTCTCTATCAAGCTGCGATTCTTCCTTTCAGCAATGCCATTCATCTGTGGAGTGTAGGCAGAGGTGAATTGATGGATAATTCATCTTTCTCTATAGTATGCCTCCATCCACTGATTCTTGAATTATGTGTCGTTGTCTGATCGAATCTGCCTAACTTTCAGCTTGTAGAGTGATTCCAATGTAGTTACCGGATGTTTGAATGATTCAAAAGTTTCTGATTTGGCTTTCAGAAACATCACCCAAGAGAATCTTGAGTAATCATCTGTTACTATAAAGCAATACAGATCTCCAACAATGCTCTTTGTGCTGACAGGGCCAAACAGATCCATGTGCAGAAGCTCGAGAGGCATATCAATATAATTAACTTTCTTTGTCTTGTGAGCTTTCTTGGTCTGTTTCCTTTTCTTACATGCTATGCAGAAGTCTGGCAGCTGGAAGTTCACCATTCACTGGATCATTCTAAATCAAATGATTCATCTTCCTAGGATTGATGTGTCCCATTCTCTTATGCCATGAGACTGAGTCCCTCTCAGTTGCTTTTGACAGGAAGCATTGAATCTTGTGATCTGTTGTGGAGGCTTTTGATAGATCCAAGACATGCAAGCCGTTATATCTTGAAGTTGACATAAGAACTTTATCCTCCTTAATCACATAGTCCTTCTTCAACACGTAGCACTTCTTGTTGTAACATACAACTTTGAATCCTTTATCGTAGATCTGCGAGACAGAAAGCAACTTGTTCTGTAGTTGTTGAACATAGTTGACCTTGTCAAATTTGACTTTTTTGTTTCCCACTTCGCCCTGTGCTGTGATGTATCCTCCTTTGTTCCCAACAAATGAAGCATGTCCCCCTTTTAATTTTTTGACGTTGAAAAGGAGGGACGAATTCCCTGTCATGTGTCCGGATGCCCCACTATCAATAATCCAGGTATTAGTGATAGCGCTGTAGCGGACACCCTGCACAGTCAAAGAAACTTGTTAGTTCAGATTTAGGACCCAAGCCTTAACTGGCTTGGGTGACCCAGAGGAATCATACATCATAAACTCAACTCATTTTCCTTTCGAGGCTGAGGGCATATATCTTCTTCTTTTCCTCACTATTAGATACTATACTTGATTTTTCTTCCATAAGCCAGTTTTGTGTAAGGCCTGTTTGTGATAAACAGACGACTGACTTATGGTTTGAACTTTAGGTTCACTAACACTCTTAGGTGGAGTGTTAGATCTTATTTTAGATAAACTTGTTTTTTCATCATAAAGTTCAATTTTCTTTCTGGGCGTCTGATAATAGGGACAATTAGTAGAGATATGTCCTTATTTTCCACAACTGTAACAAGATCTTGCTTCTACAGATTGAAGAAAACTTTTATTTGAAGTTGAGTTTGGTGAATGTGTGAGACGAGTCTGGTTTGTTTTATCACTTCTCTTTTTGATGTTTCAGTCTTGTTAACAAAATTAATTGCTTTAATGTTTTGAACATCTTTAACTTGCACTTTGTTTGGACTTTGATGATTTACACGTTTTTGGTTAACTGGCTTAGTCATTTTGGGTTCTAAAATATACATTGGTGAACCTGACCTTACATTAACCCTTTTAAATGCATCATCCAAATTCTTAACTGGCATCTTGCCTTTTGACTTCAAAGTAGACTCTTTCTGTTTAGTGTCAGATTTCAAAAGCTTACCCGCGGAATCAGGATCACTAACTAGAGGAGTAGATACCACATGATCCTTAATTGGGTTGTTATTAACATATCTACATTTTGTATGCAAAAGGATCTCATGTGATGGTGGAACTACTTTGTACCCCAAACCTTCCCCATTGTTTCGTTATTTCCCTAAGTTTTGAACTATGTGAGAAGAACTAGCCCAGCTATGCAGTTTTTGTTTTAATGAATTAACCTCGACTTTCAAAACTGCTTTCTCCTTTTTGGTTTCTTCTAGTGAATTTAAATAAAACTTTATATTATTAGATCGATTTAAGGAACAACCTAGGTTTCCCTTAATTGTTTACCCAAAAGTTCTATCTTTTCTTTAAAACTGCACTCATTTCGTTTTAATATACGATAAGCTTCAATGCAGAGTTGTAAGTCATTTACTAAGTTATCATTGTGTTCTAATAACCTAGCAAATTTTAGATCAATGCTTTCCCTAAATTTTTCACATTCAGAACAAGCATGTTTTGCAAATAATTTATCTAAAGAACTTACCTGTGAGGAGTCGGATGAATCAGCCATTAATGCAGAGGTAGACTCTTCTGTTGTTGGAGATTCCGAACTTGTTGCTCTGAGCTCTTCCTCAACCAAGTGATTTACCACGTTAACAGCTTCTTCTGTATCTGACATCGTTTGCTCAGCTGCAATCTCACCTTCACTTGCGGACCCATCATGTAGTGCTTCAACAAATGATATATTTGATTTTCCAGGAGAAACAAATTGGAAGGACCAGTCTTGTCCTTCGAGCAGTTAGTGCCTTTGTCTTTTTACTTGAAGAACTAGTTCCAACCATGTCTTTGTCTTGACTGTTGAAAGTAGGAAATGGGTTGCCATTTCCAGTTTTTTTGGGCTTCACACATTCGTGTTTAAAATACCCCTTTTCACCATAGTTGAAGCAAGTGACCTTGGTTTTGTCAAAACCAAAGGTCGTATCTTTCGTGGCTACAAGATTCTGTCCCGTCTTCTTGACAAACTTTTTAGCTCGTCTAACTACACTTGCTAGAACCCACATGATGTCCATTCTTTCCAGCTCATTCTCGTCAACTTGCTCGTAGTCTTCATCTGCAAGATGACAATTTCTAATCTTCCTAGAAACTAAACCGTCATACGATTGAACCACTGCTGCTAGAAGATCCATATGATCCTTTGCAACTTCAACTGTGATATTACCGAGATTCTTGGTTTTCAACTTCGTTGTGTTTGCTTCATGCGCTATGTATTGGGTCCCTGATGACCCTGACGTTTCTGGTCCTGAAGCAGTGGTTTGGGAAGGAACATCGGAACTGGACACGAATGTTGTTTGTAGTGGTGCTCCTGAACCAGTTGAAGTTGGAACTGAGTTGTAGAGCGAAGGATTCTGAACGTAGGATCCTTTCTTCGATTTGTACGCCATCCTCAATTCTTCCTCTCTTAACTTCAAGATGAAGTCATTTATGTCTAACGTCGCAAGAATGTCGTTCTGTCTCGGGTTAGACACAAATGAGTCCTATTTCTCAGGCAAACCATCAGCAAAGCTTGAAACTTTGTCTTCCATTGATGTGGTTACGCCATGAGTGTGCAGCTCACTCATTAGATGATAGAATCTGTCGATAATATCATCTAAGCTCTCGTTCCCTATCGAAGAGAAGTTATCGAACTCCTTCTTGAGAGCCTTAGCCTTCAATGCCTTTAACGTCACGTTTCCATCATACCTCTTCTCTAATGCCTCCCATAGCTTTTTAGCCTGCTTGTTTTTAGAAAACTGGTGAAAGATGTCTTTCGGGATTGACTGAGTCAACAGGGCATAAACTTTCTTCTCAGCATTGAAGAGTATAATCTAGAGCCTCACTCATTCTACCCAACATCAACTTTACTCCATTTGCACTAACTGGTACCGTGTAACCAGTCTCTATAGAAGTCCAAAGGTTGGGATCCACTCCATTTAGGTAAATCTCAGACCGTTGTTTCCACTGAGTATATTCGTCTAACGTTAACAGCTTTGGCGGTTTGTTGTGATTACCAATCTCATTCTCCAGAAGCAGTGGGTTCTGGATGCGTGAATCCTTTCCTGCAGTAAACGCAGCAAACTGATCTTCCATTTCTGTAAACTTTGTACTTGGAGAACAGGACAGCTTCAATCGTGCAAATGGACAATAAGTATAGATCACTCGTGCGAATGAAGGGTGCGAATGAATTCAATCATGCGATTGGATTCAGTCGTGCGTATGAACTGGACGAATGGAAGCAAACGACTGGAGTAGTTCAGTCGTGCGAATGGGCTATGCGACTGAGTTCAGTCGTGCGAATGGAGTGAACGAATGAGCTATTCGTGCGACTGAAGGCTGCTGTGTTTGAAAAAATCGAATTTTTGACACTTAGACACAAAATACGATTTACCCAGAACCCTAATCTGCCGTATGACGAAAAACTTAAACTTTAATGCCTGAAAACGTCGAAAAACACCTGTGGACTCAAAAAGATGACTCTTTTGAAATAAAACGTGAGTGTTGACACCAAAACTAATCGAATCCACGCAAAATCAAGAGCCAAATCTCTGATACCACTTGTCAGGACCGTGTACGGAAGGAATATTAACAGATTTTACATGAGACCGGATCAAATAATGCGGAATCCTATTTGATTGGAGATCCAATCAGTGAGAACGTGAACCCGATCGATATAAGAATAGACTAAACGTTAAGAACGAGTAGGAATCGATCAAGAATGAACTATGAACTGGCTTTCTTGGACGTTCTGGACGGCTAGGGTTTGTGAAAATATCAAGTGTTCTTCAATTCTTTTGTTTTTTCACGAATTAAGTGGTATTTATAGGTTATGGGTTTCCATTCGTACGACTGAACCATTAGCATGGTTCAGTCATGCGACTGAGTCATACGCACGAATGAAGGTTCAGTCGTGCGATTGAGTCAATCTTATGTCTCAATCATACGACTGATCCAGTCTCCTGGTTCAGTCGTGCGACTGGTCCAGAAGCATGATGTATTCATGCTTATGGTCCATAAGTATGGGCCATTAGCATGAATACTCATCCGACTAGGTTGAACACATTACTTAATCATTATTGACTTAGAATTGTGTACAACAACCTCAAACATATATAATAAGTTCATTAAACTTTAACACAATAATAATATGAAATATTAAACATTAATAAACATCAACCACATATTATATTTCATTGAACCAATTCATTACATATGTGTAAGACATGAAAGACTTTTACATTTAAGCTCATAAACTAGGTACACATGTATCTACAGTAATTAATGAAGTTTATAGGGGTGAGCAAATCGGGTAACCGAGCATGGTTCGGGAACACCCGACCCGACCCGATTCCCGAAAAGAAGAAAAAATGAAGACCGATATCGTACCTATTGGATATAAATCGATACTCGAGTATTTGCAAGATCGTGTATCAGGTAATGTAGGTAATATCGATGACCAACTTTTTAGTGGTATGGTATCTTTTGTATTAGATGCACACAAGTTGTTTGATGAAATGCCGCCTAAAAATTGTTAGGTTATATTATCAAAATGAAGAGAAATTTAAAGCAAAAATATGAGACACGATTGATGAATCCAACTTACTTGTGAATCGATGTTGCTCAATCGTAGATGTCGAAGATTGAAGATGAATTGGAACATTTTTCCTTTGAAACTTGAAATATTCAATCGATCAATGGGTAGAATAATATGGGGCTACGATTCTTTTAAGGGGGCGATTTTTTAGGGTTTTAAAGAAGAATTTTTTAAAATCAGTTGGGCTTTGATTGATCGGGTACCCTACACCAAAGCTCGATCCCGATCCCGAAACCGAAAATCCTTTTAAATGATACCCGATAACCTACTATATAATATAAACCGGGATCGGGTGTCGGGTATCATTAGGTACGAGAATCGGTTTTATTCGGGATTCCCAACTTTATGCTCACCCCTAGATGTGTAATTCTCCCTAGTTTTTAGTATTATGCGAGGGCCCTCAATTTAAAAAATAAATTGCATTATTAGTCAAATACATTTTTTTGTTTGGGGTCTAAAAATAATTAGTTATAGTAAAATCCTACTTTAGTAAACAAATTTGGGTCTAGATTTATTTTATATGTATAATCTAATTCTACTAAACTATTTTTAACTTGCCACCAGCGTTTTCACGACCGGATTAGACCGGCCGGTCCAACCGGTTTGACCGGGGATCGGTCCGGTGGCCGGTCCGGGTCTCTATGAATCATTTTTAAATGGTCGAACCGGCCGGTTCTTCCCACACCGTTGGTCGGACCGGTTTTTTTTTATTTTAATGGGTAAAAACGGGGTGTTAAACTATTAATTAGTGTGTTAGATATACAAATATAGTTAAGTTTTATATATAACTATAATATATATATATATATAAATCATATATAAATTACTTACATTTAACTACATATATAAATATAACTAAATATAGTTAAATCCGGTCCAACCGGTCCCACCGGTCCGACCACCAAACAAGTAAGACGTCCGGTTCGACGTCCGATCCGGTTCTGAAAACATTGCTCGCCACTACTCACAAAAGGTTACAGATCACTCATTATTTATAATACAACATTTTAAAAATGATCTCAAGTTAGTTTTTACTTCATCTTGAGCCTCTAAAATGGTTTAGGAAGTGTTATCATACTATCATTAACTATATACTTAATTTATAAAGGCCGGTAGCTAGTAGAATTGGTCCAGTCGACTCTGTTATCATATATCATACAACAAATAGCAGTTCTAAATCAAAATTTTGCGATTGGCTTCTTGGTAATAAAAAAAACTTATTTGCTTATTCCAACAACCCAAATTTGAAATCTTTGAAGCCACCTTGTCTCTGTTTTTTTTCAGCTTTTTGAGTTTTTTTTTTGACATTTTAGATACAACTTATATTAGTTTTCTGTAGATGCATTTCGGTTGTGGCCCCCCACCTTGGTTTGAGTCTAGGGGATGACGTATTGACAATTCGTTTTTCTTTGGCGATTTTAGGTTTTTTCCATATGTTTAGTTTCTTACGTTTCACTTTAAATCTTAGTCATGAAGGAAAAATTTGGCGCTGCACGTGACGTGAGGGGTTAAAAACTAGTTAACCTTAAAAGTTAAAAGAATATAAATGGGGAACTATATCGGGTCGTTTTTGTAAAAAGTGAGACCATTTTGTCTGGACATGAGAAATTGAGAAGAGAAAACCTTATTTGTTGAGATATGAGAAGTACAAAAAGAAAACCACAATATCAGTCTTGGGTAGAAGCATAATACCAAGCTACGACTTTCGTTTCATATGAAGTAATCGGTTAATTTAACATTGTTAAATGAACAAACTTTAAAATATTATATTCTATAACAATCTAAGTTAGGTGAACAATAGTATTTAAGTTTTGGATCGTTATAAGGATTTATTACTTACCTAAGACTTTAATTTCATAATTTATTATGTCTTTGATTTTCTGTAGTAATGACATGTCAGCTTTAATCGGATTGAGGTGTTACAGGAATACCGTTGAGCTACAAACCTATGATAGTTATATTTTTATCTGATAAAACTTTTATATAAAAGTTGGAAGGTTAGATTTCTATCTCAAAACATTTCTCTTTTGAATATCGTCCTTTCTAGTCTATAATATTATTTCCTTAGCTAAATATTCAGTTTTATTATAAAATAATCAACACATATATTAACTTAAACTTGATAGATTTTTTAACTCACATGAATGTGATGGATGCAACGTTATTCAATCCTTTCTAACATTCAGTCCAGTCCTCTAGAAACCCTTGAATGAATCAATTACATAATTCCTCATGGTTACGAGTGTTAGCCCACATGGTACTCGCACGATAATGATCTCCCACGGCCTCTTGACTCACAAACATCATGGCGCAACCATCATTTAAGAACATTTGGGATAGTGGCTTTATCATACCAAAGTTCCCGAAGGGTTGAATCCATTCTAAAACCACTTGTCACGGACTCCTCACGCAAGCATCTTGATTCTTGCGGCGTCCTTCATTGCTAAAGGACAAACTTTTCCGTCCTGCTTATCATCAAGGCTCGCTTATTCAGACCAATTAGGTCTCAACTATTGACCCCACCAAGAAATACAAAACATGTCTAGCTAGTTTTTCTGGCCCATGTATTTTTTTAACGTTGTAGCACTTTTAAATGTAAAAATTTATGTCTATTTAGTTTGAAATTTTTATGCATATCGAGTTCAGCCTCTCTCTTATTTGAGTTCTATAACTTTCAACCCCCTATGCATTTGTTCGAACTTCACAATTGAACACTCACAAAAGAATATAAAAATGAAAAAAACTACGCATTTAAGCATTCCTCTGAACAGTAAATGTGAATATGTCAATATATAAGTGGGATACCCCAACTAGAGAGAGATTTGTCATTATCTTGAGAAAAAGAACCTTATAATTGATGGATGATATGACAATATTCTAAACTTTATCTTTAAACTTTAATTTCATATATTACTTAATATAGAAGTTACTTTTGAGTTTTAAGTCCATATCAATGTCTTTGACATTCAGAGTTCCAAAGACCAAATATGGATACAATCTATCTGTCTTATAGTACTACTTATATAATATAATTCTGACTTACACTATGTTTTATGACACCTTGTTTAGTTATATTAATCACTATCTTTAATAATATGTGTATTACAACATTCATAATTCATTTTTCATTTTTATTCATATAATTATATTAAAAATCATAATTTTTTTCCTCTCCTTTCAACTAAATAATATATATTTTTTATTACTTTTTTTTTCTCCTTCACTCACAACCACTTTTTAAAATATTAAAATAATTATAAGAGTTAAACAGTAAAACCTTAAATTTTACAGATAAACAGTAATATTTTCTCTCTCCCCCACTCACAACCACTCAATATCATCTCTTATAATTTAAGGACTCACACTCACGTATTTATAAGGCATGGGCTGTGAATGCTCTTACACAATTATTATACGTGTTAGTTTTAATAACGTGTGTATTACATGATTATTATACGTGTTAGTTTTAATAAACTGTGTATTACATGAATTAGTTTTAGTTTCTCGTGTATTACACAAGTTTAATATTATTAATTAGAATGAAATTGATTAATTATAAAATGATATTGTAAGTCAAAAATGGTTCAAAATTCGTATGAGTAAGAATAATAAGTAATAAGCAATGATATTAGCATTTAAACTTTCTGTTCTGTTTTTTCAAAAAATAAGTCATTTATAAAGGTAAATATTCCCAAAAAAATATTTTTCTCCAAAACAAAATTATAAATTTTGCTTCAAAATAAACTTTTTTTTAAAAATATCACCTTAAAAAGTTCCTTATTATAACTTTTAATTTTAATATTTTTGGTTTATAAAAATTTTACTTTTTAAAAACACCAATTTTATAAATATTTCGTAATTAAATAAATTAATATTTTAGAAAATTTATTATTTTATATCAACTTTTTTCTTTAGAATAAAATTAATGAAACATTTTTGTTCTTAATTTATTAAAAAACTATTTTTTAACAAAAAGGAATTAAATAATATTATTAGTAATTAACATAAGTAATATAATTATTTAACATAAGATAAAAAAAATTAATGAGTAAAAATATGATGCTACTACGTTCTGTTGTAATGACTCTATAAAGATGAAGATTTTAGGTAAACATACATAAAGCACAATAGCATAGAATATTAAGATGAACTCCAACTTCGGGGAAAGCAAAGTGGATGTGTAAAGAAAACATATGGAATTAGGTTCTGAATTATCAATGTGAGATGGTAATTAAATAGCATCAATTTATATGTTATTATGTTAGTTAGTTATGTATTATACGGGTTGTCAGGTTGAATGAAAAGCAAATAATTAGATAAAAATTGTTAATAATATGATCTAATTCATAGGGTAAAATAAAAGATCTAATGTCATAACGTAAAAAAGGTACAAAATATGATTTACATTATTTGATATCCGTAACATACAAAAACAAACATGAAGCATAATATGATTAACTGTGTGCTTTACTTTTGAATCATCTTGTAATATAACCTAACCGTTTGTTTACTTTGTTCTCAAACCAATTTAAAAAGTTTTTTATATTCAATAAAGAGGCATTTTTTATATAATGACAATGGAACGACTATTCACATTTTAATACAATTAAATAAAAATATATTAATGAAATTTCAAAACTAATTTTTGTTCAAATCACTATTAAATTGAAAGCCAACATGACTTTATTGATGTTATGTAATTAAATTGTCGTAAATTTATAAATGTTTTATTTTCAAAACAAATTACAATTAATGGTGATATATAGTAAAACATGATATCAAAAAATTATTTGTTGGAAATAACAGAAGAGAAACTATCAGGTTGAATTTTGATGGGTCTGTAATCATTTAGAATTAAAAGTTGAAAGGTTGAAAAAATATATATACTTTAACATATCTCAAAAAAGGAGTTTTCAGTCGATAATGATTTACATTTTTTTAACGACCAACGAATAATTTTTAAGTCCGGTCACCGGGGTAAACCTATTGGTGAAAGGTCACCCACGCCCGCGAACACAGACAACGTTGGTGACCCTGCTCGCTTATCATTTCAAAGGAAACCCACCACCCAAAAACTCACTGTGTAAAACCTTGACCCACTTGGTGGATATTACACCTAGTGAGACTCCAACACATAACATTCATTTTGGAAAATCATAGAATGTATACTCTTAAACCAGTTAATTTAGAACTAATTATCAATAAGTTACATTTAACTATTGAAGTTATAACATATTTGAGTATTTATGTGTAAATATTGCAGATCAAATAAATTAACAGAAAAGTAAACCAAAAACATCAATAAAAGATATAAAACAATACCATTTACCATAAAGATAAACAAACTAAAAATAAATGAAGAAAAGTTAAACATGATTAAATGCATAGAATCAAATGTGTGATTCATAAATATAAAAGGCGTAATAAATGTCAGTTTTAATGGCGGAGCTTGAACACTCCTACAGGGACGAAACAAATTTTTTTAGAGGGAGGGAACTTCATATTTATATAAAAATTTACACTATCAGACAAAAAATTAACACTACCTGACTAAAAGTTAACACTGTAGACGAAAAAAACAGAGAGGAGCCGAACCCCAACTATACTCCACCCTTGGCCAGTTTTGTTAGAAAAAACCTTTTTAATCTTTTTAAAAAGTTTATATGTACATGAAAAACCTTTTTAATCTTTTAGACATAATAAATTTGATAATGAACATAATAAGTGCAATCAAAAATATTATGGCGTATCAAATAATCATCCAAATATATAAAAGTTGATTTAACAATAAAAACATTACTCATACCTTTGAGGTTTGAGTAAAAAGACAAATATATTTTACTTTCTTGCAAGTATAAGACATACTACAAAAAATAAATTATAAATAATACCTAATGGCTAATATGAGACCAAAATTTGGTTGTTGCAATGTAATAAAACTTCACATAGATTGCAAACTATGTTGTTACAAGTTGTTTGCTAAAGCAAGAAAGAAATATAACCCTATAAGATTTGAATGTAACAATGCTTTGTTTTCATGTGTCGTGATATACATTATGTTAAAATCTTAGAAATTGATGTGATTTAACAAAAAAAATAAAGTTTTGGCCTTGAAATATACGTTTAAATTCAGTTATTGAATATGCAAATAATGTCTTTCAATTTATAAATTTGATAAGTTTGATTAAATGTTGATATTCGAATATTTGAGTTGTAAATATTGATAATTAATTGTAATAAAATTCATCTTTTATTGATGAAACTCAAATTTTGTTTGAAAATCAGAATTCAATTTTTTGAATTTCGAAATTGTTGAATGAAAATGAAATTAATATTTAAAGATAAACCGTATTTTGAAACTGTTTGATTAAAATTAGGAAGTTTTACATGATTTTAACAAAACAATTCAAGTTTAATTTTAATCATTTAAGTATTGAATAATTTAAAAATAATGAATATTAGTATTAAACTATTTTAAAAATAATGAATATAGTATTAAACTATTATATTTAGGTTTAGACAAGTATAATATTCAAGAACTATTATCTTAAGGTCTAATTTTTTTATAAATATCATTATCAAAATTACAATTTAAAAAAGAGTTATCTTATTAAATTATATTATATGTAACCTTTAAAATTGAGTTTTGATTATTATAAAATCAATACTTAGATCATTAAGATATTATTATCATATTAAATGAAATTTTGTTCATTTCACAAATGTATAACCAATTTGTAAAGTTTGATATGAACGATTTTTCATTTATATACTTAAAAATATAAATTAAAAATTGAAATTAAATTTATAAAGTTTGACATGTTTGATTTTTTATTTAAAATCTTCATCTTCATACTCTAATAAAAAAATAAGAAGAGGGATACGCAACAACACTACATTTATCCTTATCAAAAAATTTATACTCTCTCATATTTAATAATTTCATTAATTACTAATAATCAGACTAAATATACTTTTATTATAAATTAAGAAACAGTTCTGTTATTAATGTTATTCTAAAGAAAAAACTTTTAATAAAATAAGAAACTTTTTTAAACATCAAAAAAATCTAAAAATACAAAATAAGTTGGTATTTTTAAAAGAGTAATTAAAAAAACAAGAATAATTAAAATTGGGAGATATAATAACAAAAAAAATTTGTGAAATAAAATGTTTAGTTTTTATTTTAAATAACAAAAAATATTGTAAAAAGTTAATGTCATTATTTATTACTTATAATTCTTAGCCATACACAATTTTAATCATATCTTATTTTAAAATATGCATCTACAATTTAATAATTTTTCATTCTATTTAATATATTTTATTCAACTCATTTATTACATAATCTAGTAAAACTAGTAATAATATATTTTAGTGATAGCAAGCGAACAAATCGTACGTAAACACTCCATGAATGGGCAAATGTATCATCCAAGTTACTTTGTTGAGTAAATTACAAATTGTATCCATTATTAATACACAAAATTATATGGTATGTCCTTTAATTTTAATAATTACATGTAATGTTCTTTTTTTTAAAATATATGCACACCTACTGTCATTTACATTAACTTTTAATTAAATGTATAATTAACTCAGTTATGTATCTCTTACATGAGGTGGATTTTTGTTATTTTCTTTCCACATCTAATATATTAAACAAATTAGAAAAAATATTTTATATGAAAAATAAAATTAAAAGATATCGGACCGTTGGGTAAGTTGATAAACCCGCATTCCTCTTACGTTCAATACATTAAATCCATTATCTCTCTCTTTTTTATAGCCCAATAACGATTATTTTCACCACCTACAACATTTTACACACCATTGAAACCCCTTGAATTCGAACAAACAATTATAGTAATATTAAAATCCCTATATTTCATTGTTCTTTGAATTTCTGTCTTATGTTGTTGTGTGACTAACGAGCGACGCATAATTTATTTTTTTGCTTTGGCAATTATATAAGCAATTCAAAGAATCACATGCAATCTCCAAGTTTGTGTTCCTTATTGATTTTCATTATTTGTTGGTGTGAATAGTTTATAAAGTATTTACGTGTATTTTTTGTGTTTATTGTTGATTTCTCGACCTTGTAAATGATTTGTGACTTAAACTTCTTACTTCAATAAATGTTATTGGAGGTTGTTGTCATTAAAAGTTTTGACGATTAGTCGAATGAACACACACCTAGAGTGATGATTGGTTTCACCAACTTACCTAACGGTCCGATATATTTTAATTTTCTTTTTTAGTTAAAATTTTTGTTTTTTATAAATTTTTTAATATATTAGATGTGAAAAAAATACTTTTATGTGATGGAGCACATAACTGAGTAAACTGTGCATTTAGTAAACTGTACACATAACTGAGTAAAATGTACAAATCTTTTGATAAAAGGATATCATATATTATTATTAAAACTAAATAACATGCAATTTCATATATTAATAAAAAAATGTAATTTGTAATTTACTTTATTTTTTTAATATGCATAAATATGTGTATGAAATTTTACTTTCTTTACTATGCCTCATCTCCTCCTTTATTCACTTTTGAAAAAGCCTGTGTGTTAAGTGACTATATGGATAATATATATTATGATTTGGTTATGACATAGATGTCACATATGTGACTTTTATTAGCTTTTCAGTTCTCTTTTAATTCATTCACACTTACCATAGCTAGGGGCAAAAGTACCTTTCTTCTTCATGCTCTCGACCATGGGCATAAGCCAATAAAACCATAGTCAGTTAGTCACCATCACCCACCATTGGTATGTGTACTTGAGCTAGGGCTGTATAAAAAGTTCGTAACTCGAAGCTCGCTCAAAGTTCGTTCGGAAAAAGCTCGAAAAAAGCTCGGCTCGAAAAAAGCTCGGCTCGAAAAAAGCTCGAATCTAAACGAGTCGGCTCGGTTCAGCTCGAATTCTAAACGAGTCGAACTCGAGCCAGGGTTAGCTCGGTTCGTGCTCGGCTCGTGGCTCGGTGCATATAATATATGTATATATATATATATTATATAGTATAATAATAATAATATTATTATTATTATTATATTATTACTATTACTATTATTATGATTATTATTTGTATATTAGGATTTTAAAAATATTTTCTTAAAAATAGAAATGAATTCTTTTTAAAAACATTAAGTATTTTGTTTAAAAATATATAACTTGATAATAATTGTTTATATTCAAAATAATAATATTTGTTCCCATAAGTACGAAGTACCCAACAAAATGTAAAAACCCTAATATATATTTTTTGTGTTTTCATATAAATTAATGTGAAAAAACTAAAAAATATATATTTAAATCGAGCCGGCTCGAACGAGCCACGAGCTGGCTCGAACGAGCCACGAGCTGGCTCGAACTTTTCACGAGCCGAACTCGAGCCGGTGTTTTGAGCTCGTTAAAATTTTCAAGCCGGCTCGGCTCGGCTCGGCTCGATAAGCTTCGAGCTCGAGCTCGACCCATCCTGGCTCGGTTCGGCTCAGCTCGTTTACAGCCCTAACCTGAGCGCATGTATGTGCACTTCTCGTATGTATGCATAATGCATGTATGTCATTTCTTTTATGATGTACATGTGCATATACGTATGTGTATTTGAGCAATGCATTTAAGCTTAACCGAGTCATTCGTACTATTGAATTGCGTATATATGTATTAATCATCTTAAACTCGTCATGTCATTCATTTTTAATCAGGTTCCATCTGATTGTGTTAAACGTATGACATCATGTCAACTTCTTATTAAACAATCGTCATCAATGTATAGGGTATAACACTTCTAATTAAACATATTGTGCACAGGTTTTATAGTCGTGTTTGACATATGACACGAACGTTAAATATAACAAGATACATATAACATAATGTGTAATATTATATGATATATATATATGTATGTATGTATGTATGTATATATGTATGTATGTATATTTATATATACATAGATACATACATATATATGATTTTTTTTTAAATAGTACTTTTTGAAAAAGGAAGTTGACAAGGGATGAAAATCTCGGTTGATGTTAACAAGGGGGTACCCGCCCATGGCAGAGGCGGGTTCTGCTTCACACATTTAATCTCGGCTAAAAAATGAAGATGTTGATGATGTGATGTGACTTGTCTCGAGTTCAGAGAACTCGCTCTTGCCAAGGTCGGATTCTCAAACAATTCTGCGCCACAAATTTAAACTACTCCAATTACATTTATAACCGTCTACACATTTAACCTACTTTCATATATATACATACATATATATATATATAACTCAATCGAATTCACTCAAATCTGCATACTAAAATCAATTCACACTTTAAAAAAACTACTCGGCCTTATTTTCTACAAATATATTAGGGTGGTGATATTTCATTCGAAAATGGAAATATCATATGTATGTTTCTACTAGAAGTTCAACTATTATTCTTCGTAATAGAGTTTCATACGAAGAGTTTGTAGATTTGATTTATAATCATTTTCAGGTTCAAAAAGAGTATTATAATTTGAAATTGAAATTAAAATTATATTACTCATATGCTGGTTTCTCTCAAAGTTCTGAAATTTTCAATGACTCAAGTCTAGATGTTTTGTATTATTTGAGAGAATGTTGAAAATTTTCGAGCAAATGTTTATGTTATCATTGAGCCAAAATTGTCTGTATAACAATCCAATTATATGGATCTCGTACGTGGTTTCTCTATATTTCAAGCACCCGATCCGTCAAGCAATTCTTATCATCAAGACAATGTAAGATCGCATGATTATCAAGCCGGTCCGTCAACCAATTCTCATCATCAAGTCGATGATGATAATGGAGGTTTTGATAAGTCGGATGATGGTCGTTCAAACAGCAGTGAAGATACTGAACTCATTCCATCACAAGAAGAATCTAATGATGATGACAACAACACTTATGGAGTTTCAAACAATTATAATTCTGGTGTTAATCCAGGATCTTACGGGGAGGTGAACTGTTTTGAAGATCCTCAGGAGTTAAGAGATTATAAAGCTGCTGATTTTGACGATGAAGACCATATGGATATATGGAATGAAGAGTCAAAAGAAATTCGTGTTGGAATGTATTTTAAATCGAAAGATGAAGTGATGCATGCAGTGCGGTTATGGAATCTTGCACGTAACAGAGAGGCTGTTGTAGTTGAAAGTAAATGTACAAGATGGAGAGCAAAGTGCTACAGCACCAGCCCTAATTACAACAATAATCTTCATAGTGGTCCTCCATGTTCATGGTATGTTTATGCTTCCAAGAACCATGATCATCACATGTGGAGAATTTCAAGATGAGTGAATTCCCACAACTGCTTTGGTACTGTTGTTGGTAACAATAATAGAAGTTTCAAATGCAGAGATATTGTTACCCGTATCATCCATTTTATTCATCAAGATATTGCTTTTCCAATCAAGCAGATTCAAGCGCATTTGAAAGACACGTTGAATGTTGATGTTTTATATAATAAAGCCTGGCAAGCTAGAAAAGCTGCTATTGAGAATATTTATGGTAGTTGGGACAGTAATTTTAAGGAATTACCTACGTACATCAACGCATTACAAGAGAAGAACCATGTTATCGTGGAATGGTTACATCATCCGAACGGTACATCTGCTTATTACACAATAAATATTTGTTCGGCTATTGTCAGCCTGTGATATCTGTTGACGGTACTTTCTTGAAAGGTTCTTACCGTGGTAAAATGTTAATTGCAGTTGCAAAAAATGCAAACAACTACGTAATGCCGATAGCTTTTGTAATTATAGACAAAGAGACGGTAGAAAGTTGGAGTTGGTTTTTCCACCAATTCTGGTCACACATTGCAATTCACCATAATTATATTGGTTCGGGAAAAAAATTATGTGTTATTTCTGATAGGCACAAAGGAATTATTCGTGCAATGAATACTCTTGAAGAGTGGAAAAATAATGTTGTGCATCGATTTTGTCTCCGACATGTTCGAAGTAACCTCATGTAGAAGTTCAAGGTTTCTAGCTTAAAAAGGCTATGTTGGTCTATCAGAAGCACCACCCAACAAAGGAAGTATAACTACTGTGTAAGTCAAATGACAAGCATCAATCTAGAAGCGTGGGAATATTTAAATACTATTAAAGAGAGTAAATGGACGCTTCTACATGATAAAAATCATCGTCGGTGGGGTAACCTGACGACGAACATTTCAGAAAGCTTCAACAATACGTTGGTGTCAGACTTATGCCAATAAAATCTATTATTAATTGTATGTTCAAGAAAACAGTCGAACAGTTCAGAAAGCACACTGACATCGCAACCAACTGTAACACCGCATTACCCCCTCGCATATGACGTTTATTTAACACACATGATATTAACTCGCAAGAGCATATTATAACAGAGTTTGATTACAGAGAGGCGAGGTATAGAGTTTTGTCAAAGATACAACCAAATAAAGTTGGTGGAAATGATTATACCGTGGAATACAAAAACAGAACTTGCACGTGTGGTAAATGGAAGATGCAAAGATTTCCATGTTCACATGCAATTGCAGTTTGCCGCCATAGAGGTGAATCACCTCATAACATTGTTCATCAGGTCTATAGTACTGTTGTTTATCAAGAACAGTATAACGGACATTTTCACCCGCTAAGTCACATTGATTATTGGAAGAACCCGGGTTGGAAAATAAGAGGTGATCCCTCAAAAATCACCACGTCACGAGGTAGGAGACGCATGAGAAGGATACACAACGAGATGGATGTTCATCATCCAGATGCACCTGTCATACGTAGATGTTCAATATGTAGACAAACAGATCATAACATGAACACTTGTCCAAACTCATATTCATGAGGAGATTGTTGTATCATAATTTTATTTGATGTGTACTAGTTATTATTATTTAATATTATAATATTAGTTTTATATTATAAAATATAACTTTTAATTTTATTCCAAAAAAACTCCTATAAATGCCACCAAACTTATCATCATAAATCACCACATTTCAAACACCACCACACTTTCAAAAAATCACTACATAAACCATAAAAATGGCACACCGCCCCGGTAAAGAACCAGTTCATGAACTCCGATCAAAGAGTTTAATTCTACAAAGATTGAGGCGGCCTAAGAAGCAACATGAATCGTCTTCGTCAGAAAACAACCCGATGCATATACCATTTTTAGGTGCAGATAAAGAAGAATCTAAAAACTGGTCAAAAGATGCTATTGACTTCTACAACAATGGGGATGCACCATATTTTGTTTCAGTTCTATTTGATGGTAATTGGCTTGAGAAGGATTTTTGGGGTGCTTTATTAGGGTACGAACGTGACGGTCGTCTTTCTCCATTGGTAAAAATATTATATATTTTTCAGTTAAATAAATTAGTTTTATATAATATTTATTAGATGATAATATTTTATATCACAACATATAGAAGGTTGGGTAAAACGGATGATGCGGATAAGACGTGAAAAGCTTGCGAAATTTTGACCATCAGGGTTGAATTGGACAATTTTACCACCTTAGTTTCGGGATGAATTATGGTGTGGAAAGATGTCAAGCCTGTCAAATATGTCAACAGAACTGATGAGTTGTACCCTTCATTTTGGGAGGTGCAATATGTTTATATTCCAATTCTTATAAAAGCAGTAGAAGATTGGTTACTTATCCGAATCAACTTGCATACAATGGAGATCCTTCGGTACTGGTCAAATAACTTATATCATGAACTATATCATGAGTTAGTTCTTCCTATTTTAGATTTTATTCCATGTAATTTTTAGTGTCTGATGGAACAGATTAGTTACTGGAAAAAAAAATTATACTGGACCGTTTATTCATCTTGATAAAAGGGATCATATGTCTTTCACAACTACTGAGGAGTACTTGCCTAAAGCTGGGGGTGACCTTGGTGGTGATTCAGGGGTTTTTATTTGTATGTTAATGCAAAAACTAGTTCAAGGAAAAACTTTAACTATAAAGGGAGATTTTAAAGACACTTGTGCAAGATATCAGCGCTATATGGCAAACGAGTTTTAGCAGTATTGTTATACATATAGTCACCCTGAATGGTTCACAGAAAAGACAGTCAAACGCAAGACCCGCAAGTGACTTTTATTGTATTACCGCTTTACTTGTTACTTTTATTGTACTACTTGTTCGTTTTTGAATACTTATTCTAATAATATTGTAGCTTAAGTTCGTATTCTATAATAAAATTGCATTATATAATTAATAGATAAAAGTATAAAAAATACATAATTAAAAAGGTAAATTACATCACTAAAAATATAAAAGAAATAATATCTAACGAGTGTCATCATTATCGTTTGTTGCTTCATCATTTAAGTCGAACAGGCAAGGAGATGGATTAAAAAACCGGTCAACTGATTGAGTCGTATCTTGAAATTGAGGGTAATAAGGTAACGGGAAAGAATGGTGAAATGATTGTTGATAACTATTATCGGGGCTTTGATAAGGATTTGACGGCCCCCTTTCTTCGAAATTCTAGGTCCCCATTTGACTAAAATGTGGAAACTGAGTACTTGAGGTACCACCATAAAAAAAATCATGATTGCCCATTTGGCTAAAAAAGGGAGAGTCAAGCTGTTGTTCCATGAAATCCTTTTGTCCTGTCATATTCTGTTACACAACAACATTATCATCACCAACCTGTCTACCAACCCGCCCTCGTCCCATCCATCTATAAATAACATTATGAAAGATTAATTTAAAAAAATAATAATAACAATAACAATAATAATAATTAAATTATTAATAATAGTACCATCATTCTCAATCTTTTTCCATCATTTTGGAAGCCATGAGGGTCCGTGTCTTGATGAGCCGGGTTTGTTATATACATAACAATACACTCTAGATACCACCTCATGTATACTTCAGAAGCAATTGGAGAATTAGTATACACTTCATTAGCAACTGAATTAAGCCGAGACGCCCATGCTTGAACAAAGATATTATGATGTTGTAACTAGTTTTTATTTCTACCACCTTTACGAGCAGTCGAATGTAGATTTGTATGTTGCTCCCGGGTTAGTAACACACTTGTAGGGATTGGTTGAAACATTTCAAACTGTCTTAAAACCCTACTTGGAATGTGAGGCTCAACAACTTCCCAAAATATAAGGTACGTGTCACTTCTCCAGCTTTGATGTCCACTTGTGCAGATATCGGGTAGAAGGTGGATAATATTATCATAAGGCCTCCAATTAAACTGATATAAAAATATGAATTAATATGTTTACACAATGTTAATATATACAAAATAATATCAGATTAATATTAATACCGTGGTCTCGCTTAATGAATGCAGCTGAGATCGATACGCACTCAAACAGTGCGGAGTGGTGTTTACATAACTAAGTTCACCATTCCATCTGTAATTAAGTTTTTAAATATACCAGGTTAACTAGAAAAATATAATATTACAGATAAATAGTCAATACATAAGTTTTTTTAACATACCGTGCACCATATGGTAACCTGAAATCAATAGATCTCGTATTCTTGGGACACATAGAAAGTAATCTTTCTCATGCCCATAATTGCAACAAGAATAAAGGTCCACCAACTTCTCGATTTGTGACATTCGTTGCCTTACATAACTGTCTATACAAAAATGCTAAAACTGCACTTTCCCAACTAAGTCTACCACAGTTATTTAAGTTGTTAATATGACTTAAATAATTTATGTGCACCCAGTTGCTAGAAGTATCAGAAAATAAAGTGGCACCAATCATAAGAAATAAAATTAATCTAGCTCATTGAATGCACTGAAAATCAGTGGCATTATCAAAAAATGGTTTTATTATTTCATTTAAAATAAACCATAGTTTACCTTATAACCACTTACAGCGTTTGTAGCGAATGCACAACCAGTTAAATACTCAAACCTTATTATAATTTCGGACGCACTCACAGCATAATCAGTGCCAGAAACAACATCACCTTCAACCGGCAAACCCCATAAAACTTGAACATCTTGAAGGGTTATTGTGGTCTCTCCAACCGGTAAATGAAATGTGTGTGTCTATGGCCTCCATTTCTCCACTAAATCTGAGATAAGAGCACTGTCACACCCCCGCTAAGAGCAGAAACACAGGGATGTAACGAGACGGGAATCGTCATAACACATGGTAAGCGATAGAGTGCAATAATAATAATGATGACAAGCGTGTCATGACGACACCCGACAACAAGGGAACTTGTGTCGTGTTTAGTCAGTAATCACGACCACATAGCCATAAGCATAAACATGATATAAGATAAACATAGATAATAACATTGTATGCAATTCCCACAACCCGGGAACAAGTTACAAAGGGTAATGTTGTTTGAAACAGATACAACAATTGTTTTCAAAACGACAAGTTTAGCCCGAAAATGCATCCTAGGGTCTCCACTAAGGCAGCACACCTAGAACCTCAGCTAGCATGATCACCTGAAAAGATATGCTCAAAATAATCAACAAAATTGTTGGTGAGCTCGCAGGTTTAAAAGTAAATAAGTAATGATGTTGTATAAAGTTTTTGCAGAATACCGTGCATACAGTTATAGTAAGCAAAATCACATGACAGGAGCTTTACAACCAAACCTAACGACGTACACAAAGAATCTTGTCGGAATATATTCACCCAAGGACCGTTTCTGGCTTTTGTTGGTACTAACTAGTATACCAACACGAGGGTGGGGGTGTTAACCCAAGTAGTACTACCAATACCTATCCGTCGGTTCCCACACTGGAATTAAATGGTTGTAAGAAAGAACCACAAAGTAGACTCAAGCATGTATCAGATAAGTATGTAAATTGTATGTACGTTGTACAACATAGAAAACGGCGAGCATACTTTTCCCCCATGTTTGTAAATGTTTGTAAAGTAGTATAAGCATAAAAAGAGGCCACGAAACTCACATGTTAAGTGGTAAGTATGAATGATCAAGATTCCCAACAGTTGAATGCAATGAACAGTCAAACACCTATTGGCAGTTATTGTTAAGCATTAATGATGTGTATAAATCATATAGTAATGTTTGGTCGGTTCGGGTTGTATCGGTTCGGTCGTGGGTAGCACACACACAAGCGGACACAAGTATCAGATCTTATGTAGATCCAAGTACTAAGAGTAGTCGTCATTGCTTATGACATCCATATAAAGATCCCATTGTTATAAAAGATAGCACTTGTTAAATATTTGTAGTCCCAAATGGGTTGTTGATAATTGTAAAGTGTTAGGTTGATTTAAATTGAAATAGTATGTACCTGTTGTTAGCGTTGACTTTAAACTTTGTGGTCAAGCAATGACACTTTTACTGATGTTACCTTATCATCATCAGACGCTCAGGAAGGAAATTCACACTCAAACATCATCAGTCACCCAACAGAACCAGACGCTCGACTCAACACTCCATTCGTACGAATCAACCTTCAATCGTACGAAGCAACTTCATTGCACGATTGAACCATCATTCGTACGACTGGAATTCAGTCGTACCACACACACCCAATCACACGACTTAACCTCCATATGCACGAATCAACCTTCATTCATACGAATCAGCTTCATTCGTACGACTGAACCTTCAATCTTACGATTGTCCTTTAGTCTTGCGATACACGCACAGTCGCATGCATTCATTCATCCGCATTGACTCAATCGCACACACACTCATCCGCATTGACTCAATCGCACACACACTCAATCGATCGCACAACTCAGTCGCATGACATCCCTAGTCGCACGATTCAGTCGCCCGAAAGACACAGTCGCATGACTCAGTCGCACGGCTCAGTCGCATGACAGACCCAGTCGCCTGAACTGCAGGTTTGCGACTGCTGAAGTGCAGAGCAGCCTTCGGCTGCCCCAAGCACGGGTTTTACACATCAAAAACTTCCAGAATCACACAACAAACACACACGAACAAGAAGCACACGCAGAAAGTCAACACACGCACCCATACGACCTCTTGTGTTCGAGTTGACCCGAACACTCGAAACCCTAGAAATGGACAGCAGTAAAATGAGCAAGAAATGGACAACCAAGGTCGTCTACCTGCAAGGATGGAGTAGACTAGGTTGTAGACGAAGTCTAGATGACGAAAATGAGACCAAATGGAGCGATTTTGGTGCAAAAGTGAAGAAGATAGGTGAAGAAGAAGAAGTGTAGAAGAGATGGAGAGGATGAAGAAAATGGCTGGGAATGGGGTTTTTATACCCATCCCAGGTTCGCAAAATGTCAATTTTAGTCCCTGCACTTAGCCCCTGAGTTTCCAAAGTTTGCTTCGGTTGAAAACGACTTTAGAATGTTCGCTATATTAGTGTTAAAAGCGTGATTTATGGTAATTGATGGCTTAAAATGATTATATTAATGATAATGATTATAATTAAAAATGATATATTTGGTGATAATAATGATGAAATTTATAAAAGGTTTATGCTTAGCACACGTTCATGGAGGAAGTACAGGCACAAGGGTAATAAAGCAAACATGATTCCTTAAAACAGGAGTTCATGAAGAAAATGAAGAATAACTAAAATAATTCTATGGTTAATTATGTCGTTCGACGGACCTTAAGGTGACGGATGTCACAAGCACGATCAAGTTTTCGATAACCACACTCGATCACACCCGCAAAACCATCCAACCTTATATATCTCATAACATTTTCAAGGATAGGCACTTCATCAATGTAATCCCAAAAAGTTTTATCACCTCGTCTAGCACGTAAAATTCCTTCATCGCTTTTTGGCTCTCGAAAATAATAATCAGCTCTATGTTGACCACTTAAAAATAACAAATCGTTATTTAGTGGACCTGGTGTAATTCTCCAGCTCATTTTGATGTTGAGAAATTGGATTGAGATATGATTTACGAATTGTAAGATTTTTTTTTAATTTTAGTAGGATAACTAGAGTAAGGTTGTGAGGAAAATATTTGGTGGGATAATGGTTTATATAAATGTGAGGTTTATGGTATTGAAACCCAGTCAAAATTTTGAAGAACCTGCCCCTACCAAGGGTGTGGTCTCCTTGGTAGGTGGGTTGTAAAGGATGGTTGGGATAGGCTAAGTAGTTAGATCGGACGGTTGTGGGGGAAAGGGAGAACCCGCCTTGGTAGGGGCGTGGTCTCCTTGAGACACATCACATCAGTCAAAGGCTGCATCGAAGACCATTTATCGAGGCGTAGATACCGCCCATGCCAGGGGCGGGTACCCCTATTGTCAACAGCCGACAAGACCTACACCCCTTGTCAACATCATTTTCAAAAAAGTCCCTTTTTAAAAAAATCCATATATGTGTATATATATATATGTACATATATATTATATATATATATATATATATATATATATATATATATATATATATATGTATGTACATACATATACATATATATATATGTACATACATATAGGGGAGGGATCAAATGAGAACTAGTTTTTTTTATGAGAACTCTAGGAACCAATCTTTATCACTAGTTCTCAATGGCAAAATTGTAATTAACAAAAACATATTTAAAAAATTTATGAATCAAAAAATAACATAAAAATAAAAAAAATAAAAACATAAAAATATTCCCCAACTTTTCCTCTTTCATAAAAAATATAAAAAAATTTATAAAAAATAAAAAAATTCCCGTGTTTTTAACGAAATTCGTTTTACACATGTGTAATATCGGATTTACGCATGTGTAAATCCAGTACTACACATGTGTATAACTATATTTACATATATGTAAACAACGGATATACGATTTTTTTTAGAAAAATATATCAATATGGTAGGCGTTGGAAAGATAAAAAATACTGAATTTTATGGTGAATTTTTTTTGAAAAAATGATGTCGTGAAAAAAGTTACGAACGTTTAAAAAAAGAGGGGAAATGACATGTGATTTGCATGTGATAAAAAATGAGTGGCTGATCGGTTCCTAGAGTTTTCACAAAAAAATATGGTTTTTATTTGAACCATTCCATATATATATATATATATATATATATATATATATATATATATATAATATATATATATATATATATATTATATATATATATATATATATATGGTGGATTATGGGTGTTACGGTCGGCACGTTGTATGGGTTGGGCCACCAACTGTTGACGGGTTTCTTGTGAATTGAAGACCAACTGGTTTTGTTTTCCAATGATTTCTTGTTAGTCAACTATCAACCCAACTCACTTTCTTCTTTCTAGTTTTCAATCAACAAGCCCCCACCCTTTTAATATGTTTAATTAATTACTTTAGTTTATGTTTATTAAATGTTATGATTCTACTAATAGTATAATCACATTTATTTAATAAATGGATTTAAATTATTATATATGCAAAATAAGTTTATCATGCTATTTTCAATCCTAGTTTTTATCTTCAATTTTTAGAACGTTTTTAATCTACTTGTATTAACCATTAATGCATGCAATTTATAGGATTTGAACCCTTTAACCTTATATAAAAAGAGAAACATTACCATGCACGCCCACCTTAAAGACATTTTAAGGTATTTAAAGGGTATAAATCACACACCATCAGCAACCCTAACTGAATAGATCAAAGGTTGAATCCGAATTTGTATACTAAAATTCATTTGGAGAATATGTTCTGAAAAGGTGTAAGTCCTCTTATTAACCTTTTATTGTTCCTCTCTAACTCTCTTCTCCTTCTTGCTCTTCCGTCTCCATACTCTCCTATGTCCACCCTGATTCTAGACCACAAGTCTTGAGTTTTAGTTCTTGTTTTTTTAATTATTTCTTAGATTTCTTCAGGGTTCCTAATGGTATTTGAAAGTTGAATTTGAGTGGCGGTTTATGACATTGGTCTTACATTAAAAGCGAATTTGACAATAGTCAATGATGATGTAGATTTAGAAACATACACAACCCATAGTTGAAGGGTTAAAATTTGCTAAGACAAATAATATATATGAACAAATTCAAAAGACCAATTTAAAAGAAGTTAGTTTAAGAATTACATCTCTTAAAATTCGTAAACAAAGATTTTATAGATATTTAAATCTACAAAAATACTAATTAACAAGAAGTTAGAACACTGATTGTTGTTCAACAAACAAAATTTAGCTTTTTATAAAAGTTTGTGATAATTACTAAAATCTAAAAATACACTGTACGTTACATCTCTCAAGTGTTACCATGGTTTCAAAATTCTAAAAACTTCTAAATACTTTGAAATTTTATTAAAATAAAATAACAAGATAAAACTTTGTCTATTTTTTGTGGTCTATATGAAATAAACTACATTATGAGGGTCTCAACAATAAGTAATCTTTAACTTCTAACACGTCTTTATGCCACAACATGAAGAACAGTTAAATTGGCAGAATTACAATTCCCCAATTCATACTCATTCGATTCAGAGCAACAACTTCCCTTCAATTCAACTGCATGAACACAATCAGATTGATTTGAAGAAATTCATCAAATTCAACAATTACAGAATGTTAATTTCAGGTCCCAATACTCTATCTGTTTCTTCAAGTCCACACATTAAACCCCACATAAAATTGAATCGAGTTGACCACTTTTTACAACACCCATGTGGGGTTTTCGATGTCTCCTTATTGTGAGCAAACTTTATGTTTCCAGAAATCAGGAAACATGGTTTCTGGGGGTTTTTTGTTTTCTGTTGCATTAAAATATTAGTTTGATTTGTTAAATTGAAGGTCAAGTGTTTTTGGTGTGCTATTTCCCTAATTTTGTTTTGAGTTTTGGGTTGAATTTGAGTGTTATTTGATCATTTCAGTTGATTTGTGATTGTGATTCTTGAATTTGGATCATACCCATATGAAAATGGCTAGAAAAAATGAAGAAGTTAAAAAGGTATGCATCATTGATTTGATTCACTAGTTTAATCCATATTTTATTCATCAATTCTCTTTGATTATGTTATTTTATGATGATTATGATGATGGTGATGATGATGATGATGATTTTCAGTCCTTTATTCATAAGTTTTTGTCAATGAGGATGAATAATGGAGATGAAGGAAAAGTGATGAAAACTTCTAATGATCCCACAGGTTGAGTACTTCTTGAGCTTCCAACTTATGCTATTACTTTTATTGATTTTTTTTGTTTATCTTAAAAGTTGGGTTATCTTTAACTTTTGGTCAAAATCTATCCTAAATACCTGCAAATTAGAGACCACAATTTGATTGTAAGAAGATAAGATAATTAGGAATATAACAAGTTGAAACAAAAGTAAAAAGTGAGAATATGTTCAAATTTGTGTTATATAACCTCACTAAGCAACATACACAAGACATCGTGTCATAGATCATTTGAAATCGTATGTTACCTTTTTTTTCGCATGATCTTTATAGTTTATATACACCCTTCATTGATCATGGGTTTCACATGAGCCCTTTTCACAAGTTAAAAGATCTTGAATTTACTCATTATTTGTGCAGAAATTCAAGTTGGTAGCGAGATTGGTTTGTTGGATTCAATGGCAGTTAGTCATGATTTGCAGTCCCTCAGGTTCGAAATCATGATGTTTTTTTCTCAAGATCACCCATGTATTCACTCTTTTTGATGATTCTCAAGTTGTATTTGTGTTTTTTCTCCATAGGGTGTTCACAGCAACTTGGAATGTAGGAGGGAAATCTCCTTCTAGTGATCTCAATCTTGATGATCTTCTGCAAGTCAATTGTCAATCTGATATATACGTCCTAGGGTGTGTTTTATCTTTTTTTAAAAATTGTTTCAAGATTCTGTATATTTTTTTATGTTGTCCTTAATCTCTGATAAAAAAAATGTTAACAACCATGTTCATGTTGTCAGTTTTCAAGAAATAGTCCCTTTGAACGCTGGAAACGTGTTAGTCATAGAAGATAATGGTTCTGCAGCAAGTGGCTAGCATTAATAAGTCAGTCCCTCAATAAATCATCTAGCAACAATTGTTGTCCGTTAAAGAGATCAAATACAAATTCAAGTTCTTTCGAGAGGAAGTGTTGTGCCAGCAGTTCTATGTTCTTGCAAAGAACATCCCTTAAAACAGCCAGCAGAGCCTTTCGATCAGAGAGTAGAAGAAGGTTTAAAAGTTGCAACTGCAACATTATTGAGCCTGAAAGAAAGAGTCAAGGTAGGGATTCGTGTTTTGCGTGTCAGAAGTCACAGTCAAACAGTTTTGATGATCCTTCATCGTCTGAAGAAGATGATGTTAGCACTAGTGCTGTGGCTGCTGATGTCAGCGTTACTGTGCCATCTGGCAAGAACCAGCATTTGAGATATAGTCTTATAAAAAGCAAGCAGATGGTGGGAATTTTCGTTACAATTTGGGTCAAAAAGGAGCTTGTTCCATACATAGGCCACTTGAGAACTTCTTGCATAAGTCGAGGGATTTTGGGTTATCTTGGGAATAAGGTATGTCAATGCTACTGTTACTTTCACAATGTTGTCGCTTTTACGTTTGATATATCTCACAGAGTGAATACTACTAAAGAAAGAGACATCCACCCCACGTAAAGGTCTTGCACGTGAACGTCTCTTTCTTATGTTTTTTCATCGTATGTTATATCTCACACAAAGAATAAGGCTTAAAAGAAATTTCCACATGCAGTATGATAAGGCTTAAAATATATTTCCTGAATGTGGCAGTCTCTTTGTTACATAATTGTGTACTCTTCACTATTTGATGTATCGCACCCGATGGATAGTGCTTAAGGAATAAACTTTCCCACATGTTGTACAACTGGGCCCTCACATTAATGGATGTCTCTTTGTTTTTTTTGTTTTTTTTTGTATAACTATTTTGATAATTTAACTGTAAACAGGGTTGTATCTCGGTGAGCATGACTTTCAAGCAAACAAGCTTTTGCTTTGTTTGCAGCCACTTAGCATCAGGAGAAAAAGAAGGGGACGAGCTTCGTAGGAACTTAGACGTTATAGAGATACTTAAAAGCACACAGTTTCCTAAGATTTGCCGAATACCAAATGCTAAGGTTCCAGACAAAATTCTAGACCACGAGTATGCACCTTGCTTTATGATATTTTCTTAACTATACATAAGACTTAATTATATTTCAAGATCCATGTGTAACATCATCTTATGATGATTTCTCCAGCCGTGTCATTTGGTTAGGAGACTTAAACTATCGAATAGCTCTTAGTTACCATGAAACCAAGAAACTTCTAGAACAGAATGATTGGGATGCTCTTCTTAGTAAGGATCAGGTACTTTCATATGTTTGTTTCTCGTATGCTGTTTCATTCGTTCATATATATGATTATACTTAGAGATGGAAAAATGTGAGAGTCGGGTTAATGGGTCACAAAATAGCTAATTTGTTTACTGGTTGAAATGGTCAGGTTGGTTAGCTTTGGATAGGTATACAAAATTAGACTTTTTTCTAAATGATTAGTGCAACATTTTCTCTCAATGTTAATGTGATACATTGAATAGGAGTGCAAAATGATTTAGTATGTTTTATGCAGTAAAAAACAATTTGGGCAACCCATTTGACTTGTTTCCTTTTAAGCTACTTTAGTGGCCGTTTGACCTGTTAGAGATTATACATAACCCAAATTGATCCATTCATAAGAAAATGGGTCGAAATTGTCACTTTTGATTATATTTGATGGATCTTTATATTCTTTTTATTTGTTCAGTAATTCTATGCATTGTTTTTAGTTAAAAATAATAATAATTTTGTTTCATGGTATGTTTGGATAGCTCAAGATTGAAAGAGAAGCTGGGAGAGTGTTTGACGGTTGGAAAGAGGGGAAGATATTCTTTCCCCCAACATACAAATACTCCTACAATTCAGATTTGTATGCGGGTGATACCTCAAAATCAAAGAGCAAAAGGAGAACACCAGCATGGTAATCAGCTGAGAATATGACTTTTTTGGGTCAGAGAAGTAAATTTTAGGCTACAAAATTAATAGAAAATTTTTTAAAATGCAAAAGTCAAAGCTTGCAGTTTCTTTTGTGTACAGAAGCATAATTCTCTTAATGTTCATCAGGGTAAAGGTGGTATAACAGGCAGGTCAGGTAATGGGAAACAGTTTTTGCGGGTCAAAACAGATTGAATTGTGTTGACCCAAAGTAATATCTATCCCATACTCCATAGTATCTAAATAGCTGTTAAAGATGATAAAACATAATCGAAAGCTAGTCATTAGAAGTAAACGGGTTGAAATCGTCACTTCTGTTCAATAGAATTGATTTGTTCGTTCATTGTGAACCTAAAATTGCAGGTGTGACAGAATACTGTGGTATGGGGAAGGAATCCATCAGAAGTCATATACGCGTTGGGACTCACGGTTCTCTGACCACCGGCCTGTTTATGCAATATTCTTAATATTTTTACATAATCATAGGTGAGTAATACAATAAATTTTGGTCAACATTTCTTTGACATAAATCAACATGATCTAAATCAAGTCTAAAACACATTATTTTGCGCAGAGACTGAGAAGACCGATCGTGGGTCCAGATCAATGAAGGATGCTTGCGAGTTTTGATCAGTCAATGGATACAAAATGTATAATAATGAACTTTTAAGTACATAGCAGCAGCATTCTTAAATTTGTATCAGGAAGTAATACTGGCTTGAGGGATTAGCCATTATTGTATTTTTAATTATCTGTTACTCTCTTGTATTTCTCAGAAAATAGTTTATATTTGCTTTTATGCAGTCAACTCCGTCGCTTTTGAAAAAGGTCAACCTTTATTACAGACTTACTACTTTTGGTAAATTACAACAGCTCAAGCAGATCAATGTTTACCCTTGATTAAGAGGGCCATGTTACACTTTATTTTCAATGACATGTTTTAAACTTAATGCAAGCTTTGATGATGATTTTATGATCTATACACATAAATAAACATTTATAGTCTACATGACTCTTGCCTCAAATGCAGTATGCCATAAGAGGCACCGAGGAAGTGAAATGGATCAAACAGATTAGATTACAATATAAACATATCTGTTTTACACAAAGGGGTTTCTCTTAATTATTTTAATTTTACTAGATATCTAAATCTTTTTATTCTAGATATTTTTATACACAAAGGACATGTTGCCTAGTAATATTACAACTTTTAGTAAAATGTGTCTCTTTCTTTTGACTACTCTCATCCATCTGGAGCCCAAACCAACACTAAAATTAAAAAATAGTTTTTCTTTATTTCACTTCACAAACCTAACATAATATTTCATTTTCGTTCACAACACAACTCAACACAACATTTTAAATAGATAAATATAATTTATGAATTTTGATAATTCAACACAATTAAAAAAAGTTATTATGATAACCCGATAAATACAACCATGCATTCATCTAACTCGTTATCTTCAAACTTCTTAACGGTGTGACAATGTCTATTTTATATTAATAAATTTGTTGTTTTAAAAAAAACTCTTATTTAATTAAATTAATATCTGGATGTTCACAAAAAGAATCAAACAAGACTATATGTTTATTTTCTAAAAGTTATATATTACGAGTTATTAAAAAAAACTAAATTACATGTAAAAGTAATAGTAACGAAAAAAAAAGAAATAAAATAAAGAGCTACTAATATAGTGACATGTGTCACAAGATTTGGTTGCAACATGATTTGCTTTTGCGACCTGGTTATAACTTGAGGTTGGGAAACTTTCAATTTTTTTAATTTTTTTTATGAACACCTATGCCTCTATTGGTGATCATATCAGTTATTTTTTTATCGGTCAAACACATCATACCAGTCGTATGATTCTGCTCTCATACGGCACGCATGATATGTAATTAATGTCGATAGTGTTTGTTTAATAGTTACCTCCTCTTAGTGATCAATTTCTATTGATTCATAGAAGTGGCAATATTGTATAACTAATAGTAGCTTAGATCATCACTAATATGGTAATATAATATCATTTGAATGTTGTTAGACTTTATTCCAACTAATCAGTATTAGTTATTTGTGTTATTAAAAAAAACAGTAACAAAATATGAAGTAAAGTAGTATAATTGTATAAATGTGAATTATGTAGGTTGTAGTAGGCATATATATTTGATATTTGAAGTAACAAATCAGTTAGAAAATAGATATAAAGTTTTTTATTATCAACAAACGCATATATTATCTACTCTATAGCTACTTTATTCTTAAAGTCACAAAACATGTACTTTACAAGAATTAAATCAATAATCATTTAATTAGAGAGTACATGTCCTACCATCAGAATATTTTACTAAAAATAACAAAAATAAAGTGAATACACGAATCGTATGAAAAGGTTAAAATGAAATTGAAGGGCTAAATGATACAATTACTAGACCTAAACATGTATACTAAGAGTGGAAGGAGTGTGAAGTAGGTCGATAAAAAAATAACACAACAATTGTCGATTTTGAGAGAGGTTTACAACTTGGTAGACATGTCTAGTATTCTTGCAAGAAGCATGGCTAGCGGTTCTAAAACCTTATAATGATGTAAAAGAGGTTTAGATCATGGTAGTCATATCGATTTTTAAGAATCTATCAAGTAATTGATAATACTTTTGATACTAACTTGTGAGAATTGGTAAAAAAAAATCAATGTCTAATGCTTTTCTAGAAAAATGATGTTTCAAAAAGTACCTACTGATTGACTTCGAATAATAACACTATAAAAATGTTTGTAATTTAAATTCAAATATGAAATTAGTGGACATTATTTGGGCAATTTCAAAATTTGGCCCAAGTTGTATGTTTATCAACACGTAAAGAGATGTATATCAATTAGTACACATATACAAATATGTGAAAATAAGTGACAATGATGTTGAAGTTCAACAGTATTACCGGCCAAAGTGCGTCTAAACACGTGTTTTAAAATATATACACATCATCAACAATCAATCCAATTTATGTGATAATTGTGATATTAATTTATTTCCAAAGTCGTAATTTATATGATCATGTTTTTATAGCTTGCCTGTTTCATTTTTGTGCTAACTTATAGCATAAATCACGTTTTAAAACACTGTATAAGTTAAATGCTAATTAGAGCATAAAATTGAATACGAAGAATATGTTTAGTATTAATATGTAACATACTACATTTTATCATGTAATATGCAGTTGAGAACTTCTTATGAACTTACAAGAGAAGTTTTCATTTCTTTTAGTTGAAGTAATTTTTGTACGTTATTATGATATGTTGGATAAAAAATTATTTAAAGTCTAAACTATTACAAACTAAAGAAAATTCTTAAGTTTTGTGTTAAACTAGCTTTTAGTCTTTCGCGCATTGCCGCGGCATCTGACGCGAATCAACATAATTTGTTTTCAAACTAAATTTACGTCAAAACGTAGACTAACTCGAATTTACACGGAAGTTAGTGGCCAAAACTTTAAAGTGTAGCCCGACTCGTTTTCAAATTAAACTTACACCATAACAGAGAGCAACTCGAATTAACACCGGCTTTAGTGACCAAATTTATATAGTGTATAGACTACGATCGACCCGAGTCATTTTCAAATTAAATTTATGCCAAAACTTAGAGTGGTGTAAATTTAAACTAGCTTTAGTAGCCAAAGTTATAAAACAGATACTACAATCAACCCGAGTTATGTTCAAACTAAATTTACATTAAAACATAAAGTAACTTAAATTTATACCATCTTTAGTGGCCAAAGTTAAGACCCAAAAAGTTCATTACACTTTGATAAAAAAAATAATGACGTAAGAAATTAGTTTTTTTTAAGAAAACAGGCACAAAAGGTTAACTATAGGCTTTAAAATTCAAGAGGTTTAAGATGACATTTTCTAGTATCAAGAGAAAAACTTTAAGGGGTTGGTGAATTAGGTTGGTGTCACTGTAAAACTGATGTAACGAACGCTACAATGACTTACAACTTCACCTTTAATATATATATAATGGCTCAAACATTATAAGCTAAGGGAGTAGTATTATATTTTACAAAGGAAACACACGTTAGAGAAGCTTGAACCATACTATAAGGGAGGCGTGGTCGAAAGTAAATTATTTTAAGGGTGTCAAACTATATATATATTAAAAATTTTAAACTACCGAGTTGAAGTCTTACACTGTCGAACTAAAAATTAACACTATTGAACCATACTATAGGGGGACGTGGCCAAAAGTAAATTATTTTAAAGAAGGTAAACTCTATATATATTAAGAAATTTACATTACCGACCTGAAGTATTACACTACCAAACTAAAATTAACACTGCTTACATAAAAAAGGGGGGTCAAGGGTCCGGGGGCCTCCTCGTCCTTAATAAGCTTCGCCCATGAGAGGGCATCACCCAAGGGTAGATTTTTTTCTAAAAGTACCAACAAATAAAGGCTAGAAATTGAAGTTTAGAAATGTTATGTAGTTCAACAATATCAACTCTCATTTTGAAAATTTATGGAGGAGATCAAATTAAGTATTTCTTTTTAATTAACCTTAAATCAAAAAGTTCTCTTCTTTTTAAGTTCACCCGCTTGATGTTTTTATCTCTTTGTATGCTTATAGAATTTATTGTAATATATTATCATGGTTATATATGGTGTTGGGTTCTCTTTGTTATTATTATATCTAAATTTTGTTTGCTAAGTTTCATACATGCATGTCTTCATGAATCGCAGTTCTAAAAAGCTACACACAAAACTTAATTTCAACTTATTGATAGTGTGGCTTTTATAGCTAAGTATGCTAACAACTCTTCCGACAACTAAATTAAGTATATACGATTGCCACAGATGACATGAAAATGTCTAACTTATATAAAGATCAAGAAACAAAATCTAGTGATTTAAATTCTTTAAGAATCCTAAAGCTCTAAAAGTAAGCAAGTTTTCTATCATCAATCCTAATTGTCGCATACTTTCTACAAGAGTACTTGAGGTTGATCGCTTCCTTAGTTACCTTTTTGTATTGTATTATCAGAAGAAATTGTTTTATCATAACAACGTAGTTTGTGAAGAATATGTTACCACTCCAACTAAATTTTATCAACACGCAACAACAATTCATTGTACAAGAACAAAAAGAAAATAAACACACATAAACACACGTAACAACAATTCATCGTACAAGAATAAAAAAAATAAACACACATAAACACACCAACATGATTACACGCATGCAGCTTTAAAGTTACACATAGTAACTTATACAAGTTACATATATCTAATACTCAAAATCTTATATATATGAACTGCTATCAGTTTTAAACGTATATACATGAGATGAATCCCTTAAAAACTATGGATAATAATAAAACTACAAAAACTATAGGTAACATATATGTAACTGCAAGTTGTATGTATACACTTATGGGAAATGTATATGTAACTCATACAAGGTTATATATATGTAACTGATTTTGTCATCATCTTCGGACATTGAGTTTAAATTAAATAACACATACTTATTTACATAATAAGATTGAAATGTACTCAAATACTTTTTTAAAACAATTAAAAATAGACAATTTGCTAAAGGTTGTTTCATGGTTTTCTCCTAAGGGGTAAAGCATGCACTATATATCTGAAATCTCGAACCCCATGCCAATTTGTGATCTTAAAATCATTCATTAACCATATGAGTTTAACATAGTGAAATGAATACGTAATGAGGTGAATTAGGAAGAAGAAACTATGTGCGAGAAGGAGTGGGTCTAAAGAGTACTTGAGTCAATTATGAACTTATTATTTCAAGTAATAATATGTTTTTAATCTAAATTACTTTAATCATGACAGGATGAATATTGAGTTATATACACGCAACTTGTTATGATTTTCATAACTTTTGCTTAATTTGTGTTTTTCTCATGAACCCCCTCCCCACATATATAGTAGACATTTAAAATAAATATATATATATTTTTCACATACAAAGTGTACAAAATAAGGGGTGTATTATCACGAAAGAAGATTTTTCATAATTTCAAACTATACCAATACAATATGAAAAAAATTATCATGCCTCTACATATTCAACCCTCATTACATGATAATTCCTTCATATCTTAAAGACGTGTGTTGCTTAATTAAGCAAAGCATAATCCTTCATATTTAAAAATGGATTTTGTGTAATAACATTCCTCTATATATGTGAGTGTTTCAATGATGTCTCAAAGCTTATAAAATATCTCAGGGTCCTAAGGAATCAAAAAGTCAGGGAACCCCATTGTAATCTCTCATCTTTTACCCGGACTAGGCACTAACGAAAATAAACTACAAAGTTTATTATAAGCTCAATCCACATATATAAATTTATTTCTTGAAATACTTGGGTTCCTATATACATATGGGTTGCAACACTAGGCCTTTAATTGCTTTAGGCTTGAGTTACCAATGGTGTGTGCACACACATGTGCGTGTAACTTTTACAAGTAAAATCAGCATGCTTTTATACCTACTTGAAAGTTCACTCATTAGAACTTACTTCAAACAATCTTTCCACGTTATTTATTTTACCTAACACAATAGCCATAAGCCTGACTCTTAATACCATTCACAAAAATAGTTGCTTGTTAACACATTGCACATATTTAAGTTATATAAATGTGTCATTAAATGCTATGGCGTAATGAAATGGGAGAACATATGAAATGAATTAGGGAATGAAATAAATGATAAAATGAAATGAATCATTACATTCCAATGTCATATTTGGTTACATTTTTAGGAATGGAATCAATTACTTTGTGTTATTTGTTAGGTAGTGGATGGAGTGGTGGTTGGGGTGGTGGTTGGGGTGACGATGGTGGTTGGCGGGGATAGTGGACGGTTGTTGGCGGCAACGGCTTTGGTGGACTGCGGTTAGTGGTGGCGGCAACTTTGGCGGCCGGTGGTTGGTGGTGGCAGAGTTGGTGGCCAGTGGTTGCGGCAACGTTGGTGGTGGCCAGTGGTTGGTGGCGCTAGTGGTTGGCGGTCGATGGTGGTGGTGGCCGGTGATGATCGATCTTGGTAACCGGTGACGATTGATCATGGTAGCCGGTGACGATCGATCTTGGTGGCTGGTGGTGGTTGTTGGGGTGGGTGGGTGAGTGGGTGGGTGGTGTTAATGACTAATGATAGAAGAAGAAATTGAATGAAAAAAGGGGGTGGACGAAATGAATTTGGGTGAATGAAATCAAGTATGTAATTGTTAATTTTATTATTTTCATCAACCAAACATGTTTTTTTCATTCACCGTCAATAGTTTATTCCAATGCATCTCTCATTACTACATACCAAACACTACCCAACCTTTTTAACAAACTCAAAGCAAATATATTTCTAATAAATAAACACTCGTCGGTAGAATCAAAGTGTATGACATGATAATAAAATTCTAAATTATCTGATTATATATATATACACACACACATATACACACATATACACACATATACATGTATATACATGTATATATATGTGTATATATAACAAATACCATCTCATCAACTGCATAAATCTTATCATAATAAAGCTCACATTGTAAAAATTAAAATAAATATACATTATCACATTTATGAAAAAAACCTTAGCTAATGTAAATGTGTATCCACCTTTTTTTTAATTTAATTAATAAGTTTGATTTAATCTACTCTATAGTAATAAAAGAAATTTTTTGTATACCACTTGTTACAATTCTAGAGCTCCTACCTTTTATTTTTTCGTTTCTTTCTCCTGATAAATATCATATTAATTACAAATAATATTATTTAAATTTTTCATATTAAATATATTTTTTATTAAAAAAGTTTATAAAAAAAAGATCTTTCTACAAATTTAATTTGTAAAGAAAATAACTTTTTTTAAATTAAGAAATATTTAAAATATTTAAAAAACTTAAAAAAAAAACATAATATATTTTTAAAACATGTGGCTATAAAAATTAATATTCTTATAAAACAAATAATTAATTTTAAGGTTATAATAAATAATTTATTAAAACTGACATTTTTAATAACGGGTTGTTTGAACAATTTGTTTAAAAAAAGTTTTTTTTTATTAAAAATCATGTTTGCTTTTATTTATTTTCAGTGACGAAGGATAGTGGGGGTCGCAAATCATATTGATTTCTTGTAGTACTATTCTTTTAAACATACTTAAAAAGACCCTTATATTATTTAATTTAAATATAAATAATTTTGAAAAAACATAATCGTATTTCTTTTCAAGTGATGAGTACACCAACAAGGCATTTGGACACTTTAGGCCTAGATTTTACACGCCCACAAAATCAAAACAAATTTGACTACCTGATTCGAGGGCGAATTCGTAAATAAAAGAAACTCGAGGGGTAGAGTGTGAAGCGGTGCACACCCCTCACACGTGTCACCCACATCCTTTATTTTGGTTGTAGTTGTTTTTATTATATAGGTGGTTCTACAGTCATCCCCACAACTCTAACTGACAATATGCATTTACTTTCAAATTTTAAACCCCACCACTTTCTGCCACTTTCAGTCCCTCATTTTTCATCATTTCTTCAAAACTGACACTTTTGTTACTTTGTATGTGTTGGTAGTTTTGCCCTTTGGGTGGAAATGAAATGTGAATCTAGGCAATTTTTTTTTGTTGTTGTATATAGTTTTTTATTTTAAATATTTTTTTTATATACTGAGGTTTTTAAGTCGGTCTTGTTTGGTTAAATCTTGATTTGTTGAAATACTTTGGGTTAACTGTTTAAATTTTTATTTGAAGTCGGGTATTTATGGAGTAAACTTAAAGCTTTAAGAATATTTGAGTTATTAAATCAAGTTTGAGATTGGTCTGAAATCAAACTTAAGCTATGCCAAGAAGATTATACGTAATTTCATATTGAGTTTTGGTTTAGTCTAATATCATTTATAGGCCAATAATAGCCATGCAATGGCTTAGTTAAGTTTGTCACGTAATAAAAAATGTCAACACATTAAATTAGAGGTTGTGTAGGGACGTCTTATTATCTAGGTATATAAATAAAGTAGAAAGCTAAACATTTAATAAAATTATAACATGTGATAGTTTTTATACCTTTTAATTCAATTATTCATTGTTTTAATTAAGATTCATATAACTAAAAATGATATATTTAGCCTTTTGTTAATTGTGGCGTATCTTTACGTACTATGTAGAGGGGGTTAAAAGTTACGGGACCCATAAGTTAAAAGCGTCGCCCATGCTTTTGTACGCCGCTACAAATCTTAACATGCTTTAGTAAGCTCATCGGGAAAAACCTTTTTCTCATTATAAAAATAACACGGTCTAGTAATTTTTCATCATATACCTAAGTATATTATAATATAAATTCATGTTTTACAAAGTACATAATCATGTATAAAGACCATTTAACAATTATGAATCAAGTATGATATGTAAGCAATTAATGTATTAAATTTTTTTGAATGTTAAAATAGTCCTTTATATTCATTTACAAGTTATTTAAATATTGTATTAAATAAAATCCAATTTAATATTTATGTTTATAACTAATTATATCAATCGCACTTGGTTGAATAGTTTGATTTACTTTGTAAGGTATGCTAGATTATAAAAATCTTAGACTTTTTAAATTAATAAAATAAATTTGATAAAATAATAATTTATTTATAAATGATGTTTTATATTTTCTAAAACATTTTTTTGGATAATAGTTTACTACTATATAAACTTTTAAGAGTTAAGTTTGGTTTTCCTCCCACCAAAATAACTATTTTCCTTCAAAATATTAAATACATCAAATTACCTTCAAAATGTTTATAATTTGTTTCAATTTAAGTCCAAAAAATTCATTTAAATCCAAAATAATGAAACTTTTAAATTAAAATTGAAACAAATTATGAAACTTCTGAAAATAAATTAATGTTTTTAATATGTTGAAGAAAAATAATTATTTTTATCAAATCTTAACGAGCAAAATTAAAACTAACTCTAAACCTGAAAACTTACTTGACTAATGCTTGTGACAAAATATATTTACTAAATAGAATAACTACTAATTTTTCGAAAGCTCAAACCCATTCCAACTTGGTAGACAAAATGCATTTGGTGTTAATAAAGGGTGTTTCTAGACAATGATAGAAAGTTGAATGGTCAAAATGGTAAAGAAATATAAAAATAAAAAGTGAGAGTCCAGTGTAGGAGAGAGAAGAAAGATGATTGGTGGCATGGCTGACACTTGGCCAAGTGTTGTGTGCATGATTAACTCAATTGGGTTAAAATCTAACCATAACTCTTCTTGTGCTTCAAACTCGTGTTAACTAAAGTAAATAATTAAATATAATAAAATATATTCATAAATATATTTAATATTTTTAAGAATATCATAAAAGAATATTATTGATCTTTTATAAAGTTGTACTAATAATTTATTCTGGACATAATAGTTTATTGCTTGAAGATGGTAGTTTTAACTTTAGTCTAGTGTGATTTTGTTTTCATGTGTTGAGTGTTAGTTATATTAACTACTACTAAAAAAACTACTAAATCAAACCCTTCTTTGTTCAAATGAAAACTATTTTATATCTTTATATTATTTTGCTACAATCGTTTATCCCTCTTAGTTGCATTAAACCTTTTCTGATAAAAGAATATAACATTGATGTTTTTTAGATACATATATCAATTTTGTAATAATGTGTTATAAAAAGTTGATTAAGTATCCAAAAAACATTTTGCAGGTGCTATCTTTAAGTTGTGCATTTTAAATCTAAAATATTTATGTTTAAGATATCCGCTAAGCTTTTGTGTATAAAAAGTAGTTTCAAAGTAAAATTAAATTTCATTCTTCAATGTATTAAAGTAAATTTCAATTAGCAATTTATATAAAAATGATATAAATTCAAAAAAAAATATAAGTTATATAACATATAAGTACATGTATATGTATATACATCTACATATGTGTATATATATATAAAATACTTTGTGTTCAAGTATGTTCGTATATACCTTGAAATGTGTAAAAACAACCATCTTTTATCACTTTTCATTCAAACACAATACTATTGGTGTATTAGTTTTTCTTTCGGTACATCTACCTTATTTAAATAAAGTGCATCATGTTCATACATTATGATGTATTTATGCTCATACGCAGACATAAAGTGTATATATTGAATTACAAATGGCATGTAACTATATGAAATAAATGATTATGATTTTCCCTAAGTTTATTTGTCATACTCGTGATATAATTTAGACAACAAAAGACAAAAAATTGAGAAAAAACAAGTTTTAATACAAAGACAAAGAAAGGACGGTGAATGTTTAAGAAGAAGATCATGTGAAAGAAGTCATTTCTTTAAATGCTGTATACCTTAATAGTAATGTTTGAGAGTGTAGATGTAGTGTCCATGAAATACATGGATTGATGGTTGTTTATCTACTTTCATCACATCTTACATAATGTATATATATAACTTATAACTTTTTTATTAAGAATTACATAGGATATGTAACATTATTATGTGGCGGGCATGAGAGCCTCGTAATTGACTCACGGGCATGGCACACCATCGCCTAAGGCATGAGAGGGCCATGTCCTCTCCTAGCGTGACCACCCTCACGAGCATTAGACTTTCATTCCCAAATTGCCTACATGACTTCATTTTCTTTTCTACATTTTTAACTTATTAAACAAACAAGTTGTCACTCTAATGTGTCCGTAACGCCTTAGCGAGTGTGAGTAAAAAGTAGCATAAGGTAGGCGCCACGCACTTAGCCAAGCCTTATGGTCAGAGTGACACATATTAAGTGGTGTATTGACTTAGTACCTAGTAAGAATTGAATTTACATTACAAATTCTTTAATGAAAAAGGTTTTCTTTTTTGTTTTGATCTAGTATTCACTGTGAGGCTACTTACAAGATCTTGCTCACGCCCCCTCTCATGGAGGAGCGACGCGCTGTTCACTGCGTTTCATAACTAGGTGGCACATTTACGCCCCCTCTCATGAAGGTGTTATGGACAATCTTTAGTGAGCGTGATATATGTATAGCATCAAGCTATCACGTTTTTACGTTTTTTTAATCACAATCATCAAAAAATTACATGTTGCCTTATGCCCTTATCGTTGGGTTGTCCCCTTTAAGTACAATATTATCTTCGTGGGATATTACATTGCACCGATAAGGACTCAACCTATTTGAATTTAGGTTTCAACTATGTCATAATCAAATATTTATTTAAAATATTCAGTTCCCACTATATATTCCATCCAATTTTTCAAATAACACTGAATATTTAATAAAAAAGTTCATTTTTACTCTTTGTATTCTGCAACTTTATTTTTTGTTAATTGAGTTTCAAAGTATGATGTACTTATTTTTAACGAAAGCATCATTAAAAAGATTTTTTGTGCCTTCAAAATACAATAGTATTATATAATTTATAGCATATGATATGTTTCATTTATAACAAAATATAGTAAGTTGTACGCTATGTTATCATACCATACATACGTCTATATATGTGAAAATTATGTTACCATCATAGTTATTACAATTTTATTTTTGAACAACCATTTATTTAATAATAAAGAAACCAGTAATTTACTAGAAATTATACATGAGAATACAAAGGATACACCCTAGATAAATCAGGCTAATTAATGCCCAAAATGCATTCTATATACTTATCATAACTGGTGCTGAAAACTTTTTAATAGAAGAATGGCACCATAAGTGCAAACATTAAAACATAGACTAACCTTCTACTCCTAATCTCCTATGATTGATCTACGGGAAAAAAGATGTAAGTTAATTTAATTTTTTCGCCACATCTTCGTTTGCAAAGTCTTGAGATTTTTGAAGACAATGTCAACTATGGCTTCCACGTCAACGACAAAATCGTGTGTATTAAAGTTGTATTGAAAATTTAAGATGGCTTTTGAGGTTGATGGCCTCGTCAATCCACAAAACAACCGACTTAAGGATGACAAACACCCCCCCCCCCTTTCTCATTCCCTAAAAAAAACCTAAAATAATTAAGTTGATACCAAAGCTTGTTGCAAATAAACATGTAAAAGAATACATGATCTGCGTATTAGAAAACCGTGGTTTGTGATCTAAGTACATTCCTTGATAAGTTAGAGACAACGAACATTTTATCTTCAAACAACATTCAATTAAGTAATTGAAACATTCTACTTTGATGGAACACATTTAACCCACATGAAATTCTTCAACGGCCCCAAGTTAGGAGATGGATCCATCATGGGAAGCCTTAATAATGATTTTAATGAGGTGGAGTTCTCTATCAGTTTGTGACCCAACACTAGTCATCCTCACATGTTATAAAAATCTTCAATTACAATAAACTTTAAACACCGGCCTTTTGTATAATGAGATAAGGATAAAAGCCATATACTTTATTTAATAAACATTCTTTATTATGATAAATTTGCAATTAATTATTTAATAGATGTTAATAAAAGCTTAGTCTTGAAAATTTTAATTTCCTAATGCTATCCTGTTGTATTGTATGATGTCGTTTTCTTTAATGATCAGAAGTTCAAATCCAAAGATAAACTACGAAGTAAATTATATATAGATTAAATAAATGTATGAAAAAATAATAGTAATTAAATATCCATCAAATATTGCCACATAAGAATTTAGTCAAAACTAATGGCATGTAAGTTTGTGCATTTATATTTAAATTAAATTCAACTTTTTAACGCATTACCATGTTATATATAAGAAATAGATGGTTTTTTTTACTTAGAGCATTTATAGCTTGTAAAATGCCCATTGTCTTTATGTTTAACGGAGAAAATACATTCAAATAACTTCTATAACTCGTACTTTAATCATTCATATCTTTAAAAATTAAAAAACAATATATATGTGTTAAAAGTTTAAATAATCATTTATTATATTTACAAATAATAGCAAAAGTATTATTTAATTGAATAAATATGAATATAAGGAATAAGATGGAGAGACTTTTTAAAAAGAAGACATAAATTTAAACGATGCAAAAAAATTTTGTAAAATTTTACATATATGGATGAAAAAGTTGTTTTCATTGCTCGTGTTATTAGATGATCTAGTTATAATAATATTCTAAATAACTACTATACAATTATGAAAAAACCCCTTATATGATTAACATTTCAAGCATATTAAAATTGTAAACCTTCGACCTTGTTACTTATTTTGTTATAAAAAAATTTTGGTTTGAAATATTCAATATAAATGAAAATTTTTATATGCAAGCTGTAAAATACGAAAAGAAACAAAAAGATATTAAGACATACGGTGTGAAGGTGTGATAAAGAGACCTTGTATGAGAAAAGTTAAGCCATACGGTACACATTAAAACCCAAGCATTAATAGTTGAGTTGGACCGTAACGGGTTTTGAGCACTACTCCCACCCAGTGTGAAAGGGGTGATAAAGAGGGTGGGCATGAGTGTGTTAGCGAGCGTGAAAAAATAAGATAGGACGTAAGAATGTACTCAATAGCCTTATTACCACACATATGGATTAATATCATTTTAAACTTAAAGTTTTACAAATATTGTTATTTTTACCATGATAACTTAGTGTCGGTAAAGTTACAAGTTTCACAATACCTAACCTTGTTAACCAATAAAATCAAGAAGATCATAAATCTTTTAATCAACTCTTTAAAGTAGTAATTATTTTTTATATCAGCATAACAATAAACTATTAAAAAAACTATTTTTTTAATTACTAAACAAAAAATTAATTTCAAATTTAGTCCCAATCAATTTTCTTCCCTAAAATCCTCAAAAGTGTTAATTTTTCTTGTATTTTGGTAAGCAACTTTGTAGGGGTGATTCTAGTTCTAGCCAAACCCACCTAGCCTAAACCCATATATATCTACCTTCTTCTCACAACACACTTTCTTCTTCAATCAAAACCCCCCTCTTCTTTCTCACTCTCTCTCTCTAAAACCCCATTTAATACTTGTAGAGAGAGAAAATGAAACGAAGAAGGTTGTCTCCAACTTCATCGTCTTCATGCTCATCTTCTTCATCTTCATGCATTAATGAACAACAGCCTCCGAAATCCAAACGACCCCACAACAAAAACACCTCTGCTGATGCCACACGCAGAAGCTCCATTTACAGAGGTGTCACGAGGTACATCATCAATTGCAAGTTTCTGTAAAACAGATTGAAAATTTTGTTGTACTTTGATTGAATTTGCGATCCCCTGTTCTGAAAATTCGTTGAAGTTTGTGGAAGTTTTGATTTTTTTGCATTTTCTTATGAAGTTTAGTTTGGGTGAGGAACAGGGGAGGGTGATTCCGTGGTACATGCATTGGAATGTTCTTGAAATCTGTTGTGAAAAACATCTGAAATGATATCAATTTGATTAATTTAGTTTATATTATTAATTTTTTCATGTTCTAGCAAGATCAATTTCTGCAAATTTCTCGAATTAAATCTTTCGGAAATGAAGAACAGATGTACAGATTCTGGGCCACATGCATGAAATTGATCAGTTGATCATGGGTTTTGATTCAACTTCTTGGAATCTTTAATCTTCAAACAGATTCAAAATCTATTGATTTTTGGTTGAATTTGCAATCCCTGTTCTGCAAATTCGTTGAAGCTAGTAAAATGTTTAAACTTTTTGCAATTTATTTCGGTCAATAATTTGGGTGTAAAACAGGGGAGAGGGATTCTGGGATACATGCATTGAATTTTTCACGAAATTTATTGAATTTTTTTCTGAAATGAAATAGCTTTGATTAATTTCATCAAAAAAAATTCAATCTTTCAACTTCTGCAAGATCAATTACTGCAAATTGCTCGAATTAAACTCAGGTTGTTGAAGACAGATGATGCAGATTCTGACCCACATGCAGGAAATTGATCAATTGATCATGGGTGTTGATTGATTTCTCGAAATTATTAATCTTTAAACTCCCAAAAGCTTAATTTTAGCAAAATTAAACTCCGACAATCAAAGAACAAAGAGACAGAGAGTACATATTCTTGATTGCATGCATGAATTGATCTTAATTTTTATAAACATTTGAAGTAGTTGCATGCAATAAATTTATATGAATTCTCACTGATCTTCAACAGGCATCGATGGACTGGAAGATTTGAAGCACATCTGTGGGACAAGGGTACATGGAACAACATCCAAAACAAGAAAGGAAAACAGAGTGAATACTGAACCCCATCTTTTTTCTTTTTCTAATTAATTTCAATTTATTTATTTATTTATTAAAATTATATGATTAAATTAAATGACATAGATCTGCAGTGTTAATTTAGTGATAATTTTAGTTAATTTGTAAATTTAAATTATTTAATTCCAGTTCTGACTCTGTTTTTTTGGTTGTTCTGGTTTGGTGTGATCCCCTGATCCTGATTGCCACTATGGTGTCTGATTTTATAGTTTATTTGGGTAAGTATTCTCTATCTTTTGTAGCTTTTGCCATTACTTTATTCACATACTTTAATAATGTAGAGGGGCTACTCACCTTTCAACTAGGGTTTAAAGTTTACAAATTGATTATAAATGTCATTGTGAGGTCCAAATTTATGATTTTATACCATTTTTTCAAAGATAACTACAAATTTCCAAAAGATTTTAATGCGCACACAACAAATTTAAAGAAGTTGACAAAAATATTAAAGAACAGTGTGTTGTGCTAACAACAATTTATATCGTGTACAAATCCTCTCTCTGGCCTAGCCTGGCATGTGTATCATAGGGTGTGTATGCGTGTGATCAATCAGTCAAATGTGTTTTTTTTTTGTTCTTTAACTAAATGACAGTTTTATAAAATTTGGATATTTGACAAGTGGTTAAGATATTTTTTATTGATCTATATAGATTAAATGTTCTATTATTATTTAAATTGGTGTATTTAAGTGCATGTGAACTATGCATACTTGAGTGAATGAGTGTTTGAGCTAGTAGAAACAAACAAATGTCATTTTCGGCACAATGTAACTGACAAACATTTAAATGTCGTATTCGTGTAGGGGCATATGATAGCGAAGAGGCTGCTGCACGCACGTATGATCTTGCTGCCCTTAAGTATTGGGGACCTGACACAACACTCAATTTTGAGGTATATATAAAATATTTCATATTTGACGCCCATTTCCCCATCAATCTCTTATGAACATTTTGCTATTCATCTTAATTTGAAGGAAACATTATAATTATCTTTTTGTTATTTGTAAAAAGGTGAAAGTCCATTATTATTTTTGTATTTTATTTTTCTGCTTTGTCTATATATATTTATGTCAAGTTTTGTATGTACTACAGATAGATACATACAAAAAGGATATTGAAGAAATGGAGAAGTTGTCCAAGGATGAATATTTAGCTTCGTTAAGGCGAAGGAGCAGTGGATTTTCAAGAGGTGTTTCCAAATACAGAGGAGTGGCAAGGTAATATCAATTTAGAAATCAGTATCAATAATTGAGTTAAAATTTTCCTGAATAACTATGTCGTTTTTTTATCACAATAAAAAAATTATAGAAAAAAACACTTTTTTATCATATAAAAGAAGTAAAGGAGGACATGATGAATGAGTTATGGGAGTTCATGTTTTTTGTGTGATACATGTGAATATGTGTGGTGCAAACATATGCTTTTATATATGAAGTTGATTTTACATATGCATCTTCCATATTTTATACTTTGGCACTATCTCAAACTTTGACTTCATTGGACTAAAGTTAGTTACATAAAGAGCCAAAATTTGGGTTGTTACTTGTTAGTTACACCCGAATCCATACACTTACCGGTAACATGTTTGATTTCTATAGGCACCATCATAACGGAAGATGGGAGGCACGAATTGGCCGAGTACTTGGGAACAAATACCTATACTTGGGAACTTATGGTACGCGCCAAGCTCACTCTTTGATACATTTTGCGTATATGCATGTTCTTGTATTCTTTAGTTCTTTTAAATTTCTTAGTTCGAGATAAATATATTTAAAGATTAGGATCACCAACGAAATAACAAAAGTATCCATATTCTAGGACAACCCTGCTTAAACAAAAAAAACGTCCATTTGGTGTGACCTGTTGGACTAGAAAGTGGTTTAGTCAACTTCAACGTCGATGATCACCAAAAGTCCAACAATGCTTTACATGATAACTCACTTGACTCGTAATATTTTTACCAATAATCAATAGGGGTTAAAGAATCAAAACATGATTACACTAAAAAAGAACTTGATTTAGCATGGACGGTTGGTTAGTTTATGCTATTGGATATTTTGAACGTGTGATTTATGTCAACATCTTGGAAATGCTTTAAGAACACTAATGTGTACTTTAAATGCATACTTTTCCAAATTAGTGTGCTCAACTACCCAAGTCAAATTTTAAGGCCCATTTACACAATTTCCGGGCATAAAAATTGGATTAAACAACAACCACTCAATTTTATTGCAACTTCCTTTCATTTTTATAGTTCAACAACCAAAATTAAAGTAAAACACTTAACACTTTCATCATCTTTCTCACTTAAGTAACATCAAAGTGACTTTACAAGTGTAAACAAGTCTCCAAACTCGTCTAAGGGTTTGGCTCCGTTGTTAGTTTAATAAAAAAATTACTTAAAATGTCTGCAGTTACTTTTTTTATATATTTATAATAATTTTTCTATGAATATATAAAAATACTATTGGATATATTTATCATAATTTCTTATATTACATAGTTATTATGTAAATATATACTTTATATATTAAGAAACGTTTATATAAACAACTTTTAGGCTCGCAAGTATAGTAAAACTTAATAACAAAACTCAGGGCTCAAACTTGTTTATTCATGCGTTTCAATATAAGCTCTAGTTTTTTTATTTGTTTATTTTTTTAATTTGATTTTAATAGAACTTTTATGCATCAATCGCGAGTAAATTCGCGATTAGAGTGTGTGTAGGTGTTTGTGAGAGAGAGAGAGAGTGAGTTGGTCCTTGCACGTGCCAACTACAAATAAGTAACCAAGGGGGCAAAGTGTACGGTTCTATATACTTGAAGGGCTATAGTTATATAATAAATAAAATATAATCTGTGTTAAGCTGTGTGAGTAATTATGACGTGGCACATGTTGACTAATGACTTGGTTTTATACTTTTATTTCTTTTTTGATGATTATGTTTTCTTACTTTTCTGATTTTCTTAACCGGTTAAAGTACATAATACTTCCCCATGGTAATATTAATGATATACATCCAACTTGTATATCACATGCGAATGTCACACGCGAAACTAACATAACGATTTGGGTTTAGTCTAAAACGAGTTTTTGCAAGACGTCCCTCTTGACTTAACTTTGCGGTTTCATGATTGTTCATTTTTTTAAGTTTTTAAAAGTAAAAAAAGATTGGTTGGTTATTTATTTTTATCCCAAACTGAAAAGTTAAAAGAAAAGTAAACATCTTAGATTTGTAATTCAAGACCAAATTTTTTATAACATTAATCATTTTAAAACTAAGTTGTGATCCTAGTGTAATAGCAATTACAAAAGTGAAGTTAAACGGATTGTGTGTATATCAACCTCCTACAATTGTGTACTAGTCTTGTTTGAGTTTGTATGATACAATTTTATGCTCATGTTGTAAGAAAATAATTTTTCCTGAAGAGCAAATCTACCCTAATTATAATTTTAAATTACTACAAACTAATTTATACAATACTTTCAATACATGAGTTTATGCTTAGGTTTAGATCAAAGAAATCTTCTATAATAATTTCATGTGCATGTCCTAATAAGATATTGACTTTGCATTTTGGGGAGATCCTTATTAGCCGTACAAAACAGACTTTTGATATCCAATCACATAGATCCAATCTCATACAAAATAAAAAATTACCATGAAAGACGTGCAATAATTTAATATTTTTTACCCAAAAAAGTTAGTCAATATAATAATGCCTGTTTATATTTTCTAATGGCCTAATATTTTGTAAAACTATACTTAGGTTTAATACTATAGTCAAGATCTGGTAAAAGATATTCTCTGATGAGTGTCTGATATAATCTGTTCTACTACTTTGTTTATTAGTTAGTAAGCATTATATGATACTTTTTTTATTTAATTAATTTGGTTAGTAGTATTCATCCTATGATTTTGAATCTTGATTATTTAATCAACAAATTTATATAATTCTCTTTTTTCACCCAATAGTTTAATTATAGAACAAGAATAAAAGTAACTTTATAGCCTTTATTTGGGTATATACAGTAAGCATTTTATGTACTTGTTTGTTTTCTAATATTGGTGTTTATTTTGTTTAAATTTAAATTTATCAATTAAAATTATATATTCGATTTGGAAAAGCTATTGCTATATGACAGTTTATAGATCCATCCATTATGTTATATACTATAAACTTACGATATAGATTTATAAGGTTAAGGATAAGAAAACTGATGTGAATGCCCCGTCATTTATTACCCTCATTTATGTTTTCTTACTTTATGTAAGAACTTGACTTAACAAACAATGTTAAATGACAAACATGATCATGAGATGATTTGTTACTTATTGTTACAAATGAAGTTGATTAATGCACTCTTTTGAAGGCACTCAAGAGGAAGCTGCTGCAGCATATGACTTAGCAGCCATCGAGTACCGAGGCGCGAAAGCAGTGACCAATTTTGATATCAGCATCTACGCCGACCGATTGAAGAACTTGCAACAAACCCAAACTACTCCCGAGTCAACCGAAGTTGTAGCTTCACCAAAACACGAGCACAATGAAGAGGTTCATCACGACATAAACTCTCAACAACAACATCAACAACAACAAACGTCAGTAGAGAAAGAAGAGCTAATGCCCGAGATTAATAATCTTGACTTCCCACCTTCGGTCGAGGATGAACACCCATGGAGCTTATGTTTGGATTCAAGTTACAATCTCCTTCCGGTTCCACACTTTCCTTTCGATAAATCTGGTGAACTACTCGACTTGTTTGACGATACTGGCTTCGAGGATAATATTGACATTATTTTTGACGGGCCGATCTTGTGTGAAAACGAAGTGGAGAAGGTACAAACGTGTATCACTTCACCTTCGTCGCCGTCATCGTTGTCATCGTCCTCTATAACGAACCAGCTTTCGTATCCCATTTCAGATTGTTGAGTAGGAGGTTTAGTCCTTACATTAGGAATCGTTTCTTCGTTTTGATTTCAGTTTTCTTGAGTTTTATGTTGTACGTTTTCTCTAGTAGAATACCATTCAATAGTTTGAGTTTTATTGTTGTTTTTAGTTCAAACAATGTTGTTTTAGTAGTGACCTATTATTACCTATGGTCACATTTATGTTTTGGGTTTGGGCCTTGCTAACTTGGGTTAATGCTTGATATCTTTTAACAAATTAGCCCAAAAGAACTCAAACAATTTAAACTTCTAGCTCAAATGTTAATCCGCATAAGCGATGACCTTTACATGTGCAAAAGATGGCCCATAATAGCTCAAACAACTTAAACTTCTAAAACAAGCTTTATACACCCAAATATGTTTGTTCATATCAATGATTCAATGAAAGCAAGTTCTTCTCACCAAGGTGTGTTTTTCTCCTATTTCACCTTGTTGATCCTGTCATCAACTCATTTGGTTTTACTGATTTTGATGAAAATCACTCGTTTTAAATGGGTTTAACCTTAACAGTTTAGCTACGTTAACTGAACTGATGTTTTCCTCGTACCAAATGGTTCAATCATAGTATTCAAAACAATGACTGTGAGCTCCACCACCATCCTTGAAGCAAAATTGTCGTGAATATGCAAGTCACTCTCACTTCTCTCACTATTGACATTAATTTGCTCATCAAACCACCAATACGGATATGTCATTATTTAAAGCTCTAAAGTCTAAACTATTGCATTAGTCATTTTCAACCGCCCCAAATACATCTTTTTCATGTTATGCTCGATCAACGCATTCAAATGAGAATTTTTCATTTTTATTAAGACGATTGTTGTTTATTAAAACCAAACATTTAGCAAGGAACCATATTACAAGTATAACGGATTACATTTACTAAAAACCCTAAAAAAATAAATGAAAATTGAAGACACACCAACGTACCCGATCAATGCTTTTAAACTTCCATCACCTCTTCACCCATAAGGACATGGCTTTTATATCCTTAATTGTATTGGAGACGAATAAAGCTCTTTAGTTAAGGATCTTTATCATTTCGAGCCCTTCACACGCACCAACAAGAAATTCATATAATAGCTAGTATTATTTTTTTTTCATTTTCTCTCGGGTATGTGGGTATGCACCTCCTAAATGTCTTTCACTAAAAACACAAAGAGGTGCCTTTACCGATTGTCCATGCTTCGTAGATTTTGCAGTTTCATCACGTAATGGGCAATTTTGAGAGGCGACATTAACACCCCTTCAATTCAAAGTACTAGTTGGGGTTTCTTTTCATTTCCGCTCTATAACATAATATATTTGTTTCGTATCTAGTTATTCCACAAGAAAATGAAAACAAGTTGGTTGATGAAGAAACCATCAGTATTTTTCCGATTGAACTAACCACCAAGAACTCAAGAAGTGACAACCTAGGAGTATTTAAGCTCACAAAACAAGTAATTTTATAACCTTAGACCCTAGAGATGAGTCTAGCATTAAATTATAATGATCTCAATTATCCACCCTTTGTGTTTCATCCACACGTGATCCAAATGAAACAAATCTTATTATTCGATGGTAGAAGTAGGAATGTTTAAAAAAATCAAAAAGCGAAAATTCAAATCAAACCTGAAAACATAAAAAACAATCTAAAATTAACTAACCTGTATGTTTAAAAATCAATAAAAGAAACAATATACTTCGCGTTATTCATACTTCGGCCACCGTATTTTTTCTTTACGTTTTTAACCTTTTGTCTTGAGGTTTGAGTTGGTATGCAACTCTGTTTGTTTATTGTTATAAAGAGACAAGGGTTTATGAGATGAGTAACTAGATGAAGCTAGTTGTCTTTTGAAATCATCTTGTCGTTGTCCTAATATGTTATTCATGCTCATAGAGTTAGGTCTAAGAGTTGAACAACAATGTCGATAATAATGGCTCTGTGCTTATTTTAGATATGGGTGCAACGTATGCTGTTTCACATGAACATAACCTGATATTGTAATTGTCTTTGTGTTTACCTAAAACGTTGGTAGCGATGTTATATCAATGATGACATGCTTTGTCGTTTGAGACATCATCGAGTTGGTTATGGTTATGCTATCTGTTAGAAGATAACATAACCAATTTATTGTTAACTTTTGGTTGATTCCATTTGAAAGACGATGATGATGCAAAAATAAAAACATATTCCTTGTTATGGTTTGGTAAACGAAATATTTTACGCCATACTGAATTGACGTTATCGAGCCTTTAAATTTGATACATCTTGTATCATACTATTTACAAATATATGGTCGTTTCAGTAGAAATATGAATATAATTAGGGTTTAAGGGTCTCTTCGTCACACAAGAACACAAAACCAGTATCCAGACAAAGATAGCGATAAACCCTCACTCCTTCATCACAGAGACGACGATACATGATACATCACATCTTCTGATGGCATGAAACCCTCATTCCCCACACTCAACAACTCCTCAATGTCATTCACCACCGGATTCCGCTTCTTCCGATGCTACACTCACCTCTCTCTTCCACTTTCCGCCGCCCGATTGCCTACACACGGCTGCACCGTAACTAACCTACGGTTCCTCTCGCTCACCTCACGTTCTAGCCGTCTCACGACGGTCAATTCGAAGCGGCGAGAGAGTGCGGCCACCGAGGGTGCGGACGACGGCGGAGACGGCGGAAATGGGGGTTTAGCGACGGTGGTTGCTGGTGGCGATGGCGATGGGGGCGGCGGAAGGATTGTTCCGACAGAGCTGCATAAGGAGGCTACTGAAGCGTATATGTCGTATGCCATGTCGGTTTTGGTTGGACGAGCGTTGCCCGATGTTCGTGATGGATTGAAGCCTGTTCACCGTCGGATACTGTGAGTGTTCATCTGTTTGATTTGTTGAATTGGAGTTCATGTACTAGTTAGTAATCGTTTTTTGGGTGATGAATTGTAGCAAGTTATTATCTACTCTTGATTTCCATTAGGATGAAATTTATGACCTTTTGTGTTACTCAATTACTTGTTTCTAATGAGCGTATTTGTTATACACTATGGCCTTTAGTATGAAGTGGCGGTTATGGGGTAGTTGCATTGATATATTGGTTGATATTATTAGCAATGCAGCGGATTAAACTCTACTTTACTATAATTGCAGATATGCATTGCATGATTTGGGGCTTTCATCACGTAAACCTCATAAGAAATGTGCTAGAGTTGTTGGAGAGGTTATCACTTGACCACACCTGTTCCTTCTTTCTTTATCTATGTATCTATTTATATATTTTTGGACAGATACGTGTTGTTTATTATTGCCTAGTTCTCTCATCTTTTTGTATTGTAATATCACAGCTGGGATATTTTTTCTTTCTCAGGTTCTAGGTAAGTTTCACCCCCATGGTGATAGTGCTGTATATGATTCTCTGGTCCGAATGGCGCAGGTATTTAAACATACATTGTATGGGCACACATGTCATGTAGTTTAACACTTTTTGGGAACTGTGGGTTAGGGTGTATTGACTTCAGCAAAAAGTTATATATTCAGATATGTGTATATGTAATTTACTTCATACCTTATTGAGTGCATGACTTTTTTCTAGGATTTTTCTTTGCGGTGTCCACTTGTCAGTGGCCATGGAAATTTTGGCTCACTGGATGGAGATAATCCTGCAGCAATGCGGTATACTGAATGCAGATTGGAAGTATGTTTTATGTTTTCTTTATCAGCTTAGTGGTTTGTAGTGAAGATTAGATGCTTAAATGTCTCTGTTCTTAAGCAGCAGTTATTTATCACGAAACGTGACTACTTCATTGTTTGTTCCAATTAATGTATTCTCTTTTTTATATTTTGGTGGTAGATTGTGATTTTCTTTCTGATGCCTAGTGTAATAGCCTTTCCTTCTGATTTTTTTTGCTGTAAAATTGTTATAAGAATCTACAAGTACTCATTTTTTTAGCTTCATTTTTTCAGGCACTTACTGAAACAATGCTTCTATCTGATTTGGATATGGATACAGTAAGTATTGTTCAGATTTGAACTTTTACAATATTATGACATACTTCTTATTCCCTGAGTTCATTTTATGGCAGGTTGATTTTGTTCCAAACTTCGACAATTCTCTCAAAGAACCATCACTGCTTCCTGCTCGAATCCCAAACTTACTATTGAATGGTTCTTCAGGGATTGCGGTGATTATCTAGATATTACATACTGACCCTTACAAATCATGTGTCCAAATAATTACTGATTTATTAATTACCTTTTCTAGGTTGGAATGGCAACCAATATTCCTCCACATAATCTTGGGGAGTTGGTTGATGCTCTGTCTGTTTTAATTCATAATCCAGATGCCTCGGTACTTGTTCAGTTGTTGATATCAAATTTCTTCTTTCAAATTTCATATTGTTTCTTATCAGATTATCAACCATATTATGTCCATAATTTTCATCCTCATTTAATCTGCTTTATTTTGTAACAGCTGCAAGAATTAATGGAATACATGCCTGGACCTGACTTTCCAACAGGAGGAGTCATAATGGGAAATCTCGGGTAGCTTTTTTTATTCTTTTAACTTATTGTAAACAAACAACCAGAGTGTTTTTTTTGTGTGTGTGTGGGTGAAAGTAATGAATTGATCATGTAAGATGATTAAATACTTACATTCTTAATAATACAGAATCTTGGAAGCCTATCGAACTGGAAAAGGACGTGTAGTAGTCAGGGGAAAGACAGAGATTGAAATATCTGATTCTAAGACGAAGAGTGTAGCAATTGTAGTAAAAGAGGTTACTTCCTACGAGTATTTTTTAGATTATATAGGATGTAAAATTTATATCAAATAAGTTCACATACTGTGTTGGATTAACTTGTTGAATTTGTGTTTTATATATGGAACAGATTCCTTATCAGACCAACAAATCCTCTCTTGTTATGAAAATTGCTGAGCTAATTCAAAACAAGGTACACCTATGGTGTTAGTCATTTCATTATTTGTTTGGAAAAGTTAGTTATATGTAACATTCCTGAACTTAAAATTTCATGTAGCTGTGACGGGCTTATTTTTTATGTTTCTTCTCTCCTTATACTTATTGATTTTTTATTTATGCTACACAAGTTCTTGTAACTGTAAGTATTACTGTGAAGGAAAGAACAAGCGTCTTTTGTTAAGATGTTCATCGTGCATCAATTCAACCATTTTATGCCCCTTTATAACCTGAATATACTCCTCTTTTGTAAAGACTTTGGAAGGCATAAGTGATATCCGCGACGAGAGTGATCGATCTGGAATGCGAATAGTCATTGAGGTAATAATATTGTTAAATTCTTGCATCAATCTTCATTGTCTTGGCATGTTTGTTTGTTTATTTTAAACGGAGAAATGAATCAATATTATTAACAGAGTGTAGATGGGCCAGCAAAGCACTTGAAACCTCTATGAAATACACCCATATTACAATTTACATATATAACTAAAATTACACCCCATCCTCCAATCTAGATTTCTTGTTTTTTAATGATTTAACCTTTTTATTATTCAAACTTTTCAGCTTAAGAGGGGGTCTGATCCATCTATTGTTCTGAATAATCTGTATCGTCTCACTGCTCTACAGTCAAGTTTTAGCTGCAACATGGTTGGGTGAGCGGTTTTAATTGGTGGTTTGTGTCATTTAGATGTTTTAAACTGTTTTTAGAGATCTTCAAGTTACCGTAGATGCAATTGCGTGGCTGCGTTTTCTCATACGTAATAGGTTTTTTTAGTATAGTAACATTGTTGATAAAGAACAAACATGCATACACACACATGGATGCGTACACATATGCATGCACATGGGTAAATACACATATATGCATACATACATGCAAACATACATACATACACACGTATATGTTATATTTATCTTACAAGAAGGACCATGCATGTCTATAGTGCATAAAATATATAATAAAATTACTACTGACTAGGCTGAATAAAATATATAATTAATTTTCAACAAAATTCTTGATGAACAAATGTATTTGGTTTTTATGACACAATCTTCTTTATTTTTAATCACTTTTTTTGGTAAATTTTTGCACAAATATCTTATCGTAAAATGGATATCACTTCTGTATAATTGTTTCACTTTTTCGTAATGATATATTTTGGACAAATATACTTTAATTGACTTCTGATTTCTCGTGTTTGATTGTTCTGGCAGTATTCTCAATGGTCAACCTAAACAGATGGGCTTAAAGGAAATGCTTCAGGTAACTCATTTACCATCTGATCCGCAAAGTCGTCTTACTCTGTTAAATTGTTAATTATGTTTAAATGATCACAATTAGTTCAAATAATCATATACATCTGAGATATCTCATTAATTAGTTTGCTTATCCTTGAGTAAATTGGCTTTTTGTTGCTTATATGGTATTTTTTGATGCATGTTTATAAAACATCTGCCTTTTTTACTTCAATTTTTTTTATCATACAGGCATTCTTGGATTTTAGATGCTCTGTGGTTGAAAGACGAGCAAGATATAAGCTTGCACATGCACGAGACAGAAATCATATTGTTGAGGTGAGTTTACTTGAAGGTTTTGGTTCAACCACACTAAGAAATGACTGTAACTAGCAAATGTTAACATTTTTTCTTTTGGTAAAATCAAGGGTATAATAATTGGGCTTGATAATATTGATGATGTAATTGATGTAATCAGAAAAGCTTCAAGCAATTCAATGGCGTCAGCAGATCTAAGGAAAAGTAGGCTCCACTGCTCTATTATCCTTTATATGGTTACATGCTCTAAATTCTTACTTGCTTCATATGATGTATATTGCAGAGTTTCATTTATCGGATAAGCAAGCTGAAGCAATATTAGACATCAACTTAAGGAGACTAACATTGCTTGAGGTGCACATTTTGGCTAAATCAATTACTTTTTACTTATTAAAACTGTTCCTTTGAGTGTATTAAATTTTTTTGGTTTTTTTATGCAGAGAGGCAAGTACATTAGTGAAGGAAAATCCTTAATGGAACAGATTTCTAACTTGGAGGAACTTCTATCAAGCAGAAAGAATATATTGCAAGTATACCTTCTAAGCTCAATGGTTTTTTTCAATATGAATGATGAATTCATAAGTTGGTGTGAGTTGTCATTTTTTCATTTATCAATGTTACACTTGTTTTCTACATAGCTAATTGAAGAAGAAGCAAATGAGATAAAGAATAAGTTTTCGACTCCAAGGCGTTCAACTTTGGAGGATGCTGATAATGGCATGCTTGATGAAATCGATGTTATCCCCAATGAAGAAATGTTACTGGTACATAGAATTATACAATTTGTTTCCTTTGATTTGTATTTGTGGTTTTGTTATGTTGAAAACCCTTTTATTGCACCAACAGGCACTCAGCGAAAAAGGTTATGTTAAAAGGATGAAACCTGACACTTTTAATCTACAAAACCGTGGAACTATTGGTAAATCAGTTGGAAAACTGAGAGTCAACGATGCAATGTCTGACTTTCTTGTTTGTCGTACCCATGACCGTCTACTCTACTTTAGGTGCTTCCCACAGTTTTATTTTTTAAAATTTTATGATTAAACTTGATTGTCTGCTTAAGATGATAAATCATCTCAAAAATCATTTATGTGTAGCGATAAGGGTATCGTATATTCTGCACCCGCGTACAAAATTCCAGAATGTTCTCGTGCAGCTGCAGGCACACCCCTGATCCAGGCATGCTACTTTACTGTCTTTCACCATGAACAAGACATTTGACTGTTATGCCCCTTTTGCTGACTAGTTATTTTCATCCACTTTGTGTAACCAGATTTTGTCCTTATCTGACGGTGAAAGAATTACTTCTATAATACCTGTTAGTGAATTTGCTGAAGATCAGTATCTTCTAATGCTTACTGCAAATGGCTACATTAAAAAAGTATCTTTAATGTTGTTTTCATCTATTAGGTCATCCGGGATTATAGCACTTCAACTGGTTTGTCTTCATCTTGTTTTTGTTGACTTTTATTTTACTTAAAATGAAATACAGCATCTGTTGAAGCTCACAGTGTCTGCTCACATAGGTTCCTGGTGATTCCCTCAAATGGGTACGCCGGTGCACAAATGAAGATTATGTTGCAATGGCATCACAAAATGGATTTGTTATTCTTAGTTCTTGTGAAATTGTAAGTGTTCCTTTTTTTGTATTATAAAATAAAATGGCCTAAGAAATAACCGCTTCAGCTACTCTGATGTTTATAGATCCGGGCACTTGGAAGAAATACAAGAGGTGCAGTTGCAATGAGATTGAAAGAAGGGGACAGAATGGCATGTGTTGATATCATACCTGCAGCAAAGCAGGATGGGATAAAGAGCGTTTCTGGATCTGACCACACCCAGTAATTTTTTCTAACCTTAGTTGTTTACTTGTTCATACACACACATATATGTATGTATGTATGTGTGTGTGTTTTATATAATTTTTTTAATTTTTTAGATACAAATAACTATATTTATAATTTGCAGTAAGCGGCCACATGGCCCATGGCTGTTGTTTGTGTCTGAAAATGGTTTTGGAAAGCGAGTTCCTCTCAGCCGCTTTCGCCAGTCTCCTTTGAATAGGGTTGGTTTAATAGGTTACAAGGTATGTTTTGTTGACCTTAAATTTAAGCGAGTTCAGTTTCAGATGCAAAAATATATATTACACATTCTTCTTTTGTTTCACTTTGGTTTAGTTTATCTTTTGACGATTTTCTTTATATTTTTTAAGTTCTCCTCCGAAGACCGCTTGGCTGCTGTGTTTGTAGTTGGCTTTACTTCAGCAGGTAAATGTGGTTTTCAGGTTTCAATCTGTGGTGCACAGGAGTTATCTACTTACCGGACCATGAGCAATTAGTTAATTCTTATTGTGTATTACAGATGATGGTGAAAGTGATGAGCAAGTTGTTCTAGTGAGCCAGAGTGGCACAGTGAACCGAATAAAAGTCAGGGATATTCCTATTCAGTCACGCTACGCAAGGTAACTATCAGCGGCCTTCGAAAGTCATTACACATAATCACCTACTTGTAATTATAACCTTATAGATTAAGTAAACATATGTGAAGGATTATTTTGTTCTGTGTTATGTTCATGATCATCACACGAAATTCTGAAGTTTCTAGTATTCTTGTACTACTGATTCAGTTGAACAAGATTTGATTTTTTTAATATTATATATAACTTAAAATAACTGTTTCCTTTAATGATTGCTGTGCTGTGATTCTATATCAGGGGAGTGATATTAATGCGGCTTGAGCATGCTGGGAAGATTCAGTCAGCTTCTTTGATTTCAGCTTCAGAAACAGAACTTGACGAAGTTGAAGCTGCAGCTGTGTAGAAGTTTATATCGTATTAACTATGGTTGATGATCAAGTGAAGATATATCTTTACTCTAGTTAATATCGTATATTAATCTGACTGAAATGGTTAACCATGCACGAGGTACATACGGCCAACCATATTGAGCATTTGGTACCATGAAACTTCTGTAAATGGTTTGTCTGAAAATGTTTTTGGAAAGCGAGTTCCTCTCAGCCGCTTTCACCAGTCTGGCCCTTTAGTGTCTTTTCCCCCGTAGCGCTAATGGTGTAGATTTAGTGTATGTATCTTCCAGACTTTTGGTAACATGGATTTGTATTTTTATTCCTAAATTTGAGTCATGTTTGATCACATTGATACCTTACCTAGCCCGTAAATTATTGGGGACTGCATGCAGCGATGCTAAAAGCTCCTGAATTCCTAATTTAACCAATGATCCAATTAACATTATGTGTTTGTACCTATAATTGATGTCATGGCTTTTAGAATCTCATAACCGTCCGGTTTTGGTTATACACGGTTCAATTATTTCGCTTATTGTAAAAATAATTAGCTTAATAAATTCAATTATCGTATATATAAAAATAAAATTCAATTAATTTTATACTTTATAAAGATGTTACGGTGCAATGAAAACAGAAGTTTCATCATCTCTTTCTCCAGAACTCTCCTTTTCTTGTTTGTATTACATCAAGCTTTACTGAAAGCGAGGATTCATGTTGTTTAGACGATTGAGAAACAAGGTTTTTAACAACTTTCAATATATGTATGATTGATATAAGTATTCTTCTAATATATTTCTAGAACAAACCCTCTGATTATCAGCCTTAGAAGTTTATTTATATACTAACAATTAGCATCTTATGTCTACTGTGAGGTACATTAGTTTGTACAAATTTTGTTTTGGACATTTGTAGTTTTCAGCCTTCTCTTTTCATCACAATAATCATGTTACTTGTTTTATAATTCTAAGTTGAACATCAGATACATCTTTATATTAAATTTACTAACAAGGTTGTTGAGTATACTATCGTGGCTATTAACTTTCACATGAGCGTCTTATCATCTATTTCACTATCTTTCACTCTACCTCACCCATAAAAAAAATCTCACCTCTTTAAACACTCTAAATTTAAATTTAAACAATATGTAAGCATTTTGTGTATGTTTGAGTTTTTTTTGCAGCCTGTTAACGTGTTAAAAGGGCCACATACCAACGTAACCCATGGGGGGGGGGGGGGGTTCGCCGTATTAGCCCATGCCAACTTAACACTAACACCAAACGTTAGTGTATGACTTCAACCTTACCAAAATCGTAATAAAAATGTCGTTAATTTAACGTAGTTCTAACAGTCTTGCCATCATTTTAATAAAAGTTATACATATTTTATGATATCGACTAATTATGTCTACATGATATACATGAATCAAAATCAAACTTAATAATACCCAAAGCCAAATGTTACCCGTGAACTTTGATATAAAAACTTAATAAATAAAACAAAATATTTTTTTATCCCATGTTTATTAACATCTATTTTAATACTTGTCACCATAGCAGGTCTACCATTTAATTCTAATATTAAATGTTATATTGATATTATTTATATTATTTTCAAATTATAAAACAAATTATATAATGAATTAAAACTATATTTTTTATTATAAAACATAATTATTTTAAAAACAAAATTTTATGAAATATTTAAATTTTTTAGGAATATGTATAAAAAATATGACATTGTTGGAAAAAACAGTTCTTTAAAAGAAATCGTAGAATGTTTAAAAAACAATATTTTAAAAACAAAAATTTTTAAAGATAAAAAATTTAAAGAATATTGTTATTATTTTATTACTTAAGATAACTAATTATACGTATCCGATATGAGGATAGTGTTACCCTCCAGTAAGGTTTTTTTGACATTTTGATAACCCCTCTTCTCGATATGGCAATATCTGAATGGCTAGATACATAAATAATGAATCAATAACATGTTAACATTAACAAGCAGTTCACTATGTTGTAATGAGTCAATAAAGTGACAATGTTGTTGTGGAACTCCACAAAGTGGAAGAGGTACTATAATGGAAAATAGAAGACAAGAAACATTTTAACATCTATCACGTTGAACGGTGGTTTTTGAACATTTTTGAAGATTTTTGGATAGGAGATCATATTATAAAAGGTTAAAGTTAACTCTTTGGGCAATGTAATGACAAGTACGATCATAAAATAACATTTTCAAAAAGTCTTAGACAAATTCATACAACGAATAAAACATAAACAAGTCTCAAGACTCAACCTAGCAACTGTGATCTTGAAACTCAACCGATGAGGCTTGGTCTAGAAAGGACACAACCACTAGTAGGGTAACGATCGATCATCAGGACACTTGTCTAGTCACTATCAAGATAAACATATATCTAACTTGTCATTCAACATCAAATAGGTAAAATAATGAGAATCGATACCATAAAGATCCCTAAGAATATATTTGCCCGCAGTCTAGCGTATGTTAGTATGTTTCTATAGCAAATGAGAAACATTACTAGAAACTTAAGCAATATTTGAGTAATCTATACTACATAGTGTACAACACTAATACTACTCTATAGATGAATTAATCCTTCATGAGGACTCTTTTTATTATTTATTTATTATAACAACACTTTCTAAACTTTCTAAAATAAATACATTACAATCTGTATAAGATTTAAACTCTAACTTTTAATTGTGAGACACACCACTTGACAATTAGGATGTCCTCTTGTGTAGGGTAGAGTTGACCAACAACGGATCAATGTTGAGGGTTGCACATGCTAGTTGTCCCATGTTGCTTTACCGTTAGAAAGACACTCAAACCGCATAAAAGCAATACTACCATGACATCGAATAGTGTCGTTAACTGGCCTGTATTTCACAACTTCCTTCCATTTCACTTTTTATCTTCTTGGGTATAACCTTTTCACTAAATATATCATATTATCTTGTTTTCTCTTAAAATCTATAAAAATATAAATACCAATCAAAGTAATAAATCTCTTAATAACATCATAACATATATAACATAACTAACATGTAATTAAGCTAATATAAATTGCAACAATTCTACACCTACATAATCAAAGCAACACATAGTCAAGTTAAATCAAAATTAAACTTAAAATGTTTGATCCGTTACCACCAACCTATATCAAAATTTTATAATCAAACCTTAAACTTACCGTCAAACCGTAACTTAAAAGACTCAATCGAGCTAGACTTTCTAGTCACACATTCGAGTCGAGTCAACAAACACTTGTTAAACTCATAACCGGTGTTGACGTTGACTCGACTCGATGGAGTTACGAAACCAACCACTTTCAACTTTCCACATGCCGATTTAGTAAAAGTGCCAGATGGCTCGCATCCCAAAAACACACAAAACCACTCTCTTCTGCATGTAAGTAGTCTCCGGTCACCGCTAAAGGCACTCCGGCAACTCCGGCGGTGGCGCACGGCGGCTTTCACGGGCGCATGTTAGCATGACCAATCACCACCCGCCACGTCATTCCACCTGAACACCCTCACGTCTTCTTCTTCTTCTCCCACTGCCACCATCTTCAACTCTTCATTATTCCCAAATTAACCCTCCTCCGATCCTAAAATCACAATTTTGCCCCCAATCGCCGATTCCGATGGCCGGAGATGATTCCACCGGCGCCGAAATCCGACCGTCGCCGTCGCGGCCGCGGAAATACAGGTCGATGAAGGATATCATCAACGACGTTAATTGCGTTGTGGTTGAACCCGACGACTACAACGACGTCGTTTGCGATCAATGTGGCTCCGGCGACCGTGACCACCAGCTCCTCCTCTGCGATAAATGTGATAAAGCGTACCACATGACGTGTCTCCGCCCTATCGTCGTTCGTGTTCCGATTGGTCATTGGTACTGCCCTACGTGCTCCGATCATCCTCCGACGATTAAGAGTATGCACTCCGGTTAATCCGATTCTATTGTTTGTGTATACACATTGTAATTGGAACCTGTAGTTTCAATGTAATTGGATGTTGATTTCTGTATCGTTTCAGGTTTCACGCAGACGAAGATTTTCGATTTCTTTAAGATAAAGAAATGCACAGCTTCTGCTGTGAAGAGAATATCTCCTCAAGGTAGATTGTTGCTTCTGGTTGACAAATTGTATGCTGTTGGTATTGAGAATTGATCACACATTGCCACATTTTAAAATCCCCCTTCTTCATAGCTGTTTATAACAGGCTGTTTGAAATTCATGAACAATTAGGGTTGTGCCTGCATTTTGTTACAATTCTTTCTCAATTTACAGATAGTTTTGTGAATTGGTTGTTAGATCACATCCAAAGAATCTTTTGCTCTTTTTTGGTTATAATCAAAACCTAAAAAAAGACGAATTGTGTCGTTTTGTAACTGATTATAGTTTAGTATTGCAGGTGCTTTAGGTGTGTGAATATAATATTTGGTTGGTTCAGTTTAGTGGCAAATTCCACTTATGAATGAGCTATGTGTTTTGACACTACAACAAGCAAGTTTTGTATTGCTTCACAAACTAAATAAGTTTACTTGTATTGAAATACTAAAGCCCTATGGAAATCTGCATGTAGTATAATCCTGCACTCTGGGGGCATATGTTTATCCCTTTGGTGTGTACTAAGCTCGCATAATACGACGAGTAAATTCCATATCTTATAAAATTGAACCTTTTTTTATCTAATATATCTTCCAGGGTATACTTCATATCTATTTATTTATCAGACTGAGGATCATGGGTTAATATAATCAAATGAATTGCAAATTTTTCCTCAAATTGTATAATGTTCTTGTTGCATGCTAAGCAGTTCTTTTGATGTTGTCATTACTCCCAATTTTTGTTTTTTTTTAATATCATAAAGTGCGCTTCATGACATTAGTTTATAAAAGTTGAACTGCATTCAACTTAGGGAAGGAAGACAAATAAGTATGTATAATATCTTTTCTAATGTTTGTTACTAAATATATAATCTTCTTTAGTGATAAATTGTCATTTATCATCACGTTTACACCAGTAGAATATGATCAGGGTATGCATGGTCATGCATCTAGTTGTATAGGTTAACAAGATAGTTTCTTTTCTTAATATGCCTAGTAAGAACCAGAACTCCAGTTAGGTATTGAAGTGATAAGACACATATACACTTCCTTTCTAAGTTATTACCATTGATTATAATTTCTGAGCCAAAAACAATTCTCATCCTTCGTATCCAAAATGTGAGTATCCATCTTTTTGCCACCCATATTAGGGAAACTTTGTATGTAATTTATCTTACTCTTATATTTCTGAATTGCTCTAACATAATCATGAAGACCTACTTTTGTTAGAATATGGAAGTAAAATGATTATTTTTATAACATTCAAATTACCTCTGGAGTTTAAACCCTTCCACCCTTCATGAACAGCATGATTCTTTTTAATAAAGTTTAACATAGAATACAATAGGTGATGATGCATTTCTCATTGCTATTTATTTCCTAATGTCTTGACATCTCCTCTTATAATGGTTAACAAAGAATGTATGTAGATTCTTTATCTCAAACCATAACATTATCCCAGTTGAAGGTTTATTTTATTTTCAAGCCAAAAAACAATTCTTGTTCTTGGATTCATAAAACATACAAGAAGAAAAGACACTCCGATTTTCATTCAAGCAAAAATGTAAAACTTTGTAACTGTTGAAACACATGAAGAGACCATGTTGCCATCTTTACCAACCAATTTGTGGAGACATAAAGTTGTCTATGAAGTTTTTCATTTTCTTAAATAGTTAAATTTATCTCTGTTGTTGAAACATACAAATATTATTTTTTGGGAGTCAGTTTCTGAATTGCTTTAACATAATCATGGGGATCTTTTTTGTTAGAATATGGAAGGCAATGCAGATTTATATGACCATCAAATCTGAATGATTAAATAAAGATGATCTTCAAAGAAAGGAGATGGAAGTTAACATTTAAACTTACCTTACAATTCCATAGGCCAACTAACTTTGCATGTAAATTTGTTGTGGTGTAGATTAGTTAGGGTAACATCTAGCTGTTTAAAAAAAGTTTCTTAGAGTTACTAATTATTCTAGGAATATTAGAAATAATAAATCTGACTTGAGCACATTTACATGCTAATTGTCATCATCTCTGTGTGCTACGTGTAAACACTTGTATATATTATCAATTAACCATGTTTGGTCAATCTGTTTTCTCACATGATCCCCAAATCATATCATGTTATTGTTAGTTTTTATACTTTCTTTTTGGATATTTTCTTTAATTTTCTATATTTCTCAAATAAGCAGATTCCAGGAAACGTAGGAGACGAATTGTGCATCATAAAAAAAGGAGGAGATTATTGCCATTTATTCCAATTGAAGATACAGAACGTAGGCTAGAGCAAATGGGATCTCTAGCTTCTGCTTTGACCTCACTCAACATGGAATATAGTGATGATCTCACTTACTCCTTCAATATGGCTCCAAGATGGGCCAATTTAGCCACGTATGAAAAAGGTGGAATGCAGGTAAATATATTCAAAAGTAATAACAACAATTAAGTAAATTAATATGGTCACACTATTCTCTCTAAGAATTATTTTTTTTGCTTATTTGTGAGTAAGAAAGTCACAGTTTCAAGTTAAGGAAACAACTTCCTCGCAAACTGTATGAAAATGTTGCATACAAAGACTTTGAGTCCTTAATGATCAAGGCGTGTGTCCTTATACTTAATAGAAATGATTTTAAGTTCCATTATATTATTTATCAGTTATCTCATGTGACTCTCATGTAAGGTTCTTTCAAAAGAAGACACAGAAACCTTGGAATACTGCAGTGCCATGTTGAGAAGAGGTGAATGCCCTCCATTGCTTGTCATATTCGATTCTTGTGAAGGGTAAATAATTAAATTTTGTTTAAACTAGCTTCTTATTCCAATTAGAGGTGGCAATTTTGATCCCCTACCTTATGATGGGTCAATTTGTGTAATGTCTTATTTTTAATGGGTCAAATTGGTCACATGGGTTGAAAGCCATCTGAAGTGTATTCAATTGATTAAACCCTTTTAACTTGCTTCATCAGAGGATACTAGGATTATTACTGTAATAATGCAACTTTTGTAGTCATGTGTAACATATTAAATATATAAATGTCAAGAAAATGGATAAAAAGTGTTTTCTCGATTCAGATCACACTAACTAAAATTTACCCATTTTGACCCATTAGTATTACACGACCACCCATTTTGACACCTCTAAATTTTCAGTGTAGTGTCATAACCACATGTTCTTTTGGTACAGTTATACTGTACAAGCTGATGGCCCTATAAAGGACATGACATTGATAACTGAATACATCGGTGATGTGGATTACATTAAAAACCGTGAACATGATGACTGCGACAGCATGATGACTCTTCTCTTGGCATCTAATCCATCAAAGAGTCTTGTTATCTGCCCTGATAAACGTGGAAACATTGCCCGTTTTATCAATGGGATAAATAACTTTGATCCGTAAGCTTGCCAAAATACTTTCATATTTGCTGAATTATATTGCTCTCTATTGAGTACATGGTATTTCACTATTTTGCAGTGAAGCAAAGAAGAAGCAAAATCTAAAATGTGTGAGATACAGTGTAAACGGAGAATGCAGGGTCCTTTTGGTTGCTACACGCGATATTGCCAAGGGTGAGAGATTATACTATGATTATAATGGATATGAACATGAATATCCAACTCATCATTTCATATAGGATCTCCAGGCATGCTAATTCAGTTATAAGCACATGATTAGCCCATTGATTTATATCATGTTACTATTTATGACCCTTTTTCACAGATCCAAAGAGCTTCTTTGTAGACAGTTTATGAAATCTATATATTATTTAAGTATCAAAAGACTATATAGTTTATTGGAATTTCTGTTAAGGTTCACAAAACAGTAACAGTTGGACCAATTATCGTATCGGTCCTTGAAAACATTACTTGGTCAGGACCAGAACATTTTTGCACACATTTGGACCCCTGTCCGGTGTTCCTCTCTGGTTTGTCGGTGTGCTTTTTCTGGTGTTATTTTTGTTATAGAAAGAGAGAGAGAGAGAGAGAGATTTATTACATCACTTGCTTTTCTACATATAGAGTTAGGATTTGTTTGATGACAACATTGGTGAATGGTGATATCTATGAAAATGAATATGAAGACCCTCATTTTATCTAGTTGAGCTTGCATAATGCAAGAGTAAAAGCGACTAAAAGACAGATTTGTCGTTACCTTTCTTCATTACTGATTAGTGATATGTTTACTGTGTATGTTTTTATGCCTTCATTACAACACTGCATAAGGTACACGCCACTAATCGTATTACAATGTGTAATGTTAAATGTCTTAAAATGGTTGAGGTGGCAAGACAGGTGAGTTATATTAGGTGTTGAAAAGGGTTTGCGTTGGATCGAATCTTTTGTTATTATAGGGCGAGTTTGACCCTGAAACACTTTTTTTTCATTATTAGTTTTTTAAATAATTAATGTGTTTATGATAAAAAATTGATATAGTTTCTAGCTTTTTTTTTATTGTTTGATCCATTTGAGATAAAAAGACATTTTAGAATTGCATCTTATATTAATGTTAACCTCATAAAGTCATTTAATGATTTAAAGTTTAAACATGATAACAACATTATAGATGAATAAAAAATAAGAAGTAAAAAGACTTTTTCTTATTGTGTTTTAAAAGAAATTAGCTCATATATATATTTTTGACTCAATTCTATCCAACCAGGATCGAACTAACTCAAAGTCTTGCATTCCTATAGTTAATTATTCGATTAATATCGATCATGTGTATGCATATAAAAACCTTATGCAAGGTTAATACGTTTTTCTTGATCAAGATCAAAATATCTTACAATTAACATATGGATCTTAACAACCATCCCTCATCATATATCTTCACTTGTCCTTTATCACATGATCTTGTACTTTCAAGAATTTAAAGCTATACAACATCAATATTTATAATTGTTTGTTTGTTTAATAAATATTAATATGAGTGACGTAAATAAAATTTATTATATTTGTATAACAATATACTCTTTGTGAGTGACGTGAGTCTAGTAAAACTTGGTATATGACGTAGATTGTTTGAGCTTGGCTATTTTCGATCTCAAATAACCCACAAGTGATGGTGTGATACAACTCAATTTTACATGGGCCGATCTACTGGATCAAGTTTTTATTTCCCAATCTTACTAGTTACTGTAACTAAGCCCAAAACGAAGTAAATTCAAATGTTATGTGTCCTCTGAAAAGCATGGAGTCCAACTTCACTACTTCAGGATCAGTTAGATATATTTCATTAAAAACAGGGTCACCTCAACGTTTAAAGAAGTGTTACTTTAACGTTTTCAGAGACCCCAATCGAATAACAAAATAAGACTCTTTTGAAAATCGCAATCTAAACAAAGCAATTTAATTATATTTCCTTGAACAAAAGCAATAAATCAACGGAAATTTAGTATAACAACTTAAGTCTTTGATATTTGATTTCTTTTAATAAAAAAGGGCTAGACGAAATCGATCAAATCAATAGGAGAAGGACCTTAGGAATGGTTGTTTGCTTTTTGAATTGTGTAACCGTGTTTCTTCAATAACCTATCAAATCATTAAAAATTTCATTGGCACTCAACTATCATGTGTTAATCCTGTTTTAAAATTTCATTGAGCTGTCTAATACTAAAAACCTACTATAATATTTTTTTTATAAAAGAGGCCTTTTATTTCTTGGGGCGTCAAGCTCATTGCGCCACAACTTACATTATAGAGCCGGCTCTGATTGAAAAGAACACTTGTTACTATGTCTTGCAAGGTTAAGAGTTTAAATCGTATAGTATTCATATATAGATTAGGTTATGTTATAAAAATGTTAGGTTATGTTCTAAAAATGTTAAATATATTTCTGGGGAATTAATAAAATGATATAAATTGTAAAGTTAAGTTAGTCATAAAATAATTATATTGGAAGATGACACAAGCTGCAATAGTAGTTGGTGCATCTGACCATACCGCCCCGCTTGGCATGAGATAAAACAAAAGCACATATATATTTATTATTATTTGAATACATTAATTTAAGTTATATCTAAAGGATAATAAAGATAAAATAATATTATACATAAAATTGGAGATTTTCAAACAGTCCTTGCTGGTAAGCATTAAGCAAGAAAATATTTAACATTAACTTCGCCTTTTCTTTTTATTATGTGATGGATCTGACATGAATCATTTTTATAAGCGACTTAACCCAAACTAAAAATTTAATATTTAATAATAGACAAGTTTACTCTAAAAAATTTTCGACCTTTATGGAAAGATTTTCGAGAAACGCCACTGATAAGCAAGAAAATATTAAAGATTAGTAGATAAAAGTATTGCATTTTTGAAATAAATACATTATGGGTTGGTATTCACTTATTAACCCAATGAAACAGTAATTTGTTGGCGTGCTTTCTCCCATACCTACCAACACATGTGACCAACAAATCATCAATATCTTTGTTTATTCTTTAAGATATGCTTTTTAATGAATGGACATATAACCGTTCATGTTTATGGGCGTATTGTCACGCCAATGATAGCATTTAGGAGAATTAGTTAGGTTATTGTTCTATCAAATGATCAATGTATTTATTGATTCATTTCCTTTGTGTTTTTGTGCATTTGAAATTTGGTAACTGAAAAAACAACTGATGTTGTAACTTTAACTTGACCGATAAATAAAGGGTTGGGCCTTGTTTTCTTGTTCTCTTTTAAGTCAAGCTCTTTAGCTCACACAAAGAGGTCGAGCTTTTGTATTCATACAGATGGATCGTGTGAAGAGTGTCCTCGTACCTAAAACAACCCAAGTCCCCAACCATGGTATATTACAAGTCCATTAAGAATTTTAAACACAAACGTAGTCATCCTTACTAGTCCAAATTCTACCACGTCGAAGATTATGTTATTGAAAAAATGAACTTGGTTATGTGCGGATGATATATTTGTACTTAGTCTCGAGTATGGGAAACAAAACGTCAAGATGAAGTTGCTTCATAAGTGACAAGTCTATACATAGGCTTGTTCTAGTCCTATCGACTTCCGCTCAATTAGTTTTCTTGGTAATCCTTTTGTTCGAGGATATGCCGAGTTGTTAATCAGTTGCAAGAAACAATAAGTGATAACTCCATCATCAATTTACTAGATTTATTAAAAACGTTTTATATAACAATATATTTGTCTTAACATGTATGATAAAGCAATGCGACCATTCTAATCATGCCATGTTCATGCAAGGTCTTTGTGAGCTATTATATCATACATAAGACTTAAGAGATCCATTGTTCACAAGCTTAGATATACAATATTTAGATATATGTACGTTTCATATTGTCTTAGTTATACAACTTTAGTGTGGTAGCTGATTTAAATCAATGGTTCAACTTCAACATATAAGATACAACTAACATATCTCATAATTCATAATCTTCCCTACACTATTAGCATGTTTCAGAAATAGTCATGAGAGAAAAATAAGGATTTATGTGACTGTGAAGAGAAAGAAACATATAATCGTGTAAGAGATGTAAAAAGAAACATAGAGAGAAGATGGGGTGCAATCATAGATTATCCCCCCGTTGCTCCGATCATATGACAGAGCAATCGTATATTTTCTCTGAACTTAAAAGGAAAAATAATCTATAATCTACAAGTTTTTAGATAAAAAACTTAACACATACGGTTAAAGAATAGAGTTGAGTGGTGTAGATATCCTCAATGGCCATTAGGGATAAAGAATAGAGTTAAGTGCCTTGTTAGGTAATGAGTTCGCTTCCAACTCTGGGTGTTTTTTATCGAGTTTCCTTTGTAATTGAATAAAACATGATGATGTGAATGATGCATGAGCTGTTCTTTAAGAACTAGAGGCAGCCTTAAGGGGAGAGTGGTGTGTGACCGCCTAGGGCGCGAAAATTTATATGTGTATATGTATATGTGTGTGTGTATACATACATACATATATATATATATTATATATATATATATATATAATATATATATATATTATATATATAATTTGTAAATATATAATACGTTGTATATTTACAAAAAAAACTATAGGCCCTTAACAAACCTAATAACAATTTAATTATTTTAGCTTATTAAACACAAGGACGGAATTTGCAATGTTTTTCCAAACCTTAGAAACAAACATGTGATTTTTCAATTCTATAGACGAAAGATGAAATTTAAGCAAACCTTAGGGACGATTTGTGTAATTTACTTTAATAATTAGTTCACTACCAATCAATCTAAACCTAATTTAACACCTTTACCCAATCTAAACACATTTTATCACTCAAATTAAAAAAAATAAATTAACGGATTAACAATTATAACTATAGAAAACGGTCCACTAGAGGGCATGAATTAGAAAGACTTGATTAAAAGCTTTGTTTCAAAAAGACGTTAAAAGAGCCTCATAATTCCCTTAAGTAATAAATTAGATTTTATATTACAATACTTTTATTTTGTTTATACATATAACAGTTATTACCGTAATTTATATATATATATATATATATATATATATATATATATGTATATATAGAGGAGGGTTCCTAAGAAAACTAACAAATTTTATGAACTTTGAAAACCAAATTCATCCAATCAAAAATTTTCTTTGATTAATCATATTTATTATTTTTAAAGGGTATTTATGTAATTTTGTGAGTAATTTATTTTTATTTAATATCAAATCCCTATTTATCCTCTGTTTCAATCGATTACATGCGAACTAAATTAGCAAATTTTATGGGATCGTTTCATTTAGATGAATTCATCAGTTACAAGTTTTGCTTTTGTGTCATTCGTATGTTTCTTCAGATTGGTAATCGAATTAAACAATCATATATACGAAAGAGGTGAGTCTCTATCAACGATTTTTAATTTGATTGTCTAATACTCTGTTCTTTCATAATCTGGGTTTCTCTATTTTAGAATGGATAAGTCGATTTCTTCTGCAATGGTTAATGTAATTGGGATGGAAATTGAATAGTTTGTTGAAGCAAATCCTTCAACATGTATCGATGACATTAGTAATCATAAGTTAGTATGGAATGTTTACATGAAGCCATCTGAGTTTGAATGTCAATGGAATTTGCTGATTGAAGAGTACAGTTTACAAGATCACCCATGGTTGACTGACATGTTTACCATTAGAGATCAATGGGTTCCTGGTTATTTTAAAGATATACCCATGTGCTGTTTAATGAAGACTACATCTACGTGTGAAAGTTCTAACTCTTTTTCTAAAGTCAACTCAAGTGCATCTAATACTCTTATTCAATTTTTGTTGTGCTTTGACTCTACAATGGATGGGCAAAGGTATAACCAACGTTTGCTAGAATATAGCACTGCAACAACCATACCAAAACATCTTACATCTTTAGCAATCGAACGTCATGCGGCTGAGATTTACACACGCAACATCTTTTTAGAAGTTCAAAAGGAGATACATAAATGCACATCGTTATGTTACATATCTAATCGTGAGATACTAGATGGATCCTATGTTTATATGATTGCCCATGAAGACAATAGGTCAGACATTATCAACGAGTTCAAGGTTAATACTTGTCTAAATTTTATCCTTCATTTGTTAATGATTATATGATGCTTCATTGAACAATATTTCTTTTTTATTCATTCATATTTTTTTATTTCATAGGTAACGCTTCAATTACCCGAAAACTTGAAACATGTTCTTGCATGGGATTCACACGTATTGGTTATATGTGTCGTCATGTTTTTTGTGTGTTTAGACATCATAAAATTGACAAAATCCCTGAACAATACGTGCATGATCGATGGCGAAAAGATGCTCTACCTAAACAACTGTTTAGTATTGCCAACCGATATGGTGCAAATCAAAGTAAAAATTCAATACTTAGATGTAAACATATATTAACTAAAAAACATAAATATATAAAAATGCTTACATATACGTAAGCATTTTAAATATATAAAAATGATGGTTTTGCCACTCGTCTAGATGCAATGAAAAAATTTAAAATATAAAAAGGATGGTTCTTCTATTCGTTTAGGTGCAATAAGAGAATATAATAAAAATTCGTCTACTCCTACATATATGTAAACATATATTAAGGGTAAAACCTAAATATATAAAAATACTTACATATACGTAATGAAAAAAAATAAAATATGTATACACATATGTAAATTAAAAATATCATACCTAACTTTAGTTTAATACCATCATCTAATATATAATACATATTGTCTGCAGTTTAACTTCAAAAAATATATAATTATCATTAACAAACTGACCACTTACATATATGATACAAGTTACATATATGTAAGCAATCAAAACCATGTATTATACGAACCCCATAAGCAATGAACATAGACACATAAGTTTAAAATCCCATAATATATAATAATATTAGTGATCATTATTCTAAGTTCCAAAACAAGAATACTAATAATCAAATTAGTTTAACAAAAAAACCCCAAAATCTAATAAGTTCGACACTAATATATGCTTTCATTTAATGTGTCTTCTGCCTCCATCATTACTTTGTCGCGATATACGTTAATATCTGACATCAGGATTTTAAAAACATACTTCTTTCTCAAAGAAGCTATTTTGGTCTTCTTACGTTTTTCATCTCTTGGAAAACTGCAGTCCTAGGTCTTCACATGATTACCCATGTATATCTCCATATGCCGCATGACGAACACTCTACAATCTACATAGTTCTTTGATATTGCCCATCCAATCTTCAGTTTCTCGGGATGACATGCCTGGATTTGACTCCACTTTGGGTGTCCAATTGATCGCAGATAATACACAAATATTTCTTTCTGTATAACAATTTAAAGATATGTCAAAGTTACTTTCAACTTAAACTAATTAAACTTAATGATCTACATAAATGTAAAGGAACATTCTAACAACTAACCACTTTCATAGGTGTTGACTTCTTAATATAATCTGGATCATTGACCACGGTAACAAAACTTTCTTTTTCGTCATATTATCAATGATCGTTATAACTGGATATTTGAAATTAAAGCATATCAAGTAGAAATGATTTCCTTCAAGAATGGGGAACATCACAATGTCAAATAGTTTCTCATCTTCCACTTCTCACATTCTTGAAGAAACTCATTCCAATATGAAGAAAAGAATCTAAACCGCTCCTCAAAGGTTTCTTTAGCACTGTGCACAATCCATCCTAACTGCATGTCGATATGATTAAATATGTATTAATAATATATAATTTATTTCCAATGTATTTCTATTTATCATAACTTTTACTTACAAAGGGTGTGGTCCCACAAAACATATGGTATGGTGACTGGCATTCTATATCTTTAGTCATAATTCAACACCTTTGCCCAACAATCAATAACATCAGTGTACAATTGTTGACCAGGCTGTAACGAAGTAAGAAGGTATGTGTTGTACCATCCCCCGATTTAGTACCAAATATGAACTTCCTGCAGATACCAATACAAATATTTTTTTCTGGAATCGTATAAATGTAACTTAATAAACTTTCATTATTATGCAATTTCATTTGTTATGAGAGAAACAAACCAACGTATACAAAACACATCTGTTTGTGTATACAATAAATTTTTAATGAACTTACCCGAATGTCCTTGGCACAACTATATCTTTTCCATCATCTTTGTTTTTTTCAAACTGCATAGCAAAAGTAATTGATTATTGAGATTTTATTATTCAGCTACGTATACATAATCAACAGAAACATAATTATAAATCTTAAATTAAATACTTACTCATCATCTACCGAACCACACAATAGAAATTCCATATTTTCTTCATCATTTGTTACCCCCTTATTAATGTCCACTGCCCTATCAACAAAGGGTGAAACCAATACAGATAATGCATTTGTTGTTCGTTTCCCCTTCTTTTCCTATTTTACCCCTCCAACTTCCTCTGTCAACACTTGATGATTGATGTCTCCAACTTTTGGCATATTTTCTTCTAACATCTCAAATTCTTGCGTAAGTCCCAAACTAAATTTCGGGCACTCATCTATCAAGGTCCTAACATATGATTGTTTATAACCTTTTTGCTTGAACACATGCGTTTCTCTACTTCATCAGAATACACAATGCACGCTTGTGTCAATGCACCAACTCTTCATATTCCTTTGCTACAACTAGTGGTGTTCTTATCTCATCCCCCTCATTATCTGCTTCATTACTTTTATCTCACTTTTGTTGAATCTCTCGCTTTTATTAACACACATTCCTTATACAAATCATTATATTTTTTAATAAACCAATCCACTTCACCACTATTTGGAAATTTATCCTTCGCATCCAGTAATGCCTTTTCTAATTTATCTTGTCTGTCAAATTGATCGAATAAATTGATTCAATCATACCTAGATGTCCCCGTTTTAATGAAAAAATTGTGAAAACATAAATAAAGACCTTAACACTTCAGTATTTTAATATAGAACAAATGTTACCATACCGTCAAGGAGTTGTTGTCAAAAACATCTAATCCAACATCATTATCATCCTTTGTGAAGGCTTATCTTGTTCATGCACGTGATGGTCACTATCAGAGTTTTCTTCCATGTTGTATTGTTCTCTAATTTTTCCCATTCCAAAACCACCATTTTTATTTCCTCTTCTTCACGTTTTTTAGGTTTTCCTTGCTCCAGAACTCGATTGGGCTCATTGTTCTATCATTGTTGATGCCCGGTATATGAACACGATCAACGTAAAGAAGCTGGATGTTTAAAACCTATACAACATATTTGTAAACAACAATTACTAATTAACATATACGTAAGTAATATTTATTTTTTTGTCATTATATATACGTACACGTAACAATAAAACTAACTTTATAATATAAGTAACTATTTACGTACCATTAATATGGTAAGTGATCCAACAAAATCTGATTTCAAGTTACACCTTTGTCATTTATTTTTGCATACTCTAACAGCTTCGATTATGTACGCACACCAATCACACTCTTTCCAATCTATGGCGACCTTAATATATTCTAAAATCCCATATTTGCACTTTCCATTCTTACAACACTCTATCATTGTGTTATAGAAAAGTATCAAAAAATCAAGTCTAAACACCATATAATTTTCATATTGATCCTCAATAATGTTCTGGACTATCTCAGATGTGCTAATACTTCTTTTACCATAACGTTCCCTCCATTTCTTGTATATGGGATGCTCATCGTTATGTAACTCAAGACTGCTAATATCAATTCCCCTGTTTGGTATTCCAAGTAATTTATATATAGAATCTTTATCAACTAATATTTCAGAATTACCACTAATTATAAGAAAACCTTGAAAACCACTTTTAAACCATTGATTAGGTTAGATCAAGGGTTAGTATTAGAAGTGACAAAGTTGTAATTATTTGAAACATTTGAAAGGTGATTATAATACCAAAAGGGTATTTTCGGTAAAAACAATTTGTTCTTCAATAGTAACCGCAATCACCGCAACTCAAAGCTTAACCAAAACGCAAAAAATCCGCTCAATCACCATAAATAGATGTAGATATTATGGTAAAATAAACGATTGGAGTGGCATTATGAGAGTATCTTCGAGATTGAGGGGGTGTTGTTGTGGAATAGGTCATCGGCGCTGTAATAGTCACGAAGGTATGTTCTTGGTTTCGGTTTGATAAAAATTGAAAAATGCAAGTTATTTTCGATGTAGATGTTAGTGATTTGTGAATGTGGAAATGAAACTTGGGGTATTTAGGAGAAATTTTTTTAGATTTTGAGTAAGTTGGAAGTTTGAATACGAAAGCAGTTGAGTAAGTATGTAATCGATTAGAAATTGAGTAATCGGTAGTAATCGACGCATCTAATAACAAGTTTTCATCTATTGGTGGTGAGTTGGTTCGAATAACATGTATGAACATTATAGATTAGGGTTTTTTTTGTTTGGAAATGAAGTACCAGAGGATTTGAAATTAGGGCTTCCTTGTTGGGTGCATACGTTTGTGTAGGTAGTACGAAATTTGGGGCTTTCTTGGTACGTATATGTAACTGGAAATAGATTTATTGATTTGTCTTTGTAGTACGAGAATTGCATAAAATGTGGGAGTATTTATGCAATGAAGATGCTGGGTACGTATATGTAAGCACATGTTGTGAAGTTTTTGAGTAGGTATTTTTCCTGTAGATATGTATATGTAATCATTTTTAAATTTTCATGTTTAGGGATGTTTTCATTATGCATATGGGGATTTGGGATTTCTTGGTATGTATATGTAGTATGAGAATTGCATAAAATGTGAGAGTATTATGCAATAAAGAAGCTGGGTACGTATATGTAAGCACAGGTTGTGAAGTTTTTGAGTAGGTATTTTCCCTGTAGATACGAATATGTAATTTTTCTTAATTTTTCATGTTTATGGATGTTCAGGTATGTTGCACAATTGTTCGTATGTATTTCTAAGTTGGGATTAGTGTTATTTTTATGCATTCATTAGTTTAATTGTTGGTAGGAACTTGAGTCTAAACATCTTGATACATATATGTAAGGTTACTGTTATTTTTCTGTTTATGGGGTTGTATGTTGCACATATTAACTTATTGTTTGTAGTTATGTTGCAATATTTGTAGTTATGATAGTTTTAAAAGAAACTAAATGATCTTTTTGTTTGGTTGCTTTCATCCTTTTAATAAGATGTCAACCAGTAATAGAAGGAAAAATAGGAGAATCGCCCTGCACCATACCTTTAATACATTTAAAAACACGTTGTCTGAACCTATCATTGTCGGCGATTATGAAGAAGGATCTGAGATGAAAGGTTAATACGAATATTCAACAGAGTAAAGTTGATGAAATTGTGTTAAATGGTAAGTCTATTAAATTTGCTAATGTGAATCATGTTAATGCAGGGAATGATACTAAATCAATGCAAGGGAGTGCGGGAAGAAACATTATTCGATCGAAAAAGTTAAAGATACATACTGTATGTTGTTAAATTTAAATCTCTTACTCAAGTTCGGTGTTCAACGTATATGAATTATCATGTAATTCTATTTAAATAGTGTCAGATCGTCGGAAAAGTAATAGTGAAAAGATGAAAGTAATCCAAGAAGTGAAGGCGAATTTGTAAAGAATAAAGGAAATTATAAGCCTCACAACTAGTATTTTTTCAATCATTAGAAATATGTAGAATGTAACAATGACAACTTAAAAACTTAATAATACTTTAAATTTCGAATGTGTAGCTGAAGAAATAGAAAAGAAATCGACACCAGACGTAAGTTCCAGTAAGAGCAAAAATGGCGGAGGAAGTATGTAATCAAACTTTTATTGGAAAGTTATGTATTTATAGTAGTTATATATATCAGATGTCTCATGATGTGTTACATTTATAGACGTCATATTTCTCAAATCAAATTTCTTACACGTACCTTTATAGATCACTTGTGTAAAATCATGAACTAACATTTGCAAGTTGAATTTGCTAAAGGTAAAGTAAAGGAAAATATCAAAAGAAAAACTACTATGGAAGGTAATAAATATTAAATCAATTTGATAGTAATGTAATAATATTAACATGTAAAACCTCTTGACTAGATAAAAGGAATTTTTCAGGATCAAGAAAGGATGTTTAGCCAATAGGGAGAAAGCGAAAAGCAGTAAAGGATATTAGAAAAGGTATGTATTTATTTTGAAGTATATATACACTGATGTTTATTATTATTATAGCATTGTATTAATATATAATAAATTAACATTACTATTGTTTCTATGTATAGTAACATATACAAAAAAAAGAGAAAAGTTGTGAAATGTAAGACAAAGAAAAATGTACTTGACACTGATGAACGTGAGAATGAAGAAGATACATATGGAAAATGTTCAAATGTTGAAGCTGTTAGTAAGTGGTTTGGTATTCGCACACGGTCATCCCCACATCAACTATTTAATGCTATTAGGAAGTTGAACAAAAGACAAATAGATTGTGTAAGGAGCATGGGATTTGGTAAGATTTTAAAATTCAATGTTGATGGTATACCATCAAAACTTGGACATTTTGTGGTTGACCATTTAGATACACAAAAAATGGTGATAAGCGTAGGTAATTCTGAAATATTAGTTAAAAAGAATTCTATATATAAATTACTTGGAATACCAAACAAGGGAATTGATATTAGTAGTCTTGAGTTACATAACAATGAGCATCCCATATAAAAGAAATGGAGGGAAAGTTATGGTAAAACAAGTATTAGCACATCTGAGATAGTCCGGAACATTATCGAGGATCAATATGAAAATTATATGGTGTTTAGACTTGATTTTTTGATACTTTCTACAACACAATGGTAGAGTGTTGTAAGAATGGAAAGTGCAAATATGAGATTTTAGAATATATTAAGGTCGCCATAGATTTGAAAGAGTATGATTGGTGTGCGTACATAGTTGAAGCTGTTAGAGTGTGCAAAAATAAATGGCAAAGGTGTAACTTGAAATTAGATTTTGTTGGACCACTTACCATATTAACGGTACGTTAATAGTTACTTATATTATAAAGTTAGTTTTATTGTTACGTGTACGTGTACGTATATGTAATGACAAAAAAATAAATATTACTTACGTATATGTTAATTAGTAATTGTTGTTTACAAATATATTGTATATGTTTTAAACATCCAGCTTTTTTACGATGATCGTGTTCATATACCGGGCATCAACGGTGATAGAACAATGAGCCCAATCGAGTTCTGAAGCAAGGAAAACCTAAAAAAACATGAAGAAGAGGAAATAAAGAGTGGTGGTTTTAGAATGGGAAAAAATTAGAGAACAATATAACATGGAAGAAAACTCTAATAGTGACCATCACGTGCATGAACAAGATAAGCCTTCACAAAGGAATAATAATGATGCTGGATTAGATGTTTTTGACAACAACTCCTTGACGGTATGGTAACATTTGTTCTATATTAAAATACTAAAGTGTTAAGGTCTTTATTTATGTTTTCAGAATTTTTTCATTAAAACGGGGACATCGAGGTATGATTGAATCAATTTATTCAATCAATTTGACAGACAATATAAAATTAGAAAAAGCACTAGTTGATGCGAAGGATAAATTTCCAAATAGTGGTGAAGTGGATTGGTTTATTAAAAAATATGAGGATTTGTATAAGGAATGTGTGTTAATAAAAGCAAAAGATTCAAAAAAAGTGAGAGATAAAAGTAATGAAGCAAATAATGAGAGGGATGAGATAAGAACACCACTAGTTGTAGCAAAGGAATATGAAGAAGCTGGTGCATGGACACAAGTGCATTGTGTATTCTGATGAAGTAGAGAAATGCATGTGTTCAAGCAAAAAGGTTATAAATGAATCATATGTTAGGACCTTGATTGATGAGTGCCCGAAATTTAGTTTGGGATTTACGCAAGAATTTGAGATGTTAGAAGAAAATATGCCAAAAGTTGGAGACATCAATCATCAAGTGTTGACAGAGGAAGTTGGAGGGGTTAAAAATAGGAAAAGAAAGGGGAAACGAACAACAAATGCATTATCTGTATTGGTTTCACCCTTTGTTGATAGGGCAGTGGATATTAATAAGGGGGTAACAAATGATGAAAGAAAAATATGGAAATTTCTATTGTGTGGTTTGGTAGATGACGAGTAAGTATTTAATTTAAGATTTATAATTATGTTCTGTTGATTACGTATACATAGCTGAATAATAAAATCTCAATAATTCAATTACTTTTGCTATGTAGGTTTGAGAAAAACAAAGATGATGGAAAAGATATAGTTGTGCCAAGGACATTCGGGTAAGTTAATTAAAAAATTTATTGTATACACAAACAGATGTGTTTTGTATACGTTGGTTTGTTTCTCATAACAAATGAAATTGCATAATAATGAAAGTTTATTAAAATTACATTTTTATACGATTCCAGAAAAAAATATATGTATTGGTATATGCAGGAAGTTCATATTTGGTACTAAATCGGGGGATGGTACAACACAATACCTTCTTACTTCGTTACAGCCTGGTCAATAATTGTACACTGATGTTATTGATTGTTGGGCAAAGGTGTTGAATTATGACTAAAGATATAGAAATGCCAGTTCACCATACCATATGTTTTGTGGGACCACACCCTTTGTAAGTAAAAGTTATGATAAATAGAAATACATTGGAAATAAATTTATATATTATTAATATATATTTGTAATCATATCGACATGCAGTTATGATGGATTGTGCACAGTGCTAAAGAAACCTTTGAGGAGCAGTTTAGATTCTTTTCTTCATATTGGAATGAGTTTCTTCAAGAATGTGAGAAGTAGAAGACGAGAAACTATTTGACATTGTGATGTTCTCCATTCTTGAAGGAAATCATTTCTACTTGATATGCTTTAATTTCAAATATCTAGGTATAACAATCATTGATAATATGAACGAAAAAGAAAGTTTTGTTACCGTGGTCGATGATCTAGATTATATTAAGAAGTCAACGCCTATGAAAGTGGTTAGTTGTTAGAATGTTCCTCTACATCTATGTAGATCATTGAATTTAATTAGTTTAAGTTGAAAGTAACTTTGACATATCTTTAAATTGTTATACAGAAAGAAATATTTGTGTATTATCTGCGATCAATTGGACACCCAAAGTGGAGTCAAAATCAGGCATGTCATTCCGAGAAACGGAAGATTGGATGGGCAACATCAAAGAACTATGTAAATGTGGAGTGCTCGTCATGCGGCATATGGAGATGTACATGGGTAATCATGTGAAGAACTGGGACTGCAATTTTCCAAGAGATGAAAAATGTAAGAAGACCAAAATAGCTTCTTTGAGAAAGAAGTATGCTTTTAAAATCCTGATGTCAGATAGTAACATATATCACGACAAAGTAATGATGGAGGCTTCTTTTTTTCTTGACTTTTGCCTTTTCTCCTAGACCAATTAGTCTTCATTTTGAACCACAATCTTTGTTTCTTATGCCTTGTGGAGCGTTGACTACAACATCTTTGGGTTCAGATTGTCCTACCAACTCTTCAATTACAACATCCGTGTTATGTTTAGTATGCTGAATTGGAAATTCCTCCAATATTTTTTGTTTTAGTTTCTGGACATGCTTGTCAAGCCATTCTAAACGCTCTGTGTCATGTATTATCAAATCAGCACATTCTTGCATGTTTTCAAGAACCCGATGTCTTAAGTATTGAATTTTTACTTTGATTCACACCATATCGGTTGGCAATACTAAACAGTTGTTTAGGTAGAGCATCTCTTCGCCATTGATCATGTACGTATTGATCAGGGATTTTGTCAATTTTATGATGTCTAAACACATAAAAAACATGACGACACAGATAACCAATACGTGTGAATCCCATGCAAGAACATGTAATCAAGTTTTCAGGTAATTGAAGCGTTACCTATGAAATAAAAAAAATTGAATGAATAAAAAAGTAATATTGTTCAATGAAGCATCATATAATCATTAACAAATGAAGGAAAAATTTAGACAAGTATTAACCTTGAACTCGTTGATAATGTCCGACCTATTTAGCTGCCCATTCAACCTTTTTGATGTTGACTTCGGCGTCTGAGGCTTGGGCCTTCTCTTTATCTTTTTCTGAATCTTGCTCCATTTTATCCAGAGTCTCAAAAGTGTCACTGACAAGAGTGTCTCCCAGATTGGGAATGACATTTCCCTTGTTGTCCGTGTACTCTGGATAATGTTGTGCAGTGATATCTTTAATCTCGATCTTATCAACATCCTGAAGCTCATCGTCACTTTCTACCTGTACCGTCGGAGCGTCTTTCACAATCTCTTCAGCATTCAGCTTGAACATTTCGGCTATTTGCTCGTCAGTGAGATTGTGAATGATTTCTCCTTCTTCAGGAGTATACATTACCGATCTCCTGACAATACCCTGCAGATCAAGAATCAACGTGAGTTGAGTCTTGACCTGTTGGAGGGGAGCAATATCATATTCATTTCTTTGAAAGTTTGGATCTGCTTGAGTTAGACATTCAACATAGCAATCATTAGTTAATAATCAAGACAGAAACATTTACATTAAATATAAACAGTCATTACATTAAGTTGATACATGATTCAAATACATATGATTTCAATAACATAAATAACTAAACATTACTCTTATCCTGAATCATATGCTCTTCTGCTGCCGGGGCGGATGTGGAGGCACCTTGATCATGTGCTCTCTTCGTCCTCCTTTCACTGGTAGGTGTGGCACCCGCAGCAGGTGTGTCGTCTTCATCATCATCAACCTCATCGTCTCCAGCATCACCACCAACATCAGTATCATCATCACCATCATCATCCTCATCATCACTGTCATCATCACTGTCATCATCACTGTCATCATCACTGTCATCATCACTGTCATCTCCATCCCCTCCTTGATCTTCAGAGGCTCTTCCTTGGATCCCTTGAGACGCAGCATGATGGTCTTGTTAGTGGTCTCCAACTCCTCAATTTTTGCTGATTGGACATGCTGCTCCCGAAGTTGGGACATCTTTACACGCTGAGCATCCATCAGCTGGGCCTGCTGAGATATCTGCAGAGCTTGGGCTGTAACATCTCGTATTTTCAGTTATTAAAAGTTAATTTTGTTTATTCTTATAAGGGTCATTGTTGTCAATCTTGAAATTCATGAGTTATTTATGCATATTTCTTAGCTGTCATTAAATTGTAATATATGAAGTAATTAATAAAGTATTAAATCGAACAATAATTATGAGAATAATAATAATAATAATAATATAAATTAAAAGTTATAAAAGTTAAAAGTTAGTTTAATAATAAACTTACAGCTAATGAAGGGGTTAGGTTTGCCATTTTGGAAAATTTAAAAGAGAGTAATTGCATGAAATAATAAACAAATCAAACTACAGGGACCATTTTTGTAAAATTATTAAAACCCAAACCTTTCCCCCCCTCACCCACGATTTTCCGGCCAAAATCCCGGCCTTTCACCGGCGGCCTCCGGCCACCACGAAAACCATAAAAAATAGCTTTTCTAACAACCAAGATGCTCATCGACTCAGGAAGACTCCTCGAACTTGACACCGATACTTAATTGAACATTAAAGCTCGGTATTGAAGGGCTTCGAACCGAACACGCATCTCGATCGAATATAACCGTTTAACGTACAAATGATGATGATTAATCAAATTAAACATACAGAACGTTCGAATCATCATTTCTAAGCTTAATGCATAGTTAATTCGAGTTAATCAAACACCTAATTGTAACCGAGGTGACCGAACTCGAACCAGGGCTCGTTTGGCATCTCAACAAACAAATCAAGACTATATAATAGAGGGCTAATGCTCCCTTTGATCTCTTTAAACTCACTGTAAGCGCAAATTCGTAAAACATTCATCCATTTAACCGATTGCTAGGCACCTGTTCTTCGTGAGATAACCGAGACAAAACCAAGCATAAATACTACAAATTGAGCCTAATCAAGTAAGACAATACATCATTCAACTCGATTTCCCTTAGGGATCAAAAGCCCTAAGGTTAATCGAGTTGAAACTCTCGAATTGTTGTTCAATTTTGGATTCGAGTAATCTAGGGTTTATATGAAATTGGGGATTTGATTGAAACTTGGTTTTAACAATTAAAATCTGATTCATATCGCGTGAGGCTATGGTTTACTGGTTAAGATCCTTACACTTTCAGCATGGGGTCCCGGGTTCGAACCGGGCACCCTCATGCAATTTATTTATTTATTTAGTATTTATTTGTTTATTTATTTATTTATTTTTAGGCCTTTTAAGCTATGATTTTATTTTAGAAAATTTATAATAAATATAAAAAAAATTTTATAAACTTCGAATAATTTTAAAGTCATCTAAATATTTCTTTAAAAAAAATTAATTCTTGTACAATATTTTAACATTTTATTATCTACAAATGTTATAACTAAATAATTTTTATAAAAGTAGATCATATAATAATTATTAATATTATTGGTCTATATGTTATCTTTAATTATAGAATCGTAAATATATATACATTTTATAATCAAATTTTATAAACTTTTTTATAAAGGATTTAATCCTTTAAAAATTTATAAATAGTACTTTACTTAAGAGTTCACTAATCTTATTATAAATCCCCAAATTCTAGTACCCTAGTTTACATTAAATCATTAACCTTATTATTAACTTAAAACTTGTAAATATATATATATATATATATATATATAGGTACCTCGTGAAGGTTTACTTTGGAACGTTGCTTATTATTCTTATTAGATCTCTTTATACTTATTAAACATGTGAGTTTTCCTTGCCCCTTTTTTTGTCTTTTCACACTAATTTGGGGTGAAACATGATTACTTATACATAATGCACTTGTAAACGTTTAGACTTGTAAAGCACTTGCAATTCATATTTTTTTGTCATGGTATTGTGTGTTGTAAGTGTTTATATGAGATACATATTTTTTTACAATCATTAACTATTGCTAGCCTGGCGACGTCTTTGATCATTGGGCCTGACAAGCCTATTTGGTGTGCTAACGTCGATGTATTGCCGACTCCTGATGACGTATGCTTGTTCATCATGGGAACCAAATACACTTAGCCAATCTTTTATACTTGTAATCAAGTCGAGGTTTGGTTGTGACGATATGTGTTCTATAACCTTACTTGCTTATGACCTATGACATGAATTGCTACTTGTAACTTTATCATATTATGTATAAAAACCTTGGAAACTCACCAACTATTTATAGTTGACCCTTTTATTTTATCATGTTTCTGGAAATCCCCAAGTTTAAAGTGGACTTTTGAAGCTTGGAAATAAAACTAGGACTTGGACCTAGTTTAATAATTAAAATGTTATGGCATGTTTTTGTGATATGTTTAAACTTATTTCACGTTTGATACTTATATTTGTATTTCTTTTTTTTTGAATCTTATAAATTTAATATGTTCGTCTAAATTATAGCGTTATGTGGTTGTGAACAATCTTAACCCTCACATCTCGACGTTTCCGCCGTCAAGGTTGGGGTGTGACATGGGCAGCAGTAAGGTCTACTAGCTGTCGTAACTGGGAGGCAGATGTGATCCTGATGTGTATGAAGGGTAAGATGGTGGTACATCATGGTGGCTGTGTGGTGGTGGTGGTAGAGGTGTAGATGGGGGTGGTATGGTATAACAGGTGGAGGTATGGTGATAGTAGTGGAGGGTGAAGGTGTGGTAGTGATGGTGGGTGGTATGGTAATGGTGGTAGAGGGTGTCGTAGAAGTGGTGGTAGCTGTGGTGATAGGTGGAGTGGTGGTGGTAGGTGTAGTGGTGGTGGTGGTAGTGATGAAGGTGAGTCGTCTCTTCTTTTTTTTTTCATGCCGTGGGGCTGAGCCATTCTTTTCTTCCTCGATCCTGTCGAGGAGGATGCTCCCCCTAAAACACGGCTTGGCTAATCGGGAGCAAATGTCGGATTAGTGTCAGCCTCTCCCGATCCGCCAAGGCGTTCACCAACCACCCGGAGCCCTCGTTCTGTGGCACGACTTTACTGCCCACAGTCCAAGTTAGAGGCTCCTCATCTGAATCCTCCTCCTCACCAGGTATGAAATCCTGGTGGAATCCAACAGACTCCGCTCCATCATAGGCAGATGTCGGAGATGCTGTATCAGTAGTGGGAGCCCTTGGTTAAGTGGGCCTGCATCTCCAGCATCACCGCTGTCATCGTCATCGGAGTCATCCTCCGGGAGCTGTAGTTGCTCAACCTCTAAGTCACTGTCAGCATGGTGCCATTTACGCCTAGCCAGCGCCACGTAACCTCCTGGGCTAGATGCCCGAACAATCTCCTCACATGGGGCTTAACCTGCTTCCCCCTGTAGACCTTCATACGACCCAAAGTAGTGTCGTCCATCACCTCAAGGATCACAGCATCCTCCTTCTCCTTTGGCAAGGAAGGGAACTTCTGGTCAATAATCATTGCATGAATCGAGGGTACATGCAGAAGCCCTCCTTCCCTTTCCCCTCAATGTTCTCCACCAGGTAGGTGAAGATCATCCTGGAGAAGCTGAATGGGTGGTTCAGCACCAATGCTGCATATGCGTTTTGGATCTGATCTGAGAGCTCATCAAATCCTCCCTTCCGAGACGCTATACACTTCAGCAGCACATGTGCAATGTACTTGAACTGGGGGCACAAGTTGCTCTTGTTGAGCACCCCTGCATTGATGTCCCCAGAGTACTTAGCTCGCAAGAAACATCCTCGGATAGTAAGGGGGTGTAATCGAGTAGGGCAGTTAGCATCATCCCCAAACTGTAGCACCGTCCTAAGATCATCCTCAGTGATCTCAATGGCATCTCCAAATATAGAACTCCTGATGCGATGAGGCTTTGAGGATCTATCAAAAAATGCGCCTTCCCAGAAGGCCTGCTGAATAGAGCGATATGGTGTACATGGAGTAGATATGGCATGAAAGATCCTCGATCTCCTGAGAAACGTGATAATGCCAGAAAAGTCTGAAGCAATTCTGGATGTCAGATCCAGATGAGCAAAAATGTTGTGCTTAGTACTTATAGTCCACCGACTCGTCATCTGTTACACAATGAGTATAAACATTAGTATCCATTGATGAATAATATCTTGAATCATTTGGACTTGAATTTCTTTCTATTCTGTCGTGCGAATAAGACTGTGCGACTGAGATCTAGTCGTGCGAATTACCTCATACGTACGACTTGTCATGCGACTGAACTCATACGTATGTAAACTCATTCGTGTATATCAGTCGTGCGACTGAACTCATACGCATGGTCCAGTCGTGCGGTTTAGCAGTTCGCACTACTCATTCGTACAATTGAAGTTCATCAACCTGTCCATTCGCATGACAGACTGCTGTTCAATTCAAATTCAAGTTTTGACCAATTTTATGATTAGACATCGTGTTTTGGTTCATTGGACTCGCAATCATTATACTTAACACCTAATTACATTAATTTCAATTGTTTGCTTAGATTAATTAGGTTGTTTAGTTAAACAAGTCTCGGTTCTTGGTTTGGGCCGAACTTGTCGATTTTGGAGTCAAATTGAATGAAATATGATTGGATTGAACCGCATTATACCTGTATAGTCAGTGGAAATCATCAGTACACAAAAATTAGTGGTATAATAGGCTCAAACGAAATTTTAGCAGAGTAACGACGTGTCGTGTGAATTAGGGTGATTTTGGGGGTGATGAGTGACTGCGACCGACTGCCCTCTATTTATACTAGGGTTCCCTTCAGTCGTGCGACTGAGCCCAGTCGCACAAGTTATTCGTGCGACTGAAGATCAGTTGTGCGACTGGCACAGTAGGTCACCTTCAGTCGTGCGACTAGAGGTTAGTCGTGCGACTGTGTCATTCGGTCACCTTCATTCATGCGGTTCACCATTTTAGGTGTCCAATCGTGTTATTTGATTCGTACTAATGGTCCAATTGCATGTATGTCCCATACGTGTGGGTTAATCGTGCGATTGGACACATTCGTATCCTTCAATCGTACGACTGGTCCATGCTCATGGTCTAGTCGTGCGAATGAGTCATACTCATGGTTTTGACTTTAAGACCATTTACATTTTACACCCCTTTTATCTTATGAATGAACGTTATGAGCATTTGATCATCTTAGACATGATCATTTTACCTAGAAAAACTTTGATCACCTCAGACGTGATCTTTTTAAAACTTTTTGTCACCTCAGACGTGACCCATTTTAATTTGAAAACACGTGTGGTCATTTCAGACGTGACCTTTTAGATGATAAGGCTCCTTATCAACTTCCATGACATAGTTTGATATTAGACACTTTGAAATTGACAAAATTTAAGCAAAAATAAAAGAAATAACACTGAAAACTTAAAACTAATACATGTTTTTGTGTTTTTGTGAGGGTTAACATAATTTTTCTGAGAGAGCTGCTTCAATCATTTAAACCATACTTGGACCAATTCAATTTGGAATCATACAAGATACTTAAATCATCCAGGACACGTTATTTAAAACTTCAATGCTCTATTCTTGTTTTTCATCTGGAGTCATTTAGCAAATTTGGGAAATCATACTAGTACTCTTAGGTCCCCACAATGATTTGGACTTTCAAGAATTGTAGCCACAATGATTGTCAGTATACTTGTCCTATTAAATCCATACACAGACTTTCAACATAGTTTGGTGATAGTTTAAGGTTTTTTATTTCAACAAGCATTTATGGATCCCACACTTATATGGTAATCAACATTCCTAAGGAGATTTTTGAGCGGTCTCAGGGTAGTATTCAAGAAGAAACTATTCTTAGAACTTTCAAAGAGAAGCCAAGCCTCAGGTCATGCCACCGCACAACAGAGAGGTGGCAAACAACAATGAGTTCTAGAATATATAGATTATGCTTATCCTCAGGTCAGTGCCACCGCACAGCAGAGAGGCACATAACCTATCTTCTTGTTTGAGCAATTTCATCCTTTTTGCACAGATCTCACCAACAACATAAGTTATCAGTTTGATTGTATTTGCATTTTTATGTGCTTTTGCTCATGCTTTGGTCTTACACACACATTCGTGGCGTTTATTTTGCTCGTCACCCCTTATTGGAATCTTGTTGATTGTGTTAACCAGGGATAAGGTGTTACCCACATCTAGTCAAACATTTTAGTTTAATCTTGAGATCACCAAAAAGTCTAGTCATCTATTGTGTTGAAATCTACCAACATATCATCTATGTCTAGCAACCTCTAGTCTACTTTCTTTGTGTTACCTTAGTAGTAGCTAGCTTATCTATCATATTTCCTTTTATATTGCTCAGATTACACAGACTTATACTTAAGCTTTGCATCTTTTTCAATTTTGATTTTTAAAGTCCCAATGGTTTGTTCCTGCGTACTATCATATTCTAAAGATTGAATCAGTATCACATATACGATCTTATTTTATCAGCTTGCCTCTCCTTCTCCCTTTTTTTTTTGTATATTACTACCTACCTAATCTATTCTCCCCCTAAAATTATAAAACCATCACGGATTAGCGTTTTAGATTTTAATAGGAATAAACCAATTGTAATTAAACTACTTAAAATTAAGCAATAGAATAAAATAAAAGAAAATAAAACTAAAAAAATGAAAAAATAAAAGGAACTAGACACGACGCATCGGACTATACATGGTCATCTTCAGGAATGACCTCACTTTTCTTTTAACTCCGTTGACCTCTAACAAATATAAAAAACGTGGTTTGTCAAATGCCTTTGTATAGAGGTCAGCGCGTTGAAAATCTGTAATTATTTTTACCACATCGATTAAGTTCTTTTCAAAGCAATCACATATAAAGTGATATTAAATTCTGATGTGTTTGGTCTTAGGATGTTGGACCGGTTTTTAGTGACTAAAATTGCAGCAGAGTTATCAACAAAGATAGGAGTAGAAGAGAATTCAAACCATAATCCCGCATTTGCTGTTGAATCCAAATGATTTGAGAACAGCAGCTTGCAGCAGCAACGTCACAGGTTGACAATGCAACCGAGGTCTGCTTCTTACACTGCCAGGTTACTAATCTTCTCCCAAAGAACTGACACCCTGTTGATGTAGACTTGTAGTTCATCTTGCAGCCGCCGTAATCCGAGTCGCTATATGCTGTAAGCTCAAAGTCATCATCATGAGGATACTACAATCCAAGTGTGGGTGTACCCTTCAGATAACGAAAAATCCGTTTGACCCCATCACATGGTTCACTTTAGGCTTTGCCTGATATCATGAACATAGACATGTAGCATACATGATATCAGGTCGAGAGGCAGTGAGATACATGAGAGATCCAATCATCCCTCGGTACATATGGGCATCTACCAGATCCCCATTCTCGTCGGGTGCTATATCATGGTCTGTAGTAAGTGGAGTTCCAGTTGGAGAAGCATTCTCCATGTCAAACCGATTGAGATATCACCTTCATACTTGGTCTGATGTAGGAAAATACCATTTGGTGTCTGATCCACCTGTAACCGAGAAAGAATTCATTTCTCCCATTGCACTCATCTCAAATTCCGCCTCATTACTGCTTCAAACTCTTTACATAATTCTTCGTTCTTGAACCAAAAATTATATCATTGACATAGATTTGTACCAGCAGTAAGTTTCCATCTTTTTCTTTGATAAACAATGTACAGTCAATGACTCCCCTGTGAAAACCGTATTTCACAAGATGAGTCAAGAGTTTCTCATACCAGGCCCTTGGAGCTTGGTGAAGTCCGTATAGCGCCTTGTCGAATTTGTAAACTCTATCTCGATGATACGGATCCTCAAATCCCTCGGGTTAACTCACGTACACTGTCTCTCTGATCTCACCATGAAGGAATGCACTCTTCACATCTAGTTTATAAACTTTGATTTTCATATACGATGCATAGGCAAGGAAGATGCGGATGGCTTCCATCCTTACCACGGGTGCAAACACTTCATTGTAGTCAATACCCTCAACTTGTCGAAAACCCTAAACAACAAGCCGAGCCTTGTTTCTGATGATCACTCCCTGATCATCTTTCTTGAATTTCAAGACCCATTTGGTGCCAATGACCTTAGCACCTTTAGGTCTATCCACTAGATTCATATACCTAACTTCTTAAACTGAAGAAGTTCTCTTGCATGGCACTCACCCAAGCCTCATCATTCAATGCTTCACTAACATACTTTGGCTCAAACTGAGACACAAAGCAGCGGTAGGCACCGTCGTGAAGGTATCCCTTTTCCATCACAGAGGCATAATTAGCTGAGTACAACTGATTTCTAGTCTGAACCCCTGATCCACATCTCCTATAACATTATCCAAAGATGATAGACATTTAGACGTGAGCCTGGAGTTATTAGAACAACTACCTCAGGATCAAGATTGTGAACAGTTGGTTCTGATATGAGGCAATAGGAGTCTGAGGTTCCGAAGGCTCAGAAGCATCACTATCAGATGCTTGTGGACTTGTGGTAGGCGGAACCTATACATCCTGGTTGTTCTGATCATTTTGAACATTTTCTTCATCAGAAGAAGAGTCACTCACATCAAGTGCTCCCCTTGAGTTGGTAGATGATTGACTTTGTGAACTGGATGGTTTGAATCTTAGATGGTGTGGTCAAGACATCATACATCATCTTATTGCCAACTTGTCTTCTGAAGCAGAAAGAGGTATGTTGAAGGACTTGAAGAATCCATCATAGTCGAAGAAGTAAGCAGGCCCTTTTCCAACAGGTGGTGTGATGTATCTCTGAACATCAACGTTACACCACACCTCTACTTGACCCATTGAGTTGTTGTAAACTCTCTTGTTCGGTATGTTGTATCCTAAAAATATCCCTTCATCAACCTTCTCACTGAATTTTCCCTCCTAAGTCTTCTTCTGCAGGGTGCACGGAGCGCCAAATGGCTCGAGATACTCTAAGTTAGGTTTACGTCGTTGTAATAACTCGTAGCACGTTTTTCCATGGCGTTTGACTACCAGAACTCGATTAAGTGTATAACAAGCATTTGCCACTGCTTCATTCCAGAATTGAATATGCAGTTTTGAGTCTGCAAGCATAGTTCGTGCCGTCTCTATCAAGCTATGATTCTTCTGTTCAGCAACCCTGTTCATCTGAGGAGTGTAGGCAGAGGTAAATTGATGCACAATTCCCTTTTCCTTGCAATAGGCCTCCATCCACTATTCTTGAACTCGGTTCCATTATCTGAGCGCACCTATCATACCTTCATCTTGTATAGGGATTCCAGTGTAGTTACCAATTCCTTGAAGAAGTCAAATGTTTCTTATTTGGATTTCAGGAACATTACCCAAGCGAATCTTGAGTAGTCATGAGTAACTACATAGCAATACAAGTCACTTGCAATGCTTCTTGTACTGACTGGACCAAACAGATCCATGTGAAGGAGCTCAAGAGGAAGTTCTATAGAATGAACTTTCTTTTCCTTATATGACTTCTTCGTCTGTTTACCCATTTTGCATGCAACACAGAAATCCGGAAGTTGGAAGTTTTTGACATTACTCCTCTCACAAGATCACTTTGGATCAGTGATTCATTTTCCTCAGATTTATGTGTCCCATTCTCCTATGCCAGAGAGAGTCCTTCTCAGTAGCTTTGGACAAGAAGCATTGGGCTTCACGATCCTTATGGAGGCCTTTGAGAGATCCAAAACATAGATCATTATATCTTGAAGCTGACATTAGGACTGGTTCTCCGGTATCACGTAGTCCTTCTTCAGAACATAGCACTTCTTGTTGTCAAAGACTACTTTGAAACCTTTATCACATATTTGAGAAACTGAAAGTAAGTTATTTTGTAATTGTTGGACATAATTTACCTATCAACTTAACTTTCTCATTTCCCACTTCCCCTTGGGCTGTGATGTACCCCCTTTTTTTCCAGCAAATGAAACATGCTCCTTTGATTTGTCTGACGTTTGATAAGAGAGCTCTGTTCCCTGTCATGTGCCTGGATGCTCCGCTATCAACAATCCACGTGTTAGTCTCCGCACTATAGCGAACACCCTGCATATTCAATGAAAACATTAGTTTATGTTAGGAACCCAAGCCTTCACTGGCTTGGGTTTCCCCGAGGCATCACATATCATAAACTCAAGCCATTGACCATTCGAGGTTGAGGGAAGCACAGATTTCTGTTTGTTCTCATTTTCAAACACTGAGGCAGATTTTTGTTTCCATAGGCCAGCTTTGTGTAGGGCTTGTTTGTGATAAATAGACGACTGGCTGATGGGTTGAACTTTGGGTTCACTGTCCCTTTTTGGAGGCTTCACTGAGTTCCTCTTAAAAGAGCTAGGTGTAGATGCAGAGAGTTCAACTTTCCTCCTCGATGTCTGATAATAAGGACAATGAGACGCTATGTGACCATACTCTCCACAATTATAGCAGGATCTGCTTTCAACTTTACGGTTTATATGTTTTGGTGGAGATGTAGATGTCACACAGTCGAACTTATTTTGTTTAGATTGAGAAACTTCTTTGTTAGATGTATGATCGGGTTTTACAAACTTAATTTCTTTACCTGTTTTACATCTTTTTTCTTGTTTACCTAGGCTTTGACATGTCGTGATTGATTAGGTTTATAGTCTTTTTGGGTTCTGATTTTACTTTGTAGACGCTAACTTTAAATTAACCTTTTCAAACTCAATTCTAGATTAACACAAGGCATCTTTCCTTTTGCCTTTGAAGTGGCCTCCTTTTGTTTAGTGTCAGATTCATTGGATTTACTTACGGATCTGAATCACTAACAGAGGAGTTGACACCACATGATCCTTGATGGGGTTATTGTTAATCGGTTTACTTTTGTGTTCATCAAGGTCTCAGGTGGTGGTGGAACCACTTTGTATCCCAATCCCTCCCCATTGTTTCTCTCTCTCACTAAGTGTTGGACAATGTGAGATGAGCTTGTCCACTGTGCAGTTTTTGTTTTAAGGTTGACTTCTACTTCTAAAACTGCTTTCTGCTTGTTAGTGTCTTCTAGGGAGTTCAGATAGTACCTAATGTCATTTGCTTTGTTAAAGGCAACTACCTCTGTTTCCCTAAGCTGTTTATTCAATAGGTCTATCTTTTCGTTATAACTATGCTCGTTTTGTTTTAATACTCTATTAGCCTCAGTGCATAGTTTTAGATCCTTTACTAGGCTATCATTATGATCTAATAACCTAGCAAATTTCAAACCAATACTTTCTCTAAATTTATTGAAATCTAAATAAGCATGATTATTGAACAACTGGTCAATAGTACTTACCTGAGATGTTGAAGAAGAATCAACCATGAGTGCAGAATCTGTTGTCTGTGGTTCTGGTACTGGTGATTCTGACGTTAATGCAGATTTTCTTCTTCAGGCAGGTGGTTGACCACATGTGCAGTATCTTCAGAATTTGACATCGCGATCTCTACTGCTATATCTCCTTCACTTGCGGAATCGTCATCAATGTCCTCCACACTAGCTATGTTGGACTCTCCCGGTGAGACGAACCGAAAGCTCCAGTCCTGTCCTTCATCTTCATTAGCAGTCAAGGCTTTGGGGTCCTTGCTTGATGAAGTAGAACTGCTAGATGTGGCTTTGTCCTAACGATTAAAGGACGAGAAGGGATTGCCATTACCAGACTTCTTTGGCTTCACACACTCCCGCTTGAAGCGACCCTTCTCACCATAGTTGAAACAAGTTACCTTTGACTTGTCGAAGCCAAAGGTTGTGTCATTGGTAGCAACCAAGTTCTGTCCGGTCTTTTTGACAAACTTTTTGGCTCGTCGGACAGCACTTGCCAAAGCCCACATTATGTCAATTCGTTCCAACTCCATTTCGTCCACCTGTTTGTAATCCTCATCTGCCAGGTGACAATTTCCTATCTTTCCAGCAACTAGTCCATCATAGGAGTGGACTACAGTAGCTAAGAGGTCCATGTGTTCTTTGGCCACCTCAACAGTCACATTACCGAAGTTATCGGTTTTAGTTTTGCTGCGTTAGCTTCAGGTATAATATACTGGATGCCTAACGACCCTGACGTTTCGGACCCTGAAGTAGAAGGTTGTGCTGGAATTGTTGCGCTTGAGACGAAGGCAGTCTGCAGTGGTGCTCCAGAAGTCTTGGCCTGAGGAGTCGCATTGTAGAGTGCAGGATTCTGATCGTAGTTGGCCTTTTGAGCTCTGTACTTCATCCTAAGCTCCTCTTCTCTCAGTTTCAGAATGAAGTCATTTATATCTAGCTTCGAGAGCATCCCATCTGTCTGAGATTTGAAACGAAGGAAGCCCATTTCTCCGGTAGTCCATCGGCAAAGTTGGATACCTTATCTTCCATCGACGTAGTTACTCCATGAGTGTGCATCTCACTCATCAAGTGGTAGAATCTGTCGATCACATCATCCAGGCCTTCCTTTCCTATTGAAGAGAAGTTGTCAAACTCCTTCTTCAAAGCTTTGGCCTTAATGGCCTTGAGTGAGGCATTTCCGTCATACCTCTTCTCCAACGCATCCCATAGTTTCTTTGCTTGAGTATACTTCGAGTACTGATGGAAGATATCCTTCGGAATAGACTGAGTGAGCAAAGCGTAGACTTTCTTCTCAGCGTTGTGTTTTACCTTTTGTGCATCAGACATGCCACTTAATGTAAGTTTGACTCCGTCAGCTCCTACTGGCATATTGTACCCCAACTCTATTGCCTCCCACAATTTGTATCTACTCCATTTAAGTAGATTTCGAAACATTGCTTCCATTAGGATAGTCGTCTAACGTGATAAGCTTTGGGGGCTTATTGTGAATTCCCACTTCGTTCTCCAACAACAGTAGATTGTGAATACGAGTATCTCTACTTGCTGTGTATGCTGAAAACTGGTCCTCCATTTCACTTAAATTTACTATTAAACAAACTGCTGATGTATGTGAATGAAGGTATGCGATTGGGCTTATTCAGGCGATTGAACTAGGCGAATGGTTCAATCGTGCGACTGAACAAATGCGGATGAGTCAGTCGTCCGAATGAACTAATGCGGCTGAACAGTCCGAATAAAGTTTTCAGTCGTACGAATGAGGGTATGAATGAGTCCAATCGTGAAGTTGAAGAATGCGAATGAACTCAGTCGTGCGATTAAGCCAATCGTGCGACTGAACTTGCTGAAGTTTGATAATTCATAGGTTAAACGTGTTTTGGCCGTAAAACTCGAATTTTCACAAACCCTAATCGCCGTATGCCGGAAAAGCTAAACTTTAAGGTCGGGAAACGTCTAAGACTCCGTTAGACACAAAAGGATTGCGTTTTTTGATGAAAAAATAGAATTTTTGTATCAAAACTATTGAATGAACACGTAATCAAGAGCCAAGGCTCTGATACCACTTGTTAGGATCTGGTATTTGAACGAAACACCAACTCATTAACGTGTAAACCAACCAAATAGTGCGGAATCCTATTTGATTGGCGGTCCAAACAGTGAGAACGAACGTAGTCACATAATGTATTGAATCTAACGTCAAGAATCGATTAGGAATCGATCTACAACGTTCTATGAACTTGGAGTACGAACTTAGAGGCCTCTGGACGGCTAGGGTACGTCTGGAGTCGAAGTGTATTCAATGCTTACGTTTTTCCACGAATTAGGTGGTATTTATAGGTTAGGGTTGCTCATTCGGGCGATTGAACCATTAACATGGTTTCGTCGTGCGATTGAGTCATACGGTTGGTTCATTCACCCGACTGAGTGCTCAGTCGTGCGACTGAGCCAATCTTATGTGACAATCATACGACTAATCCAGTCTCCTAGTTCAGTCGTGCGATTGAGTCATTCGCATGAAGTTGTTCATGCGTATGGTCCATTAGCATGGGCCATTCGCATGATAACTTCATGTTGTTAAGTTTGAATGTATTAAATATCATAATGTTATTTATATTAATTCATTCAACCACAAACCTATATAATCAAGTCAATATGCGTTAAACAACTCATTAATAAAATATTAAACAAGACAAATCACAATCAAATATTCTCATTTCATTAAGTACCCAATATTACATAAGTGCAAGACATTCAAGACATATTACATTGAGATCATGATCTAGGTACATATATGTATCAACATGAACTTCTAAAAAGATGTTGCGTGTGTAAATGTCAGTCGCATGACGTTCGATTGCTAAAGATGTAAGATGTTTTGGTATGGTTGTTGCAGTGCTATATTCTAGCAAACATTGGTTATACCTTTGCCCATCCATTGCAGAGTCAAAGCACAACAAAAATTGAACAAGAGTATTAGATGCACTTGAGTTGAATTTAAAAAAGAAGTTAGAACTTTCACACCTAGATGTAGTCTTCATTAAACAGCACATGGGTATCTCTTTAAAATAACTAGGACCCATTGATCTCTAATGGAGAACATGTCAGTCAACCATGGGTGATCTTGCAAACTGTACTCTTCCATTAGCAAATTCCATCGATGTTCAAACTCAGATGGCTTCATGTAAACATTCTGCAGGATCGTTGAAGGGTGTAAGTTACAACACAACAAAACAAAGAGGAGATTAACTAAACTTTAATCAAACAGTAAACTGGATTAACCAAGTTGAGATACTAAGAACACAAGTAAGAGTGACAGAACACAAAGAACACAAGTGTATGGTTTTCAAGAATGCAGTATATTGCTTTCTCTATGTTCTATTACAAGTGTTACAAAGCATATTCGAAAGATACAAGAACATGAGATACTTATACTACATCCTACAGCCGGCTATACTTTGAAAGCCAGCTGGATACAATTGACTAGACACAAACAAAATCAATTGTAGAGTCAAAAGGCAGATTGCCTTTTGACTTGTGACTATGACATGCCATAGCTCACATCTTTATCTATTACAAAAAGGATAAAGTACATAAAGTAGAAAGTTACATACTCAAGACCTCAATGTACAGTTACCAAAAGCATGGACCATTTCACCAACTCATGTAAGTTGGTGACTTGCAGAGACGCAGTGGAAAGGTGTCCAGCTTTATGGAACAGTACATCAGATAAAGCATGTTACTAAAAGTCTTCGGAAGAAATCTGTCTTCATGAACTTGAAGCTTCAGAAGACTTCATGTTTGGCTTCGAAAGATATTGGTCTTGGCTTCGGAAGATTTCACACTTAGAGTATTTTTTGTTTCATGTGTGAAACTTCCTAAGCTTCTTCTTTAATATACTTGTGCAGCATGCAGGATAGACTTAAGATGTTTAGGTTGCATCAGCCTCTTCATTAATCTCTACAAACTCCCCCTAGGTTGATGCTACCAAAACACTTAGAAGACTTCAGATATCAACAGTCCTTATTAGGATGATCACCAATCCTTTCTTCATAAGGTGATCAGGATCCTTCAGACTGTCAAAGTGTCTTGTCATATCAAAGAGGTCATGCAGAGGCAACTAAAACATATCTTACCATATGTAGGTGTCTTCAATGCCTTGATCTCTAATGACATGCCATCTTTCTGGATTTGTGGTGTATGTCCAAGACAAGATGGGTCTTCCTGATGCTAGAGGAGTTGTTTGAATTGGAGTTGATGTAGCATCCTCTGGCTGCACAATCTCAAGATGTTCTGACTCATCTTGGGATTTAGAAGAGGGTGCAGTCTTCTTCTTCTTTGGCTTTGGTTTAGAAGCCATCCTCTTCTTTCTCTTACCAGATTTTAACTGAGAAGACTGGCCTGCAGCACCAGATTGATCTTCATTGTCTTTCTCAGTTGGGACTTCCTCTCTCTCAGGCTCAGAAGGAGAGGGAGGTTGACCCTGCTATGGATCAGAAGATGAAGCTTGCTGAGTTTCAGCAGGAGGTCCAGGTTGTGTTGTCTCTGGTTGTTCAACCTTAACCTCCACTTTAGGTGGGGCTTGAATTGGGGTGAAGTGTAAGTCAATGAGCTCTCCATTTTTGATCTTCTGCTTGATCACCTAATATGCTCATCCATAGTGGATAGAGACATGGGGCCAAGTCTCCTTCCGAAGAAGCTCATCATCCTCTGCCTATCAGCAGACTTCTTCATGCTCTTCTGGATGATGGCTTTTGATTTTGCAGCTTCTTCCCTTTGTTTCTTCTTAGTTGTCTTTCTGTCCTTGGTTATCTCAAGTTCAATCTGTTTTAAGTACTCAAACTCAACATAATCATAGGACAAGGGAAGAAGTGCATCTGCCTGATAGAAGCCTGTGGCACTCAGGTAGTTGATCATCTTGATCCTTTCTTCTTCTTTGTCTACCTGAGGTTCTTGTTGAACCACATCTTCTTGTGCAGGACTTTCCTGAACTGGGGAGAGGGTAGGCATATCCTTGTATAGTCTTTTTCTTCTTCTCTCTTCTTTGACTTGCACTAGGAGTTCTGCATCTTCTGCCTCCTTCTTCTCCCTTGACCTTTCTAGGTCAACCAGTTCATTCAACTCATCTAAGGGGAGAGAAATGACATTGTCTATGTCATAGTTCCTAGTCTGCAAATAGTTTATCCTGACTGCCCTTAACTCATCATTCTGAGTATCTGGTCTGGGGACAGCCTTATAGCAGACTCCATGAATCTTGAAGACTCAGTAGAGGAACTTTCTCCCCTTAGCCTCCTTTTCCTCTCTCTCTCTCCTCCTTCTCAATATCCTCAGTTGTCATTTTTCTTTTCCCTTTGTCACTCACAGACCTTTGTGACTCAGGGTAGAGAGAGATTTGGTCTTCATTGCTTGTTACAGCATCTGAGCTCAGGCTAGAGAGAGGTTGAGAAGCACTTTCACTAGTAGGTGTCTCAAAAGGAGTGTGGATCTCTGCAGCAGTTGATGATGATGAGACAGGGCTCTCAAGTTCTGCCACTGGGCCTTCAGTCAAGGATTCCCCTATGAAGCTAATCTTAAGGTCCTCCTCAATATCCAGTTGACCGATGACATTGCCTGATTGCCTAAGTTTTCTTCTTAAGCTGAACTCTGTAGTGATCCTGTCTTGGATTCTTTTAGCCAGTCTGTCAGCTTGTCTTGATTGGCTTGGGTTGACAAGTGGCATGTTGACTAGATCCAGACCTTCATAGTAGTCCAAGGTCTGAAAATTGAAGACTTCTTGTTGCCCTTGAACTCTTATGATGATTAAGGCTTTCCTGATGTTGTCATACCTCCACCCAATGATGTGATTGGAAGATGGTGAAGGTGACATAGCCCTTGGTATCCCATCCTCAAACAACTCTGTATGAAGGAGTCTGTGTAGTCCACATCAATATGAACTTGAGGAGGTTGCTAAGAATGCACAATTGCAAGTGAGGATGGTGAGTCCTCAATGTCCAATCTCTTTGAAGAACTCCCAGGTTCTGTGGTTGTAATGACTTTCTCCCCCTTTTTGGTAGCATCACCCACTGCATAGGTGAGCTGGAAGATAGGTCAATCACATCCATAGGTTCTTGTGTTCCTGGTTGAGCTCTTCTTAAGGGTCTCCCAGCTAGTTTTTTCTTAAGATATGAAATCTCAAGTTGCTGATCATTGATCCTGTTGTAAGGTAGTCACCTGAGATTCAAGGTGACTGACCTTTGAGACTAAGTAAGTGCATGTTTTAGATAGTTTTTGCACCAGTAGTTTTAGATTCCCCTCATCTTCATCAGAAGTCATTAGGGGATGAGATGATTGGACCAGAGTCCTCTCTCTCACCACCAGCTTGAGGTTCTTGGCTGCTGTTTTCCTCTGCTCACTGGCAGTCTCAGTTGAGATGTTAGTGGGCTGAGTTGCCATGGTTGAGGTCTTAATGATGTAATCACTTTCAGAAGTGAGAGCCTCTTCCATGTGGACATCCTAAACAGGTTCAAGAGTGTCCACCTCAGTTGTAGGTGACTGATATGGGATAGATGTAGGAGACTCAGGAGTATTCATCTCTCTTTGAGTAGGGGAAAAGAAGAGAGACTCATTATACTCACTGAAACCTAGATCTTCATTAGTATAGAAGTCAAGGTTGGGAATTGGTTGGTTGAGATCTATAGGCTGGAGATGGTAACTGTCCCCTGAAGGTTGATCACTTGAGTGTTGAGACTTAGAGTGATGGCTTAAGGCAGTTGGGCTAATGAGCTCATCAGGCTGAGCATGAGGAACCTCAGCACTGATTCTTGAAGAGATGGGAGTGGTCTGCTCCTCAGGAGAAGTGGGAGCTCTAGTGTCCACTTCTTCCTATATGGCTGAGTATATGGGGGCCTCCACAGACTGAATAGCCTGAGCAGGGGTTCGTTTGGATTTTCTTTGGTAAGTGATGGTGATTTGAGGCTGTGAGAGTGGCTAGGAAAAAGCTGGTGTGGTCTCAACACTAGCTTGTGCTGCTAGGTTGTCACTTTGAGCAACGAGCTCTAACATTTTTGGGACTAGGGCTGTTTCTACCCTAGAGAATCCAACAGTGGGCTTTCTCAGAATTTTAAAGATGTCGGGCTTCATCTGTCCCAATTTAAGAGTGTTACCTGTTTCCCTCAACTGTGAGCCCAGTTCACGGTTAAGAATGTACTGGACATATCTAGGAAACATGTAATACTCTAAGGAGTCTAAATTAGCAAGTAAATTTGTATAAACAAATGAGAATACCTGAATTTGACCCCTTGAACCATTCCATGGATTATGAAGGAGAGATCCTCAGGAATCTGGTCCCATCCACCATGCTTGTTTGATAAGCTATGGATGACCACATGGAGCAGGAAACCCCATTGGGATAAGACCTTCCCTTTCCTAAAGGTCTTTACAGAGAAATCTCCCTTATATCCCATCTGCTCAAAGGAATGATTGACAGCTTCCTTTGGGAAAAACACCTCACCTTCTTCATCATCCAGCTGAAGATGTCTATTGATGATGGCTGGAGTGATGAAGATTGTTCTCCCTTGCACTGTGGCAGAGAGTGCCTTCCCCCCGTCCATAATGACCTCTTGGCAGGTCTTCCAGAATTCAAGCAACTGATCCTCATAGAGTGGAGGATCAATGGTTAGGGAGGTGAAGTAGTTTGACAGAGTTAGAAAACAGCAAACCTCTGAGAAATGAAGATCTTTCTCAGAGCTTAACAGAGCAACCTGATTGTGTTGTCTGTGTAGCTGCATGGTAAAGTTGGGATCATTTCTGTGAGCAAGGTTGGCCATTTTGAAGTAGCTTAAGGATAAGAAAGAAGAGAGAAAGAAATTTAAGAGAGAAATTTGGGGTTTTAGGTTGGGAGGAAGAGCAGATGATAGAAAGAAGGGGAAACCGTTGGGTTTATATGTGAAAAGGATTTCAGATAAAGTTTAATGAAAAAGTATAAACTTTGAAATCCAGATGTCGGTCCCACCTCTGAAAAAGTAGTTTGCTTTTGCTCAAAAAGTAGTTTTCTTGGAAGTCAAAAAGCTTCCGAAGGTTAAATATCTTCGGAAGTTTTAATTAAAAAGCTTCCGAAGCTAAAATGACTTCGGAAGAATTTCCTGAGATTTTTTGAGAATTTTGCTTCGGAAGAGAAATTAAAATTTGAGTGCTTTGTATATAAAACAACATAGCTTCTGAGAGTTAATTTTGCTTCGGAAGTAAATGGTCCTTGAAAAATAAGTAAGTGTCTGAGACAAGTATTTAAGCTTCGGAAGATAAATCTGAAAGCTCTTCCAAAGGTAAATTTCTTAGACAATTATTTATTTTGAAGGCATGATTTGCTTCCGAAGTTAAAAGCATAACTTCCGAAGTATCAGAAATTTTCAAAAAATCTAAGGAAAGTCTTCAAAAAGAAATTTTCATCCAAAGAAAATATGAGCTTATGAAAGTGATGAACTAGACAACTTAGGACACACATAATTTTAAAGAATAATAAGAATCAGTTTTAAAAAAGCTTACTCAAAGTTTATCATCCCAATAGCTGATATTAGATATTTAAATCTCTGTTCATCAAAAGCCTTTGTAAACAGATCAGCATATTGTTCATCTGTGTGAACTTTGACTAGTTTAATTAATCCTTTTTCATAGTTATCTCTTATTAAATGATACCTGATATTGATGTGCTTTGTCCTTGAGTGCTGCATAGGTTTCTCTATGATTGAGATAGCACTGTTGTTGTCTATATGAATGGGAGTCTCCTTAAAGTTTAACCCATAGTCCAGCATCTGATTTTGAATCCAAAGTACTTGAGCACAGTAGCTTGCAACAGTAATGTATTCAGCTTCAGTAGTTGATGCAGAGACACAGGATTGTTTCTCGCATTGCCATGAGACAACCCTTCCACCAAAGAAATGACATCCCCCAGATGTAAATTTGCAGTCATATTGCAACCACCATAATCATTATCTGTATACATACAGATTGAAGTCAGGATTCTTGGGATACCATAAACCAAGTGTTGATGCACCTTTGAGGTATCTTAGAATCCTCTTGACAGTGATAAGATGAGACATGTTAGGGTTGGCTTGATATCTTGCACAGATGCAAGTAGCAAACATAATATCAGGCCTGCTAGCAGTAAGATACATAAGAGACCCAATCATAGCCCTATATAAGTGCTCATCTACACACTCCCCCTCAAGATCAGGACCAAGGGTGGTGGTTCCTAGCTATGGGTGTCTTAGCATTCTTACAGTCAGTCATGTTGAACCTCTTAAGTATGTCTTGAACATACTTTGACTGACTTAGAAGATGCCATCTTCAACTTGCTTCACTTGAATTCCCAGAAAGAAATTGAGTTCCCCCATGGCACTCTTCAAATCTATCTTTCATCAGCTTCTCAAGTCTTTGTAGAGCTTTGGATTAGTTGAACCAAAGATGATGTCATCCACATATACTTGAACTAGCAATATGTATTTTCCTTGTCTTTTGATGAAGAGAGTTCCATCTATAGTACCTCTCCTGTATCCATGTTTACAAAGATACTCAGATAGTGTCTCATACCATTCCTGGGTGCCTGATGCAGCCCATAGAGAGCTTTGTCAAGCTTGCAGACATAATCAGGATGATCAGGTTCTACAAAACCATGCTATTTGACATAAACCTCTTCATCGATCACTCCATACAAAAAGGCACACTTCACATCAAGTTGAAAGACCTTGAAGTTCTTGGATGCAGCAAATGCAGGAATACCCTAACAGCTTCTAATTTTGCCACCAGAGCAAAGACACCAGTGTATTCAATCCCTTCTTCTGTGTGTATCCTTGAACAACCAGTCTAGCTTTGTTCTTGATGATGATGCCTCTATCATCTTTCTTGTTCCTAAACACCCATTTGGTTCCATGGTAGTCTTCCAGAAAAAGAGGACAATGATCCAAACTTTTCTGCTTTTGAATTAAAGCAGCTCTTGTTGCATAGCTTCAACCCAGCTTCCATCCTTTAGAGCTTCATCAACTTCTTTGGCTCTATCTGGATAGAAAACAAGAGTGAAGACAAACATTTACTTCATGGGTTTGTTCTCTTGTCTTTACCCCTGAGACATCTCCAATGATGTTTGTGGTAGGGTGAGACTTGTGGATCCTAAGCTGAGGGATCACAAGAAGTTGTTGAGAAAGATCTAAATTAGAGAAATTTATATCTAGCATGGATGTTTCTCCTACCACATCAGCACACTTTTCAAGTGAAACTTGATCCAAGCAGTGTGTGACATCATTGATGTTCTCATCAATGGTGTGGTTAGTAGCATCAAGAAATTCTTGATCACTGTCACCACCACCATTGTTGTCTTCCACAGTTGAGGTGTTCTTATCTGGTTGTAGAGCCTCTGAGCTGGAATTTGAAGGCATACCAGATGTATCAGTTGAGTTTGTCATTGTTGTGTTGATAGAAACCTCATTTGCAGAAGTAGTTCCAACTGGAGCTGAAGATGTATGACTTGAAGGTCTTCCTAGCTCAAATCTTGGATCAGGATCACCTGTATTTAAATTTTCTACAGATCCTGAAACATTTCCACAAGATTTGTTAAAACAGTTAGTAACTAAATCAAGATCAAATAACCAATCTGGACCAGAACCAGCAACACAGGGTGTTGTTCATTGAAATTCACCTTGGCTGACTCTTCAACAATTCTAGTTCTGAGATTGTACACTCTAAAGCCTTAGCTTGGGAAGAGTATCCAATAAAGTATCCATCATCTGATTTCTCAGCAAACTTGGCAATTTGATCTTTGGTATTCAAGTGGTGCAAGGACATCCAAATGACCTGGAAAACCAATGAAAGGTTTCCTCTTGTGCCAAAGTTCATAAGAAGTCTTTCCATGAGTCTTAACTACTAAAAATCTGTTCTGCACATAGCAGGTAGTGTTGACTACCTCTGCCCAGAAGGTGATGGGCAGTTTAGAGTCAGACAGCATGGTTCTTGCAGCTTCAATCAGTGTCCTGTTTCTCCTCTCAGCAACACCATTTTGCTGAGGAGTCCTGGGAGCATTGAATGTGTCTTGTAATACCTTTTTCATCACAAAATGTATTAAGGATTTGGTTCTTAAATTCAGTTCCTTGATCACATCTTATGACTTTGACCTTGTGATCAGATTGATTCTCAATCTTTAAGATGAAATTCTTCAGAATCTCAGGAGTCTCATCCTTAGTTCTAAGGAAGAAGACCAAGTGAATCTTGTAAAGTCATCTGTGATCACTAGACAGTATAAGTCCTTCCTAAACTCATTACATTGGTGGGGCCAAAGAGATCCATATGTAACAAGTGTAGGGGTAGTGATGGAGTTCTTTTCCTTAGGCTTGTGAGATACCTTATGTTGTTTCCCTTCAGGCATGCAACACAATGGTCATCACTTGTAAACTCCTTCTTTGGCATTCCAGTTACCAAATCATGCTTAATTAATTTATTCATGTTCTTAAAGTTTACATGGCACATTCTTTTATGCCATAGGAAAGACTCATCACTATTGGCTTTAGACAGAAAGCATGAAACTTCTCCAGAGGGAGTGGTTTCTTGCAAATCCATCTTGTACATGTTTCCTTTCCTGGGGGCTCTAAGCAGGATATGCTCATGAGGAATGACCACACCAGGCTTAAGAAAAATTCACTCATGCTCAGTAAAGAGCATGTTACGACTCTGATCACAAAATTGAGATACACTCAGAAGATTGTATCCAAGCTCCTTAACAAAGTTTACCTTTCTATGCTGAGCTTATCATTTGTGATCTTGCCCCTTCTAGAAATGTAACCACCTTCATCTCCTCTAAAAGAAACTGGTCCTCTATCAATCATTTCAAAGTTCTGGAGTAGTGACCTATTGCCTGTCATGTGCCTGGAACAGCCACTGTCTATGATCCAGACATTTTTGTCTGTCTTCAGCTGTCCTGCACAAAGAGAATGATTAGTACATTTGGAAACCCAAGCCTTGCTTGTCTTGGGTTCATTTGCAGAAGGTAATTCAACAGTAATAGATCCTATGGTTGTTCTAAGAGGATCTTGAGCTGTTGTTGATGGAGAATTCTCAATCACTTGGTCTTTCTTAGACATCCACACCACCTTGGAGTCTTGGACTTGACCTTCAAAACTTCGGAAGCTTTTGGAACTTCGGAAGTTTTAATGACTGAATCTTTGGAAGATTCTGCAAACACTGCAGCAGACTTCAGTGCTTCGGAAGAACTCCTTTCTTCCAAGACCAATTTCTTTTCCGAGGGTAATTTTCCACTTCCCTTCTCTTAGACATGGAGCTTCCGAAGGAAACAGGTTTTCCTTCCGAAGCTTGAATCTTCTTAGAACTCTTTAAAGCCTTTGTTTTGGTCATATGGACAGTACCTTTAGGATTGAAGGGACAATCCTTGGTAATGTGAGTGGTACTTTCACACATGACACAATTCATCTTCTTCTTCACAAGAGCCTTTTCCTTGAAATAGGACTGTCTTTGGTCACATCCTTTCTTCACTTTCATCTTTGCAGATGCTGAGACAGTCCTCTTAGGCTGAGGACTGTGCTTGGAGTTTGATGGCCCAGGCTGTGCAGCAGTGGTACACAGCAGACCAGTCTTCTTCTTGCTACTGAGATGAGTTGAACAAGAACCAGAACTCTTAGCAGAAGAGTTTTGGTTGATGTCTTCAGTCCCTACCACTTTAAACCTTACAGAGATAAAAACTTGTTTCTGCTTAGAGTCAAAAGTAGTCTTGATCTCTTGAGCCTTCCTTGCCTTTCTTTTGCTCTTTCTGATCAAGTTCTTTCTCAAGGACTTAGTCATCGCAGTCTTCTTTTTCTCCTTAAAAGGATAGTGGCCCTTCTTGGAATCCTCTTCTTCACTCTTCTCAGAGGGATTCTTCACTATTTCTTCTTTATCCTCTTCACTCATAGGATCTATGAGAGGAAGCTCATCTTCATAAGTTCCACACCTAGGAGATCTTACTAACAAGATTGTGTGTGGAAGAGCTATCTCATTGGATCCCAGTCCCTGCCTGTTTTGATAGCACACTTTGTTGTGCAGGGATGAGGATATCATGTTCTTAAAAGTCTCTTCTTCAAGAACACTCTTTTCTACCCTGGCTTTGCTGATCACAAGCTCAGCCTGGCACTCAGTTAACTTGGTTATGAGATCTTTGATTTGAGTCCTAAAATCTATGTATTCATGTTTTAGAACTGAAATGGTTTTCTCTAAGTCCTCTATTTTCAGTTTATAATCATTTTCAGACTTTCTAAATCAAATTTTAAAATATTTAAGGACTCAAGGTCAGATCTCAGTTCCAAGTTGTAGGACCTGTATCTATTAACTTTAGCAATGCATTCAGGAGTACAGAGATGTTCTAATACCTTGGCTTTATCATGATCTATCATTAGTGCTTGGTTTGGAGAAGCATCTTCCACCTGAAAGCTCCAGTCAAAGCCTCCTTCTTCAACAGCAATAGCAGCTTGCTGCTTTGACTTCTCATTCTAGAGAGAGCTTTGTCAGTGTAGTTTGGTCTGGATTGTGTTTGGACACCATTTGATCTAGGTGCCTTACACTCTCTGGCAAAGTGGCCCATCAAGTTACAGTTGTAACACTTGACTTTGACTTTGTCCAGTCCAAACTTTCCACTGGTTGCATTGCTTGGAAACTTCCTTCCAGTCCTCTCGTAAAATTTCTTGGCTCTGTGAGTGAGAAGAGCCATCTACTGGACTATTTCCATATATTCCAGATCATCTGGATGGATACAGTCCAGGTATTCAAGAGTGAAAAGAGAGTGGCCACAGCTTTCATCAGAAGACACAAAAGCTTGAGAAGAGCTTGTCTCTTGGAATGGGCTTCCTTGAGTGTAGTTCTCCCTTGTTGTCTCTGGGAAGGTGATGAAAGGACCCTTTGGTGAATTGTGAGGGTAGCATAAGAGATGATGTTTGGGTTCTATGTTATCCCTTTCAATCACATGTAGGGCTAAACCCATTTGATTATTGGAGTTGCCAGATGAACCTTGCATGTTCATCTCCATCTGGTAGCCACTGAGAATCCCATATAACTCTGTCTAGAGTAAGAGTTTTGAGATTTTCAGTTCTCTTGATCACCACATAGTAGTGTGTCCATTGCCTAGGAAGTGATGACATGAACTTCCTTACAATGTCTCTATTTTCAAGAGAAACTCCTCCATCCACTAGGGTATCCATAATCTTAACATACCTGAAATACTGCTGAGTCATGGTTTCACTTGTTTTGAAGGTGAAGTTTTCAAACTGCTGCTTCAGGAGATCCTTCTTGTTCTCCTTGGCTTCAGAGGAACCCTCATACATCAGTTTCAGTGCATCCCACGGATGCTTGGTTGTTTTGCACTTCTTGAAACCTCTATACACAGAGTTTGGAAGGGCAGTTTGAAGGGCTGTCATGGCTTTTCTGTCTATCTCTACTCTCTTCCTATCTTCATCAGAGTAGTTAGCCACATCTTTGGGAATCATACCAGCACCAGTAGCAGAAGGGGTGCTAGGTATGAAAGGTCCATTCTCAATAGACTCCCACATTCTTGAATCAAGAGACCTGATGAAACCTTCCATTCTTAAACACCAGGTATCAAACTCATCAAGAGTGATCAGTGGGGACTTGTTCATGGTTCCTGTTTCCATATCAGTTTTGGAAATGGCTGCCATTTGAAAAGTTTAGTATTTGTGTGTGAGAGGGATCTTAAGATGGTGATCTTATATCAAGAGCCTGAAATGCTCTGATACCAAATGCAGGATCGTTGAAGGGTGTAAGTTACAACACAACAACACAAAGAGGAGATTAACTAAACTTTAATCAAACAGTAAACTGGATTAACCAAGTTAAGATACTAAGAACACAAGTAAGAGAGACAGAACACAAAGAACACAAGTGTATGGTTTTTTAAAATGCAGTATATTGCTTTCTCTATGTTCTATTATAAGTGTTACAAAACATATTCGAAAGATACAAGAACATGAGATACTTATACTACATCTTACAACCGACTATACTTTGAAAGCCAGCTGGATATAATTGACTAGACACAAACAAAATCAATTGTAGAGTCAAAAGGCATATTGCCTTTTGACTTGTGACTATGACATGCCATAGCTCACATCCTTATCTATTACAAAAAGGATAAAGGTTATAAAGTAGAAGTTACAGACTCAAGACCTAAACGTACAGTTACCAAAAGCATGGACCTTTTCACCAACTCATGTAAGTTGGTGACTTGCAGAGACGCATCGGAAAGGTGTCCAGCTTTATGGAACAGTACATCAGATAAAGCATGTTACTAAAAGTCTTCGGAAGAAATCTGTCTTCATGAACTTGAAGCTTCGGAAGACTTTGTCTCTGAGGCTTCGGAAGACTTCATGTTTGGCTTCGGAAGATATTGGTCTTGGCTTCGGAAGACTTCACACTTAGAGTATTTTCTGTTTCATGTGTGAAACTTCCTAAGCTTCTTCTTTAATGTACTTGTGCAGCATGCAGGATAGACTTAAGATGTTTAGGTTGCATCAGCCTCTTCATTAATCTCTACACATTCCATACTAACTTATGAATAGATGCATGTAAATTAGTGTTGTTCAACTTGTTCCAATAACCTATACATCAAAAATTAAAGTGTTTACATATACGTATATTTTGATAAACAATACATAAGTATATGTAAGTCAATTCTATTTGTTCAAAAACTATCCATACAAGAAACGCGAGGTAAAAAAACCAAAAACATTATAGTAAAGAAATATATGAAATTATTACTTTTGATGCAAGTTTCATAGTGATATGCCACATGCACAAACGATGGATTGATTTGTAAACACTGTATTGACCGCTACTTTCATTGACGCATCTTGGTACGTAAGAATTAACATTGGCGGTTTGTTGTTATGGGCTTTAACGAAGCATTTCAGTAACCACGTATAAGATTCAATTGTCTCATCATACAACAAGCCGGTCCCAAATGTGACACACCTTTTATGGTGATCAACACCTGTGAATGGAACAAAAATCATATTATACCTAAAAAAATAGTTAGACAAATTGTTTTAAATAATAACTAAATAAATGAGACTTACTTATTTGTCTGGTAGGTTGCATCAAATGCCAAAACATCACCAAAAACCTCATAATTGACCTTCGAAACATTATCCACCCAAAACAATGATCTAACCTCACCATCAACAGCAACGTAGTCAAAACTGAAATTTTCTTTATACATCTTGCGTTCTTTCAATTTATCTACAAACATTTGAGCGTCTCTTTTACCAATGTACTTAGTAATATCACGACTGAAATTTTTATAGTCCGTTTTAGTACCACGCACCATATGATGGCCACCCTTTAATGCAACTTGTAACCTATGAGCTTTGGTTGGCCCAATATTAGCCAATCGACATTGGTAATATACTCTTGATCAACAAAATTCAACTTTCGTCTTTTACGTGTCAGATCCAAATTGTCAGAATTCACTAATCCGTGGTTATGAACCTCATCGATTTCATATAACTCAAAAGTTGACGTACCTAATATAGCTCTTAGTTTTATACGTGCTCGGCAATTAGTTACTTTAAAATTTGTACGACGAGTAGGTGACTTTGACGAGGAATCCAAAGTGTCAACAACTTGACCATTAGGCTTACCAGCTTTGGTACAAAACATGTATCTGTGAGTAATCATCCCATCCTTTTTTTTCATTGCACCTAAACGAGTAGAAAAACCAGCCTTCATGCGCTTCATACATATCATCACATCTTGTCATGTATCGAATTTAGTTCCTACAACAAGCTTGTAATCAGCTGGAACATTAGGAGTCCAGAATCATGTTCCATTTGAAGATTCATATACATTGGTAGATAAAGAACCTTGACATTAAGGTAAAATATAATAAGTGAGTACATTATTAAAATTTCAATACAGTTGATTTATTCATAATCACACCTAAGGGAATATTATATATATTTACGCTTACATATACGTAAACATTCTTAAAAAAGACATAACATCATGCTACATACATATACGTAATCAAAATTTTAAATTGGAACAAACTAATCGAACGTATTAGGTATATAAATTACCTTCATTTTCAACACCTGTAAGATATATGTATCTATCTCCACGATTCAAATCTGATGGGATAAGATTAGTAGAATTGTCTAAAACGAGATTATTATCGGATGATTGATTACTAATGTTATTGATACATGTTGAAGGATTTGCTCAACAAACTCTTCAATTACATTAACCATTGTAGAAGAAATCGACTTATTCATTCTAAAATAGAGAAACCCAGATTCTAAAAGAACAGAGTATCAGACAATCAAATTAAAAATCGTTGATAGAGACCCACTTTCTTCGTATATATGATTGTTTAATTCGATTACCAATATGAAGAAACATACGAATGATACAAAAGCAAAACTTGTAACTAATGAATTCATCTAAATGAAACGATCCCATAAAATTTGCTAATTTAGTTCGCATGTAATCAATTGAAATAGAGGATAAATAGAGATTTGATATTAATTAAAAATAAATTACTCACAAAATTACATAAATACCCTTTAAAAATAATAAATATGATTAATCAAAGAAAAATTTTGATCGGAAGAATTTGGTTTTTTTGGTTTTCATAAAATTTGTTAGTTTTCTTAGAAACTCTTCTTTTTCTCTCTCTCTCTCTCTCTCTTTCTCTCTCTCACTCTCTCTCTCTCTCTATATATATATATATATACATATATGTACATATACACATATATACATATACGTATACATCTATACATACGTATACATATATACACATACGTATACATCTATACATACGTATACATATACACATACGTATACATATACACATACGTATACACGTACACATACGTGTACACGTATCTATATATATATATACGTATGTGTATATATACGTATGTGTATATATATATATATTACATACCGGCTATTAACTTTATATTATAAGTTATAACCGCTCATTTATTTTCTACTCATCGAGAGTATAAAAATTTTCAAGAATTCTTATGGACCGTATGTGAAGTACTTACTTCTATCCAGCCCGTGAACAGAAAAAGAACAAAATAATAATAATAATAATAATAATAATAATAATAATAATAATATAATAATAATAATAATAATAATAACAAATCCTGTGCAACCTGTGAACACATTCTTGTGATTGAGTATTCAACTCCCACGCCATTTCACTCACTCACAGAATAATCACACTATCCTCCAAATCTCATCACACCACACCACACCACTCTATAAATCCACAAATGAATCGCAAAAAACCACCAGTTCGTAAACTTCTCATCTCAATGGCCATCATCTCCATCCTCTTCATCTCCCTCATCATCTTCACCCACCCACCACCACCACCACCACCGCCACCCTCCGCCACCACCACCACCCACCCTCAACAAAACCCTCATCATCTTCTTCTTCTCCAGATCTGATCCTACAAGCTTGCAAAGCCACAAGCTACCAACACTTATGCCAATCCTCACTCTCCAATTACCCTAACAGAAACGCTATCCAAATCATTCAATCCGCGTTAACTGTTTCCTACAACAACCTCCGTCAAGCTCAATCAATGGCGCAATCGATCCTCGCCACCGCCGACGGCAACCCCGATCGGACCACCGCCGCCAAGAACTGCATCGACCACCTCCGCAACTCCGACCACCGCATCAAATCGACGGCGGACGCGCTGCCACGTGGCGAGATGAAGAACGCTCGCGCTTGGAGCTCCGCGGGGTTAGCCTACCAGTACGACTGCTGGTCGGCGTTGAAGTACGTGAACGACACGAAGATGATCGACCAAACGATGTCGTTCCTCGACACGTTGATCGCTTACACCAGCAATGCGTTGAGCTTGATGATGGCCTACGATGTGTACGGAGACCAAACGGCGTCGTGGAGGCCGCCGGCGACGGAGAGGGAGGGGTTTTGGGAGGGCGGCGGTGGTGGTGGTTGGGCGGAGTTGGGGGTTCCGGCGGGGTTGAAGGCGGATGTGACGGTGTGTAAGGGCGGTGGTTGTGATCACACGACGGTGCAGGCGGCGGTGGATGTGGCGCCGGAGTGGAGCTCCGGCCGGCGGTTTGTGATTTGGGTGAAGGCAGGGGTTTATGAGGAAACGGTTCGGGTCGGGTTGGAAAAGCAGAATGTGGTGGTGTTGGGTGATGGGATGGGTAAAACTGTGATTACCGGGTCTTTGAACGTGGGCCAGCCTGGGCTTTCTACGTATAACACTGCTACATTCGGTGAGTCATACTTCACATTTATATATTATTATCGTTTTAGTTAAACGAGTCGTATTCATAAATCTACCTTGATGTGATGATGTTGTGTTCGAGAATCATATCTGCCACTTGAACCTCGTTTACCTGAACATGGTATTGTATTTTCATGGCTGCTCGTGAGCCATTTAAAATTGGATTGATAAAAAATTTGATACGAGCCAAACCCTATCTAACCTAAGCCTGAAATAAAACTCTTTTAATTATCTATCACGAGCCCGAACGTCACGTATCGAGCTTGATTCAGCTCGTGAGTCTAAACAAGTTTTTCACTTAAATGAGAGTCTGTTTTGTTCCTCTTTCTCCATCCACCTCTAGAAAAATGAAAAAAAATTATTTTATTTTATTTCATTTATTAACTATATTTTTATATATAATTTTTATTATATTATAATATGTAATTATATATATGATGTTATATTATACAATATGTACTTATAAATATATATAAGTTAAATTAAAATAATAACTAAATAATACGAGTCGAGCCCAGGCCAAACTCGAGCTTTAAAAATAAAGCTCGAAACGAGCCGAGCCCGAGCCAAGCTCTATCTTACATGAACATGGTTGGCCCAATAACTAGCTAAACATATTCGTAGGTTTGACCGGAACCTGACCTAAACCTGTTATAATAAAGTTAAATCTGTAAATTTGATGTTAAGTTTATATCATGTCAGAAACTCACCCCTCTTTCTGCATACACAGGGGTGGTTGGTGACGGGTTCATGGCAAGTGGTTTAACCATAGAGAACACCGCGGGACCCGACGCGCACCAAGCCGTAGCCTTCCGCTCGGACAGCGACCAATCCATCATCGAAAACTGCGAGTTCCTAGGCAACCAAGACACCCTCTACGCCCACTCGCTTCGCCAGTTCTACAAATCATGTCGCATAGAAGGCAACGTTGATTTCATATTTGGCAACTCTGCTTCCATCTTCCACAACTGCACCATCCTGGTGCGTCCCCGTCAGCTCAAGCCCGAAAAGGGCGAGAACAACGCCATAACAGCACATGGCCGGATCGACCCTGCACAGTCCACAGGCTTTGTGTTCCACAACTGTTTGATCAATGGGACTGAAAGCTACATGAAGCTGTACTACAGCAAACCCAAAGTCCACAAGAACTTTCTTGGGAGGCCTTGGAAGGAGTTCTCTAGGACGGTGTTTGTCGAATGCTATTTGGAGGCGTTGATCACGCCGCAGGGGTGGATGCCATGGAAGGGTGATTTCGCGTTGAAGACCCTTTATTATGGGGAGTTTGGTAACAGCGGTAAGGGGTCGGATTTGTCGAGCAGGGTGAACTGGAGTAGCCGGATCCCGGCTGATCATGTAGATGTGTATTCCGTTGGTAACTTCCTGCAAGGTGATCAATGGAGGCTTGCATCTTCTTGATTCAGCTTACAATTTTTGATTGCTTATTCGCACTTCTTTGTAACTTTAGAACATGTAGTTGAATTCCAAAAAGTGCTGAAAGTATAAAACTAGTTGAGTAATTGAGTTCATGTTTATAGAAAGTTACCAACTAGACTTGAATGTTGATGCATCCTGATGTATGAGTTTGATTTTTGGGTGGATTTAGCTCGTGTATTATCTTTGAGAGATTCGAGCTATTGAGATTTGAATGAAGTTTGTTTTGTCACGTGTAGTTTTGATTGATATCTTTTGGCTTTTGGATTCGAGTTAGAGTATTCATCGACTTTGAGGGTCAATCGTGACGGGTGGCGTGTTGACCGGTTGAATTGTTCAACACGAACACGATCCATTTAACCAATGTATCTATACGTATCAAACAGGTTTGTGGGTTAACAGGATAATAATAAAGTTGTAAACGTATCAATCGGGTTGGTGGAATGTAGAAAAGTAGGTTATGCGGATCATAAACGGGTTAGTAAACACAATCAGTTTTTTAAATGTTTAAGGTAGTGATGTTTCAAGCTGTGTGGCATATTTAGTCTTGCTATTTCTCTTACCAACCAATATTATTATGTATTTATACATGGAAATACCTAGAAATTGAAACATAATTCATTACTAAACTAACAACACAAGTACTTCAAATTTGAAACCCTTTTAAAAATTAACTAGTGGTAAACATTGGTGCGTGTGATAGATGGGAAAAATTATGGCTTAGATACGTCATCCTAACCAAACAAGTCGTTTCAATTTTGGAACACAAATATTGTATATGTTAGTAAATCAATGAAATTGAAGGTAAACGACTTGTTATATGTAATGTACAACCAGTCGTGATTGCATGCCAAAAGTGGTTATTGAGCCCGAGCAACCGAGGCCCACCAAAGGTGAAGAGTCTCAGACGCAAACATGCTAGTCATTATCTACATCAGACATTCAAAGGTAAACAGAAACACCAAAAGCAAGTAATAGTTTCACCGATTGAACAACACCTCATTACCAACATACGACCTCTAAAATATAAAACATAAGGCAAAGCAGAAGACGATCCACATCACACAACAACAATAAGGGCGTCAAAGAGATAGAGAGGCTAAAGGGATATCAGCATAGCCAATGGCGATGGCCCCATGTCAACCACAAAGGGGAGGCATAGCGGCGATTAGGGCCACCACCATAACACCGGCTAAAGTATCGCGACCATAAGCCCCTTGGTACGAGCCACCACCGTACGGTGATCACAAACGACGGCGAAACCACAGCAAAAACACCATCTTTGGCAGACTCTCTCGCTTTCTCTATTATAAATGGGAAATATAAAGAGGCGGTGGGCATACCAGTGCAACGTCAAGTTGTATGCAGTGCATAAAAACCACTTTTTCATTGTTTATTTAAATTGCTTTATAAAATAATATGGGGGGGGGGGTGGTGGTTTCATCGACAAATATATCTTACGTTTAATCGTAAAAATTTCAAACCAGTGGTGGGCCGCTCACTTTTTTACGCCTGTTGTGTTAATTTTAACCCGATAGTTTAGAATATATGGACTTCGACACTGTAAAATTATTTACACCCTCTCCTCCTAAAAGTATTTTTGTTCCATCACAACTTCAAAGTAATCTACTTTATAATTAGATTAGCTTTAGTAAACTCGTGTATTACACGAGTTGAATAAATAAAATATTGATATAATAAATTTATAAATTACAAAATAATATTTTAAGATATGATATGACTGAAATTACGTATCCGAAATAACTATAAACAATAAAACAGTGATATCAACTTTTTAAATTTTTTTATAAAATAAATATTTTATTCTAAAACAAACCGTATAAAAATGTTATTTTTAAAAAAATTTCTTATGACAACTCCCAAATTTGATTATTTTTTGTTTTGAAAAAATTGACTTATTAAAAATACCAATTTATTTACAAATAATCTTAATAATAAATTTTTTCTTAATTTATTATATATTAAAATGTATTAAAATAATTTTATTAGTAATTAAGATAATTATTTCTTAGGAGAGAAAGACGGGAAAAAAATGATAAGAATGATTGTGATGTTCACACGTGACATCTCTATTTATTTTTTTATTAGAATAGTAAGATAAGATAAGATTTAATCATGAGACTTCTCAATTAAATTTAAAAGAAAAAATTCTCTATCAAATAAATAACATAGTATCACATTTCTAATGAAATGAATTATGATCGCACTTCTAGTGCCCCGACTTAAATAAACTCAGCTTTTGTTTTACAAAACCAAATGAAAACATGTAATATTCTTATTTTCTCATTATTAAAAAACGATCGAACTTTGAATGCATGCATACATACTTTGAATCGTATAATACTATTACGTATTTGTTCAAGGGCATGCCTTCTCTCATAGCAATACACGAAACTTTTCACGTCTTTTTTATCAATCGAAAGACATATATCCACTAGCGTCCATCGACGATTTGAGTATTTATTTTGTTCGCTTTAGTTTGTTCATCGAAAGACATATATCTACTAGCCTATCTTTGTAACATTTAATATGACAAATTAAGAAATCAAAATCACACTGGTTTATCCTACAAAGCTACAACATGTCAGCTTTTAGCATCAATCAATTCACTTTTTGATGATGACCTCCTTACCAATATCGTATGGTCTAAATAGAGAATGTTTTTTATATTTTTTTCATGATTTTGGGTTTATGGACAAAAGAAAAGTAATAATCATATGAAAGTTTAACAAACATCGAAGCAACAATTATTGCTACATAAAAACCCAAATACATGTGTCAACTGAAAAATGTTATCTTAAACCAAAGTGTGTTATCTTAAACCAAAGTGTGAGGTTCAAAATGTTATCTCTTCCTAACAATCACATTTTACTCGATTCTCGACCGCCATGCCCCAATCCTCATCGTGTGCCGGTCACCCTATGTGTTTACGAGGATGAGGACTAAACCTAGATCTTCTTTAAAATCTCAACGTCCTACCATCAGCCTATTTTATAATGATTAATTTCTCCAATCTTCAATGTGGATGTTAAAAATTTGCTTATCTTCTTTAACGTTTTTATTTTTTCCTTATACATTATAATATATTTATTGAGTTATTTTCTCTCTATTCTTAAAAAGTTTATTAAACATTAAATGTTAAAACAATAACTATAACACGGCAATTCCTATTGATTTTGGCATGACGACTGTCGAATTTGAATTATAAAAGTCAAACAGAGCTATAATTAATAGTCATTGTTATAAAACTAATTGAGAATACGAACGCGGAATATCAACAATACAAAGATGATACACGAAATAATAAAGTTGTGAACAAAAGCTTTCAAATGATTACTGTGATTGAAAAATGATTTCGGATTTTCGGATGTCCTTACCGATTACACCTGATCCTTATTTATAGTGAACTAACTAACTACAACAAACACTCAACAAATATTGAAAATTTACAAGGACCCTAAACTAAATCTTTCGAACAGAAATAACCCTTAGGAAGATATACATACTTCGGAAGAATTCCAAAGTACACTTCAAATCCCTTCCGAAGCAAACATAACCTTCGGAAGAAATCAACTTTGCTTTGGAAGAGTTATGTTAAGCTTCGGAAGAAACTTAACTTCGGAAGTTTACCACTTGTTTTGGCTTTTAATACTTCACAATCTCCACCTTAAAATCCAAAACAAGATTTTAACTAACTCCCAATGCATCCAAGCAAAACTTGAACTTCCCATCAGGTAGAGACTTTGTAAACACATCTGCTGGATTCTCCAAAGTAAACACACTTTCCACTTTCACATTCCCAGCATTCACTACATCCCTTATGAAGTGTAACTTCACATTGATATGCTTTGTTCTCTCATGAAACATGTTATATTTTGACAACTGAACTGCACTCTGGTTATCACAGAATACCACTGAGTCTGCAACTTTGATTCCCAATTTAGAAACAAAACCATGCAACCACATAACTTCCTTGACACCCTCGATCAATGCTATATACTCAGCCTCTATCATAGATAATGCCACCACATGCTGTAACTGAGCTTTCCAACTTACCAAGTTGTCCAGTACTTGAAACGCGTACCCTGTAATAGATCTACCTCTATCCAGGTCCTTGGCAAAATCTGAATCCACATAACCAACAATCATGTCAACCTTCTCATGTTCATGATGTCCAAACACTAAACCATAGTGCTTAGTACCCCTGAGATACCTCAAGACCCATTTCACAGCAACCCCATGAGCTTTACCAGGATTTGACAAATATCTACGGACTAAACTCACAGCATACCCAATATCTGACCTTGTACAAAACATCAAGTACATCAAGCTCCCAACGACATTGGCATAAGGTACTTTCTCCATATATCTAACTTCAGCATCTGACTTCGGACAATCAGAGCTTGATAGTTTAATATGAGCACTTATAGGAACAGATACTGGTTTCACATCATCCATCATATAGTTACTTAGTACCTTCTCTAAGTAAGACCTTTGAGACAACTTCAACACCCTATGCTCTCTGTCCTTTGTAATCTCCATGCCTAATATCTTCTTTGTTTCACCTAGATCTTTCATCTCAAACTCAGACATCAATATCTTATTAGTAGCTTCAACTTTCTCCAAGTCTGAACAAACCACCAACATATCATCAACATACAGCAACAAATACACAAATTTGTTCTCACTGTATTTCTTAAAATACACACAACTATCATAGTTGCTCCTGCTAAACCCATTAGTCACCATATGCTCATCAAACCTTTTATACCACTGTCTAGGGGATTGCTTCAGCCCATACAAAGACTTCTTAAGGAGGCATACCTTCTCTCATTGCCCCTTAACCTCAAACCCCTTCGGCTGCTTCATATAGATAGTTTCATCCAGCTTCCCATGCAAAAATACAGTCTTTACATCCAACTGATGTAGTTCAATATCCATAGAAGCAGTCAATGACAGCATAACCCTGATAGATGAATGTTTCACCACAGGTGAGAATATTTCATTATAGTCCACACCTAGTTTCTGTGTAAACCTCTTAGCTACCAGGCTAGCCTTATACCTAGGAGGTTCACCTTCAGAAATCCCATCTTTCAGTTTGAACAGCCATTTACATGACACAGGCGTGTGACCCTCAGGCTTATCAATCAGCTCCCATGTGCCATTCTTATACAGAGATTCCATCTCTTCCTTCATGGCCTTACACTAATTTTCACTTTCTTTCACAGAAATTGCCTCAGAGTATGACAATGGTTCATAAATGCTCTCTTCTTCCGCAGCAACAAAGGCCAATGCAGACAAATCCATCCCCTCTCTAAACCGTAGTAGAGGAATCACTTGTCTCCTCTGTCTATCCCTAGCCAACTAGTAATCATCCAAACCATCTCCCTGGCACTAGAGGTACATTGGTCAACACCTTTATCATGCACACCATGTTGCTCCACCTCAATCTGAACCCCACTCTGATTTTCAACCTTTGACTTTCTTTTTTCCTGAATATCCTTATACATGACATTCTCTTGAAAAATAACATCTCTGCTCACTATCACCTTAGGTCTGTCCCCTTCTAGTTTACACAATCTATACCCTTTTACACCTTTAGGGTACCCTAGAAAAACACACTTACAGACCCTAGGTTCCAACTTACCTTGGCTAACATGAGCATAAGCCAAAGATCCAAACACCTTAAGTTCCCCATAGTCACTCTTTCTTCCTGACCATGTTTCCATAGGTGTCTTCGTGTCTAATGCTGCTGATGGAGACCTATTAACCAAAAATGTTGCAGTTGAGACAGCTTCAGCCCAGAACATCTTGGGTAAACCAGAACTAATCAACATGCACTTCACCTTTTCAAGAAAAGTTCTATTCATCCTCTCAGGCAAACCATTTTGCTGAGAAGTCCCTGGCACAGTTCTGTGTCTAGAAATACCATGAGTTTTACAAAACTGATTAAACTCATGACTGCAGAACTCCAACCCATTATCAGTTCTCAGCTTCTTGACTTTTTTTCAGTTTGAGTTTCCACAAGGACTTTCCATTCCTTAAATTTACTGAAAGTATCACTCTTATTCTTCAAAGCAACCACCCAAACTCTTCTTGAAAAATCATTAATTAAGGTCATAAAGTATCTAGCACCACCCAAGGAGTCTATCTTAGCAGGACTCCATAAATCAGAATGAATGTAGTCTAATACCCCACTTGTGATATGCCTAGCCTTTGTAAACTTTACTCTCTTGTGTTTACCAAGAATACAAGTTTCATAAAAACCAAAATCACAACTATGCAGCTCAGTCATGACATGTTGCTTTTGCAACTCCATCAGTCCCTGATGATTGATATGACCAAGCCTCATATGCCATAGCATAGCCTTAGAACTACTATCACCTGAGGCAGATGCCACTTGAGGTTCTACTACACCAGTACTATCTAGCAAGTAAATATTATTCTCTCTTCTACTTCCAGAAAATACTACCATTGACCCCTTTATTACCTTAGCCTTACCATCTCTAAGACTAACATGGTAACCAGAACTCTCCAACAACCCTAAAGACAACAAGCTCCTTTTAAGATTATGAATATACCTTACATCATGAAGATCCAATTCCATGTCATTCTTCATTTTCAGAGTCATGTACCATGACTCATAATCTTGCAAGGTCTGTCATCCTCTAGCTTAACTGATCCAAGATCCTCAATCTTCAGTTCTTTAAAAAACTCCTTCACTGGTGTCATATGAAATGAACACCCTGAATCCATAATCCACGCATCCTCCTTGCCACTGTTTGTGACAGCCAACACATGTGCACTTTCATATCCATCAGATGTAGCTTTATGTGCATTGTGTCCAGAATAAGTCTTTGATCCACTTGATTCACCCTTCTTTCTTTTCAAGTCAGGACAATCTTTCTTGAAGTGCTTTTCTGATCCACACACATAACACCTCCTCTTGTACTCGGACTGGGACTTTGAGACACTTCTCTGCTTGAAGTTTCTTTGTTCAGATCTTCCTTTGACTACCAGGCCCTCTCCACCATCTTCATTATAATCAGTTCTCTTTTTCAATTCCTTTGAATTAAGAGCTACCAGCACTTCTTTCATGGTAAGTGTGACATCCGGTAAATTTCCGTTACCAAACCCCGTTAGTTCCGTTAAGTCTTGTAAACACGTGTCGTGAGCACACACTAGTTTTCGTTGAACGTTGGTGACCTAATAATAATTATTAATGTTAATTTGATGTGAATCTAAGTGATTATGTAAGTATTGGGTTATGTTTATGTGTTTACACATTTATAAACGGTTAATTAAAGAATTTATCGCGTAACGCGGAAACGTGCATATTGGTTCGTATGTCTTGTGTTTTTGCAAAGATAAATTATGTAATGAATTTATAAGTTTATATCTCTATATTATGAAGTTAAAAACACTTTACAAAGAGTTTAAAGCTTAGTTTTTATAAAATACAAATTACAAGGGTTAAAAAGGGTAAATATGTAAATTAATATTTAATAAAACAAACCCAACCCTAATCCACCCATTTTCGGCCGCGATCAACCTTCAAACACCCCTCCCACTTCGATTTCAATCAAGAACAAGCAAGGGAACACGAAATTGGATCGATTTCAAGGCATATAACTTGTTGGAATCATCAATTGCAAGTTATAACTCGTTTAAAGGTTAGATTTTTCATGTTTTTTTGTGAGTGTTCATTATGGCCGAACCTAATTTGCGGAATTGACCCTCATTAGGTCGAATTGGTTGTTGTTTGATGATGTTTATATGTTAGTTAGGTTGAATAGATGTTAGTTAACGTCGATCATGGGTGAATTACATGTTTTTAGTGGATTGATCATGAAATTGGTTTTGAGCAAACCCTAATTCGTAAATTGTATGATTATGGATGAATGATGGTTGTTTGATGAATGTGTGGTGATTAATAAGTTGTATGAATGTTAGGAATCATGAATCTTGCAAGAAATCGATGACTTAGGGTTGATGTTCATAGGTACTAATAATAGTAACTTTATTTGCATGAAATGTTGAATTATGGATGCTATGATGTTATGGGTGTGTTCATGATGATAATTAGATGCTAGATTGGTATTATGAATGCTAGAAATCTTTAATTGATGATGTTGATCATAGCTTGCCAAAAGTAGAAACTTTTGTTTATGAAGATTGTTGGATTGAGGTGTTTAGTGTTGTTGATCATGCTTAGATGTTAGTATGAGCTGAATTGGTATATTATGATGAATTCATGTATGCTTTGGATGTTTGATAGATTTTGGGATGTTCTTTCCCAAAAGGGAAACTTTATTTGTGTAAATGTTGAAGTATGATGTTGTGATCATGTTTGAGATGATAGGAACTTGCTAATATGTTCAAGGATGGATCCTAGTGTAATAGAACGTGTTAAATTAGTTGTATGGCATGTTTGGATGATCATGGGTGATAATTGGAATTGGTAATCATGTATGGTTTGGATGTTGTGTAGTAGTAGGACATCATGCTTGGGTCTGGTAATTGATTGTTGTGATGTTGTGGATGCAATGTATATGCTTAAAGAATTTGGTTGTGATCATTATACACGCGTGCGAATCTGAGGCCCCTACTTAGTAGGATTGGCAGGGTTAGGATGTGAATTTGTGAGTGGCTTCACATGGAATGTGATGAATGATTGAACCTTGTATGACATGTTAGTTGTATTGTAGCTAATGGTTATGTTAATGTGCTAGATTCGCATGACTTGTATAGTACTTGATTGTATGATGATCTATGTGATACACCTGGTTGATATAGCATATGTATGATACTGTTCGAATGCTTATCATGTATGTTGTATGTGCTCATTGGCTTTATTTGAATTATAACTCATAATGTCACCAACGGGTCAAACGGGTCAACTAGGTCAAACGTGTCTATTTGTCTGGAAGCTTGAGTCTTTGATTTTGGTATGATTAGGGTTTCACATGTCTTTCATTTACACGTACTTATGTACTCACATGATCTAGGTAACCTGTGAAGGTTGGCTATCCTCTCGTTTCTCAAATAAACCCTAAGTACTTTGCATACATCAGGTGAGTTCATGCCCCACTCTTTACTTAATCTCTTTTGGGGGAGATAGCATACTGGTATTTATACGAACGCTTTTATGATTTAAGTTGTGTATAATATTAATATAGTGTTGTTTACCATGAGAAAAGTCCTCACACTTTTGAATTGTTAATATTTAATAGCGGGGAAACTTGGGTAGTACTACTGGGTCTGACGAGCCCCACCTGTGTGACTCGAGGTCAACCGGGTGCAATTTGTCCTATTGATCATTGTCACGACATGGTAAGTCGTGACAGGAGGCAACAACTATCACAGTCAGCTTCAATTGCAAAATCACTATGTATTAATATTTACTGATAATAGACTAGCTATCTATTACCATACACTGCTTATATTTATCGCAACTGTTTACATGTTTATTGAACTCAAACTCTTGAACTCACCAACCTATGTGTTGACATTTTAGTATGCTTTTCTCAGGTCCTTAACTTGCTTGCCATAGGAGCACTGCACGGTTCACTTCATTTAAGACAGTATGCTTCAAGACAATGTGACATTTTAACAATTTTGGGTTTACTTTTGGTTTGGCACTTGTTTTGCCATAAGTTATACTTTATAGACTTGGGTTGTTTTCAAAAACGCTTCCGCATTATTTAACGTTGGTATTTTGGTTGATTTTGTTATGTTATGGCATATAGAGTCGTTCTGAGTAACTATGACTGTGATCCTGGTTTGTTCACACGCCTCGCGGTAAAACTCCGCAAGTGGATTTTGAGGGTGTGACAGTAAGAGTGTCCCTACCATACATCAAAATATCCACAAAGTGCTCAAAAGAGGATGGCAAAGATGTCAAGAATATGATTGCTTGGTCTTCATCATCGAACTCAACTTCGATGTTCTCAAGATCCAACACCAACTTCTAGAAGTCATCAGTATGATCTTCAATGACTTCCCAGAAGCCATTTGGAATGTGTACAACCGTTTCTTGAGATACAATTGTTCACAAGAGACTTCGTCATGTACAAACTTTCCAATGTTGCCCAGACACCTGTAGTAGACGTCTCTTTCGATACTTCTCTGGGTACTCGATCCCCTAAGTTCATGATGATTGAACTGTGTGCCTGTTCCAGCATCTCTTTTTTCTCCTTGTCTAACATTGTGTTCGGCAACTTGGATTCTCCAGCCAAGGCATCCACCACTCGTTGGTGAACGAGTAATGTCTTCATCTTCAACCGCCATAACCCGAAGTCGTTTTTCCCGTCGAATTTCTCAACTTCGAACTTCGTAGACACCACTGTTGCTGCTGATCGATCTTTGATTGAATCTTGATTCTCAATTAAGCCAATAACCAGGCTCTGATACCAATTGTTATAAAACTAATTGAGAATACGAACGCGGAATATCAATAATACAAAGATGATACAAAAAAGAATATAAAGTTGTGAAAAAAAAACTTTCAAATGATTACTATGATTGAAAAATGATTTCAGATTTTCGGATGTCCTCACCGATTACACCTGATTCTTATTTATAGTGAACTAACTAACTATAACAAACACTCAACAAATATTGAGAATTTACAATAATGACCCTAAACTAAATCGTACGAACAGAAATAACCCTTATGAAGATTTCCTTGGGAAGATATACATACTTTGGAAGAATTCCAAAGTACACTTCAAATCCCTTCCGAAACAAAAATAACCTTCGGAAGAAATCAACTTTGCTTCGGAAGAGTTATGTTAAGCTTCGTAACAAACTATCTCACCGGATTAGAGATCACAATCTGAATCATGGTCTGTTCTTAGTTCAATCTTTTTAGTGATGACTCACGAACCTAATTAACACTACTCTTAAAATATACTAACTCCTAAACTATCTCATTTTATGATTTTACCATTGGTCTTCTACAAAGAATGTTTAGTTAATTTTAGTCTTTTTCTTGAAATTTAACAAAAGCATCCATTTTCCTTCCAATAGTTTTATTAATTGTTTTAATTCAATTTAAAATTTTATTATTATAGACAAGTAAAAACAACTAATTAAATTTTTGAGATGATTTATAAAACTTTTAGAGATATATTGATTTTTTAATTTTATGAATGAAAATAATTATTTTTGTGAAACTCCAGTAAGCAAAACATAATTTAACTCAAGAATGTTCGACTCTTACGACTCACTTACCAACCCACCCAAGTGGCCTCTTAGTCTTAGTCCAACTAAGGGGTTGTTTGTTTGGGTCTGACCCGGCTGACGCTGACTCGGTCAGCCGGTCAGCCCGTTTGATACGCTTGAAATCAGATTTGACCGGGTCTTTTTGGTCTGACCCGGACCTGGATTTAAAACATGCTGACCAAGACCAAGGAAAGGGGTGACCCGGCCTACACCCGCCTTCACCCCTGCCATCCACCACCGCTTGGGTCGATGACATTCAATGCTCCCTCACGGTTGTCGGGAGGGATGTAGGGAAGGGGTGAGAGATAGAGATGGTGACGGTGGTGGTCCGGCGCTCCTTCACGGTGTTAGGACCACTGCAACAGCTTGGGTCGATGACATTCTGCGGCGGCGGAGGTGGTGGCGGTGATGCTGGAGGTGGCGGCGATGATGCTGGAGGTGGCGGCGGTGATGCTGGAGGTGGGTGATGGGTGGAAGAGGTGGTGAAGAAGATGAATGAAGATGAGATGTTTAGAGGTGATTTAGTTAAAGGTGATTTATATATAACGTGGGGTTGAAATTGGGGAAAGAAGAGTTAAAGATTTGATTTTTGATAGAGATGATCTGAGTGTTGTTGGAATTAATGGGATTGGTGGTAGTGGTAAAATGACTTTAGATAGAGAGATTTGCAGAGACGGTTTTTGAGTCAGTCAGATACCGAATCAAACAACCAAGTTTCAGTCAGACGCATACCTAGTCAGAACATCTAACTGGGTCAGTTAGCTTCTGACTCAGTCAGATCTTACTGAGTCAGTGTAGTCAAACTGCCCCTAAGATGGTTTTGTGAACGTCGGTGTCTACGGCTTGTGGACTTGGTTTTCATCCCTTCTCCTTTAAAAAATAATACAAATTTTATTACCCTATGCTTAATTTAGATGTAGAAAAATTATTATCATTATTATTATATTATAAGTTGTATATATATTTTGTAAATGCACAAGTTTTTAAGAAGGTTATAAAAACTATAAAAAAAAATTAATCGTAAACAAGTAAATTTTAACAATATTTTTTTATTAAATTAAAGATCAATATATAAATTGGACCCATAGTCACGTGGAGGCATGAAGCTCTTGCTCTCCAAGTATAATGAAACAAAGTTAAAAATAAAACATTTATTCCTACCCAACGTGCATCTATGATGGCTGGTAATATAGTATGCTTGAACATATTTTATTATATTCGGATTGGGTTTAAAACCGGGCTAGGTAAAGAATTCATTATAAAAATTCAACTTATATAGTCTTTAAAGTTTTAGATACAAGAATATAAGAATACATTATAAAAACATATGTCTAGGGTTTTCAATGGAACTACAATTTATTTTTTAATTTAAATTGGCTTATTGCCATATTCGTCGTTTAGTGTTTAGTTATAGCTTAAATCATCGTTGTCAATACGTTGAGACAAATTATAGGCGAGTTCTTCTTCAAAGAGTGGAGACAATCATCTAAGTTGTACATCTTGTATCCATTACCCCAAGTCCATATGGTTTTCAAAACAAATACACATCTCTATTGTTGTTGGAGTTTCTCCATATTGTTAGGACCTTCTCACTAATAGAAGAAGTGGATTGTGAAGCTATCTTGAAAGCTTGGACTGTTAATAAATCATGAATAATTCCGATTAGGATTAGAAATTGTGATTCATTTTCTACCCACAAGGCCAAAATATCAAACATTATGAATTTTCAGGGTTATAATATATATTAAAAAAAATTGTTCCGGTATACCTTTTGAGCTCGTTACTAGAGGTATTACCCATATATTGTTTAGTGTTTTCACTTACATATATTATATCAATTAAATATTAGGTTCTTACATGAGCTACTTAAATCCGAAGATCTTAACGCATGGAAGTTTGAATTTATACCATATTTCGACATATAAACATCAAACATATTTGTAAAGAGATTTATAAGGTTATTGTTTTTTTTATTAGTTTGTAAAATTTGGGTTTCATCGCCTTAGTCCAAATCATAAATCACGTCCTTAATTAACATTACAACCCCAGTAACATTTAAGCACATGTTTAAAACGAAAGCAAATAGGATGTAGCTTGATGCAATACATTTTTAATTATTTTTTCATGTGTCACCATTGCCTCAAACATTATTGTTTTTATTTTGAAATCCATGTTATTTGTTGGTTATAAAATATATATATTTGATTAAGAACTAAAGAATTCATCAAATCATAAACCCTCTCAACAATTTTGTATCAAAACTCCTTGTTTCTTGCTGTTAGTAGAATCCTCAATGAAAACCTAGCTTGAGGATGCATCGTTGGAATGAATGATTTGAAATACAATGTTTTAGGACTTGGAAGTGTGTGTGTTTTTGCAATTTTTACCTCGTTTTTACGTTTTTGAGTGTTGAGATCAAACAATTACATCTAATACATATGTACACTAGTATATGAAGAGAACATGGTCCAATAAAAGTGGTTTAAACGGTCAACAAAAGCTCACAACAGCCAAATGATAGTTAAATACCGGTCAATTCTTTTGAAACGTCTCGAACCAGGTTCAACTCAAGTGGACCAGATCAAGCTGGAAATCGGGCCTTGTGGAACCCCAGTCGGAACCAGTTTTGGTCTGAGAATTCAAACCAGTTGCAACCTGTCTCATACTTCAGATTCAAAGCAGGTCACGTAGCCAAGGGGCTCAGCCTGGGTCAGTTCAAAGAGAGAGGTCGGCTGTGCACCTCTAAGTAATACTTGGGAGAGATTTATGGCAAGTAATTTAATCCAGAGAACACCATCCTAATTCATCCACACAAACTCACACTCGATTAAGGAGAATCAAAAGCCGTGACAGCACACAGACAAAACAATCCTGCACTAACAACATGAATTGTTTCCCAGCCGAATTACCAGGTAGGATGGAATGGAATTAGCCGGATTCCAGCCAAGCATGTTTGATTTATATAACATAACAAACTTCAATCAAGGTGATCAATAGAAACTTGCATAGTGTTTCTTAACTTAAAATCAAAGCAATTCAAGCCAGACAGCAGCAATAAATAATATCCTTATATATGATAATAAAAATGACCACAAACTGAGTCTAACATACTTTCTGGTACACAAGACATTGACATAATTATTGCCAACAAACAGATGAACAGACAGTTTGAATTCATAATAAGACTTCTTCACAACCACTCTCCACTACAAACATATCTAGCAGCAATTCGACCACAAATGGAGCAGAGAGTTGGATTAGAGACAAACATGGTGTTTATCCCCCTCGGTTTTCCCCGTCCTATGTATCCCAACGTCTGCAACTCTTACATGAAACATAACACGAAAAATAAAAAGGGCAATAGAAAACCAAAAACCAAATAGACTCAACCTTCAAAACCAAGAAAACCAATACTTAGAAGCACTTCCTGTGGACAATGGATGGACCGGACTCATCATATTCACCCTTGGAAATCCACATCTGATTACACAAAACACAAACACAAACCCATGTTAGTTATATGATATTTACAAATTAAAACAATAAAAGCAAACTATGAATGCTGTTTTATGAATAAACCTGTTGGAAGGTGCTGAGAGATGCAAGGATAGATCCTCCGATCCAGACACTGTATTTTCTCTCAGGGGGTGCGACCACCTTGATCTTCATGCTGCTGGGGGCGAGGGCGGTAATTTCCTTGCTCATCCTGTCAGCGATACCAGGGAACATGGTTGAACCACCACTTAGCACAATGTTACCATAAAGGTCCTTCCTGATATCAACATCACACTTCATGATTGAGTTGTAGGTGGTCTCGTGAATACCAGCAGCTTCCATTCCGATCAAAGATGGCTGGAAGAGGACCTCAGGGCAACGGAATCTTTCTGCACCGATTGTGATAACTTGTCCATCGGGCAATTCATAGTTCTTCTCAACAGAAGAGCTGCTTTTAGCAGTTTCAAGCTCTTGCTCGTAGTCTAGGGCGACATATGCAAGCTTTTCTTTCATGTCACGGACAATTTCCCGTTCGGCGGTGGTGGTGAACATGTAACCTCTCTCGGTCAAGATTTTCATCAGGGAATCCGTAAGGTCACGACCAGCAAGATCAAGACGAAGGATGGCATGGGGAAGTGCATAACCTTCATAAATTGGAACTGTATGTGACACACCATCTCCAGAATCCAGCACAATACCTGTATGACAAAAATATATATGATTAAGTATCAATCTTGTAATGCAAACAATAATCAAACAGAAACATGAAACTAAACTCACCTGTTGTACGACCACTGGCATAAAGAGAAAGCACGGCCTGGATGGCGACATACATGGCAGGAACATTGAAGGTTTCGAACATGATCTGTGTCATCTTTTCTCTATTGGCCTTAGGATTTAAAGGTGCCTCAGTAAGAAGAACAGGATGCTCTTCAGGAGCGACACGAAGCTCGTTGTAGAAAGTGTGATGCCAGATCTTTTCCATGTCATCCCAGTTGCTGACAATACCGTGTTCAATAGGATACTTCAAAGTAAGGATACCTCTTTTTGATTGGGCTTCATCTCCAACATAGGCATCTTTCTGGCCCATACCTACCATAACACCAGTGTGTCTTGGTCTACCAACAATACTTGGAAAGACTGCCCTTGGAGCATCATCACCAGCAAACCCAGCCTGTAAATTAAATGAACAACCGAATGAATCAAAATATAATATTCACAACGCAAAACTGATCTTTAGAACCACAGGTGCAAAACAATACGAACCTTCACCATTCCAGTTCCATTGTCGCAAACAAGGGGCTGGATATCCTCGGTATCGGCCATTTTATATAAACTGTAACACCAGAATGAATATAAAACTTCAGCACACCACAAGTAACGTACAGATAAACCAATCTACAATGCATAAAACTACAAAAGTAAACAAAAAGCAACAGACAAAACAATGAATTCTCCTCGATCCCAAAAATAAGACCTTCTCAGCTGACTTTACTTTTACTACTAGGAATCAAATCACTACAACAGTTCAAGTATAGAATTTCAAGTCTCCAAAGCTCGATCAAAACCGCTTACATAACAACTCAAAACGTGTAACAACATCCACCACATTAATTCTCACCGAATACAGCTAGAAAGTACACCAAACACACATCAGTTACCGATTTCACACGAACCACAATCGGATCTTCACAATTTCTTATGTAACTGACTCAAGCAGATCGGAAACCGCACAACACCACAGATCGAAGTAATCACAATAACAAATCAACAGATCTGCCTACTTACTTTTACAAACTTCACACCAAAAACGCCAGATCTATACAACTCGGAATCAGATCAACCAATCCTAACATCTACACAACATCTATTCGGCTAAGCTACTACTACAAAGCAAAAACATAACAATTTCCTCACAGATCAACGACATCCAGCAAAAACAAAAACAAAAACAGATCCAATCAACCAAAAACCAAAGCGAATTCACCAGATTCAGATCTTCAACTACCAAAACCTACCAAACACAAGAGAATCAAACTATCAAAGTAAACTACAGTGAGTTCGAAAGGTTACCGTTGCTAGAACTAGATCTGAACAGATGACGATGAGGATTCGCCGGAGCAAAAGCCGATGCCGGAGAGATGAAGCGTAGGGCTGAGTTGAGGTGTGTCTGGATCTTCGAGGGGTTTTGAAAATGGGAATGAGAGTGTAGGTAGAGAGGAGAGTATATGGAGAAAGAGGGGAATCATTCAGACCACGAGAAAAGATAGAGTGACCTGTCGTTGACAGCCTTTCATCGTGCCAGCCGTACGATCTGTTGGCTGGTGACATCGTGGCCGTTGGATCTTGCTCTTCTGCTTTTTTATCTTTTTAGGGTTAAAGTGTTGAAAATTATGAAAGTAATTGTCATTACCACCATTTTTGAATGATAAATTCTTGCTAACCGTCTATTTAGTTTTTTTCAAACGTAATGATTAAAAAATACTTTTTTTTCTGAATTGAACAAAATGATAAATTGTTGTGTGTAAACCGTAATGTGCAAAAATTTTTGTGAAACTAGGTGTCCTTCCACGCTTCGTGATGACGGGATGATTCAAAAATATCGATTCTTTTGTGATTGATAACAATTGTTTGTCATGTCACAATATCAAAGATGGCTTCTTTTTCATTTTTTCTTATCATTGTTTATCAGCTCTTACAATACTCAAAATACAGTAAATCTCGCCTATATTAACTAAATTAAAGATCTACATCGTTGCCTTAATCGCACCATCAACGCCAAACGGCTTAATATACAAGAATTATAATCACTCAAGTCCATGGAATACAAACATGTCAAATCGTCTCAAATGGGGTGTTCTCAATTATCATAGACATCATGCATGATCGGTTTTGGTCACTCAACACTAATGTTGTCAACAAACCCATTAAATCACACTCGGTTTGATGATGCATAATCCCTCTAATAGTTTATAATAGTATACTAAGTAATCAAAGCACAAGAAGATAATTTTCAAGATACTTATATATATTACTTCTCAACTCAAAGTATTACAAGACTCGTACAAGCATTTTACATGAGTTACAATTAGAAACTATATATATTACTACATACAGTCAGATATACTTTGATATCAGTTAGAAACCTATGACTAAAGTAAATACTACATTGCTAAAGGTAAGGTATCTTAGATAAAATACTATCTAAGATTTGGTAGTCATGACATATACATGACTTACCTTTTGTCACCAACTAAAATTTGTAACTGTACTAACTAATAAAAAATGAACAGTGGAATAAAGTATGGTCAACTACATAGGCGTGAAAAAGCATCATGCAGTATCTCAGAGATTTGCAGTGGAGAACGTACGAAAACAGAGGTTACCCCCTGCAGGACCGGTGAAGGGGGTCACTTACAACACAACAACACAAAGAGGAGATCAACCAAAACTTAATCAAACAGTAAACTGGATTAACCACAAGTAAGACACTAAGAACACAAGTAATGCAAGAGACAGAACACAAGAGCACAAGTATATGGTTTTCAAGAATGCAGTATATTGCTTTCTCTATGTTCTATTACAAGTGTTACAAAACATAAAGGAAAGATACAAGAACATGAGATACTTATACTACATCATACTATAAAAGCCAGCCGGATACAATTGACTAGACTCAAAACAAAATCAATTGTAGGTCAAAAGGCAGATTGCCTTTTGACTAGTGACTATGACACGTCATAGCTCACATCCTTATCTATTACAAAAAGGATAAAGTACATGAAGTAGAAAGTTACAGACTCAAGACCTCAATGTACAGTTACCAAAAGCATGGACCTTTTCATCAACTCATGCAAGTTGGTGACTTTACAGAGATACAACAGAAAGGGATCCAGCTTTATAGAAAAGTACATCAGATAAAGCATGTTACTAAAAGTCTTCGGAAGAAATCTGTCTTCAGGAGTGGAGCTTCGGAAGACTTTGTCTTTGAAGCTTCGGAAAACTTCATCTTTGAGTTCGGAAGATTTCACGCTTATAATATTTCTGTAGCATGTGTGAAACTTCCGAAGCATCCTTCTTCAGTACTTGTGCAGCATGCATGCAGAAAGACTTTGGTTGCTTCAGCCTCTATACATATTCTCTACACCCCCGACATTGTAGAAAGTGAGAACGTACAAAGACACAAAGTTTACATGTCTAAAATTGTCTCATATGACCAGGACTTCATCGTCACCGACCTAACATACAATCACTAGCAAGCACATAAGTGTGACCATCATCGTCCTATAATGTCTCAGATAATGTTACCCCCGTCATTGTAGACATAAGATCTCAAAGGAAACAACCCTTATTATTGTCGACTACATTGTAGGCCTCAAGGCGATAAATAACTGTAATCATCATCATGTTATACCATCTTAGTTGAGACTACCTCCATCATCATAGAATTAAGATATTAATTGTCGGCTGAACTGGAGATCTCAATGCTTGAGCCCACCTACATGCGCATTAGTTATGACCAACCACCAAGCATGCCTCCATCACCCATGTCATTGTCTTGCCAGGGGCAAGGCTATACAGGTTCCAAAGGACGCACGAAAACAGAGGCATGCCACTGTCTAAGCAACCACCCGATCACGGTGATGAGCACCCCGTATAGAGTAAATCATGGGTCATGGGACCACCAACAAGGGCATAAAAGTTAAATGGTGGGCGCCAAAGTTAGGCGGAGGCCATCAACACACACATAACATTTGTTGTCAAAACCAAAACCCCAAAGTAATTGTTGGAACACGACTAAAAAAGGTCAATCAAGTCAAAAATACATAGATATGAGGTTATAGGACAGTGAAATGGTATAGCGGAGGGCAGTCGACCACCATAGGCAGTGATGTGTCACAGTTAAAGGGGAAGAGGGAGAGATAAAGAGGGAGCAACGATAAGATCACACTTATGATATACAAAAAGAAGGCACACCAGTGGTTTAGGGAAAAACAAACTACGATGGCCCGGTGGCTTTAGAATACCATAGCATCACTGTTCATTCTCATATATTTTAATATTCATCGTATTCATTAGGAACATCATCTGTTGCAAGTTGTATAATCACAAACGTGTTTTTTGTAATTACGAGAAACTTTCCTTCAACATCGTGTCAAGCCCTTCTTGAAACCACTCAAAATTAGTCTTTATGTCCTTAATGATTTTTTTAAACAAACTTGTTGGCAACCGAATCTCGTTCTAAACATATATCATGTATTTGGGCTCTTAAAAATGATCTTTTCATAAGAACCTTGTTAGCCTTTACACATTCATGATGCGCATATCATTTTTTTAACGTGCGATGTCTTCAATTTCAGCTACGACGATGACATCATTCGTAAAAATTGAACCTCGATTGATTATTATGAATCGGAACTCATTGGTGGTGATGGTAGAAGAATAACAGGGTATCCTATTTTATTGAATAGAAACATATATTAGAAAGAATTACTAAAAACTTTGTAGAGTAAGAGTATTTTTGTGTAAAAACTAGCAGATCTTGTGTGACAAGGTATATGAGTTGTTATCTAGAAATCTGAAGCACAAGTTATGGGCTAAACTTTGAAAATGTATGGATAGTAGAGCATATGTGGTTGATAAGTTGAAGACGCAAAAAAAAAACAAACCTAATGACTCGAACTCCAGCTAAGAAGGAGTGATGAGAGATACAACCAACAGACCAAACCCCCAACTAAACAAAAGATAATAAGATAACCCTTGTTCAGAGTTACTATTCATCTTAGTTTCAATTGTAAGAGTGTATACTCGATTAAATTTAAGTAGCATTTATAAGGGGGAATGTTTTTTTAAATAATCAATGGTTGAAAACAATAAGAAAAGAGTCGTTGTCAAAAAGTCAAGTGGCTTGACTTTATCAAGTGTGTATACCATCCTCCCTTACCCATCGCCTCTACCCTCATGAATGGTGGTTGTGTAGACGCATGACCTGCTACACCTGTGAGTATTACCCACGTTCCACCCCTTCAGCCTTATAGTTATTTAAGAACAATATCACATTTCTAACAATTTAATAACTCCTATCTTACGATTAACCGCTTATAATTACATCTTCAAAAAAGTGAACGATGGATCTTTTAGACAAAAGAAACATAATTTACCATCAGCACCTCTTTTGAAAACCTCTAACCATGAGATATATGATGCATCTCCTCTCACTTGTGTTAGAATACTAAATCATATTTCATATCTATGTTGAACTATATTCCGTAATATTTTTACTTTTTAGTATGATTTTCTGAGATTTAATTTTATAAAATAGTTAATTTTTTATTATTGTTTTTAAGATTTGTATGCGTTGACTTAATTAATGAGAAATTTTAGATTAAAACGCCAAGGGACGTCTTAAAAGATTTATATTAAGTTTTTTTATACTAAAGACCAAATATATGGAATTAAAATGCCAATGGAATTAGGCCTTAGGTACTATTCGTTTACGACCAAAATTGATTCACCCTCCACGGTTACGACCAAAATTGATTCACCCTCCACGGTTACGACCGAACAACAGAAGCCATTACATCCCGTGTATTCTGTAACGAATATCCAGAACAAGGTCAGAAATTTAGATGGTGTAAAAGTCACGTACGCGGCATGGGTTAAGTTGTTCAAGCTTCATGCTCGTGGATACGACGTGTTAAATCATATCGATGGTACCAAACCTCCTTCCAAATCCGATGATAATTATGACACATAGTGCAAGATTGATGCCATAGTTCTTCAATGGATCTATGGTACTCTAAGTGATGATCTTTTGATGAGGGTTCTTGATGCTGAATCAACTGCTCAGTAGGCTTGGAATCGGATCCAGCCATATTTCAATTAAATGCGTACTTTCAAAAACTGCAAGATATTGCTGAACAATTAAATGACGTGGACCAGCCGGTTACGGAGTTGAGGCTGGTGTTGCAAATGGTTGCAGGACTTCCGACCTAGTTTGATGTTACGACACAACTAATCACTCAATCTAATGTCTCATGGGATGAAGCAAGAGACATGCTTGAAAGAGAAAAGAGGAGACAAGATGCTCGTCAACCAGGATCTCAATCGGCCTTCGCCGCTCCATCCAACATCGGTCCTGCTGGTGACAACTCAAACCATTCTGCACCTCCGTCTAACCACCCACAACAGACGTTTCATAGCACTTATCGACAAAATCAGCGGGGACGCGGCCGTGGCCGTGGCCGCGGCTATCGTGGAGGATGTGGTAGAGGAAGGTTCGTGGACACAAAGTTCGAGTAGTAGTTTTGCACCAAACAATTACAATTTACATTCTAATGGAATAATTTTGGTCCTGGTTGGTGGACTTCTTTGCCTCCGTGTCCACACCCACATCAGTCACCTTGGGCCTCTAATTGGGTAAGGCCCAACAACAACACACAATCCCAACAGGCCTATACCAGTTCGTGCCATAGGCCCAGCAACCGTCACCGATCATGATGCCGCAACAGCCTAATCAACAGGTTGATGCACTGAGTCCCACTAAACTTGGAGCGGCTCTTAGCACAATGACACTCAACCAGTACGACCCACATGGTATATGGACACAGGTGCGTCATCTCACATTACTTCGGACACATCTAAAATTAATTCTTATTTATCAAAATCTTTTAATGCAAATATTCTTGTTGGTAATAGCCAGTCTTTGCCAATTACGGGCACTGGTAATGGGTTTCACCATCTTCCTAACAAAAATTTTCACCTAAACCAAATCCTTTATGCACCTGATGTAGTAAAAAACCTTGTATCTGTTAGAAAATTAACTCGAGAAATTGTGTTTCTATTGAATTTGATCCTAATGGTTTTACTTTGAAGGATCTCAAAACGGGGCATCCAATTTCACGCCATGAAAGCACAAGGGACCTCTATCCGTTTACTCAACCCGCTCAAGCTTTCCTTACATCTTCGTCAAATAAGTGGCATAATCGCTTAGGCCACCCCGGTTCTTAAGTTTTACAGTCTCTTTCTAGTCGTTGTTTAATTGATTGCAATAAACTGTGTTTTGATTTTTGTGACTCTTGTCATGTGTCTAATAGTAAAAGACTTTCGTTTGTTGCATCTCATTCATTTACTTTTGCACCTTTTGATATAATCCATTGTGATCTTTGGATGTCACCCGTTTTAAGCAAAACATCATACAAATACTACATGGTATTAATCAATAATTATTCACACTATGTTGGGTGTATCCATTAAAATTTAAGTCTGAAGCTTTTCATACTTTTGTAAAATTCCATAAGCTTATACTTACACAATTTCATAAAAATATAAAAACATTTCAATGTGATACAGGGGGAGAATTTGATAATCATGCATTTCACAACTTTGCAACCTCAAATGGGCTTGTGTTTCGCGACTCTTGTCCGCAAACATCCTCTCAAAATAAACAATATCATTCGTGCTCTTTTAGTTCATGCTCACTTGCCACCCTCGTTTTGGGTGGAAGCCCTCCACACCGTTGCTTACTTACACAATATCCTTCCCACTAAACGTCTGAATTTCAACACACCCACCTTTGCTCTTTATCAATGTTATCCCACCTGTGATCATCTCCGTGTTTTTGGTTGTGCGTGTTACCCTAACATGTCAGCGACTCAACCTCACAAACTTCACCAACGATCTACCCGGTGCATCTTTCTTGGCTACCCTAAAAACTTTCGTGGCTATCGTTGTTTGGATCCTTTAACAGGTCGAGTCCACATTTCCCGTCATGTGGATTTCGACAAGAAATTTTTTCCCTTCACTGAGTCATTACCCACACAAGCATACCAATTTCTAGATGATGGACCCGCATGTCCTTCTTTTTACAACTTTCCTCCCACACAACATAACCAACCTATGACACCACCGCCACAACTAATCCATCACCTAACCCTGACCAACAAACCACCACGGCCCATCCTCCTGCCACACCAACCGTCCCACAAAACCAACCAACACCTCCTTCTACCACGCCTGCCACCCCACTAGCTCCCTCCTCCGTACCACAACCATCTACCAACAATCATCACATGACCACCCGAGCTAAAGTTGGAGTGTAACATTCGTTATTATTTTCTATAGACTTAAACCTAAACCCAAATCCATTTTGAACTTTCGCTATTAAATTTTTTATTCTAATAGATAAAATGCATAATATGTACAAATTAGCCGATGTTGATAATAGTTTTATTTAAGGTCCATTTATCAAAATCATTTAAGCAAATTATATTAATTTTATAAGTTATAAAAAAGTTTTATAAATGTATGAAGTTTTAATTCTCATTTATGAGTTCTAACTAATAAATTAAAGTAAAGAATTAAATTTTAAAGTTAAACAAACTTGTAAAGTTATAAAGATTTTATGAACTTTACACTCGAATCATTTTTGTTATTTTGGCTCGTTTATTCATTGATTTTGTTCCCTGGAATCTTAAACTCTTTATCCCATTTCTCTTGATGACCCTTAAAGATCTTTCTAAACGCCTTCCCCTCAAAACCGCTTTTATCCTGAAAACCTATTACAATGATGTCCTCATTCTAAATTGAATCTTAATTTCAACAAAAGAGATTGTCGTATCAACGTTAAACTAATGAAACTTTGAAAACCCCAACGAAATAGTAAGCAAGAATTGATCATCTAAGAACCTTGTTAAAGTTATTTGTTGAAAAGCTCTTATGAACTCCATATCCCATCAAAAAGCATCCTGAACTTATGCATCGTATCACACTAATACTTAGTGTTTCTCTCATGACAAAACCCTCCAAATTGCCTTGCACCGCTGAAATACAAAGGTTTATCAATTAAAAATTTAAAATTAATGATCTTGCACCCTTGGTTAATACATACATGAAATTTTGGATCATAAAATCTAACACACTTGAGTATTGTATAGCACCATAACCAAAACTCAACGAACTTAAACATTCCAAGAGATCATTAGAAAGCATGAAATGAACCCAAGTCTCCTCATCTTCTTGAAAATTAGTCCCCTCGTGATTAAATTTCGGGACGAAATTTCTTAAAGTAGGGAACACTGTAACATTCGTTATTTTTTTTAGACTTAAACCTAAACCCAAATCCATTTTGAACTTTCGTTATTATTTTTTTATTCTAATGGATAAAATGCATAATATGTACAATTAACCGATGTTGATAATAGTTTTATTTAAGGTCCATTTATCAAAATCATTTAAGCAAATTATATTAGTTTTATAAGTTATAAAATAAATTTTTATAAATGTATGAAGTTTTAATTCTCATTTATGAGTTCTAACTAATAAATTAAAGTAAAGAATTAAATTTTAAAGTTAAACAAACTTGTCAAGTTATAAAGATTTTATAAAATAAAGTAAAACAATTCATTTAAAATATAAAATATGAGTGATAATAAGTTTGGGGTTAAAATTTTAAATTATAAAACTTTGTTATAAAGTTGTTTCACAAAAATAATAACTATTAAAAAGTAGAGGGACCGGATATGTAAATTGGTTAAAACAAACCAATCCACAGTCGGCCTCCCCTCCCGTCGTTTTCTTTCGTCGCCGGCCACCATCTCCGGCGACCACCAAACTTCTAAACATTTAATTATATTGCAATCAAACCGAAAATTAACTACGACATATCAATTTCGAACTTGAATACGATTTTAATTGGATTAATTTCGGGCGTTAAGGCTGTGCACCCGAAACCGAAACATCCATTCAAAGTCGTAACTCGTTCGTCGTAAAACCGATTAAATCAATACCTCTTAACAGAGGGCTAATGCCCTAATCGGTACCCTCAATCATTCTGAATCATCTATCCACTCAAACACATTGACAAATCAAAATCGAGCACCACGTTTGGTTCGCACCTGTAACCTATCGAACATCACCTTCCGGGAACCTTAGCTCAAAATTGATAGAGGGCTTCTGTTTATCATCAACCTTAAAGTATATCTGCAAAGTTAATTTGATTAACAACAACATTTGAACCTTGAATCGACACCCATGAAGTCGCGGCGGTTCTACCTATATCTTCATCGATCCGAACTTAATCACGTGTAAGGCCCCGATTCCGGGACGCTCACAGCTGGTGATTCATCGCATGTAAAACATATACTTTACATTTATTCATCAAAACATTGCAGCGGAAAACATAAAACAAATGGCATTTCATTTCATCCTAAAAATTTTTGCAAAATAATGCATCGTTTGTTGGTTACAAAATTATATTGTTGTATTACATCACAAAAGCCTTAATTAAATGGATGCCATCCAAAAGAGCTGAGTAGCCGCCACGTGCCATCCTCAGCAACGTTTACCTACCAACTGAAAACGTATAAAAGTCAGTGTCGCTGAGTGAGTTCTAGTTTTATAAATAAACATACATAAATCGTTATTTATTTCTTTACAGAGTCCATACTATACGTTTCATACGTTGGTGGTCATACATCATACGTACATACAAATAATATCATTATTATCTTCCATTACGTTCATTAATCTTCGTTCATTCATTACATCTTGTGACATGTACAGTACCCCGAACATTGTGCACGAAGCTGGTTACTGGGCCTGAGGTCTATTATAGACCCCGAACATTGTGCACGAAGCTGACTCCAGTACCTGGGGCAAGTACATTCACCATTCATCTTTTCTTTTCATTCCGGATCAATGCCATATGCTATACCCCGAACATTATGCACAAAGCTGGTTACTGGGCCTGAGGTCTATCATAGACCCCGAACATTATGCACGAAGCTGACTCCAGTACTTGGGGCAATCGGCAAGGATCCCATACATATGGTCAATCACAAGGATTGGACCCCAGTATGCATCCTTCTGGGGTAGCTAACTCGCACACAGTTGAGCTAACACCCTTCATTGGTGTGGACCTCCATATATTTGCTTGCAAGACTTTTTACGTTCATTCATTCGTTAATGCATGCATTCATTCGTCATGTTCCTCTTTCATTATCTTTCACTTTACGTTACATAATGCTTTCGGTTCATTCATTAACATAACACGTAAAGCCATGGAAAGATAAACATTCATCATTATAGGAACATAACTTAACATATCATTCATACATCATCATACAAGGCATCATTCATACATAACATGAATCATGCATAACCATGCAACATCATCATCATCATAGCATCAATCACAATACATAACATGCCCCTCGTACCATCTACGACCCCAAAAGTCAACTTATATAGTCCCCCGGGAATTTCCCAAGTCAAAGCCTACTTTACATATTTTCCCCAAAAATCAGAAAAAATATTCTAAGTCCTAGGCGCATGGGCACTATTCAGGCGCATGGACACTATTCAGGAGCATGGGGAACACTTAGGCGCATGGGCCACTTTCAGGCGCATGGATACTGTTCAGGCGCATGGGGACTTCTGGACGTCTGAACACTTAGTAAATTCCAGCCCAATCTAAGCGCATGGGTACTATTCAGACGCATGAACACTTAGGTGCATGGGCCACTTGGGCGCATGGGCACTAATGGGGCGCATGGCCCTACACTTAGTCATCTGACTAACATTTCTAGGCGCATGGGCCACTGTTCAGACGCATGGGCTGAACTTAAACATTTCTAAGGCAAATTTGGGCGCATTAGCTACTGTTTAGGCGCATGACTTACACTTAATTCTTTCTAAGGCACTTTCAGACGTATGAACACTTATCTAGGTGTATGAGCATTCTGTAAAACATGTTCCTAGGATATTTTCAATACTAATCATCAAAACCATCGGTTCTAAGCATAATACGACTATTCTAAACATGAATAACCTATAATCATCCAAGAACCATCATCCAACATACACAAAACATACGGGTATTCACATATGAACTTTGTAAAATCATTTTAATACGTTTTCAGCCCCAAAGATAGTTTAAAACATGTAAAAACCGGGGTCTAGAACTCACCTGGTGCAACTTGGGTGTTCTTCCTTTTAACCACTTGCAAAGAGTTCAAAACACCTAGAAATAACATCCAAACACATACACACGAGCACAAACACAACACATAAGCACATAATCACATAACCGGGCTAAAACCCGACATAAAAACATAAAACCCTGAATTCTTACCTTGAATTCACTTTTCTTCTTCCTCTTCTTCTTCAATCCGAGAGTATTCTCTGCTCTCTCTCTAAAACCGAGACAAATGGTGAAGTGAGGTGAGGGTGGGCGACCATACTCACCTTTACACCAACTTTTAAAAGTTTTGTCCTTTTTGGACACTTTTAGTCCCTCCTCTAGGACTTTATTGCCCTTCATGCTTTTATTCTTATTTCTTGACTTTTAAAAAAAGATCCGAGTGTTACACACATAAGTTATACACACCAAAATGATCGATTTCAAGTGGGAAACAAAAGCCCTATGTTTGATTGTATCAAAGGTAACGAATTGGGGATCAATTTGGAACAATTCCATTCTAGGGTTCTTTAGAAATTGGGGTTTTCTTTATTTATTGTCTTTATAAATTATTTTCTAAATCCAAACAACTTCGGGCCTTAGCCCAACTGGTTACCACTCCACACCTTAAACCGGAGGTCTTAGGTTCAAACCCAGCCTCCGACATTTATTTTTTTAGGCTACTTTCTTTATATATATATATTTTAAATTCTATAAATTATACTAATGTGTATTAAATCAAAGTAAAAAAAAATAATTTATAAATTAAAACTTTTCAGAAACTTTTAATTTAAATTTTTTTAGGTTTTAAAAACCTAGGATTTCAAATTAATTACTTTATAGAAGATAATAAAGATTGTAGAAACTTTAGTAGTTATTTTATATAATTTAAGAGTTGTAAACTTATTATTATTCAAATGTGGATTATTCTAAAACAATATGAATCTATAAATATTTAGTTAAATAGTTATTTAAATAATTAGTTATTCATCTATTATTTAACCATATTATGTCATAATTAGTTTATAGGTTTACTTCCTAAATTATTACTTAAATCTTTGAAACTTATAAAACAATATAACATGCTATTATACTTTATTATCATTTTTAGGTTTTGTATTATAAGACCTTTACATTAAATCAATTAAAAGCTCAAAACTTTATAAAAAAATGTTAAATAATTTTAACGTCATTTAAATAAATATTTAATTAATTCTATTTATCAAGTTTAAAATAATTAGTTATTAAATTAATTATTTCTTTTCACATATTATACTTAATTTCTATTAAATCAATAACTTAAGTTGGGACATTTTTAATCATTGTTAGACTTAATTGATTTATATTATCTTTATTAAACCAAAACATAAATGATTCATTATTTCATATAATTATTTAAACCCCCAAACTCTAAATGAAACCCTAGTTCACGTCTAGTTGCTAGTCTTATTATCAAAATTAATTTTGGAATCTATACGTTTAGGCCACTTGTAAGAGAAGTCGTTGGAGCCTCGTTTAATTTCTTATCATCACCTTATTTATATCGTGTGAGTTTCCTTGCCCTCTTTTTACTTTATTTCACACTATTTTGGGGTGAAACATGATACTTATACATCATACACTTATAAACGTTTGAGACTTGTAAAACACTTGCAATTCATATTTTTGTCATGGTTATTTGTGTGTTGTAAGTCTTATATGAGATACATACTTTGTTTACAATCATTAACTATTGCTAGCCTAGCGACGTCTTAGATCTTTGGGCCTGACAAACTTCTTTGGTGCTAAAGTCGATGTATTGCCGACTCCTGATGACATATGCTTGTTCATCATGGGAACCAAATACACTTAGCCAATCTTATATACTTGTAATCAAGTCGAGGTTTGGTTGTAACGATATGTGTTCTATAACCTTACTAACTTATAACCCATGACATGAATTGCTACTTGTAACCATTTTATATATATACATATATGCGTGTGTTCAAACCATGGAAACTCACCAACTTTTTAGTTGACCTTTTATTTTCGTCATGTTTCAGGTTTACTACTTGTGGATTCTCTTCGTGCTCATATAAGACTTGGACCTAGTTTAACTAAACATATTATTTCTTTGTTTGAAACTTTTGTGTTGTATGAATTATTTGTCTTGTAATGTATCATGAATAATGATATTTAATATTATTTCAACTTAATTAGTTCCATGTGCTATGAGCAATCATCTCCCATTCGTCTGCCCCGATGATTCCGCCGTCGGTCGAGGTGTGAGATGGAGTGTCTAAACCAAACCCTCGGTACAGCCTACATACCACCTCTGAACCGATAACACCTTTACCCACATCCTACACCAAAGCCCTTAATGACCCGCAGTGGCGACATGCTATGTTAACTGAATATAAAGCATTAATAGATAATGGTACATGGGAATTAGTTCCTCGTCGGAGTCGCATCCGGTCACACGTTGCATCTGGCTATTTCGTCATAAATTTAAACCGCATGGCACATTAGATCGATATAAGACTCGACTTGTGGTTAATGGAAAGTCCCAAACGGTTGGTCTTGATTGTTTGGATACATTTAGTCCAGTAGTAAAGCCGGCTACCATTCGCACGATATTATCTCTCGCCCTGTCAAAAGGATGGCCTATCAATCAACTGGATGTGAAAAATGCGTTCTTACATGGGGATTTACACGAAACTGTTTTCATGCATCAGTCACCGGGATTTGTGGATCAAACAAACCCAAATTTTGTATGTCGTCTGAAGAAATCATTATATGGCCTTAAATAGGCGCCTCGAGCTTGGTATACCCGTTTCTATAATTTTATCTGCTCACATGGGTTCACGAGCAGCTGGTGCAACACGTCATTATTTGTTTATCACCATGGCTCTCAAATGGCTTATTACTTCTATATGTTGATGACATTATCTTAACAGCTTCATCTACACATTTTCTTCGGTACATTGTTCGGTTATAGTCAAGTGAATTTGTTATGAGCGACTTGGGCACCTTACACCATTTTTTAGGGGTTACTGTACAACAACGCCCCAATGGCTTGTTTTTGTCTCAATCTCAGTATGCTCGCGATATTTTACATCGGGCTCATATGACGGCTTGTAAACCGTGTGCAACACCTGTGGATACTTTCTCTAAGCTTAGTGCTAATGATGGTCCTCTTCTTCCTGATGGTCTCTTTATCGTAGCTTGGCCAGGGCGCTACAATACTTAACCTTTACTCGCCCGGATATTCAATATGCAGTTCAGCAGGTATGTTTATTCATGCATGCACCAAGGGAACCTCACCTTGCCTTTATGAAGAGGATTCTTCGATACATCCAGGGTACTCTTGATTATGGATTACATTTGCACAAGTCTCCCAGTCACACCCTTACGGCTTACTCTGATGCAGACTGGGGAGGTTGTCCCGATTCGCGACGCTCCACGTCAGGCTATTGTGTGTACTTGGGTAATAACCTAGTTTCGTGGTCCTCTAAATGGCAACCCACTGTGTCTCGCTCAAGTGCCGAAGCTGAATATAGAGGGGTTGCAAACGCGGTTGCTGAAACTAGTTGGCTTCGCAACTTGTTTCTTGAGTTACATGTTCTAATCCGTCGTGCCACGATTGTCTACTGTGACAACGTTTCCGCCGTATACCTGTCCGAAAATCCAGTTCAGCACCAACGGACTAAACATGTGGAGCTTGATATACACTTTGTTCGCGAGAAAGTTCAACTTGGCCAAGTACAAGTTCTTCACGTCCGTGCTTCTTATCAATACGCCGATATATTTACAAAGGGCCTCTCCAGACAGTTGTTTCATAGCTTTCGGTCCAGTTTGCACGTGTCTCCGCTCCCTCGTTCAACCTGAGGGGGAGTATTAGCGATATATATTACGTTGTATTAGGAAATGATACATTGTCGTATTGATAGGAGATTAGTTAGGACTCTCTCTCCATATATTGTATTATCGTGGATGTGAAAAGGGAAAAAACAATTGTACCATAAACACTTTTATTAATATTAAAAAAAGAAAATAATATATTATATTAATAAAATATGTAGTTTTTCAATATTAATTAAAGTATTGGGCATTTCAAGTCAACCTCATGCGCCCGCACAGTGCTCAAGTGCTTATACAGTGCATCTGAACAGTGCTCATGCGGCTGAATAGTGCTCATTTACTTGAACAGTGCTCATGTGCATTAACAGTAAATTAATTTTCAAAATTTAATTTTTAATTTTTACAATAACTTATTATTTATTAAATTTAAAGTTTAAATCTCAAATTTTAAAAATTTAAAATTTTCCTCTAAAAAGTATTTAACTTTTATATATTAAAATATTAAAGTTTTAAAATTTTCATCCAACAAAAGACATATAAATATTTTATTTATATTTTATAATTATATATAAGATTGATATTAAAAAATAAATGTAAAAGATGATAATGATACTACAATGTTTTTAGGTGTTTTTAGTTTTACCATTTGAGAGGTTTTTTCAGGTTTTTAAAGAATGAGTGGTTTTCTAATATGGCTACTGACTAGTAATGTTTTTAGGTGTTTTTTGATTTCATCATTGGTGCTGGTCATATGTTCAAAAACTACATGTTTGTTCTAGAGTAAATTAAGTAATAATTCAAAATAGACAATTTAAATGCTATATCTAAACTAACTCGATTACATTCTTTGATGAGAATAATTAAGTACTAAGGCAATATATTTATTCTTGATAATAATTCATAAGATCAATTTGTGATATGTTGATGACACTAATATACATGCTCCTTTGTAGATTTTAAAGTTAGGTTATTACCTTATGTATTATACTGTGTGACATTCGTCATTTTCGTCTAGCTTTGTATTTGTTATCCTGTATTGTAAACCCGACTATTTTGGTCTTCGGATCTTTGAATATTAATAAAATGATGGATTTTATGTTGTAATCATGTTTCATACTTGTCGTGGCGTGACCCACAGTTCGTTTCAGCAAAATCAGTTTTTTAACGTTTTCAGTTCGTTTAAGGTCCGGACTTGTATTTTAACCATCCAAATCAATCAAGACCTAACCTATAACTATTCTAGAACCCTCCAAACATGTAGATACCTGGTCATAATTTATTTAAATTAAAATTTATTTTAAATAAAAGAATCAAAGTGCATCATTTTACCCACCGGACAAACGCATTACCCATTTTCTCAAACCCTAATCTTTCCCTATAAATACCACTCATTCTCAACCATTTCACCTGCACATTTTCATCTTCTTCTCCCAAAATTTTTGATCTTGTAAGTTGTTCTAGCTAGTTTTGCTTAAGTTTGACTTTAAAAAGTCAATGGAACCGAATCTTGCATTTCAAATCATTTCGGGTATGTAATTTTGGTTATTTTCAGTTTTTCTAAGTTATTTTATGTTCACAAAACCATTTTCATCTTTATTTAAGTCTTGTGGGCATTCAAACTCATATTTATGCATTTTAGACCCGTTTGGGTCGTTTTCGGGAAGTTTACTCGATTAGCTTTCTTGTTTGAGTTTAGATCTGAAAGTTTTACCTTATTTTTAGTTCAATGGTTTTGGACATGTGGTAACCATCCTCGGGTTCATACTGAGTCAAAGACCGAACCAAACCGAACGCTCGTTTAAGCACTTTAATAACTTTTAAGTGACCATGTTACATCAAACACTTTAGATCTGAGTTTTTCTTGATATTTTAGTTATTATATGGTTGATATGGAGGTGTAGAACAAATCTGGCTTGAACCCAAGTTTCGGGTAAAAACCGAGTAAAACCGAACACCGTTTTAACGAGTTAGTCAATGTTCAAACCACCAAAAGTTCAACCTATTTTTTTAGTTATGTTTTACTTTATATTACTCATATTACTTAAGATTTTGGAAGTGGATATCAGCTCAAACCAAGTTTCGGGTAAGAATAAACCCGAGTCAAAGTCGAACTTATCGTCTTAACGAGCTAGTCACCGTTCAAAACGCCAAAAGAAAAATCTTTCCTAATTTTTTTAACTTATGTTTCACTTTATGTTATTTGTATTAATAATATTATGGTATGACGGAACCAAACTTGGTTTTATACTAAGATCAGGTTTAAGCGAATTTCTTTATTAATTAAAGTCTCAAACTTGGGTTTAAAAGAGTGTAAGTCGGACATTGATGCTTACATTAATGGGATCGTGTATACTAGCACTAAACCAAATCCCATATGTAAAACTTAACAATTGTTGAGTAAAACTAAACATCAAGGACCCGTTTTCTTGTAAAACTCATTTTATACTTACGTTATTTAAACACACTTTGTAAAATATAACTAAAACTCCCGAAAACCCAAGCCTTATTTTTATGAACTTTTATACCATTTATGTTTCATCTTCAAGACTCAATATTTACTCAAGATCTTTCAATCTAGGACACGCACGATAAAACCGTTGGACTCGCTTACTTGAGGATTTTATTCAAAATTTATTCATCAACGTCATTTTATTCCATGTGAGTAATTTCATCCCCGTTTTCTCTTCTATACTTTGGGGGTAGCAAGCATACTTACTCAACCAAAAAAAAAAGATTTAACATCTAGATCCTCAACCCACAACCTCTAGGTTATGTGTTGCTTAGAATAATTGTCCAATTGTATGTTATATACCTCATATGATTAATTGCTACATGTTTATTGCTTTTGATCGTTTAGCCTCATCCTCATCCTCAATAAGTATGATCATACGCTCCTCCTTGTAATATGGTAGTTTTATCAATTAGAAAGGAGCCTCATTTATTTATGATTGATATACTTCAGTTGTCACTTTTATTTACGGCTTCACATATTTGAGTTGCAGATTTTTGCCTTATATTATATTTATAAAGTCGTGGAATTGCTCACCAACATACATGCTGACAAAACATATTTTATGCAATTCTACAGGTTTGATTATCGGTTGATTGAAGATTTAAAGACATTACTTTATTTTGGACCGTTAAGTTATTAGTTAAGAACTATTTATTTTCTTGTATTTGTAAGAACATGTTATGAAATGAATAAGTTGATTAAATATTGTCACTTTAATAGTGTCGTGTGCATTTGAACAATCTTAGTTGCGCCCCGGCATGTTCCGCCGCTTTGGTCAGGGTGTGACATACTGGTTGTATAAATAAATATTAAATAGTTAGTAACAAAAATTTATGAATTATAAATAAAATATTAAGATATGATATTGTTGAAATTACATACGACTAATGACTTTAAATAATAAAACAACAATATATTTTTTATACTTCAATTTTTTTAATTTTTTTAAATTTTTAAAAAAATTAAAAGTATTTATTAAATATTTTGTTTCAAAACAAAACATTTTAAAAAATGCTATTTTTAAAAATTTTCTTATACAAAATTTGAATTTTAATCATTTTTGTATCATAAAAATATTTTTCAAAAACACAAGTTTTAAGATAATTCTTATTTATAAAAAAGTTTGATATTTAGAAAAATATTATCTTATAAAAATTATTTATTTAGCAATTGCATTTATAAAAAGATCTCTTTTTTTAATTTATGACAAAATATTTTTAATCTTAGAATGAATTAAATAACTTTATTAGTGATTAGTGCAAATTATTTATTAGGAAAAATAAACGAAAAAATAAGATTTTAAAACTCTATAATTGTTTCATGTGTCACCAAAAAACTTTATTTTTATGAAGTTTGGAAATTATTGCTCTGAATCAAAAGTAGTTGTCATTTTGAATGATTTAAATAAGATAATAGTTATAATGTCACTACGGATGTTTTCATAACGAGTATCTTTGAATTTTGTATCCATAATCCTGATTCAAATCATCTTTTATGCTAGTAAAACTTTTGTCAGCTTATACCAACGTCAACATGTTAATGCTAAAGAGTAACTTGACCGCTTTGGATTTGTCTTTCGACTTGTTTATTCCATATTATCTTCGGTCAAAGTGTTGAATCCTTTAGCTTAGAAGTATGCTACTTTAGCCATAAACTTTTCCATATATAATGTATGAGCAATGTTTTTAAAACCGGGTCGAATATCGAGCTAGTCGCTTAAGGATTCACCGGTTGAATTGGTTGGACCGCATCTAAAAACCGGATGACATAATATATAAACAATTAATATTATATATACACATAACAAAATATAAAAATATTATATATTTTAGGGTAGATTTACACTTATAACACAATATTAACACTTAAATAACTAAAGTACGTATGATAAATTACTAAACTAAAAAAAAAGAAATTTTGTAAGAAAAAATATAAAAATAAAAAATTTGAAATCCGGTATGATTACCGGTTCAAATGAAACAAGTTTAAAAATCACACAACCGTTGGTTCTTGGCCTGAACGATCCGGTCTAGTTCTGAAAACATATGTATTAGTATCATAACACAACCGGTCCCGTTCTACAAACATGTGTGTATGATAAACACTTCTATTAGTCAATCTTGAAAATTTACATTGAAAAGAAAATCTAAACGTCTACAAAAAGTGTCAAAGATTATTTAACACATGTACAACTTTGATGATCATACATGAACATAAGAAAAAGTCTAAGATGTATATTCATTTTATCAACCTTTGGCCGCCTTGTATCTTATTAATTTCTAACTAGTTTTTTTACCCGTTGTGTGTTGCTGCGACATCGTACGTTGTGTGTTGCCGCGACACTGTACGTTGCGTGATAATGTAAAAATTATAATCGACCCGATTTGTTTTCGAACTATATTTACGTCAATATGTAGAGTGACTCGAATTTATACCGTTGAATGAAAATGTATTATATTTGACCCAACTTTTCTCCAAACAAAACATATGTTGAAACATTTATATTAGACTCGTGTCCGAATTAAGTTTACGTCGAAACATAAAATAAACAAAAATATATTATATTTTATCTGAAGCGTTCCCAAACAAAACTTATGTCAAAACGTTTAAATTTGAATCTACTAATATCTGAACCAAATTTACATCAAAACGTAGACGTTTGTCGAAAAATAGTTAAACCGAGTCACATCCGAAACTTTAAAAACTTAAGGGGTTAAAGTGATATTTTTAAAAGTTTTACAAAAAATTAAGGGTAAAAACTATCAAATAAAAAGGTTGCGGGGGGGGGGGGGGGGGGGTGGGGGGGGTTTAGGTCGGTGGTATATGTCACCGACCTTTGCAAATAAGTGTATACTAGTAACAATTATTATTATATGGATATACATTTATCTTGTAAGTAAATATTTAATATATTACTGTATCAACTTTTACGTCACTTTCGTTATTCATTAATTTATAAGTATACATATATATATCATCATCAAACTTTATAAGCAACTAGGTCTGTAAATAAATCGAACGTTCATGAACTGTTCGGCGGGGAGTTCGTTTAACATGAATAAAAATTTGTGTTCGTTTAATAAAAGAACAAACATGAACACATGCTTTGTTCGTTCGTTTACGTTCATGAACGTTCGTTTATGTTCATGAACGTTCGTTTATATATGTTCGTTTACGTTTGTTCATTTATGTTCGTTTATTTATATATATTAACATATTAATAAAAGGGTATTATGTGTTAACATTTGAAACATAAGTGCATTAAGTTATACTAGAAACCTATAAGTTTAGTGAGATTTTAATTTCCACTAATACACCTAAAAATTATAAAAGGTCTTTTTTGTTCAGTTTTGTTTGTTCGGGAATTGTTCTTTAGCTTCTAAACGAACAAACATGAACGGACATGAATATTTTTATTTTATTAATAAACGAACATGAACAAAAAATCATGTTTGATAATGTGTTTGTGTTCTTGTTCTGTAAAAGTTAAATGAACAAACACGAACATACTGATGTTCGTGTTCGTTCGGTTCATTTATAGACTTATAAGCAACATGTCATGTGATCAGATGTTTAATATAGTTCGAAAACTTTACATAGTTTGACTATCTCAGTAATTCCCAAGTATAAGAATACATTAACAGCATTTACTACTAGATCAATTTTTCCATACCTAACACTTTCCAGTAACTTCAAACTATACATGGAAATATCATCATCAAATCGTACACATCAACTCTTAAGTATAACTATACATACAAATATCCAAATATCGTCACAAATTGTGTAACCAACATTTTGCCTAACAAAATGTTTAATATACTACTGATGGCGTAAGTACCCCAAACCCAGGCCTGGCCTAGAACCATTAACCAAAAGCTACGCTAGGCAAGGACGACATCGTGTTCCCGAGAAAAGGAATCGCCAAAATAAAAGCTATGATGGAGACATCACTAAAAAGTAAGTCAAACATGAGAAACTACAAAAACTACAAAAAAAAAAGAGAAAAAAAAAAAGATCCTTGGCTCAAAAGGAAAGGAAGACTTCCTTAGGACCAACCTTGGGGGGTAATAAATAGAAGAGTCTTGTTCCAAGGTAAACACGACACTTGAACCCTACTACTCTGCGCTTGACATAGCAAATCTCTTACCTTTTGACTAATTCTCACGTCGGAGGTGGATCGCAGGAGGAATTCTCTTGCGATGAGCCTAACAGTATTCTTGTTGTTTTCATTCTTGACAGGTCCAAATCGACTCTTGCCAGTGTGTGTTTTCTTTGTAGCAACAAGTGGCCCCCACCGTGGGGCTTAGGGGTGTTTATCGGATCGGATAACGGATTATTCGGATCGGATTATTCAGATTTGAAAATTTCAGGACCCTATCTGAAATAGGAATTTTCTATCCGATCTGAATCTATCTGAATTCAATTCGGATCGGATTCAGATAATATCCGAATAATCCGAATAAACCAAATAAGTTTTTTTATTAAAATTTTTTGTTTTTTGTTTTTTTGCTAATTTTGTAATTTTTAATATTTTATAAGTTGGAAATCACAATAAAAATATAAAACTAAAAAAAATGAATTGTACGCAGATTCAAAATTGAAATATAATAGGTAATTATATGAAACACGAAGATTAGAATCTCTAATTTAAAACAACGGTCGATTATTGCATAATTATTTAAGATTATGACTAAAATGTGTAAATATTCATATGTATTGAGTTGAAAACATAATAGATAGTTGAGAAATAAGTTTTGGGCTAGAATATACTTGAAGTCTTATTCGGATTATTTGGATATCCGAATAATCCGAATAACCCGAATAAAAAAATTGTAACATTCGAAATCCGATCCGAAATCCGAATAAGGAATTAAGATTCGGATGAGATCCGATCCGAATATCCGAATAAGGATTTGGATCGAATTACTCGGATTCGGATACGGATCAGATTTCAGATAGTTTCGGATATCGGATTTTTTGAACACCCTAGTGGGGCTCGCTAAAGTTCAAAAAAAATCTAATTGGAGCGACACCCGTATCTTCTCTGTTCATGTTCTTTTGGCTTATTGCTCAAGGAATCATGGTAGGAGAAGAGATTCCAACTACGGAAGGCCAGACGTCGCACTGTTCGCTAGATTCACCGCCTATCGTAGCAAACATGATAGAACTAATCCTTGAAGGGGTGCGAGAAAATTTCGCAAGGCTACAGGAGCTAATATATAATTATGTCCATGAAGAGCACCTTAGGGGTGTGTAAGGCCCAGTTCCCGGGATGCTTACAGATGGTGATTCATCGCACGTAAAACATATACTTTATATTTATTCATCAAAACATTGCAGCGGAAAACATAAAATAAATGGCATTTCATTTCATTCTAAAACTTTTGCAAAATAATGCATCGTTTGTTGGTTAAAAATTTACATTGTTGTATTACATCACAAAAGCCTTAATTAAATGGATGCAATCCAAAAGAGCTGAGTAGCCGCCTCGTGCCATCCCCAGCAATGTTTACCTGCCAACTGAAAACGTATAAAAGTCAGCGTCGCTAAGTGAGTTCTAGCTTTATAATAAAACATACATAAATCGTTATTTATTTCTTTACAGAGTCCATACTATACGTTTTATTCATTCGTGATCATACATCATACGTACATATAGATATATAATTATTATCTTCCATTACGTTCGTTAATCTTCATTCATTCATTACATCTTGTGACATGTACATTACCCCGAACATTATGCATGAAGCTGGTTACTGGGCCTGAGGTCTATCATAGACCCCGAACATTGTGCATGAAGCTGACTCCAGTACCTAGGACAAGTACATTCACCATTCATCTTTTCTTTTCATTCTGGATCAATGCCATGTGCTATACCCCGAACATTGTGCACGAAGCTGGTTACTGGGCCTGAGGTCTTTTATAGACCCCGAACATTATGCACGAAGCTGACTCCAGTACATGGAGCAAGCAGTAAGGATCCCATACATATGGTCAATCACAAGGATTGGACCCCAGTGTGCATCCTTCTGGGGAAGCTAACCCGCACACAGTTGAGCTAACACCCTTCATTGGGTGTGGACCTCCATACATTTGCTTGCAAGACTTTTTACGTTCATTCATTCGTTAATGCATGCATTCATTCATCATGTTCCTCTTTCATTATCTTTCACTTTACGTTACATAATACTTTCCTTTCATTCATTAACATAACACGTAAAGCCATGGAAAGATAAACATTCATCATCATAGGAACATAACATAACATACCATTCATACATCATCACAGGGCATCATACAAACATAACATACATCATGCATAGTCATGCAACATCATCATCATCATCACCCATAACATGCCCATCAAACTATCTATGACCCCCAAAAGTCAACTTATTGTCCCTCAGAAATTTCCCAAGTCAAAGCCTACTTTACACATGTTCCCCAAAAATCAGAAAAATTTCTAAGTCCTAGGCGCATGGGCACTGTTCAGGCGCATGGGGAACACTTAGGCGCATGGGCCACTTTCAGGTGTATGGGTACTGTTCAGGCGCATGGGGACTCCTGGACGTCTAAACACTTAGTAAATTCCAGCCCAATCTAGGTGCATGGATACTATTCAGATGCATGAGCACTTTGGACCATGGGCCACTTGGGCGCATGGGCACTGTTGGGTCGCATGGCCCTACCCTTAGTCATCCGACTAACATTTCTAGGCGCATGGGCCACTGTTCAGGCACATGGGCTGAACTTAAACATTTCTAAGGCAAATTTTTGGGCGCATGAGCTACTGTTTAGGCGCATGACTTACACTTAATTCTTTCTAAGGCAATTTTAGACGTATGAACACTTATCTAGGCGCATGAGCATTCTGTAAAACATGTTTCTAGGATATTTTCAATCCTAATCATTTTCTAAACATGAATAACCTATAAACATCCAAGAACCAACATCCAACATACACAATACATACGGGTATTCACACATAAACTCGTAAAAGTCATTTTAATACATTTTTAGCCCCAAAGATAGTTTAAAACGTGTAAAAACCGGGGTCTAGAATTCACCTGGTGCAACTTGGGTGTTCTTCCTTTTAACTCGCTTGCAAAGAGTTCAAAACACCTAGAAACAACATCCAAAAACACATACACACGAGCACAAACACAACCCATAAGCATACAAACACATAACCGGGATAAAACCCGACATAAAAACATAAAAACCTTGAATTCACTTTCCTTCTTCCTCTTCTTCTTCAATCCGAGAGTGTTCTCTGATCTCTCTCTCTAAAACCGAGACAAATGGTGAAGTGAGGTGAGGGTGGGCGGCCATACTCACCTTTACACCAACTTTTGAAAGTTTTGTCCTTTTTGGACACTTTTAGTCCCTCCTCTTGGACTTTATTGCCTTTCTTGCTTTTATTCTTATATCTTGACTTTTTTTTTAATTTTTTTGGGTGTTACAGGGTGTGAGAGTACGTTTAGCGTACGATGAGGAGTCTAGCATTGCAAAGACTCCTATATTGCTACCGCCGGGAGGGCATGCTCAAATTCCTCAAAGCACCAAAGCTTCTCATTTAGAAGCGGCCCTGATGTTATTTTCATCAGCTTTTCAATCGTACCCCATATATACGGGAGGGATGGGGGAGTGGCAGGGCTCGACAGCGAAGCTCACCCAATGGTTGTGTAAGGCCCCATTCCCGGGACGCTCACAACTGGTCAATTATCGCACATAAAACATATATTTACATTAACTTAATTAAAACATCACAGCGAGATGAATTATAACCACCTTTTCATTTCATATAAATAATTGCTTTTGCAAAATAATACAACATTGTTAACAATTACAAAACATCATTTGTTCACATTGCAATGCAAAAACATCATCATTATACAAAATGGATGTCATCCAAAAACAAGCAAAGTAGCCACCTCATGCCATCCTCAACAACATTTACCTACCAACTAAAAAATGCATAAAAAGTCAACGTTGCTGAGTGAGTTATAGTTTTATAAAATAAAATACTTTTGCTTCCGTTTAAAACCTTCCTTTACATTCTTATGCGATCAAGCATCATACGTACACATAGATAATAACATTCTTATCTTTCATCATTGTTCGTTAGCTTTTGTTCATGCATCATCATGCGTCATTGATATCATTTGTTACCTTCCTTACCGTTCATTACGTACGTTAATCGTTACTTCTTTACATTTCATACCAATACCACGAACATTTACCCCACCGTCATGCATAAAACAGGTACTAGGCCAAAGTCTATAAAATAAACTCCCATACATTGCGCCTGATAGCCTGACCACAGTACCGGGGTAAGCAACAAAGGTTCCATACAAATGGTCAATCACAAAGACAGATCCCAGTGTGCATCCTTCCGGGGTAGCTAACCCACACACCGTTGAGCTAACACCCTTCATTGGGTGTGAACCTCCATACTTTTCTTGCAAGACTTTCTTACATTCTTTTGTTCATTAAAGCATGCATTCACTCTTACTTTACGTTCCACTTATCATCATCATTAACTTCCGCTTTATGTTACATAATACTTTTCGTTCATTTCATACCCATAACACGTAAGTCACGGAATAATACATAATAGGAACGTAAGATCAACATAACACGTTTATACATAACATCACATGAACATTACATACCCCATCTCACATCATCACAACATCATGCATCATCCATTCACAAACACCTACACATGCACAACAAGTACAAGTCATCATAGAACATAACCGATCCTCCGCAAGACAACGGGGGTTTGGGGCGGTAGCCCTTGTTAGCGGGGTCCTAGGGGTAGCAGCCTCTAGTGGGGTCCAAGGGGCAACGCCCCTGGCTGGGGTCCTGCTGCCTGGTCAGCATGAAAATTTTTTATTTTTGAACATTTACATAGCACATTTTGTTATGGAAAAATTCGATGTTCCTGTTAAAAGCTCTTAAAATCTTGGTCGTTTAAAACGTATATTTCGTATGCATTTCGAACCCCAAACTAGTTTAAACCTTTAAAATAGAGGATCTAGAACTCACCTGGACTCGATGAGTAGCTTCTCAATCAAGCTTTCAAAGCAAGGGTCGCACTACACAGCCTACAGATAAGTTAACACTTAAAGGAGTTAATTTCACTGCTAATTTCACTGCTAATTTCACTGCCAGATCAGCAGTTTCGCTATTAGTTTCACCAGCAGTTTCGCTGCTAGTTTCGCCAGCAGTTTCGCTGTTAGTTTCGCTGCTAGTTTCGCCAGTAGTTTCGCTGCTACTTTCATTGGCATCTTCGCTGGCAGTTTCGCTGGTATCTTCGCTGCCAGTTTCGCCCAACTTTCGTTGAATTACCATGTCTGCGAAACTACCTGCAAAACTATAGTTTCACCGGAAGTTTCCATAGTTTCGCTGGACGACTACGCAATTTCACTGGATGAACCTTTAATTTCGCAGAATGGGCTATAAATTATGAACGAACCCATTTTGACCCAAAACTTCAATCTTTTACATCCAAAACCTTGGTTTATCACCCAATAAGCTATATCTAAGCTACTTACAAGTTTTCTTACACAAAAACATGCGTTTTGGGTGAATCTTAGCCACTTTCAAAAACCCCAAGCCCTAGAATACGGGTTTACATCAAAAGAAACGATTAAATAATGTTTCTTACCTGGATTCTTGGTATTTTTTATTGTTTGGATGCCCATAAACACCGATCTTCAATCCTGTGATCAACCGTGCCTTGAATCTTCAATTCTCTCTACTTTCTCTCTCTACACACTCTCTCTAGAATTGGGATGTTGAGTTACAAATATGAGTTGCTCAAGCTGATCCGTTTAGATATATCGGACGTTCTCGGGACCTTAAACTCACCAACTCATAATCCGCGAGGTCTACTCGGTCCATACTCCATTACTTGTTTATTTTCTTTATATAATATCAGCTAAGCTCATTATTATTAATTGGCTCGTTTTGACTTTATTCCAGGAGTTACAGGTTGGCTAACATACAAGCAACGCGAGGCCCCTAATACCTTATAGCCGAACCAATGATGGGCATCAACCCATATGTAGTATCGTATCTGTCCTAGTCTATGACAGGACCTACGTTGCCATTAACAAACCCGGTGCCGGCATTGTCATGGCAACTCCCTACGTCAGTAGTCTAGACTTCCATATGGCCTGGGTAATAGCACATGCCACCCACATGGGTTCCGTCGACGACACCTACAACATATTATTCTTACTGGTATTCTTTCCCTCACCCAACTTACCAAATAGCCTAGCCTGTCGTGCCAACAAAAACTAGCCGGTTGGGACAAACTCGGAAAATGAACTTTCTCAACCTTACGCACCCAAAGCCAAAACAAAGTTTACGAACAGAATCACAAACTTCAAATTCCTACCAAAAAGCAAAATGCCTACCAACGTACAAACCTATGACGGCCTCAGGGATCCGAATGACCATCTAGAGTTATTCTCGAGGGCGGCAAAAGTAGAATAATGATTTATGCTGGTTTGGTTCCACATGTTTGTTCAAACCCTGGTCAGATAGGCATGACTCTGGTTCAATAGCCTCCCTGCATGGAGTATCGACTTTCGAGAGTCTTAGCAAAAACTTCCCGGGAAACTTCATGTAGCAAAAAAGATATACAAAAGATCCTGTAGAGCTGCATAATATCAAGCAAAGAGAAAACGAGGACCTTCGGGCGTTCATGGGCCACTGTTCAGGCACATGGGCTGAACTTAAACATTTCTAAGGCAAATTTTTGGGCGCATGAGCTACTGTTTAGGCGCATGACTTACACTTAATTCTTTCTAAGGCAATTTCAGACGTATGAACACTTATCTAGGCGCATGAGCATTCTGTAAAACATGTTTCTAGGATATTTTCAATCCTAATCATCAAACCCATCTGTTCTAAGCATAATGTGGCTATTCTAAACATGAATAACCTATAAACATCCAAGAACCAACATCCAACATACACAATACATACGGGTATTCACACATAAACTCGTAAAAATCATTTTAATACGTTTTCAGCCCCAAAGATAGTTTAAAACGTGTAAAACCGGGGTCTAGAACTCACCTGGTGCAACTTGGGTGTTCTTCCTTTTAACCCACTTGCAAAGAGTTCAAAACACCTAGAAACAACATCCAAAAACACATACACACGAGCACAAACACAACCCATAAGCACACAAACACATAACCGGGATAAAACCCGACATAAAAACATAAAAACCTTGAATTCACTTTCCTTCTTCCTCTTCTTCTTCAATCCGAGGGTGTTCTCTGATCTCTCTCTCTAAAACCGAGACAAATGGTGAAGTGAGGTGAGGGTGGGCGGCCATACTCACCTTTGCACCAACTTTTGAAAGTTTTGTCCTTTTTGGACACTTTTATTCCCTCCTCTTGGACTTTATTGCCTTTCTTGCTTTTATTCTTGTATCTTGACTTTTTTTTTTAAAATTAGGGTGTTACAAGTCCACCCCCTTATATAGGTTTCGTCCCCGAAACCTGTTATTCCTCAAACAGACGAGGATAATGCTGCCTCATCTCCTTTTCCGTCTCCCATGTAGACTCGGATCCCTTCCTGTGCTTCCACTGTACACGCACAAGAGGAACCACTTTATTTCTCAGCCTCTTCTTTTTACGATCGATGATTGCCACTGGTTGCTCCACATAATTGAGCCTTTCATCAACTTCAATGTCCTCCAATGGAACAATCATGGATTCATCAGCTAAGCACTTTCTCAAATGAGATACATGGAATGTCGGGTGAATTCCACTTAACTCATCTGGCAATTCCAATCTATAGGCCACCTCTCCCACCCGAGCAATGATTCGGAAAAGGCTTATATATCTTGGGCTCAACTTGCCCCGCTTCCTGAATCTGATAATACCCTTCCAAGGTGAGACCTTCAACATAACCCGTCATCCACCTAGAATTCAATTGGTCTATGTCGTTTATCGGCATACAACTTCTGTCTATCTTTGGCTGCCTTCATGAAGGCTTTAATCTTTTCAAGCTTCTCAGTCGTAGCCTTGATTACCTCAATGCTTCCCAACTCTTTCTGACCGATGTCACCCCAACAAACGGGTGTTCTGCATCTCCTACCGTATAGCATCTCGTATGGTGGCATGCCAATGCTGGCATGATAGCTATTGTTGTACGAGAATTCAGCTAACGGTAAGTGGTCATCCCAACTTCCACGAAAATCGATTACACATGCCCGAAGCATGTTCTCCAACGTCTGAATGGTCCTTTCTGACTTACCATCAGTTTGGGGATGATAAGCCGTGCTAATAGGTAACCTCGTCCCCATGGCATCGTGGAATTTCGTCTAGAATTTAGATGTAAACCGGGTGTCACGATCCGACACAATAGACACCGACACACCATGACGAGTTACAATCTCCTTGATGAACAGGTCAGCCAACCTCTCGGATGAATATGTCTCGCGGATCGGTAGGAAGTGAGCACTCTTCGTCAAACGGTCAACAATCACCCATATGGCATCGTACCCCTTCGGAGTACGTGGTAGCTTCGTAATGAAATCCATGGTGATGTGCTCCCACTTCCATTCCGGTATATCCAAAGGTTGGATCTTCCCATATGGATTTTGATGTTCCACCTTCACTTGCAAACAAGTAAGGCACTTGCTCACATACTCCACCACGTCACGCTTCATACCCGACCACCAATAATCCTTCTTCATGTCTTGGTACATCTTTGTGGCACCGGGATGGATAGAGTATCGGGTCTTGTGAGCTTCGTCCATAATCTTCACACGTAGATTCCCGAAACGAGGAATCCACACCCGTCCAAATCGAGTTTTAACACCAAGCATGTTTTCACTTAATTCCTTAACCAAACCTCTCATTCTTTTAGAGTTTAGATGATCTTCTTTTAATGCCTCATCCTGAAACTCCTTGACTTGCTTCATTACATCAGAGGTCATGATTAGTTGATATGATTTCACCCGAATTGGCTTGGGCCTCTCCTTTCGGCTAAGAGCATTAGCCACCATGTTAGCTTTGCCCGGATGGTAATGGATCTCACAATCATAATCCTTTATGAGCTCCAACCATCGTCTCTGCCTCATATTCAGGTCCTTTTGCTCAAAGAAGTACTTTAAGCTCTTGTGGTTGGTGAAGATGGTGCACTTCGTTCCATACAGATAGTGCCTCCAAATCTTTAATGCAAAGACCACGACCGCTAGTTCCAAGTCATGAGTAGGGTAGTTGACCTCATGAACCTTCAACTGTCGGGATGCGTAGGCTATAACTTTTCCTCTTTGCATTAACACACACCCCAACCCCGAGTAAGAAGCATCTGAATACACCACTAAATCTTCGCTTCCATCGGGTAACGACAAGACAGGATCTTGAGTCAACCTCGCCTTCAATTCCTCGAATGCATTCTCCTGAGCTTGACCCCATACATACTTTACATCCTTTCGGGTCAACTTAGTCAGTGGAGAAGCAATCTTAGAGAAGTCTTGGATAAATCTCCTATAGTAGCCTGCCAAACCCAAGAAACTACGAATCTCGGATGGCGTCTTTGGAGACTTCCATTGCATCACTGCCTCTACCTTAGCCGGGTCCACCATAATCCATCGGAATTCACCACATGACCCAGGAACTGAACTTCGCGTAACCAAAATGCGCACTTGGAGAATTTTGCATACAACTTCTCCCTTCTTAATGTCTCCAGAACCTTCCGAATGTGACCGGCATGCTCAATCTCACTCTTCGAATAAATCAGAATATCATCAATAAACACAATCACCGATTTATCTAGCATTGGCCGACACACTCGATTCATCAGATCCATAAAAGCAGCTGGCGCATTGGTCAGTCCAAACGACATAACGAGGAACTCATAGTGACCGTAGCGCATGCGAAAAGCTGTTTTAGGAATGTCCTGCTCCTTCACTTTCAGCTGATGGTAACCAGATCGAAGATCTATCCTCGAAAACTAACTGGCACCTTGGAGCTGATCAAATAGATCGTCTATTCTTGGTAGGGGGTATCGGTTTTTCACTGTCAACTTGTTCAGCTCTCGGTAGTCAATACACATCCTCATACTACCGTCTTTCTTCTTCACAAATAATACCGGAGCACCCCATGGAGAGATACTCGGCCTAATGAACCCCTTATCCAGCAGTTCTTGAAACTGCTCCATTAACTCTTTCATCTCGGTCGGAGCCAACCGGTACGGTGCCTTGACAACGGGTGAGCACCGGGTATTAAGTTAATTGGAACTCAACCTCGCGACCTGGTGGCACACCGGGTAGGTCTTCCGGGAATACGTCCGGAAAGTCGCGCACCACTGGTACTTCGGATAATTGCGGTACCGACGCATCCACATCTTTTATGTACGCCAAGTAGGCACTAACATCCGGTCTCATGCACTTTCCGCCACCGCCATCGAAATCACCCTCGGGATTGTCGTGACGCGATCACCATAAACCGACACTCATTTCCGTCAAGCGTTGTCAATCGGATCATCTTCTTGCGACACACGATGTTTGCCTCATAGGTTGCTAACAGTCCATCCTAGTACTACATCAAATCCACCCAGGGGTATCACGTGTAACCTGGCAGCAAACCTATGGTGTGACATTCGTCATTTTCGACTAGCTTTGTATTTGTTATCCTGTATTGTAAACCCGACTCATTTTGGTCTTAGGATCTTTGAATATTAATAAAATGATGGATTTTATGTTGTAATCATGTTTCATACTTGTCGTGGCGTGACCCACAGTTCGTTTCAGCAAAATCAGTTTTTTTTACGTTTTCGGTTCGTTTAAGGCCGGACTTGTATTTTAACCATCCAAACCAACCGAGACCTAACCCATAACTATTCTAGAACCTTCCAAACATGTAGATACCTGGTCATAATTCATTTAAATTAAAATTTATTTTAATAAAAGAATCAAAGTGCACCCTTTTACCCACGGACAAACGCATTACCCATTTCCTCAAACCCTAATCTTTCCCTATAAATACCACTCATTCTCAACCATTTCACCTGCACATTTTCATCTTCTTCTCCCACAAGTTTTGATCTTGTAAGTTGTTCTAGCTAGTTTTGCTTAAGTTTGACTTTAAAAAGTCAACGGAACCGAATCTTGCATTTCAAATCATTTTGGGTATGTAATTTTTGTTATTTTCAGTTTTTCTAAGTTATTTTATGTTCACAAAACATTTTCATCTTTATTTAAGTCTTGTGGGCATTCAAACTCATATTTATGCATTTTAGACCCGTTTGGGTTGTTTTCGGGAAGTTTACTCGATTAACTTTCTTGTTTGAGTTTAGATCTGGAAGTTTTACCTTATTTTTAGTTCAATGGTTTTGGACATATGGTAACCATCCTCGGGTTCATACCGATTCAAAGACCGAACCAAACCGAACGCTCGTTTAAGCACTTTAAATAACTTTTAAGTGACCATGTTACATCAAAAACTTTAGATCTGAGTTTTTCTTGATATTTTAGTTATTATATGGTTGATATGGAGGTGTAGAACAAATGTTGGCTTGAACCCAAGTTTCGGGTAAAAACCGAGTAAAACCGAACACCGTTTTAACAGTTAGTCAATGTTCAAACCACCAAAAGTTCAACCTATCTTTTTAGTTATGTTTTAATTTATATTACTCATATTACTTAAGATTTGGAAGTGTTAGAACAAATATTAGCTCAAACCAAGTTTCGGGTAAGAATAAACCCGAGTAAAAGTCGAACTTATCGTCTTAACGAGCTAGTCACCGTTCAAAACGCCAAAAGAAAAATCTTTCCTAATTTTTTTAACTTATGTTTCGCTTTATGTTATTTGTATTAATAATATTATGGTATGACGGAACCAAACTTGGTTTTATACTAATATCGGGTTTAAGCGAATTTCTTTATTAATTAAAGTCTCAAACTCGGGTTTAAGAGAGTGTAAGTCAGACCATGATGCTTACATTAATGGGATCGTGCATACTAGCACTAAACCAACTCCCATATGTAAAACTTAACAATGGTTGAGTAAAACTAAACATCAAGGACCCGTTTCTTGTAAAACTCATTTTATACTTACGTTATTTAAACACACTTTGTAAAATATAACTAAAACTCCCGAAAACCCAAGCCTTATTTTTATGAACTTATATCATTTATATTTCATCTTCAATACTCAATACTTACTCAAGATCTTTCAATCTAGGACACGCACGTTAAAACCGTCGGACTCGCTTACTTGAGGATTTTATTCAAAATTTTATTCATCAAGGTCATTTTATTCCATGTGAGTAATTTCATCCCCGTCTTCTCTTCTATACTTTGGGGGTAGCAAGCATATTACTCAACCAAAAAAAATGATTTAACATCTAGATCCTCAACCCACAACCACTAGGTTATGTGTTGCTTAGAATAATTGTCCAATTGTATGTTATATACCTCATGTGATTAATTGCTACATGTTTATTGCTTTTGATCGTTTAGCCTCATCCTCATCCTCAATAAGTATGATCATACGCTCCTCCTTGTAATATGGTAGTTTTATCAATTAGAAAGGAGCCTCATTTATTTATGATTGATATACCTCAATTGTCACTTTTATTTACGGCTTCACATATTTGAGTTGTGGATTTTGCCTATATTATATTTATAAAGTCATGGAATTGCTCACCAACATACATGTTGACAAAACATATTTTATGCAATGCTACAGGTTTGATTATCGGTTGATTGAAGATTTAAAGACGTTACTTTATTTTGGACCGTTAGGTTATTAGTTAAGAACAATTTATTTTCTTGTATTTGTAAGAACATGTTATGAAATGAATGAGTTGATTAAATATTGTCACTTTAATAGTGTCGTGTGCATTTGAACAATCTTAGTTGCGCCCCGGCATGTTCCGCCGCTTTGGTCGGGGTGTGACAGATTGGTATCAGAGCCATGACTATAGCATAGGTGGTTAGACGTAACGACCTATTATAGTTTATGCTTTAGGGTCCCAAAACGTGTTACCTATACGTGTTACCCTACTTGATTGTTTATTGCTCTTATTTACTTGTTTATTTCATTTACCCTCATGTACACACACACACACACTTTTATAGAAATCCAAGGTATCCTTACTTACCTTAAAAAAATAATTAATAATTAATTAATTAAAAAAATCAAATTATGGATCTCAAAATTTGAGTTTGGGTCCCAAATTTTTCGATATTTCTCATCTCCTTAAAGCGTGACATTATAACAGGTTCGTACTAACTGGAAGAGGGAAAATACCTAGATGTGAACCTTTGGCAAAATGATTCCGAGAATCAAAGGTGATTTACTTACCTGGAATGTTCAAGTCAAGGTGTTTGACCTTATAGGCCAAAGCGAATGCGCGTTATATGGGTTGCTAACTTTAAGCAGTCACCGTAACCGTTCCGGTTACCTCCATTAATATTGTTGGATTGAAATATGAAAGCCACGGTGATACGTGGACTAGTGTTTTGATCCCTCCCTCGATTTCGATTTGTTTTGAGTTGAAAATGAAAGCCACGTTGATACGTGAACTAGTGGTCTTGACTTCTCATTTTATCCCTTTATGATCTTGGTTGAAACATGAAAGACGCGATGATTCGCGTAACGTTTCGACTCCCCGCATTACCTCGTATTTCCTTAAGATTACTGTCGGGACAACAAGTCATGGTGATTCATGTATGTATTCCCGCCTCAAATCTTAACGTTTCAAATTTCGAATATATATATATATATATATATATATATATATATATATATATATATTATATATATTATATATATATATATTCATGTGTTAAAATGTTTTTTTTTATAAGGTTCACAAAATATTTCACTACAATCTCATATTTACATTAATCACCATCATATTTGGACTAGCTACCCAAAATCTCATATTGTCTCACTTTTATTATTTTTAGAATGCCTCCTCTTCATCGTCAAGCTCGTCATGCACGTCGAACTCGTCGCCCCAAGAACTCCGACCTTAAGATAGCCGAATGGTTACAACTCAAATGGCTGTTGTACTCCCACCCTTGTTGCTCAAATTCAAGCTATCCGACCGCAACCTGTTGCTACTCAAGTCACACCCTCTCATGCTACATTTACTTATAAACAGTTTATGGGCGCCAATCCACCAAAATTTACGGGTGAGGAGTGTGCTACCACGCTCCTTCAATGGTTTGAACGCATGGAAAGCGTGTTCTTGCATTGTGAATGTCCGGAGGCCAAGCGAACCACTTTCGCGTCAAGTGTGTTCGAGCTAACCGCCCAACGTGGCGGAATAGCATCATGAATGCCAAAGGAGCGGAAGTTGCTATGACTCTCCCTTGGAATGAACTGAAGGATATCATGCTCAAAATATTTTGCCCCAAGCATGAAATTCAAAAATTGGAGGCCGAATTTTGGGATCTTAAACAAGATAGCGGTAACAACTCCGCTTACTCAAACCGCTTCCACGAGCTTAGCCTTCTAGTGCCCCATTTGGTTACCCCACTGGAGAGGGCAATCGACAAATACGTTTCGGGTTTGCCAATGCAAATCCGAGATTCCGTCATGAGTAGCAAGCCACAAACGCTTAATGATGCGATCACTCTTGCCGCCGCCCTTTCGGAGAACCATGTCAAAGCAGGGACTTTATCCCGAAAGGATTCCAAGAAACCAAATGGCAAGACCATTACCGATCCATCTCCAAGATCCAAAGTTGAAGCCCAACCCCAATCCATCAATTACTCCAACTCATCTCACCACTCTAAAAAGAAGCATAAACCGAACCATCAAAACTTTGCTGTCACTCATCCAACTCAACCCCAATCTCAATCTCAAGCTGCCCAAAATCGAAAACCTTACACTGATCCCCATCCCTTGTGCAACACTTGTCAACGCCACCACCCATCTTACTCCGCTTGTCGCCAATGCTCAAATTGCAATCGTTACGGCCACCTTAGCAATGTGTGTCGTGAAGCCTCCCGTGGACAAATCTCTACCAAGGTTTGTTCCGCATAATCCTCAAAACGACCCATGCCTTTTGCTCAAACTCCTCCTCAACCGAGATCTTGTTTCAATTGTGGAGACCCAAATCATTTCCGCAATGCTTGTCCCCGACTCACTTTTGCAAATCAAGCCCAAATCATGCCTGCACCATACTACACAACTCAAGCCTACCAATTGCAAACTTACCAACCTCAAGTCCCACAACTCATGGCTCCTCCGGTTTCAACTGCTCCAATCAATTCAAGCTCCTCCTCCCCCGCCTTCGCAAGCTCCACAAGTCACCCATGGCAACCAAGGGCGTGCTTTTATGATGAATGTCAACCAAGCCCAAGTTGCCAACGATGTGGTGAATGGTACGTTTTTAATTAATGAGCATTTTGCTTCAATTTTATTTGATACCGGAGCTGATAGGAGTTTTATTTCATTTAAATTTGAATCAACCCTTGCCGTACCCCGTACTAAACTTTCTCGACCTTTTTCTGTCGAAGTCGCCAATGGTAGCTCAATCACTATAGATTCGGTCATCCGCGATTGCATACTCACTCTTTGTAAGCGTAAATTCTCAATTGACCTCATCCCGATGCAAATAGGAAGTTTCGACATCATAGTAGGCATGGATTGGTTAGCCTTGCATCATGCCGAAATTGTTTGCTATGATAAGTTTATTCGAATTCCACTCGCCAATGGTAAAACTCTCAAAATCTTTGGCAAAACTTCTCCCAAAAAGCTCAACCTCATGTCGTGTTCTCAATATCAAAAGTACGTACGCCAAAAGTACGTTCCGTTCCTAGCTCAAGCTGTGGCAAAAGACCCCGGAGAAAGGAAAATTCAAGACATTCACGTTGTTTGTGATTTTCCTGATGTTTTTCCCGACGACGTCTCCGGTCTTCCACCCATCCGTCCCGTCAAATTTCGATTCGATCTTGTCCCCGGAGCAACTCCCGTAGCTAAGGCTCCCTATCGTTTAGCTCCTTCTGAAATGCAAGAACTGTCAAACCAACTCCAAGAACTCTCAAATAAGGGTTTTATCCGTCCAAGCTCATCTCTTTAGGGTGCACCCGTTCTCTTCGTGAAAAAGAAAGATGGCTCGTTTCGCATGTGTATCGACTATCGTGAGCTCAATAAACTCACCATAAAAAAGTTACCCTTTGACTCGAATCGACGACCTCTTTGATCAACTCCAAGGTGCAACTTGCTTCTCCAAAATCGATCTTCGATCGGGTTATCATCAATTGCGTGTTCACGAAGATGACATTCCCAAAACTGCTTTTCGTACGCGGTGTGGACATTACGAGTTCATGGTTATGCCATTTGGATTAACCAATGCACCCGCGGTATTCATGGACCTCATGAACCGCGTTTGCAAACCATTTTTGGATAAATTCGTAATTGTATTTATTGACGACATCCTCATCTTTTCTAAATCCGAAGCCGAGCATGAGCATCATTTACGTTCCATGCTTGATCTCCTAAGAAAAGAACAACTTTATGCCAAATTTTCGAAATGTGAATTTTGGCTAAAAGAAGTTCAATTTTTGGGTCACATCGTTAACGATAAAGGTATTCATGTTGATCCCGCTAAAATTGAGGCCGTAAAAGATTGGAAGACTCCATCCACACCTACCGAAGTTCGATCCTTCCTTGGTTTGGCCAGGTATTATCGGCGTTTTATTCTAAACTTCTCCAAAATCGCGCTACCCCTCACCGCATTAACTCATAAGGGAAAACCTTATGAATGGGGACCAAAACAAGAAGAAGCTTTTCAAAATCTAAGCATATGCTTTGCAATGCTCCTATCTTAGCCCTCCTTGAAGGAAACGACGATTTTGTGGTATTTTGTGATGCATCCAACCAAGGTCTCGGTTGCGTTCTCATGCAACGAGGTCAAGTTATCGCTTATGCCTCAAGACAACTCAAAGTTCACGAGAAAAATTACACAACTCACGATCTCGAACTTGGTGCCGTCGTTTTCGCTTTAAAAATCTGGAGACACTATCTTTATGGTACAAAATGTGTAGTATTCACCGATCATAAAAGTCTTCAACACATTTTCGACCAAAAAGATCTGAACATGAGACAACGACGATGGGCCGAATTAGTTAGTGACTATGATTGCGAAATTCGCTACCATCCCGGTAAAGCGAATGTCGTGGCCGATGCCCTTAGTCGAAAAGTTAATGTTAAATCTATTTTGCTCCATAGCATTATCATCCAAACCGATCTTCAAAACCGCATCTATCGAGCCCAGTGCACCTCCGTTGATGAAGGTAACATGTACGAAGAAATGTCATGTGGAGCCGAACTTCAACTCGAAACTAAACCCGATGGCTTACTTTACTTTCTCAATCGTTTATGGGTTCCCGATCGTGACGAACTTCGTACTTTCATTCTTGACGAGGCTCATAAGTCACGTTATTCTGTGCATCCGGTGCGGATAAAATGTACTTCGATCTTCGTCCCATTTATTGGTGGCCCGGTATGAAAAAGGATGTGGCACTTTACGTTTCAAAATGTCTTACATGCTCAAAGGTTAAAGCCGAGCATCAAAGACCTTTCGGTTACTCAAGCAACCCTCGATTCCTGTTTGGAAATGGGAAGACATTGCCATGGATTTCATCACTAAGCTCCCAAATACCCGAAACCAAAATGATAGTATTTGGGTAATCATCGATCGATTGACCAAATCGGCTCACTTCATTCCAATCTGAGAAAAGTATTCCATGGAACAACAGCTCAAATCTATGTCCGAGAAATCGTGTGCCGCCATGGTATACCAATGACCATCATCTCCGATCGTGATGCTCGTTTCACGGCTCATTTTTGGAAATCGCTTCAAAATGCTCTAGGTACTCGTCTTGACCTTAGTACCGCTTACCACCCTCAAACCGATGGCCAATCCGAGCGTACAATCAAAACCCTCGAGAATATGCTTCGATCATGCGTACTAGACTTTGGTGGAAATTGGGACTCTCATATTCCGCTTATTGAGTTCTCCTACAACAATAGTTTCCATTCTAGCATTGGTATGGCTCCGTTTGAAGCTCTCTATGGTCGAAAGTGTTGTTCTCCGATTTGTTGGAACGAGATTGGTGAAACTCAAATCACCGGTCCTGAGATGGTTCAAGACACTACCGATCGTATCGATCAAATCCGCAAGAATCTACTCGCCGCTAGAAGTCGTCAAAAGAGTTATGCCGATAAACGACGAAAGCCTCTAGAATTTCACGTCGACGACCTTGTCCTCCTCAAAGTATCTCCTTGGAAGGGGGTAGTCCGTTTTGGAAAGAAAGGAAAACTAGCTCCTCGTTTCGTAGGCCCATTCAAGATCCTCGAAAGGATTGGAAAAGTGGCTTATAGACTCGATTTACCGAAAGAACTTTTCGGTGTTCATCCTACCTTTCATGTCTCTAAATCTTAAGAAATGCTTAGCTGAGGGTAATCTCCACATACCAGTCCGACGAAGTACATATCGATGAGACAATGCAACTTGTTGAAAGACCGTAGAAATTATGGATCGCAACGAGAAACGAACCAAACGAAGTCGTATTCGGTTAGTGAAAGTTCGTTGGGAATCAAGACGTGGGGCTGAATTTACTTGGGAAAGAGAAGACTTCATGAAGGAAAAGTACTCGCATCTCTTCGTCGTAGCTTCTTCCTAATTTCGGGACGAAATTTCCAAAAGTAGGGAATACTGTGACATTCGTCATTTTCGACTAGCTTTGTATTTGTTATCCTGTATTGTAAACCCGACTCGGTTTGGTCTTCGGATCTTTGAATATTAATAAAATGATGGATTTTATGTTGTAATCATGTTTCATACTTGTCGTGGCGTGACCCACAGTTCGTTTCAGCAAAATCAGTTTTTTACGTTTTCGGTTCGTTTAAGGCCCGGACTTGTATTTTAACCATCCAAACCAACCGAGACCTAACCCATAACTATTATAGAACCCTCCAAACATATAGATACCTGGTAATAATTCATTTAAATTAAAATTTATTTTAAATAAAAGAATCAAAGTGCACCCTTTTACCCACCGGACAAACGCATTACCCATTTCCTCAAACCCTAATCTTTCCTTATAAATACCACTCATTCTCAACCATTTCACCTGCACATTTTCATCTTCTTCTCCCAAAAGTTTTGATCTTGTAAGTTGTTCTAGCTAGTTTTGCTTAAGTTTGACTTTAAAAAGTCAACGGAACCGAATCTTGCATTTCAAATCATTTCGGGTATGTAATTTTTGTTATTTTCAGTTTTTCTAAGTTATTTTATGTTCACAAAACCATTTTCATCTTTATTTAAGTCTTGTGGGCATTCAAACTCATATTTATGCATTTTAGACCCGTTTGGGTTGTTTTCGGGAAGTTTACTCGATTAACTTTCTTGTTTGAGTTTAGATCTGGAAGTTTTACCTTATTTTTAGTTCAATGGTTTTGGACATATGGTAACTATCCTCGGGTTCATACCGAGTCAAAGACCGAACCAAACCGAACGCTCGTTTAAGCACTTTAAATAACTTTTAAGTGACCATGTTACATCAAACACTTTAGATCTGAGTTTTTCTTGATATTTTAGTTATTATATGGTTGATATGGAGGTGTAGAACAAATCTTGGCTTGAACCCAAGTTTCGGGTAAAAACCGAGTAAAACCGAACACCCGTTTTAAGGAGTTAGTTAATGTTCAAACCACCAAAAGTTCAACCTATCTTTTTAGTTATGTTTTAATTTATATTACTCATATTACTTAAGATTTTGGAAGTGTTAGAACAAATATTAGCTCAAACCAAGTTTGGGTAAAATAAACCCGAGTAAAAGTCGAACTTATCGTCTTAACGAGCTAGTCACCGTTCAAAACGCCAAAAGAAAAATTCCTAATTTTTTTAACTTATGTTTCGCTTATGTTATTTGTTTTAATAATATTATGGTATGACGGAACCAAACTTGGTTTTATACTAATATCGGGTTTAAGCGAATTTCTTTATTAATTAAAGTCTCAAACTCGGGTTTAAGAGAGTGTAAGTCAGACCTTGATGCTTACATTAATGGGATCGTGCATACTAGCACTAAACCAACTCCCATATGTAAAACTTAACAATGGTTGAGTAAAACTATACATGAAGGACCCGTTTTCTTGTAAAACTCATTTTATACTTACGTTATTTAAACACACTTTGTAAAATATAACTAAAACTCCTGAAAACCCAAGCCTTATTTTTATGAACTTTTATACCATTTATATTTCATCTTCAATACTCAATACTTACTCAAGATCTTTCAATCTAGGACACGCACGTTAAAACCGTCGGACTCGCTTACTTGAGGATTTTATTCAAAATTTATTCATCAATGTCATTTTATTCCATGTGAGTAATTTCATCCCCGTTTTCTCTTCTATACTTTGGGGGTAGCAAGCATATTTACTCAACCAAAAAAAATGATTTAACATCTAGATCCTCAACCCAAAACCACTAGGTTATGTGTTGCTTAGAATAATTGTCCAATTGTATGTTATATACCTCATGTGATTAATTGCTACATGTTTATTGCTTTTGATCGTTTAGCCTCATCCTCATCCTCAATAAGTATGATCATACGCTCCTCTTGTAATATGGTAGTTTATCAATTAGAAAGGAGCCTCATTTATTTATGATTGATATACCTCAATTGTCACTTTTATTTACGGCTTCACATATTTAAGTTGTGGATTTTTGCCTTATATTATATTTATAAAGTCATGGAATTGCTCACCAACATACATGTTGACAAAACATATTTTATGCAATGCTACAGGTTTGATTATCGGTTGATTGAAGATTTAAAGACGTTACTTTATTTTGGACCGTTAGGTTATTAGTTAAGAACTATTTATTTCTTGTATTTGTAAGAACATGTTATGAAATGAATGAGTTGATTAAATATTGTCACTTTAATAGTGTCGTGTGCATTTGAACAATCTTAGTTGCGCCCCGGCATGTTCCGCCGCTTTGGTCGGCGTGTGACATATGGCCTTCTAGTTCTATGGCACAGTCCTCTATCACCTCAGTAATTCTAGTGGACTTACCAATAGCAGTTTGTACATCGAATGGCTCACCAATACATCTACTCTTATTGGGAAAATTAGCACCAAAGGCAGCAGAAATGAAACTCCTACTAGCACCAGAATCAAACAACACAGAAGCAAGAGTTTGGTTTACTAGAAACATACTTGACACCACGTCGGGATCTGTCCTAGCCTCCTCCCGAGTCATCGTGAAAGCTCGAGCGCTTGCCTTCTGCCCTTCTCCTCCTGCCTTCTTCACTCCGGAACTCTCGGCCCTTGGCTTCTTGCACTCCCTACTCATGTGAATATTTCCCCCACAGTTGAAACACTTCACACCTCCATAGTCTCTAGCCATATGACCAGGCTTCCCACACTTGAAACAGATATTCGACCCCTATCTACACTCGCCACCGTGCTCCTTCCCGCACTTGCCACACTTCTCCAACCCAGCACCAAATGTGACCACACGTCAGTCACCTACCCTCCCCACCTTATTGTTTGGAGCGGCTCTACCACGTCCAAACCGTTTCCCATTCCAGTTTCTCCCATCCCCTTCTTCTCCTCAGCCACTACCACCTCACGCTCATCATATAGTCTACCAGCCAAATCAACCACCGACCTAAAAGTGCTCGGCCGGGCGGCGATCATATGCCTACGGATATCCGCCGGCAGTCCCTGGATATATCTCTTAATCTTTCGTGACAGTGGCGTCACCTAATCAGGCACCAGTCGTGCCGTTTCATTGAACTTTGTGGTGTACTCTTGGTGTGTCATAGTCACGCCTCCAGTTGCAGAAACTCTCTCTCGACCTTGTCCATTTCCCGGTGAGGACAAAACTCCTCGATCACCAACTTCTTCAACTCCGACCATCTCATTCTCCCGATCGCCCGACTACCCTCGGCTTGGACGATATTGTCCCACCGACACAGAGCCGAGTCTACGAATGAGTGGGTAGCGAAATTAACCTTCTGGTCTTCTCGGCACTCGCTGATATCAAGTACCGCCTCCATTTCCCTCACCCACCGGTGAGCAGCAGCGGCAGTGCCGTTCCCATCAAAAGTTGGGGGTTTGCATCTCATAAACACCCCGTAGTTGCAGCCTCGGGTCGCCTCCGGCGCAGGCTCTTCTTCCTCGTCCTCATCATCGGACAGAACCGTCTCAGGCTCGGCTGTCTTCTTTCGCCCGTAGGTCCACTCCTTTCCTTTCTCTCTCCCTCTCTAACTGCCTTTATCACTTCGGTCACCACAGACGGTAGGATCGTCTGCATGACTTGGTGCACTTCTTCCACAACCGCCTCCTTCACTGAGGCTCTCAGGTTAGCACTCTCATCTCCGCCCTCCAGATGGGGGGTTTCTGGTTCTTCATGAACCACTTTCTCGGCTCTAGGTCTCCCCCTCTTGGGTCGCGGTTCAACACCGTGACCTCCACCACGAGAGGCCTTTGAAAATCTACCCCCAACCATCTACTAACACACTGAAAGATTCAAACACCAACATGGTCATTCAAGGGAACAACTCAGTTCATGTCAAGTATAGTAAGTCCCTAATTACAGTGGCCAGTTGTGATTAGTCACTTACTTTACTCTTCATACCCTGAGCATTATCTGTCCTGACTACATTAGTATTTAAATCTACATAAAACACATAACCACATACCATGCGCACATAAACCAGTTAACATTACGAAAATACCTGATGCCACGCAGCTACTCAGATTGGCATCCCATTCCCATTTCGTCCCATTCTTAGTTTAAGTTAAGGTTTACTTTGAAAAATTTACCCATTTCACTTAAACTTTGGCTCTGATACCAACTTGTAAGGCCCCATTCCCGGGACGCTTACAGCTGGTGATTCATCGCACGTAAAACATATACTTTACATTTATTCATCAAAACATTGCAGCGGAAAACATAAAATAAATGGTATTTCATTTCATTCTAAAACTTTTGAAAAATAATGCATCATTTGTTGGTTACAAAATTACATTGTTGTATTACATCACAAAAGCCTTAATTAAATGGATGCCATCCAAAAGAGCTGAGTAACCGCCTCCTGCCATCCCCAACAACGTTTACCTGCCAACTGAAAACGTATAAAAGTCAGCGTCGCTGAGTTAGTTCTAGCTTTATAATAAAACATACATAAATCATTATTTATTTCTTTACAGAGTCCATACTATATGTTTTATTCATTCGTGATTATACATCATACGTACATACAGATAATATCATTATTATCTTCCATTACGTTCGTTAATCTTCGTTCATTCGTTACATCTTGTGATATGTACATTACCCCGAACATTGTGCACGAAGCTGGTTACTGGGCCTGAGGTCTATCATAGACCCCGAACATTATGCACGAAGCTGACTCCAGTACCTAGGGCAAGTACATTCACCATTCATCTTTTCTTTTCATTCCGGATCAATGCCATGTGCTATACCCCGAACATTGTGCACGAAGCTGGTTACTGGGCCTGAGGTCTTTTATAGACCCCGAACATTATGCACGAAGCTGACTCCAGTACATGGGGCAAGCGGTAAGGATCCCATACATATGGTCAATCACAAGTATTGGACCCCAGTGTGCATCCTTCTGGGGAAGCTAACCCGCACACAGTTGAGCTAACACCCTTCATTGGGCGTGGACCTCCATACATTTGCTTGCAAGACTTTTTACGTTCATTCATCTGTTAATGCATGCATTCATTCATCATGTTCCTCTTTCATTATCTTTCACTTTACGTTACATAATACTTTCCTTTCATTCATTAACATAACACGTAAAGCCATGGAAAGATAAACATTCATCATCATAGGAACATAACATAACATACCATTCATACATCATCACAGGGCATCATACAAACATAACATACATCATGCAAAGTCATGCAAAATCATCATCATCATCATCCATAACATGCCCATCAAACTATCTATGACCCCCAAAAGTCAACTTATAGTCCCCCGGAAATTTCCCAAGTCAAAGCCTACTTTACACATTTCCCCCAAAAATCAGAAAAATATTCTAAGTCCTAGGCGCATGGGGAACACTTAGGCGCATGGGCCACTTTCAGGTGTATGGGTACTGTTCAGGTGCATGGGGACTCCTGGACGTTTGAACACTTAGTAAATTCCAGCCCAATCTAGGCGCATGGATACTATTCAGACACATGAGCACTTAGGCGCATGGGCCACTTAGGCGCATGGGCACTGTTGGGGCGCATGGTCCTACCCTTAGTCATCCGACTAACATTTCTAGGCGCATGGGCCACTGTTCAGGCACATGGGCTGAACTTAAACATTTCTAAGGCAAATTTTTGGGCGCATGAGCTACTGTTTAGGCGCATGACTTACACTTAATTCTTTCTAAGGCAATTTCAGACGTATGAACACTTATCTAGGCGCATGAGCATTCTGTAAAACATGTTTCTAGGATATTTTCAATCCTAATCATCAAACCCATCGGTTCTAAGCATAATGTGGCTATTCTAAACATGAATAACCTATAAACATCCGAGAACCAACATCCAACATACACAATACATACGAGTATTCACACATAAACTCGTAAAAATCATTTTAATACATTTTCAGCCCCAAAGATAGTTTAAAACGTGTAAAAACCGGGGTCTAGAACTCACCTGGTGCAACTTGGATGTTCTTCCTTTTAACTCGCTTGCAAAGAGTTCAAAACACCTAGAAAGAACATCCAAAAACACATACACACGAGCACAAACACAACCCATAAGCATACAAACACATAACCGGGATAAAACCCGACATAAAAACATAAAAACCTTGAATTCACTTTCCTTCTTCCTCTTCTTCTTCAATCCGAGAGTGTTCTCTGATCTCTCTCTCTAAAACCGAGACAAATGGTGAAGTGAGGTGAGGGTGGGCGGCCATACTCACCTTTACACCAACTTTTGAAAGTTTTGTCCTTTTTGGACACTTTTAGTCCCTCCTCTTGGACTTATTGCCTTTCTTGCTTTTATTCTTATATCTTGACTTTTTTTTAATTTTTTTGGGTGTTACAGGGTGTGAGAGTACGTTTAGCGTACGATGAGGAGTCTAGCATTGCAAAGACTCCTATATCACTACCGCCGGGAGGGCATGCTCAAATTCCTCAAAGCACCAAAGCTTCTCATTTAGAAGCGGCCCTGATGTTATTTTCATCAGCTTTTCAATCGTACCCCATATATACGGGAGGGATGGGGGAGTGGCAGGGCTCGACAGCGAAGCTCACCCAATGGTTGTGTAAGGCCCCATTCCCGGGACGCTCACAACTGGTCAATTATCGCACATAAAACATATATTTACATTAACTTAATTAAAACATCACAGCGAGATGAATTAAAACCACCTTTTCATTTCATATAAATAATTGCTTTTGCAAAATAATACAACATTGTTAACAATTACAAAACATCATTTGTTCACATTACAATGCAAAAACATCATCATTATACAAAATGGATGTCATCCAAAAACAAGCAAAGTAGCCACCTCATGCCATCCTCAACAACATTACCTACCAACTAAAAAATGCATAAAAAGTCAACGTTGCTGAGTGAGTTATAGTTTTATAAAATAAAATACTTTTGCTTCCGTTTAAAACCTTCCTTTACATTCTTATGCGATCAAGCATCATACGTACACATAGATAATAACATTCTTATCTTTCATCATTGTTCGTTAGCTTTTGTTCATGCATCATCATGCGTCATTGATATCATTTGTTACCTTCCTTACCGTTCATTACGTACGTTAATCGTTACTTCTTTACATTTCATACCAATACCACGAACATTTACCCCACCGTCATGCATAAAACAGGTACTAGGCCGAAGTCTATAAAATAAACTCCCATACATTGCGCCCGATAGCCTGACCACAGTACCGGGGTAAGCAACAAAGGTTCCATACAAATGGTCAATCACAAAGATAGATCCCAGTGTGCATCCTTCCGGGGTAGCTAACCCACACACCGTTGAGCTAACACCCTTCATTGGGTGTGAACCTCCATACTTTTCTTGCAAGACTTTCTTACATTCTTTTGTTCATTAAAGCATGCATTCATTCTTACTTTACGTTCCACTTATCATCATCATTAACTTCCGCTTTATGTTACATAATACTTTTCGTTCATTTCATACCCATAACACGTAAGTCACGGAATAATACATAATAGGAACGTAAGATCAACATAACACGTTCATACATAACATCACATGAACATTACATACCCCATCTCACATCATCACAACATCATGCATCATTCATTCACAAACACCTACACATGCACAACAAGTACAATTCATCATAGAACATAACCGATCCTCCGCAAGACAACGGGGGTTTGGGGCGGCAGCCCTTGACAGCGGGGTCCTAGGGGTAGCAGCCTCTAGTGGGGTCCAAGGGGCAACGCCCCTGGCTGGGGTCCTGCTGCCTGGTCAGCATGAAAATTTTTTATTTTTGAACATTTACATAGCACATTTTGTTATGGAAAAATTTGATGTTCCTGTTAAAAGCTCTTAAAATCTTGGTCGTTTAAAACGTATATTTCGTATGCATTTCGAACCCCAAACTAGTTTAAACCTTTAAAATAGAGGATCTAGAACTCACCTGGACTCGATGAGTAGCTTCTCAATCAAGCTTTCAAAGCAAGGGTCGCACTACACAGCCTGCAGATAAGTTAACACTTAAAGGAGTTAATTTCATTGCTAATTTCACTGCTATTTCACTGCCAGATCAGCAGTTTCGCTGTTAGTTTCACCAGCAGTTTCGCTGCTAGTTTCGCCAGCAGTTTCGCTGCTAGTTTCGCTAGCAGTTTCGCTGCTAGTTTCGCCAGTAGTTTCGCTGCTAGTTTCGCCAGTAGTTTCGCTGCTACTTTCATTGGCATCTTCGCTGACAGTTTCGCTGGTATCTTCACTGCCAGTTTCGCCCAACTTTCGTTGAATTACCATGTCTGCGAAACTACCTGCAAAACTATAGTTTCACAGGAAGTTTCCATAGTTTCGCTGGACGACTACGCAATTTCACAGGATGAACCTTTAATTCGCAGAATGGGTTGAAAATTATGAACGAACCCATTTTGACCCAAAACTTCAATCTTTTACATCCAAAACCTTGGTTTATCACCCAATAAGCTATATCTAAGCTACTTACATGTTTTCTTACACAAAAACATGAGTTTTGGGTGAATCTTAGCCACTTTCAAAAACCCCAAGCCCTAGAATACGGGTTTACATCAAAAGAAACGATTAAATAATGTTTCTTACCTGGATTCTTGGTATTTTTTATTGTTTGGATGCCCATAAACACCGATCTTCAATCCTGTGATCAACCGTGCCTTGAATCTTCAATTCTCTCTACTTTCTCTCTCTACACACTCTCTCTAGAATTGGGATGTTGAGTTACAAATATGAGTCGCTCAAGCTGATCCGTTTAGATATATCGGACGTTCTCGGGACCTTAAACTCACCAAACTCATAATCCGCGAGGTCTACTCGGTCCATACTCCATTACTTGTTTATTTTCTTTATATAATATCAGCTAAGCTCATTATTATTAATTGGCTCGTTTCGGCTTTATTCCAGGAGTTACAGGTTGGCTAACATACAAGCAACGCGAGGCCCCTAATACCTTATAGCCGAACCAATGATGGGCATCAACCCATATGTAGTATCGTATCTGTCCTAGTCTATGACAGGACCTACGTTGCCATTAACAAACCGGTGCCGGCATTGTCATGGCAACTCCCTACGTCAGTAGTCTAGACTTCCATATGGCCTGGGTAATAGCACATGCCACCCACATGGGTTCCGTCGACGACACCTACAACATATTATTCTTACTGGTATTATTTCCCTCACCCAACTTACCAAATAGCCTAGCCTGTCGTGCCAACAGAAACTAGCCGGTTGGGACAAACTCGGAAAATGAACTTTCTCAACCTTACGCACCCAAAGCCCACACGAAGTTTACGAACAGAATCACAAACTTCAAATTCCCACCAAAAAGCAAAATGCCTACCAACGTACAAACCTATGACGGCCTCAGGGATCCGAATGACCATCTAGAGTTATTCTCGAGGGCGGCAAAAGTAGAATAATGATTTATGCTGGTTTGGTTCCACATGTTTGTTCAAACCCTGGTCAGATAGGCATGACTCTGGTTCAATAGCCTCCCTGCATGGAGTATCGACTTTCGAGAGTCTTAGCAAAAACTTCCCGGGAAACTTCATGTAGCAAAAAAGATATACAAAAGATCCTGTAGAGCTGCATAATATCAAGCAAAGAGAAAACGAGGACCTTCGGGCGTTCATGGAAAGATACAAGGTAGAAAGATTGAGCATCAGTGGGCCATGAAGTAGATGCGAGTATTAGGCTTCATACATGGCATGAGGCCAAGACAGCTGATAGAAGACCTAAATAGGAAGATACCTAAAACAATGGAAGACATAATGGAGCGGGCAGAAGCTTTCCTGAGAGGAAAAGAGGCTACGCAAGGTCTTGACGACAACAACAAGAAAGGGAAACCCTTCGGGTGAAGGGAAGCTAAATACCCGGCCGCAACCACCACTCTTGTTTCCAACCATTCGTGGAAAGGCGGGGTTCACACACCACGTACAAATCAAGGAGGCCTTATAAAAAGACATCACAATAAAGACACGGGCACAACGATTACCATGAAGATAAAGCTCGGTCGGTTCAATTCACCGCTCTCATGAAGTCGCACAAGAAATTCTGGTCACAACTTCATACATTTTCTATGTATCTCACCACATAAATGTTATCGTTGCAATGCACGGGCATAATTTCTAGTTTTTCACTAAATCTCAAATAAGAGTCGAATTATTAACCTTATTAGTTTAGAAACTCGTGTATTACATTGGTTGAATAGAATATATTAAATTAACAATTATTAATTAATATTTAAAAAGTATAAATATTATTTTAAAAATAATATAATTAAAATTATGTATAGTTAATTATATTAGGTAATAAAACAATACCAATATTTTTTTCAAACTGCCATCATTATAAAAATTTTGTTTTAAGAAAATTTGTTTTTTAAGTCCTATTTTTAAAAGAATGTATTTTTTTTCTTAAATTCTTAAAATTTCGTACTTCATAAAATTTTGATTATAATTTTGGTTACGTTTTTAGTGAAAAATAACATGTTTTTTATCAAAAAAATTATTTTATGATTTAAAAGCGTATATATTATTTCATTAGCATTTAATGTCATTAATGGTTGATTTGTTTAAATAATGATACGGGTCAAAAGAGACGTTAGAAAAAGACTTGTGACAAAAATTATTTGGCTTTATTGGAGAAGAATTATAGATGATTAGCATTTAGACCATCTCCGAAGATGGTTTTCATATCTCAAAAACAACCATATGGACATTTATCAAGTTTTTTTGTCATCGGAGAAATTGTTTTTGAGACACAATCTTTCTCATGAACTACAAAAATATAAGTTGGTGTGAGATCAATGTGTACTATATACATAGACCATTAAACAGAATATTAAAGAGAGAAAGAAATGAGTGCTTGAAAATAAACAAAGATGGTAGTGATATGGTAATGTTTTTAAGTTTTGTTATTGTAGAAAATTTTGAAGGTTTTAAACATTGGTTGTGTTTTTGATATATTAGCTAAGCAGACACGTTTTTTGTTGTTTTTAATGCTTTTTATTAGTGATGCTCTTAACGTTATTGATAGTTGATTTGTTTAAATAGTGACACGTGCCAAAAGAGGCGTAAGGAAACAATATATGGCAAAACTTATTTTTATTTATCAGAGAAGATGTATCTAGCTAAACCTCCAAATTACCGGTCTACTACTTCAGCCACGAACATCACCTTAAGTATTAATATTTCACTATGATCTTACCATCAATCATTCAAGACGAAGTTAATAACAAAAAAACACTTCTAAAACTTCATATCATATATGTTAAAATAAATCGCAAAAGAGTCCATAGCATAACTGTTAAATTGCGTAAGACCAGGGTCGGCTCTACAATGTAATTTGTGACGTCACATGCTTAGGGCCCCCTATAAATAAGGGCCTGTATTTCTAAAAGAAATTATAACGGATTTTGGTATTTTATAGGTCAATAGAATTTGAAATAAGAATAATACTTAATATTTGAGTCTAGATGAAAATTTTGATGATTTGATATATTATTAAAGATAAACACAACCACACAATTCACAAACCAAACGACCCTTTTTAAGTTTATTTCTCTTCGATCAATATCGTCATCGGCTAGCCTTTTCTTGCCTCTTGTTTGTTCAAAGACATTAACTATCAACGACTCACGGTTAGTATATCAAATTTTCTTTGATTTATTGTTTTTGCTCAAGAAAATTGATTAGATTGCTTTTGTTTAGATTGCATTTTACAAAATGATCTCATTTTTTAGTTCAATTGAGGCCCAAAAAATGATCAGTCTTTTCTTATATTTTGTTATGTTATTAAAATAATTTATCATTATGTTATTTTGAAAACGTTTATTCCATCTTACATAGTTACATTCTTACATAAATAAACTGAAGTATCGAGATTGTAAAATAATAAAATTTATTGATACATAAAGCTGAATTACTTGTCAATCCACTTCCCTGTAGCTATAATAGTTTATAAAGAACCGCCACCGAATAAGTAAAAGGATAATAAATGTTTAACTAGGAATTGAACCCGCGCGATGTCGTGGGGTTTAATTTATCATAACGTCATGTAAACGATATAACACCCTGACAGGAGAACCTACGTGTTGCAGCAAGCCGTAATAGCTTACATTTGTTCAACAATTTTTTTGCATTGTCAGGTCGGCAATTGTGGTTTAAACTTTTGCAATTAACTTTTCTTGTGTCGTTTGGTCTAAGTATCAACATTTTTTTTAAATTTGATATAATTATTATTTAATACATTCTGAATGCAATGTAAAATTAGAAGACTTAATTGAAAATTCTTTTAAATACATTCTAAATGCAATGTAAAATTAGGAGATTTAATTGAAAACTAAAAGAAGTAAAAGACTTGAATGAAAAGCTATAAGAACTTATTTGCAAGAGTTGGTAATGAGACCAAGATGCTCCCATCGGTCACCGTTCATGTTCTCGTTCTTCACCGGAACTCCACCATCTATCGCTAGTTTTTTTGTTATTTATTTATTTTTGTCTTTAAACTTAAGTTTAGTGGTTAGATTTATAAATCATAAAACATAGTTTGTAGTTATCGACCTCAAGTTTTAATATACACTACCAATTAATCTACGTGCATTGCAACATTTTTTTAATCATCGGTGCACGCTAGGTCTAAATAATTTTGAGTAATTAATTTCATACACTTTGCACAAAAACATACGTAAAAATAAATATTTGAGTAAAACTCACGTGTTTTTTTCTAAATAAAATTTTAAATAAATAAAAGGATATTATTTTTACATATAAAAAAGAATCGAGATAAATAGAATTAGTAAACAACTTCCATTTGCTTCTTATTTAGATCATTCTATACATATAAAAAAGGTTTACTTTTCTGGTATATTAAAAAAATATAATTAAAAACAACAACCAAGAGTTTAGAGAAGAAAAGTAAATACAAATAGAACACCTTTGAATGGTTTTTGCTATACAAGTATGAAATTGTTTAAAGACAGAGCATAAGAAAAAAATATATGATAGTACAACTCATAATGAACATAATACCACCTTAATTACTTTTAGTTAATTAATATATTAATGTTACAATTTGTAGCCTTATTTCTTCACCAGGTTACCAAGTCAAACCTTACCACTGCCTCCATCATCATCACCATGACCCTGCAACACCACCAAATCACCAACATCCTCATGCCATTTTTGCCACAACATCTACATCCGTATCATCATCATACTATCCCACCACCAGAAAACGCTTCCTACAATCCTATATCATCACACTCACCACCACCACCACATCCGAAAACCGTCACATTTGAAAGCACAAGCACCACCGTCACATACAACCACTATGTTGGATCAAGAAGAAGGCTAATGCAACCAAAACTAGATCACTTAAGTTATTTTGATGCTGCATGCAAAGGCTTCCGAAGCTTTTCATGGAACTTCCGAAGGCTATAGAGTTCTTCCGAAGACAAAGGAAAAGTCCAACTTCCGAAGACAGAACTCTACTTCCGAAGACAAATGCATACTTCCAAAAGTTCAAGACAGAAGAATAAAGTGAAGACCACTTCCGAAGTATGATGAAGAAGTCTCCAAGTCTTGGAAGAAGCAGCCTCTTCCGAAGTATAAAGTGGTTTCGGAAGTACTTACTCTTCCGAAGCCATTTAACCTTCGGAAGACACTGCTATAACCAGTGGACACAAGTATGGTCTCTGACACTTCGCTGCAGACTTCTGATACAGCATGGTTTCTTCTTAAAGAACCATGTTGTTGACCATACTTATTCCACTGTTTACCTTTTCATGATAGTACAGTTGCCATCTTTAGTTGGTGACAAAAGGTAAGTCAGGGACATGTCCTGACTACCAAATCTCAGATAAGACTTTATCCGAGATACCTTAACTATAGTCTTGTAGTATAGGCTTTAACTAAAGAATCCCAGCTGGTATCAAAGTATATCCGGCTGTAGATAGTATTATATATAGGTTCTCCTTGTAACTCAAAAAAACACCTAATCTGCTTGTAAGAGTCTTTGTATCTTGAGTTAAGAATCAATATATAAAAGTATCTTGAAAATTATCTTCCTGTGTTCTTAATTACTTTTCATATTGTGATCAACTCTTATTGATTCTTACCCGAGTGTGATTCTAGGTGAGTTTGAGAGAAAAAATTTGTGTTTAAGTGACAAACCCGATCCTGCATCATACTATCCCACCACCAGAAAACGCTTCCTACAATCCTATATCATCACACTCACCACCACCACCACATCCGAAAACCATCACCTTTGAAAGCACAAGCACCACCGTCACATACAGCCACCATCACCACTGTAACCACAACCTCAGAGAACCGGTACGATTGTAACTCTTGATTGCGCGATCTAACCATCCAAATCAACCTGTTTTCACTCCTCCCTACCACCCACTCCCTCAAATGGCTCTCAACAAATCTGAAGTAGAAATAGGGACGATGACCAAAGCGCCAATCATCACCCCTAAAAACTTTAGGACTTGGAGTAGAAGAATGGAAGGCTTCATTAGATACCAAGATAGCAAAATGTGGAACTCGATTGTCAATGGACCGTACAAGCCAAAGGTGGCTTCACCTGGTGGAAACGGTGCCATGATAGAAAAGGCTGTCGAGGACTATTCTGTTGAAGACAGAAAGAAGATGGACATCGATAGCAATGCTATGACCATTCTCATGATTGCAATACTGAACTCTATTATGGTGGGGTTCGAGCATTGCAAGACTGCCAAAGAATTGTTTGATGCACTTGCTAAGATGTATTCTTGCTCCAACGACTCAAAGAAGGACTCACTGAAGCAGCAGTTCGAGAACTTCACTCATATTGCTGGAGAGACCCTCAGCCAGTAGTACTTCAGGTGCATGGATCTTATTTTTTCCCTTCAGTCTGTAAAGATCACTCCTGAACTTAGAGATCTCACTAGAAGTTCATGAGTGCTCTTCCAATGAGTGGACATTCTACTGTGTCTCTATCAAGAGAACAAAAAACTTGAACACTCTTTCCATGACTGAGCTCTATGGCATCCTTGATGGATACCGTCTAGAGATGGAGAGTAAGAAAGGCCACCAAACAAGCAGATCTATGAGTCTTCCTGCTAGCAATGCTTTAATGGTTGTTGAAGGCTCATTAACCCGTCAACCTTAGCACTTCCTGACTTATCAACAGCCATCCTGCTCACCTGGTCCCTACATCACTTATCCTGAGACTCCAAGGTCTTAACAGGCTCAACACACTCCTTCCAGGAAAGTTGTGCCTTTGTCTCAGGAGGTGGACACTCAGGAGATTTTCAATATTGCTTTGATGATCTTGAGTGCTTCAACCCAGATGATGTAGAGTATGTGGACATTGTCCAGCAAATGGTTCTTTTAACTTACAGAGCAAAAAAGTTCTTTAAGAGAACTGGAAGGCACTTCCCTCAGAACCCAACTACCAGCAAGTTCGGGTTGGACAAGACCAGGAAAAGTGTTACAACTATAACCAACCGGTCATTTTGCAAGGGAATGTAAGGCTCCCAAGACCAATCCGGGAACCCCACAGGCCTCCACACATCCCTCAACCTCAAAGCCCACTGAGAAGTCAACTGAGACAGCCGCAATGGCTCAAGAAGTTGACTGGAGCTTCATGGTATAGGATGTGACTCCTGCTCAAGCTCTCATGGCCAAAACAGATGATGCCCAGGTATATGAACATCTCTGCACTCCAACCTGTATAGCTAAAGTTAAACTCTATCAGGATTACAATATGGAAATCAGATCTGACATTGAGTTTTTAAATATTCTAAAATCTTATTTAAAAGAGCTGAATCTGACTATCAAAAGAAAATCGATGAGTTGGAGAAAACTGTATCTCTTTTGAAACATGAACACACCAACTACAAGACTCAAATCAAGGATCTGATATCCAAATTGTCTGAGGCTCAAGCCCAGCTTGTCACTGCTGAGGCTCAGGCCAGGAAGCATGCTATCTGTGACAACCAGCAATTTCAGGTCAATACCCGACCTTGACTTGGTTATAATTACCCCTATAATACTTGATTTTCAATTGAATTCCAATTATTGAAGCCGTTTTATGCATTGCAAAATTTCACGCATTACATTTCATGCATCGGCGATTCGGCGTAATTACCATTTTACACGTGATACAACCGGCACGCATGAACATTGGTCATAATTCATATACATGTACTAATAAATTCATTTAGGTGGTTCAAAGTATTTTAGATTCCAAACCAAATGCATTGGAAAAGCTTGAATTTATAAATACACCTAATCGCGTAAATTAATATTTTACCCGGAACGAATCCTTTTAACGGACCTACTAACTACATGATGTATCATTAACATACCATCAATATTTATATATATTTATAATATATGATATTATACAAATTGTTACAATATCCTAATGCATTTTAAAAAGTAAAAAGTAAAATATAAAAATATGTAAAAATACCTATGGTGCAACAAATACCACCTAAATACCCAATACTACACAAAATATGAAAACCAAAACCCCCCTTTCCCATGCATGTGGTCATCCAAGCCACCACCACATTACTCTTCCACCTCCTTTCCAATAAAGCTCACAAAACTTACAAGATTTGACAAAACACAACTTGCCATATTCATGAAGCCTCTCTTTTGATGTGTTAAAGCAACATGTCTACCTTACCACTCTTGGAACACCATTTCCCCATCCTTTGACGGTGAATAGGAGCCCATGCTCCAAGAACTTTACACTTAAAGAGGATTGGGTGTTATAAAAGACATGCACCCTTCACTTCAACTACACTAACACATCACACTCATCTTCTCTCTTTCTCCCTCTCTAAAATTCGGCCAAGACACTCCTACCACCACTCCATTTGATTTTCAACTTATTTCCTTCAAATCTTGGGTGATTCAAGTACCTTTGGTTGAAGATCAAGTGATTTTTGAAGCTTTCAAGCATCCTACAACATCTTCCCCACCTATTTCTTGTTTGGTTCTTAGTTCAAAGGATCAAAACTTCTTTTTCTTGCATTTCAAGACTATCATCTCTTTCTCCTTCCTTGTTTAAGGTTAGCACTTTGTTTCTAATCTTCGATACACCATCATGATGTGTTCATATTCACTAACTCATCCAAAATTGCTCTAGCAAAGTTTAAAAAGTAACAAAACATGTAAGACATTTTCTGGCAGATTCATGTTCTATGTTTTTGACACCATAACTCGACCTAAACATGGTCAAATGAACAGTTTCTTGAGCCTAACATTAACCTTAGGATGTCTAGTTTATAACCCATCCAACCTTGAAACTTTTAGATGACTATAATCTATCCAAAACGTGCAAACATGATTAAGGTGTTGAACCTGAATTTTGGCAGAATAGATAGGGCTGAAAGATTAAGGCATAAGTTATGCTTAAAGTAACCAAATGGAGATTTTCCTTCTGTGATAACTTAGCTTAAAGTGTTAGGTTTAAAAGTACTATAGTCTCTATTTGTGAATGTAAGGTTGACCCCTCAAAAAGGTGAAATCCCTGGACATGTACAGAAAAATGCTGCACTGACATCTGTTGCTTCATGACCCATTTCGAGGGACTTAAACCTAGCTAAATATTGCAAGCTATACCTTTTTGGAATTCTAAGACATAGATCTAAATATAGTAAAAATATCAGATTTTATAAAAATTATTTGTATCATGAAAAGAGGATGACAACCAAACTCAAAAATCCCTTTGATTCTGTCAAATGCCCATATTTATATAAAGTAAATTTTTGAAGATATTTGATAAAAAAAGGGAAACCCATACACATGGAAAGTATAATACCATTATAATTAATATAAAACACATTTAATACATTATGTACTTTTAGGAAGATAGATATGAAGACAAGAATCTAAATAAAACATTTACGACTCGACGTGTCTAATTAGTCAACTGACATTTTCAAAACTAACTTTGTGGATGAGTTATGCATGACCATCTAGGGTTAGTAATCATGACCTCATGAATATATTGTGATTTTTTTAGGATATTCCTAGACCAATCATACGTACAGACTATTGCTAGAATTCACGTGTGCATTACAGGTGAGTTTCACGGCCCCATTTTACTTATTTTCTTTTGGGGGAGATGACATGCAAATTACTATTTTCCAGGACACATTTACTTGTTAATGATTTCACATGTTATATAAGTTTTTACTTACCGTATAAAGTCCATGTTATCGGACCGTTAGTTTATTTCCCAAAGCGAGGTAATCATGGATAGTACTATGGGTTTGACTACCCCCACCCGGATTAATTACCCTAATCTTGACTGGAGGTCTAAACGGGTGCATTATTAGCCCTTTCACACTCATGCTTACGGTAGGCATGGGTAGGGGCAATTTGTTACAGTTACAGTCTAGCTTCGGTTGCGGTGCTTATATAATATTGTAGTATTGTATGATCAACAATCAAATCATGGAAAGACTTGTGGTCCATTACACTGTTTCTATTAAATCAAACCTGTGAACTCACCAACTTTGTTGACATTTTTCATTCATGTTTTCTTAGGTAATTGATAGATGCACCAAGTTAAGCAAGAATGGAACATCTCATGTTTAGGGCCATTCATGCTATTTGGGACATTCATTTTCGTAATTGTCATGTTTTGAAACAATTTACCTTATTACTATTGCTTCCGCAAATTTAACTCTGAACAATGATGTATTTTAAACTTATTTGAGATGTATGTTTTACAAAACCATGTAGTGGTCGATCAGTGACTATGAAATCATGATGTTCGCACCCGCGCGGAAACCGCTGTGGTTTGGGGGTGTGACAGACTGGTATCAGAGCCATTGGTTATAGGGAATTAGGTTGCATTTAGTGAGCCTAGTCTATAACCGTAGCTCATTGCATTACTTTAGTACATTTTGCATTAACTTAACTTATATAAATTGTACTTGTGTATTGCCTTGTCATAGAGATGTCTTCAGCATCGATGCCGATTTACATTTTTGATTCGGATGAGGAGTACGAGCCCACATCTTCGACCTCTTTTGCAGGATCCACATCTGTCCTCCTAACTTCTACTCCTGATGCTTTGATTTAGCCGACTGGTGCTACTGAAACCGAGACCCCTACGCACCTGTTGTCCATGTCACCAAACCTACTCCTGACCCCACACCTGGCGCCTTGGAGGCATTATCCTCGACTTGGTTCTCCGGACTACCTCCTTCTCCTCCAGGCACTTATTGGTGGGCGTGTACACCCGATATTCATGCCGACCTCCTGGAGGATCTTGTCCCGGGAGTCATGCGTATCATCGGACCGCAATTCCCGATGGTCGTTCCACTGACCATGTCTCATATATTTGTTGAGCCATCCCTACAGTCTGCTCCAATCACTACTTCTCCTCAGCCAGTCGACCCCACTCCCGAGGCCATAGATCCCACCCTGCAGCCTGCTGACAACGAGGTAGTTGACCTAGATTCGGAGTCCATTGACATTGTTTTCCAGACATCCGATACCGATCAGGTCGACTCCGACCCGGCCGACTCCGACTCGATCGATTCCGACTCGGACGATTCTGACCTGGCCGATTTCAACCCGGTCGCTTCGACCAGAGCCCTCCGAGGCCATCCCCCAGTCTAGTGACCCCACCTCTCACCCTGCGAATCCTATTATCAGCCCTTTGACTTGATTCCTCAACCCTCTTACCCGACTCTTCTAGTAGACCCTAACCCCTTCCACCTCGCTCCCGAGCCTACCGACCCCACCCCTATAGCTGCTTGTCCGAGCCGGTGGCTATGGACACCCACCATATCTTTAGTCCAGATGTACACCGCCCTCTTTCGTGCTATCGTGCTCGAACTGGGAGTGTGCTTCTTGCACACACTCCTAGGAAGCGGGTTCATATTCGATCCCCCATTCAAGAGTGTACTGTTGAGCCTGAGCCTACGCCCATGAGACGCAGAATTGATGTGAGTAGATGCCTAGCTGACTGGACGAGTGGAGAGACGATATGATTGAAGGGGAAAAGTACGGTATGGTGTTAAGATCATTTCATGTATGAAGGCCCAGAAGTACTTGCGAAAGGGCTATCATGCATCTTGGCACACGTAGTAGAGAAGGAAACCGAAGAGAAAAAAATCGAGGATATACCCATCGTGCGAAACTATCGGAAGTCTTTCTCGAGGACTTGCCCGGACTTCCACCTCAAAGGCAAGTCGAATTCAAATCGACTGGTACCCGGAGCTACTCCAGTAGCACGATCCCATATCGATTAGCACCATCAGAGATGCAAGAGTTGTCTAATCAATTACAAGAATTGTTAGATAAAGATTCATAAGACCAAGTTTCTCACCCTGGGGAGCCCCGGTGTTATTCGTTCAGAAGAAGGATGGATCTTTTCGAATGTGCATCGACTACCGGGAGTTAAACAACTCATCATTAAGAACGGTACCCCTCCCTCGAATCCACAACTTATTCGACCAACTTCAGGGATCTAGTTACTACTCGAAGATTGACTTGCGTTCGGGATATCACCAATTACGAATTCAAGAGGAAGATATCCCCAAGACTGCATTTCGAACTCGTTATGGCCACTATGAGTTCATGGTCATGCCATTTGGTTTAACCAATGTGCCAGCTATATTCATGGATCTCATGAATAGAGTATGCAAACCCTACTTGGATAAATTCGTGATCGTCTTCATCGATGACATTTTGATATATTCACGAACCAAGGATGAGCATGAACAACATTTAAAGTTAATTTTGGAACTACTCAAGAACGAGAAATTATACGCAAAATTCTCAAAATGCGACTTCTGGATCCGAGAAGTGCAATTTCTCGGGCATGTGGTTAACAAGAAGGAATGCATGTTGACCCATCCAAGATTGAGGCCATTAAGAACTAGGAAGCACCTAAGACCCCGACTGAGGTGCGACAATTCCTAGGTTTGGCAGGTTATTACCGAAGCTTATCGAAAATTTCTCTAAAAAAGCCCAACCATTGACAACCTAACTCAGAAAGAAAGACAGAAATTCGATTGGGGTGATAAGCAAAAAGCAGCGTTTCAATTGTTAAAGCAGAAAATTGTGTTGCGCACCAATTTTGTCCCTACCAAAGGGGAATGATGGTTTTGTCGTGTACTGCGACGCATCACGACAAGGACTTGGTTGTGTCTTGATGCAACAAGACAAAGTTATTGCTTACACTTTATGACAACTGAAAGTGCATGAGAAAAATACACTACTCACGATCTCAAATTGGGAGCTGTTGTCTTTGCATTAAAGATTTGGCGACACTACTTATATGGTACCAAGTGTACTATATTCACTGATCATAAAAGCCTTCGGCACATCTTCGATCAGAAGGAACTAAACATGAGACAACGCAGGTAGGTGAGTTACAGAACGATTATGACTGCGAGATTCGTTATCATCCTGGAAAAGCGAATGTGGTAGCAGACGCCCTGAGTAGGAGGAAAGAACGAACCAAAACTTTACGGGTGCGAGCGTTAGGAATGACGATTCATACGAGTCTAACTACTCAAATTTGTGATGCTCAGTCTAAAGCACTAAAGGAACAGAATTTGAAAAATGAATCTCTTCGCGACATGGATAAGCAATTCGAGATCAAGTCTGATGGAGCTTGATACTTTATGAATCGAATTTGGGTGCCAAATTGTGGGAACTTACGGGAACTTGTAATGAATGAGGCACACAAATCAAGATACTCCATCCACCCGGGCTCTGATAAGATGTATCATGATCTTAAGGAGTTATACTGGTGGCCGAACATGAAAGCTGACATAGCCATTTATGTTAGCAAGTCCCTCACGTGTTCGAAGGTTAAGGCGGAATATCAGAAACCATCTGGATTACTGCACCAACCGGAGATTCCACAATGGAAATGGGAGCAGATTTCCATGGACTTCATCACAAAACTACCCAAGACACCTATGGGTTGTGATACGATTTGGGTAATTGTGGATCGATTGACAAAGTCTGCCCACTTTCTACCATTAAGGAGACTGATAAGATGGAAAGGTTGACAAGCGAGTTATCTCAAAGAGGTTGTTTCGAGACATGAGTACCGATCTCCATTATCTCCGATCGAGACAGTCGATTTACCTTAAGATTTTGGCAATCATTACAAAAGGCCTTCGGTACACGATTGGATATGAGTATCGCATACCATCCTCAAACAGATGGTCAGAGCGAACGGACCATTCAGACGTTAGAAGACATGCTTAGAGCTTGCGTGATAGACTTTGGAAACCGTTGGGATACTCATATACCCTTAGCTGAGTTTTCTTACAATAATAGCTATCACACCAGTATCAAAGCCGCCCCGTTTGAAGCATTGTACGGAAGGAAGTGTCGATCACCACTGTGTTGGATAGAAATCGGTGATGGTCAACTCACTGGTCCCGAGATCATACACGAGACCACAGAAAAGATCGTTCAAATATAGAACCGACTCAAAGCCACGCGTGACCGTCAAAAAAGCTACGCTGACGTGAGACGTAAACCATTGGAATTCCAGTGGGGGGAAATAAGGTGCTACTTAAGGTCTCTCCATGGAAAGGAGTCATCGTTTTGGCAAATGTGGTAAGCTAAATCCTAGATACATTGGACCATTCGAAATCCTAGCAGGATTGGTCCGGTAGCTTACAAGCTCAAACTTCCCCAAGAACTTAGTAGTGTTCGACACTTTCCACGTATCAAATCTAATAAGTGCCTGTCGGATGAAACCCTAGTTATACCACTCGATGAGGTTCAGATTGATGAACAACTTCACTTTATTGAGAAACCCGTGGAGATCCTAGATCGAGAGGTAAAGAATATGAATGAAGCCACATTCCCATAGTGAAGGTCCGGTGGAATTCCAGACGGGGACCCGAATTTACTTGGGAACGCGAAGACCAAATGAAGCTCAACTATCCTTACTTGTTTGAAACCCTGGCATCTGCAGACAACCCTAACTGAATTTCGGGACGAAATTCTTTCTAACAAGGGGAGTATGTGACAACCAGCAATTTCAGGTCAATACCCGACCTTGACTTGGTTATAATTATCCCTATAATACTTGATTTTCAATTGAATTCCAATTATTGAAGCCGTTTTATGCATTGCAAAATTTCACGCATTACATTTCATGCATCAGTGATTCGGCGTAATTACCATTTTTACACGCAATACAACCGGCACACATGAACATTGGTCATATTCATATACATGTACTAATAAATTCATTAGGTGGTTCAAAGTATTTTAGATTCCAAACCAAATGCATTGAAAAGCTTGAATTTATAAATACACCTAATCGCGCAAATTAATATTTTACCCGGAACGAATCCTTTTAACGGACCTACTAACTACATGATGCATCATTAACATACCATCAATATTATATATATTTATATATATAGATATTATATAAGTTGTTACAATATCCTAATGCATTTTAAAAAGTAAAAAGTAAAAATATAAAAATATGTAAAAATACCTATGGTGCAACAAATACCACCTAAATACCCAATACTACACAAAATATGAAAACCAAACCCCCCTTTCCCATGCATGTGATCATCAAGCCACCACCACATTACTCTTCCACCTCTCTTTCCAATAAAGCTCACAAAACTTACAAGATTTGACAAAACACAACTTGTCATATTCATGAAGCCTCTCTTTTGATGTGTTAAAGCAACATGTCTACCTTACCACTCTTGGAACACCATTTCCACATCCTTGACCGTGAATAGGAGCCCATGCTCCAGAAATTTACACTTAAGAGGATTGAGTGTTATAAAAGACATGCACCCTTCACTTCAACTACACTAACACATCACACTCATCTTCTCTCTTTCTCCCTCTCTAAATTCGGCCAAGACACTCCTACCACCACTCCATTTGATTTTCACTTATTTCCTTCAAATCTTGGGTGATTCAAGTACCTTTGGTTGAAGATCAAGTGATTTTTGAAGCTTTCAAGCATCCTACAACATCTTCCCCACCTATTTTTTGTTTGGTTCTTAGTTCAAAGGATCAAATCTTCTTTTTCTTGCATTTCAAGACTACCATCTCTTTCTCCTTGCTTGTTTAAGGTTAGCACTTTGTTCTAATCTTCGATACACCATCATGATGTGTTCATATTCACTAACTCATCCAAAAGTGCTCTAGCAAAGTTTAAAAAGTAACAAAACATTTAAGACATTTTCTGGCAGATTCATGTTCTATGTTTTCGACACCATAACTCGACCTAAACAAGGTCAAATGAACAGTTTATTGAGCCTAACATTACCTTAGGATTCTAGTTATATAACCCATCCAACCTTGAAATTTTTAGATGACTATAATCTATCCAAAACGTGCAAACATGATTAAGGTGTTGAACCTGAATTTTGGCAGAATAGATAGGGCTGAAAGATTGAGGCATAAGTTATTCTTAAAGTAACCAAATGGAGATTTTCCTTCTGTGATAACTTAGCTTAAAGTGTTAGGTTTAAAAGTACTATAGTCTCTATTTGTGAATGTAAGGTTTGACCCCTCAAAAAGGTGAAATCCCTGGACATGTACAGAAAAATGCTGCACTGACATCTGTTGCTTCATGACCCATTTCGAGGGACTTAAACCTAGCTAAATATTGCAAGCTATACCTTTTTGGAATCCTAGACATAGATCTAAATATAGTAAAAATATCAGATTTTATAAAAATTCTTTGTATCATGAAAAGAGGATGACAACCAAACTCAAAAATCCTTTGATTCTGTCAAATGCCCATATTTATATAAAGTAAATTTTTGAAGATATTTGATAAAAAAGGGAAACCCATACACATGGAAAGTATAATACCATTATAATTAATATAAAACACATTTAATACATTATGTACTTTTAGGAAGATAGATATGAAGACAAGAATCTAAATAAAACATTTACGACTCGACGTGTCTAATTAGTCAACTGACATTTTCAAAACTAACTTTGTGGATGAGTTATGCATGACCATCTAGGGTTAGTAATCATGACCTCATGAATAATTGTGATTTTGTTTAGGAGATTCCTAGACCAATCATACGTACAGACTATTGCTAGAATTCACGCGTGCATTACAGGTGAGTTTCACGGCTCCATTTTACTTATTTTCCTTTTGGGGGAGATTACATGCAAATTACTATTTTCCTGGACATATTTACTTGTTAATAATTTCACATGTTATATAAGTTTTTTACTTACCGTATAAAGTCCCATGTTATCGGACCGTTAGTTTATTTCCCAAAGCGAGATAATCATGGATAGTACTATTGGGTTTGACTCCTCACCCGGATTAATTACCCAATCTTGACTGGAGGTCTAAACGGCGCATTATTAGCCTGTTCACACTCATGCTTACGGTAGGCATGGGTAGGGGCAATTTGTTACAGTTACAGTCTAGCTTCGGTTGCGGTGCTTATATAATATTGTAGTATTGTATGATCAACAATCAAATCATGGAAAGACATGTGGTCCATAACACTGTTTACTATTACTTTCAAACCTGTGAACTCACCAACTTTATGTTGACATTTTTCATGCATGTTTTCTCAGGTAATTGATAGATGCACCAAGTTAAGCTAGCATGGAACATCTCATGTTTAGGGCCATTCATGCTGTTTAGGACATTCATTTTCGTAATTGTCATGTTTTGAAACAATTTACCTTATTACTATTGCTTCCGCAAATTTAACTCTGAACAATGATGTATTTTAAACTTATTTGAGATGTATGTTTTACAAAACCATGTAGTGGTCGATCAGTGACTATGAAATCATGATGTTCGCACCCCGCGGGAAACCGCTGTGGTTTGGGGGTGTGACACTATCTCTGAGCAAAACTTCCAAGCTATTCTTGCATCATCCTCCCATTCCAAACTCTGTTATTAGAACAAAGAAGGGTTGGGAACCAATGAAATTGCTCCACCACATTCCTATGAGTCTATCAGATAGCCTAGATGTGGTACTGAAGAGCAAGAGGTTCCAACTGCTGACCCTTTCTTTCCAGAGTTAAAGGATGAGGCACCAATAGTGGCCACCATAGGGAAGGAACAGGTAGATAAACCTATCGCCTCCTGTGATGATCAAATCCTAACCACCAAAGCCAGAAGAAGTAGAGCTAAAGCTGCTAGGAGAACTGCTAAGAAAGTGGCTGAATCCAAACTGAAAATTGACCCCAAATAGAAGGTGTCTTTGTTTCAGCTGGTTTCCAAGTGTTGGGTACTTCTGATTCAGGAAAGGAATGTAATACCAGCATTCCTGTCCTACCAAAGGATCAGAAGTTAAAGGGAAAAGTTGTTGAGAAGAAAAGAAAACCAAGAAACAGCAACCCTCACTTCCCAAAAGACTAACATTGCATGCATCATGTGTGGCCTGAAAATCATATGGCAAAAGATTGTTACTACAATCCTGCAAGCACACATTATGCAAAATGTTAGGAAAGAAGGAGTCAGGGAAGGTTTCACATTTGGACCTTCCATACGGTTCAAGAGTTGAAGAAGGGAAAGCTAGTTTCCAAAGCCAAGTTGCTTTCGGAAGAAACTCCTTCTTCCGAAGGGAAAATGGCTTCGGAAGCAAAAGCTACTAAGGTTCGGAAGAACAAGAAAGCTCCCTTGAAACCATCCCAGAAGAAGACTGCTTCAGAAGAAATAAGGACTTCTTCCGAAAAGAAAGAAGCTTCGGAAGAAGACCATGCTGCAAAAGCTTCAACAAGCTCATCCTCCAAGATCAGCCAAAGGGTGGACTGGAAGATCAAAGAAGATGCTGCAGCCCAAACCTCTTCCTCAAAGACCTCTGTTGAACCCCCATGCATATCATTTGGTTCACTCATGTCTTATCTTTGGAAGAACCCAAGACCAATAAAGCTTGGGTTTCCAAAAAAAACTGAATCTCATCTTATGTGCAGGAACATCCATTTGACAAGAACAACAATGTATGGACTGTAGATAGTGGATGCTCCAGGCACATGACAGGGAACAGACATCTCCTTCAACAATTTCAACATTATGATGGAGGTCCTGTCCAGTTTGGAGGTGAGGCCGGAGGATATATTTCTGGCAGAGGGAGTATATCCAATGGTATGTTAACCGTTGACAAAGTTAACTTTGTCAAACAGCTTGAACACAATCTGTTAAGTGTTTCTTAATTCTATGATCAAAAACACCAAATGCTTTTCACAGAACATGAGTGCATTATCCTAAACCAGGGATGACAATTCCTTCGGAATTGGTGCTTCTTAGATCTCCTAGGAAAGGGGATATGTACAAGCTTGATATGAACAATGCTTCCCCAATGGGTGAAGTGTCATGCTTTCTTTCCAAAGCTGATAGTGATGAGTCAAAATTGTGGCATAAACGTATGTGTCATGTAAATTTTAAGACAATGAATAAATTGGCTAAAAATAACTTGGTACACGGTTTGCCTAAAAAGGAGTTTTTCTGCAAAGACAACTGTGTTGCATGCCTGAAAGGGAAACAACACAGGACATCTCATAAATCCAAATGTGTTAACTCTATCACTACTCCATTACATTTATTGCACATGGATCTTTTTGGTCCCACAAGTATAATGAGCATTGGAAGGAAATCATATTGCCTTGTGATAGTTGATGACTTTACAAGATTCACATGGGTATTCTTTTTAAGAACTAAAGATGAAACTGCTGAAACATTAAAATCTTTTATTCTTAAAATAGAAAATCAAATTGATCACAAGGTTAAAATAATTAGATGTGATCAAGGGACTGAGTTTAAGAACTTCGTTCTTGACTCATTGGGTAACTCAAAAGGGATTGCCAGACAATATAGTGCTCCCAGAACTCCTCAACAAAATGGTGTTGCTAAGAGGAGGAATAGGACACTTATTGAGGTTGCTCGAACTATGTTAGCTGATTCAAAGCTACCTCTAACATTTTGGGCAGAGGCAGTCAGCACTGCATGCTATGTGTAGAATAGAGTTCTTGTAGTTAATCCCCATGGAAAAACCCCCTATGAGCTATGGAACAAGAGGCTACCGTTCATTGGTTTTCTAAGGTCTTTTGGCAGCAGGTGTACCATACTTAACACAAAGGACAATTTAGAAAAATTTGCTGAAAAGTCGGATGATGCTATCTTTGTTGGATGCTCTTCTAGTTCCAAAGCTTACAGAGTATACAACATTAAGAATCAACAATTTGAGGAGTCATCCAATATAGTTGTTAATGAGCACACTCCTTGTGTTAGGGGGAATGGTCCTGATCACATCTTTGATTTAGAATTGTTTCCAAACTATTCTAAACCATCTTGTGAGAATGTTTCAGTTGGAATAGGTGCTCAAACTGATGCTGATGCTGCTGCTAATGATCAACTGTTTGAGCTTCCCATGCCTAGATCAAATTCTCCAAGTGTTGCAATACATCAAACTTCCACTATTCACAGATCCGACAGTTTATCTATATCAAGGAATAGTGAAGCTTCAACAAGTGAGTCACCTACTGAGCCTCAAAGCTCATCAGGTGATCACCACACAACACTAGGCAGAAGGAGGTAGTATTTTGAAGGAACAGGCAACTGTAATACTACCTCACAGCCAACTATCAATGATGTTTCTCATTCATTCAATCAGTCCTCATTGAATGACTTTGAAATAACAGCTGGACAGAGTGTTCTAGTTCTTGAGCAGAATATGTCCAACCTGGATCTATCTCTGCAACTGGAAGTGATTCCTCGTCTTAGGATTCATAACACTCATCCAACTGAGAACATCATAGGGAATGTCTCTGAGAGTGTGTGAGAACAAGAGGACAGACTCATCAAGGGAATGTCTGCTTGTACTCATACTTTCTATCTCAGATGGAACCCAAGAAGGTAGAAGATGCCTTAAAAGATAGTAGCTGGATTGAATCGATGCAAGAGGAGCTGCTTTAATTCAAGAGACAAAAGGTATGGAACCTATGTCCGCTACCATCTGGTCAAGTACCCATAGGCACCAAATGGGTTTTCCGAAACAATAGAGATGATAGAGGCTTGATCATCAAGAATAAGACAAGACTTGTGGTTCAAGGATACACTCAAGGAGAAGAATCGATTATACTGATGTCTTCGCACCAGTTGCAAGACTTGAGGCAGTTAGGATCTTCCTTGCTTATGCTGCATCCAAGGACTTCACAGTATACCAACTTGACGTCAAGTGTGCTTTTCTGTACGGGGATATAGACAGGGAAGTGTACGTATGCCAACCTCCAGGATTTGAAGATCCACAACACCCCAACTATGTGTGTAAATTGGATAAAGCTCTATATAGGCTGCACCAAGCACCTAGGCTGTGGTATGAGACTCTGTCTCAGTTTCTTCTGATGAATGGCTATACTATAGGTACCATTGACAAGACTCTCTTCATTAGAAAGTCTGGAAAGGACATTTTGCTTGTACAAGTCTATGGCGATGACATCATATTTGGTTCCTCAAATGACCAAATGTGCAAAGACTTTGAGAGCATTATGAAGAAAAAGTTTGAGATGAGCTCCATAGGAAAAATGGACTTTTTTCTTGAAATTCAGGTAAAGCAACTGAAGGAAGGGTTCTTCATTAATCGATCTAAATATGTCTCTGACATCTTAGAAAGATTTGAGATAAAGGTGCAAGCCTGCCAAGACACCCATACCCAGAAACATAATCTTTGTCCTGACCTTGAGGGGGAGGATATTGATCAACATCAGTATAGGGCAATTATTGGTTCTATGATCTATATCAGCAAGTAGACCTGATATCATGTTTGCTACTTGCATTTTTGCAAGATATCAGGCTGCTCCTAAGATGTCTCACCTAGCTGCTGTTAAGAGAATCCTCAGATACCTCAAAGGAGCACCTAAACTAGGTCTCTAGTATCCCAGAAACAAGGATTTCAATCTTTATGGATACTCCGACAGTGACTACGGCGGCTGCAATATTGACAAGAAATCAACATCGGGAGGATGTCAATTTCTTGGTGGAAGGATCATCTCATGGCAATGCAAAAAACAATCCTGTGTCTCTACATCAACTACTGAAGCTGAATACATTGCTGCTGCTAGCTGCTGTGCTCAACTGCTATGGATTCAAAATCAGATGTTAGACTATGGATTCAACTTTATGAGTACTCCTATCCATATTGATAACAACAGTGCTATCTCCATTACTGAAAATCCGGTGAAGCACTCCAAGACTAAGCACATTGACATCAGGTATCATTTCATTAGAGACATTCATGAGAAAAATCTAATCAGGTTAATCAAAGTTGATTCAAATGAACAATATGTTGATCTGTTTACCAAAGCTTTTGATGAACAAAGGTTTAAGTATCTCACAACAGCTATTGGGATGATAAACATTGATTAATCTGATCTCTTTTGAAAACCTTTTAATATATAAGTCTTGTGTCAATACAATTTAAGCCATGTCTTTAATATGTAAGTCTTGTGTCAAACATTTAGGCCCTGTCACAAGGATTCTCTCTGAAATTTTCTAAGTGTAAATTCCTTCCGAAGAGAAATTAACCTTCGGAAGACTATTATATCTTCTGAAGCATAATTTCTCAAAGGATAACTTTCTTCTCGGAAGAATTTTTGGTCCCGGAAGAAGCGATTGATTGCATATCAGATCTACTTCCGAAACTTACAAATTCTCTATTCGGAAGTAACTCTAACCTTCGGAAGCATATAATTGGCTTCCGAAGTAAGAATTGCCTTCGGAAGACAAGTTACCTTCAGAAATGTTTTACACTCGGAAGAGAGATCTCACTGTGTAACGTAAATTTCTTGGGCCCCACACTGTAAAAAGCAAAGATTTTGTTAATGATGTCGGATTATTTAACTGATCTTTAACCCTACCACCGCTGTCATTTCATCCACTAAACCATCACATCACCTTATCCTAACCCCCATTACCACCTCTCCACAATCTTTTAAATAATCTCGACTATTCACTTTCACTCTCTTACTTGCAAACTTTACAGCCCTAGAAATTTCTTCTACTCATCTTTACATAGCTCAAATCATTCCCATTCACCTTTCCAAATGGCCTTCAACCCTCAGCACAACCAAGTCGCACTTCTTGATTCATCAAGAGATGCTGACTTCTCAGATATCATCTCCTTCCTAACCCAATCTTCATACTACACCGCTCTGACTGCTAACCCCACAATTTACTCAAACCATATGTCTGAATTTTGGGCAAATGGTTAGATTGAAACCCTAAATGGGTCTGTGTCATTCGATCGAGCATCTGTGGCCAGGAGTTGGTCATTTCTGAACAGCTCATCAGGGAGCATTTAGAGCTTCATGAAAGCAGACTTGGACCATTCTTATCTCCAAATGGGATATGGAGGAGACGTTAGCAGGTCAACTGTCTACAATTTAACTTCTCGTACAAATGGAAGTTCCTGCTACACGTGGTCCTCCACTGTTTGTCGAATAAATCCGAGGAGGGATCAAATCCCATTTGAACTTGGGTGCCTTGTTCATGGTTGGTAAAACGCCTCCGCTTCAACTATTCAAGATTTGTGCTGACTAACCTCATGGGAAATCTTCAGAAGGACACATTCTTCATGTATCCCAGTTTCTCCAGCATATAATCAACTGTGAGCTAGACCAGAGCACGCTTGTTTGTGCAGCTGCTCTGACTGCTCCCCAGATGAGGCCGACCATCTTCAAAACTTTGAAGAGAGTGTCCACCAACTTCACAGGAAGAGATACTGCACTTCTTCCAGGTATGACTGAGCCAACGGCTCCTGGTGACATCCCTGTTAACCCCACAGGTGATGAACCCACACCAGCAACTACCCCTACTATGCCAACACTACCTTCTCCATCCATCACCATCACTTATCAGAGACATCCCAAACGAACCCTTGTTCAATCTACTCTGATTGAACAAGTTCCTCCTATTCAATCCAAAAAGGCTAGAGTGGAACAAAGGGCTCCCACTCAGCCTGAGGCCCAACCATCCTTCACAATTGACCTCAATATGGGTCCTGAGTCTCCTCAGTCTCAGACCTATGAGCCCACAACCCAAGCTGAAAGCCCTCAGGGTGAGTCTCTATACTCCCCTGAGCAGCCAACAAGGGACAGCCCCACCAGAGGCTCAATGCCTGTAGACATTGACCAAAGTCCCAGGTCAGTAGGTTTAACCATCCTATCTTTCACTGACCTTTTATTTAAAACTGATGAAGAGATAACATCTCTCCATGGCAATGAAGTTGATCTACAACACCCTCTCCAAGATCAACAGAGCCCGAAGAAATCTCTTATCTCTAGCCCCCATCAGCAACCAACTGAGGTGAGTCCCACGGATGTGGAGGGGACTTATGTAGATTCAGCTGCCACTACAGAAGGTGCCTCAATGGATCTTCTGGACAGTGGTAACATTTCTCAGACTGAATCTACGGCAACTGAGCCCTTTGATGACTAAAGAGACATCATTGAGCATGGGAAACCAGGGTGCCAAGAACCCACATCTGGTGGTGAGGCTGAACATACTAGGTATGTTACCTCATCTCCCCGTGATTCTTCGAAAGAAGATGAGGGAAGCATGCAACTCCTCATTCAAGATCTTCTTTCTAAAGTCTCAAACCTGGAATCTCAGGTTAGGACTTTAGAGGCAAGATCTGCCACTCAGCAACTTGAGATTGACAATCTCAAGGCTCACCTAGCTGAGAAACAGACAAAGAGGTCTGTTAGGCATGTACCTATTCAGGTCTCCTTGACTTCCTCCTCCAGCTCATCTAGCTCTCAAGATGATGCTACCAAAAAGGGGGAGAATGTTCCAAGACAAACACACAAGGAACCACAGAGCCGGCCTTCCACTTCAACATCTTCCTCTCCCATCATCTCTGTGCCTGAAACATCTCAGGTCACTCTTCAGATTGATCCAAGGATGCTCAATGATCTCTACAGACTCTTCACCAAGTTTTTGTTAAGATCCTCCTTTGAGCAGCCAAGTCATGATGTTGCAATGATCTACTTTGGAGCAGAAGAACTTCAAAGGCTGACTGCACCTTCTACCACTGTGGAAGAAGTTGGTCAACCTAAGGTCCTCATGGAACCTAAGATTCAATTCGAAAGGGAAATGGGAACTGATGGCCCAGCAACTGAAACAGTTGGGACAGAATCTGCATCTCCTTTAACTTCCAAAGCTGAAGTTAAAGCCTCGGAAGAACAAGCTGAATCTTCCGAAGCTGAAATGGAAGCTGCGGAAGGACTGTTTAAAATGTCCGAGGAACTGATCATCACAGATGCTATCCTGGAAATGGCATCTAAAATGAGCAGCGAGGACTTTCCAATTGCACCTCCATCTCAGACACCATCTCTGACTCTCTCACAATCAGAACCTCTCTCCAAGAACCACCACAGTCAGGATCTTCAAAGGATAAAGGTAAAGAAAGATGATTGCGGAAGAGATTCAGGAAGAGGAGAAGATTGAGAAACTTAAGAAGAAGGAAGACTTCAGACTGAGAAGTTGCTAGCTGCTAGCACAAAAGCAGCTGCTTCCAATCAGGAGGTTGTCATCAATAAAAGAAAAGAGCAGATCATTGACCAGCTCATTCAAATAGGAGCTGCCAATGAAGAAACACTCCTGCTACCATTAGAGGAGTTGATGGATCTGGAGAAGGCAACCAGGCTGAAACTTGAAGAAGAAGCCAAGTTGGCCTTAGAGGAAAAGGAAAAGAAACAGAAGAAGATGAATTGCAGCTGAGGAGAGACAGGATAAACTTCCTACTCTCCAGAGGCTTTGATCTTCAAGAACTCTCTCCAAACAACGACGACACGATCATCTGGCTCTTCAACAAAGAGCAGGATCTAATGGAGAAAGAAAGGAAGAAGGCTGCAAAAGAAAGGCCAGAGAGAAGAAGAAGAAGAAGAGGCTAGGGTCACTGCCTCCGAGAAGCTTACTGAGAAATCCTGGATGAAGGACTATCTTCGGCTCATGGCTTCTCCGGTAGGCAGGTGGGTCCTATGTCTGAAAGGACACTCCAACGTGTAAGGCCCCGTTCCTGGGACGCTTACAGCTGGGTTCTCATCGCACATAAAACATATAATTACATTAGTATTTAATAAATCGCAGCGGAAAACTAAAACAAACTTTCATTTCCATGTAAATGCTTTTGCAAACTAATACAACATTCATTACAAAAATTGTTTGTTCGCATTACAATGCAAAAACATTAATCAAAAGAATGCCATCCCAAAAGAGCTGAGTAGTCGCCCGTGCCATCCTCAGCAATCATTACCTGCCAACTGGAAACACATCAAAGTCAGCGTTGCTGAGTGAGTTCTAGTTTTATAAATAAAACATACTTTACTTTCATATAAAACCGTTCGTACTTTTACATGATCACACATCATACGTACACGTAGATAATATCATTATTATCTTCTTCTTCGTTCATTCGTTCTTCCATTACCTTACTTGCGCATCGGACATCATCCCGAACCAATACCATGTGCTACACCCCGGTTAGTCGTAGCTACCGGGCCGAAGTCAACGAATGACAGCTAACGTATGCCGCGGTACTAGGAGTAACCGTCAGTCTTAGCTACTGGGCCGAAGTCAACGAATGACAGCTAAACGTATGCCACAGTACTAGGGGTGAGCGGTAGAGGTTCTACATTTGGGGTCAATCACCAAGAGGGACCCCGTATCCGATGTGTGCAAGACGTTTCATTCGTTCATCAATACATGCATTCATTCATCATGTTCCTCTTTCTTTATCTTTCACTTTACGTTACATAATACTTCGTTCATTCATCATAACAAGTAAAGCCACAGGAAAGATACTATACATCACATTAAGGAACATAAACATGCATCAACATCACATGGCAACATCATACATACATAAAGTGCAACATCATCATCATCATCATGCCCAACATGCTTTCTAAGACCTCGATCGTCATCTTAAAAACTCTTATGGGAACCTTTACATCAACACTTACATCTGCACTTTCCCCCGAAAGTCAGAAGTTAATCTACACCTTCCTCGGGTTCAACAGCCCTATTCGGGCGTATGGACACCCCTCAGTCGCATGGCCTCCATGCGACTGAACATCATGCGAATGAACTAATACGGATGAACACCTATGCGAATGAACATCCAGTCGTGCGAATGGACAATGCGGATGAGCACCTATGCGACTGGACTTTCAGTCGTGCAAATGGACCTTCAGTCGCATGACCCCCATGCGACTGGCCCTCCAGTCGTGCGAATGAACCCCAATCGTGCGAATGGACCCCAATCGCACCCTAATCGGCCGCATGGCCTCCATTCGGCCTCCAGTCGGTCGCCTAACCCTAACTGATGCAAATGCAGTTCAACCCGACTGCAGCCGAGGGTTTTCGGCCTCCAAACTCATCTAAACCCATTTTAAGCCTAAATCGACCATTCTAAACCTTAGGGATGCATACCATAACATCATTCAAGCACAACCAAGCAAGAAATCAAGTCACAATCGCGTCATACATATACATACACATACACAAACGGGTCAACTTACACACATACGAAAAACTCGATTTCAGATGTTTTCCAGCCCCAAATCGTTTGAAAACAAGTAAAAGAGGGGTCCTAGAACTCACCTAAACGAGCACAATGACAAGAGCTTCGACTCGGCTTGCTTCACGACGATTTTGGCGACCCGAATCGACCCGAACCAACACTTTTCCTCTTTTTCTCCTCTTTCTCTCTATTGTCCTCTTTGTGAGCTGAAATGTGGGTGTGGGGAGAGTGGGCTGCCCTCTCCCTACATATGTCACCACATTTCCCAACTTTTCTTCGTTGGCGGGTATGGTCCCTCGACTTTTGGACTTTATTTTCTTTCCTTTCGCCACCGGCTTCAAAATAATAAATATCCGGGTGTTACAAACGGATTGTCAGTGAAATTAAGGCTGACATCCGGTTGGGGAAAAGGAAAGAGATGTATAGAAGGGTAAAAGGGATGACCTTCACTGCTTCTACCAAACCACAACTTGAACCCTCATCCTCACCATTCACCATTAAACCTGAACCCTTCACCCCTGAACCCACATCACTACCCACTACTACTCCCTCACCTCAACCTCCTAAACTTCCCATCATCCAACCCAAAACACTAGCCAGAACCTCTGAACCTAAACCTACCCAATTACCATCCAAACCATCCCTTCAGCCTTCTCAACATCTCTCCCTTGAGGAGTTTAAGGCAATCAAGGCGAAGCTCACTAATTGCACCACTTTGAGCGAAGTTTCCTGTGTGGAAGACTCTGTTAACATTACCTATGTAGACGGATCTTCAAGTTCCCTCACAAGAGACAGATTCTTTGATTTGCCTAGAGGAACTTTGGACCAGGCTGCAAGACTTTTGGGCCTCAATTCAGACTCTTTAAATGAGGAAGAAAAAAAAGCTCAGAAGGAAACTGGTGACTCTACTGGATACAAGAGAAGAGGACAAGATTCCTAGTCAGCCTCTTGTGCCTAGAAGGAAGATAATCTAGTGGAGGTTCGATAAACCTTCTCACAACTTTGTTGTGGAAAGAGAGAATGGTGAAGTCAACAGACTCAATGCAACCTCTCAGTTACACTCCAACAGATTTGACATTGCTGAGTTAGCAGAGAAACCATTCTCCAACCCCTCCAACTCTGAAACTGTTGCACTCGTCAGAAATCATCTCAGCAGTCTTCATCTGGCTGAGCTAACTGCAAAAGCAAAGATTGAAGAAGAGTTGAAATTGAGAAGATAGGAAGACAAGGAAAGATCTCCCACCAAAGGTGCTGCCTTTCTACAGATGGTGGAAGGTCCTGAATTAGAACCTATAGTTTGATGGGAATATGATTACGGTTCCCATCAACTAACTCTTTTTAGTGGGCAACAACAAAGGGTACATGTTATCCAAGGTGACAGACTAGATTTCCTGTCTACCAAGGATCTGTACAAGCTTCTCAGTACCACATCAGGGAAGAACAAGGAGACAGACAAATATTTGCTCTCCTTGGTGCTGAAAGTTTTGAGAAGTCGAGGTAAGTGAAGTTTTGGTAGCATCAGCCTAGGGGGAGTTTGTTGGATCAAGAAGAAGGCTAATGCAACCAAAACTAGATCACTTAAGTTATTTTGATGTTGCATGAATTCTTCCGAAGCTTTTCATGGCTTCCGAAGCTTTTCATGGAACTTCCGAAGGTTGTAGAGTTCTTCCGAAGACAAAGGAAAAGTCCAACTTCTGAAGACAGAACTCTACTTCCGAAGACAAATGCATACTTCTGAAAGTTCAAGACTTAGAAGAATAAAGTGAAGACCACTTCCAAAGTATGATGAAGAAGTCTTCAAGTCTTGGAAGAAGCAGCCTCTTCCGAAGTATAAAGTGGCTTCGGAAGTACTTACTCTTCCGAAGCCATTTAACCTTCGGAAGACACTGCTATAACCAGTGGACACAAGTATGGTCTCTGACATTCCGCTGCAGACTTCTGATACAGCATGGCTTCTTCTTAAAGAACCATGTTGTTGACCATACTTTATTCCACTATTTACCTTTTCATGATAGTACAGTTTCCATCTTTAGTTGGTGACAAAAGGTAAGTCAGGGACATGTCCTGACTACCAAATCTCAGATAAGACTTTATCCGAGATACCTTAACTATAGTCTTGTAGTATAGGCTTTAGCTAAAGAATCCTAGCTGGTATCAAAGTATATCTGGCTGTAGATAGTATTATATATAGGTTCTCCTTGTAACTCAAAAAAAAACATAATCTGCTTGTAAGAGTCTTTGTATCTTGAGTTGAGAATCAATATATAAAAGTATCTTGAAAATTATCTTTCTGTGTTCTTAATTACTTTTCATATTGTGATCAACTCTTATTGATTCTTACCCGAGTGTGATTCTAGGTGAGTTTGAGAGAAAACATTTTTGTTTAAGTGACAAACACCGATCCTGCATCATACTATCCCACCACCAGAAAACGCTTCCTACAATCCTATATCATCACACTCACCACCACCACCACATCCGAAAACCATCACCTTTGAAAGCACAAGCACCACCGTCACATACAACCACCATCACCACTGTAACCACCACCTCTGAGAACCGTACGATTGTGGTAGAATGGAGTAGTCCACGAAGAAGAAGGGGCCGCTGGTGGGAGTCGACAAAGAAGGTCAAAGCAAACATCGGTGGTGGTGATGTTGTCGGAAATCGCGATTGTCGCCGCCGGAAGACACACCGGTGATACTTCAGCAACTCACTCATTCTCTCTCTCTCTCTCTCTCTCTCTCTCTCTCTCTCTCTCTCTCTAACAATCCGTCACAAATTGTGTGCAAAAAGTGTTACCTGTAACTTATGGCATGGCAGGGGCTATTCTGTATATAACTAAACTTTTGTGGCCTATCTATAAAATCAAAAAAGGTACCGACCAAATGGTTTAATACATAATATAATATGGACAATTACCTTCCTCGTTCACATCTTTATTTTTATAATACAAATATTTTTTTCTTTTGATGAAATAATATTTTTCTATATCTTTACTTCACTTTACAACCAATTTTAAAAATATTAAAAAATTTATAAGTGTTTCCTCAAATCCTATTCACTTACAAGCACTCACAATCATCTCTTATAATATAAAGTACACTTACATTAAAATAGAAAACTTAGTGTGAATGCTCTAAGAGCATTCACTCTACCTTGTCTATCCTCGTCCCTCTACTTACACTAAAACATTACTTATTTATTATCTTTTTTATATCTTTTTCAATTAAATAAGTCTAAAATTCAGTAAGCGGTTTGGTTTTCGGTTAATTCTCGTGAGGGTGGGAGGGTGCTCACACCACACACACATCATATACCATCAATAACATTTTGTCATGTCACACCACACCACACCACACCATTTGGAGAGGTGCACTCATACCATTCTATGTCATAATATTTAAATACTCTATTTAGTGGCGGCCGAAAGATGTTTGACGAACTCAATGACAGAGGCTGGAAGCGGGGCTGGAGGGTTGAGGCGCCTAACGGCTCTTTGCAACGGTAAAAAATGGATGATGAGGTGCCCGGCGTCACAATACCGTGAAACAACAAAAATCACGACGTGGGGCTAGTGGCAGTGTTTTCGTGCGGCGTGGGGTACCAACGCGTCCTCACGATGGGTACCCCGACCATCCACGGGTTAGACCCGCCACAAAAATTTTACCAAAACAAGTACTTGTCTTGGCATGATTAGTCTGATGTTTTCTAGAATTTTTCTTATTTGGGTTTTTATGTATGCAAGTTGTAGAAGCATGAAGGAAATATGAGAGATTTCTAGGTTTATCAATTAAAAAAATCTATTAATATATTAATATACATATTTTGAGCAACGTATTTGTGTTGAATGTTGCAACCTACAAGTGTGAACCAAACAAGGCATGAAGCACGTACATGACGTGGTTTTCATTATATTAAAAGGGTATTTTTGGAAGATTTTGCTGAACTTTGAAGACACTACTTTAGTGGCTTAATTACGAAGTCATTTTGCTTAACATTTAAGTCCCAAACGAACAATTCAAGATGAGTTCTCTTAGCAAACAAGCTATCTAGAGGTGCCTCAATATTAATAGTTTCGAGTTTTTTATATAACTCTCCTTAATCAAATTCTTCTAATAAATCTATTAAAATTAACTCTGTATTATTGAATAAGAAATCATATAAACGGTAAAAAGAAGAAAGTGATATCAAAGATAAAGTAAAACAAGATACCTCATCCAACGTTGTTGAGCGAATATATTGATATTTAAATGAGCGTTTTCCCAACCCAAGGTTTGCAATTAACTCAACAATACATAATTCTATATATCTAAAGGGTCTAAAGTAGAAACAAACAAATGGTTAACCTTAAATGAAACCATAATGGTCAATATTTTCAGGAAATACAATGAAATTGTAATGGCAACCATCACAATCATGTTTGTAACTCATAAAAATGAAATATAAACGTTTCTAAGAAGAAAAGAAAATAACAAGAGCCAGTAGCATTTGAAAAATATTTTCACAGAAATTGGCAAAAAACAGTTAGAATAAAAGTCACCAAATATGCAACCTTTTAATTTGATTTATTTAAAACAAAACTGTTTCAACAGTCTGAACCATATTGTAAAAAGGTACAAATGCTACATCCAAGTTGTATACAAGAATTTATACCTTCCCACTAGAAGCCAGAAACAGAAAACTAATATTCCAATAACATTTAGCCGGCAAACATGATTTTAAAAGTTAAAGATAATAACATGTGTTACATACGGCTCGTTAGTTACTTTTGAATAATCATTGTATTAGTGTGTATCCGTGACCGAACAAAGCTCTGTTTTGTACATAAAGCCACCAAGCTAACAAGTTCAAGCTTACATAATTGCAGCCAAACCAATTGCACTTCCATCATCTGTTCTGGAATCTGAGGTGGCAGGTAGCGAGCTTCGAGGCCTTGCTGGAAAACACAAATTGCATATTTAGTTACTAGTCGTTAAATTTTTTAACCTTAGAGTTCCCATTCGCTGATTTACCAAAGAATTACATTTACTAAATTATCCCACAGAATTGACGTCATTTAAGTGAAAATGTCCACATTGTCTGATAAACTTGAAAATTAGGTATGCCGAAAAGAGAAAATACAGAAGGTACTTACCGACAACATTTGTGATTACATTAACACTTTTTTGAACAGCTAGCGCTTTCAACTGGTTTGCAGTACCGACTAACAACAGGCTTTTCATAAGCTGTTTTTGTTCCTTAGGGCTGCTGGTCTTTCCCAATGCTTCTTCAAAGGCAAGCAGCTCTTGAGGCCCGATGCAAGGAAGCGAGAGCAAAATCTATAGAAAAAAGCAGAAAATTAATTTAAGTGTGTGAAATTTAATATAAAAGTTTTATTAACATGGAAAAAGATGATTTACTAACTTGTCTGGGTGATGGATCTTGCTTACTGAAGCTCACAAATATTTCACAACAAAGACCAACCAGGTTGGCACTGGTAAAAGCATTTGATTCTAGAGCTAAACCTTGAATTATAGCAGCGAACAAATCTTTACAAACAAACTGTCTCAATTCAACATTGTTTGTTGAGATAGCCAAAAGAACTATGGTCCCACAGAAGGAAGTGACCTTAGCTGTGGCTTCGACATCTGTCCATCTAAACGCATCTAAACACAAATGCAGTAGTGGAACGGCTATGTCCTTGTTCTTTAGGAGAAACCTGCAAGAAGTCACGATTACTTCAATTTAAAACTTATAGAACAAGAATCTCGGAGGTGACAATTTGACCAATGATTTATGAATAGGCAGAACATGTAAAACAAAAAAAAATAGAAGAAAAACAGCCTGTAATTCATTTATTCAACATAAATTGTTATGGAATATATAAATTTCTATAATATTTGGCATAGTAGTTAATAAAAAAAACTCATGTTTTGGACAAAAAATGTTTTAAGTCAACCAGGTGGTCTCACCAGTACCAAACAAAAAAAAGGTACCACTTAGACCCATCCCAATTTGGCCTGTTACTCAACCTGCGCTGTTTTGCCACCTCTAGAGGTTCATTTGGCCTTAATGACTCATATGTCAAACGTACCCAACTACAGAGGTCGACAATACATCAGAATCTGTAGGTAACTGCTCAGAGTGGAGCCCAGAATTTAATCCGGGTGAACCTAGAACTGAAAGTAGTGTGCAAATTTCACGAGTCAAAACCCGAAGTAGCTTTTCCTCCATCACTTCCACTTTTAAATCGGGCCACCTAAATTGCCACAAAGATCAGGAACCTTGGCTCTCCCTTCCTCTAAAAGAGCAGACCATGAGCACCTCAAAGCCTGGTGAGAATATACAAGCAGTGGATATAGGAGCCTTTGTAACCATATATCCCATAGATCCGATGGACAGTTTTTTACTAATGGTGTTAAAATTGAGTGAACAAGCTGTCTATATGTCTGAACTCCATTGAATTGATATTCTCCATTAGCGCCAAGTCAACGGCCTCAATATCTGTGCATCTAAAAAATGATTCTCCAACTGTTGTTGATAGCCCCAATACATTATACCTATCACCAAAAAAATATATACATATCAGTAACTCCAACACACACGTTAACCAAATACAACAAATTGTAACAAGCTTCCAAAGGTTACATATTTGGTTGCTTACCCACTCTCTCTAATACCCTTTAACCAGTTCCTGATATCAGTTTCATTTGGTTCTGCATTTCCATCTTTCATATTTACAGGGATGCCATCAGCAAAAGTTATTGCACCTTTGGGCATTTTAGGGTTACTTTCCCCAAGAAGACTGGTTCGCTCAACATCACTCATAGCCATAGCAGCCTTTATTTCTCCAGGTAACATTTGAGTTACAGCTGGTGACCAAGAGAATGTATTGCACGGAGAAGCTGGAAAGAAGAAAAAAAAGCAACAATTATATGATTTGTAAGTTCTTGCAGACAATACTACTAAAGGAATTAGTAAAGACGTATATTCATATTTTCTTAACAGCATATTAGGAAGTCCAGCTTTGGGATCCATTAAGAAGCTATAGAAACAATTTTCAACATGGAATGTAGAATCATCATCAACACTGACAATTGTGGTGGTCAGGCAAATTGGGTAACAGATTAGGACTGAATTGGGTCATTTATTTGCACAAGTCGGGCCAGGCTGGGTTGACCTACAAACAATTTAGGAAGTGGTATGCATTACACATGTCTTTTAGGGGACTTTCAATCTGTCTTACCCACAGTTCCATTCCCCTTTTAGCTAATTTCTTTTTATTTGACTCGTTTAAGATAAAACACAACCCATATCAACCCATTCATAAGTGAGTCAAAATTGCCACCTCTAGCAATTATTTAAGCATGAGATTACTATATAAAAAAATTACATGAGCTGATAAAATGGTATAATAAAAAAAGGAAATTACTTTGAGCAGAGGTGGAAGCATCCAGGGCAGATGAGAAGCCAATGGATGTGGAACAGATGACGCGGTAGAACTATTGGTATTCACACTGCTTTTTTTAACACCACTCCTTTTAAGTGCTTTCTCAAAGAATGTAACAGTGTGGAATAATGACCACATAAATTGTGTCTCACCACACAATTTAATCAGACCTGCAGGGTCAGAAAAATATGCATTTTGCCATTCGAGTTGAGTCCACTGATGGCTCAAAGGCTCAAGCAACCATGTCATAACTTCTTGCTGTTGTTGAGGTCTGCACCAGTATACATAACATGGTCAATGAAGTCAACACAGGCCATCAGGCACATAAACTAAAAAAACCCAGAAGTGAATAAACTACCCAGCTGCAGAGGCCATAATAAGAAATGTTTCACCAAAAAGATTGTGCTCCCCACGAAGCAACTGACCTTCCTTCTGCAGATATGATACAGTGTCTGCTATGCCCTGTTATAAAAAAGATTCATAGATTACTGACGGTACCTTTTGTAAGGAAGTTCAGGTTGACCCAGAAATCTTTTTGCCCAAAAAGAAACATTTATATGAACATTTAGTGTCAAATATGAATTACCTTCATGTGCGGTAAAAGACTGGTGTCAGCAGTTTTGGCTAATCGTACAAAGGATGTGCAAATATGTAATCTTGCATGCCTAGCTCCACTGATTGAAGGATCCTACCAAACAAATGACATGATAAATAACTAATTATTAAATATAAAATACAAGCTCAGCTTTCACATTTTTAGTGGATTTCATATAAAACTGTAACTGAAAACCAAACCTTCATAAGGATTGGCAATGAGTTTAGGAGCTCAAACAGTTTATTGATGACACTTCCCACAGCATCAGGATGGTACTTCAAGAAGGGACCAAGTGCCTCAAAATAGTGCCCGAGTACTTCAACTAATTCAGGTTCAGTCCATTTTAAAGAAAGAAGTTGCTGAAGTAAACCTTTAATTCACAGTTACTGGTGTAATTAGCATGAGATGATAATGTTAAAAAGTTTTGAGAATGCATAAAAGTTGACACGTAAAAAAACCTTCTAGTATTCTGCACGAGGCAAGTTGTGCATCAGAGCAACTCCCATTATTATCATTTGAACCATCAAATACAGCTGCCACAACATTCTCTAATGCAAGTTGCATGCTTTCTAGTGAGGCCAAATTCTGAAATTTGATTACGCAAAGGTATTCATGATACAAAATATTATGTCTTGAATAAATGCTGATGGATGCAGAAAACACAAAATTTAGATGTGAACCTTCAAAACCCATTTACCTATTAACCTATTCATGGCTCAACTTTGGTTATATATTCTCTAAAAGAACTAATCGTAAATAATAACCTAAAAGAACACATGTCAAATGGGTTGAAAGTCACCCAAAGTGTTTTAAAAACCTCTAAATGTTTATATAAGAACATACTATTTGGTGATTATATTTGACGCATTAAGTCATCTAACTATTAAGAATCTAGGAAAGGTGATTCATGTCACCCCTACTCCTTTTGACTACCTCCAAAATATGACATATTTTGGGTTTTTGATCCGTCAAGCACGCCTCCCGACCTACCCATTTTGCTACCTCTTGAAAATGTATACTCAAGAACCAGAAATAGAGTATTGTTCCTACTGGGAAGGCAGTGAAGCAAGAAGAAGGCTCTTGATGATCATAATAATTCTGTCTGAAACTTTGTTGACTGCTATAACAGGTTTGAAAGAAGCAATAAGCCGAATCAGTTCCAACTGCATATAGTGGTTTACACATCAGTGAGGGTGAAAAGGATAAAAGCAAACCCATATACTTGTTTAATTTTGAACAGCCTTTTAGAAGTATAAAATTATAAAGACCCCCCTTGTGAATAACAAGATAACTTCAATCCGTGATGACTTTTATTTATCACTTATAGATTATTAAAAACTACTTGAAAACCCACAAACATGTAGCACCCAGCCACATCAATACATTTATGACTGGTTTTCTCTACACTCACAACACATACATAAAATCACATGGCATGTTCGGTAAACAACACTTGACCCTTGAGAACTTGAGGTACAATCCAAAAATTATAACAATAATGCTCGGAAAATTGGAGCGGATATATATGCAAAGGTGGCTATTTCAATCAGTTTCTTATGAATAGGTGTTGTAATGTTTTATCTCTAGTAGATCAAAGGAGAAAAATTGAAAAAAAAAACAGCTTAAAAAAATGGGTTTAAAAGTCCGCCAAAATGTACTTTCAATGGATAAAATCTGTTAAGTGGAGTTTTGGGGTTCCATTTCAGATAAAATCTTTCAAACTGTTATCCAAAACTAATTATTTCACTCTGAAATAATCTGACATCCAGTTTCATCCAAACACTTAAAACTGAATATCCGTGAATTGCAAATGAATAAATGGATAATCAATATGCAAACACAATCCAAAACTCTAAGTTATTGATTCATAGAAATCTAAATTACTAATGACATGGTATACCTTTGTAATCATATTTCATTCACTAATCAAACAAATATATATACTTGTGGACAGAAACAGCTCCAAGACAGCCCAACTAGGCTTGTTCCAATAATACCAAAGGATACCTGCTTAGACCCAAGCTTGTTTTTTACTGCTACCCAACAAGCTTAACCCGCCCATTTCCCAACTCTAATATCATGAATGGAGGCGAGAAAATGATAGAACAGCACAAACATGCATACCAGCTTTGAGCGATACTGACCAAAATCTCCTCTGCCCTCAAAATCATCACTCCATAATTCTAACGCCCCACCAGAAAATTCATTTCCAGGGTTAACTTTTTCTTTCTTGAGCAATCTCTGAAAAGATATATCCAACATGACACTACAGATCTCATCATTTACAAAAGGTAAGATTTTTTGCTTATGATTATCAGCCTGCCCTGAGCCAGATGCCAGATTGTCAGCAGAGCTGTCTCCAGCCGAAGTTTTTGGCTTCATGAGCAAGTCTCGTATTAACGCCTAACATTGTGAACAGACAATGGTGATTTTTTTTAAATACAGCTATGAAAAACCCTACATAAAAGCTATTAGAATAATCTTGATTATATACCAGCCAGAATATAAGAGACTGATGGTGAAGCTCAAGCTTATAATGTCTGAAATATTGCATCATCTGCAAAGACATTCAAGTTATTTCCATTGTTAGGCCTGATATAATTTTCAATATTCAAGTGTGAAAAATTATTAGGATATAAGTATGGATAAAGATTGGAGATAAGTATTAGTATTGTATTATTTATCAGACAAGAATTAGGATTAGTAGTTTTAGTAGGCAATATAAAAAATTATAGATTAGGTTTGAAAGAACTAATCTTTGTATTTTCCAAGTAGGAGCGTGTCACATACATCATAATGAAATAATTCTCAGTAGGATAACAATCTTTAGCTCGATTTCTTTGAATTTTCAATCTAGGCCCTATCTATTAGACTAGGTTATTATGTAATATTGTCCTCTATATAAAGGAGTAACCCTAAACACACAATTACTCAATACAATTACAATTACAAGGTTTAATTTGGTATCAGAGCCAAGAAGGCTCGATCAACGCCGAAACCCTAATCAGGGTGGCCGGCCGCCGCTGCCGCCCTGTCCAACCATCCATTACCGATGCTTTCGTTACAATAATCACCACTACCATCTTCACCTTTAACAGGTGAATACAAACCGCCATCGTCTCTTTCCCTTCACACAACCATAGCCGTCGCCGCTAAACCATAACCCTAGCCGCCACCAAACCCTAATCCTAGCCATCGCTAAACCTTAACCCTAGCTGCCGCACAACACATACAATCACCGCTAGGAGTGTTCATCGGATCGGATAACGGATTATTCGGATCGGATTATTCGGATTTGAAACTTTCAGGACCCTATTCGAAATCCGATCCGAATCTATCTGAATTCAATTCGGATAATATCCGAATAATCTGAATAAACCAAATAAGAATTTTTATTAAATTTTTTTGTTTTTTGTTTTTTTGCTAATTTTTTAATTTTTAATATTTTATAAGTTGGAAATCACAATAAACAATATAAAACTAAAAAAAATGAATTGTACGCAAATTCAAAATTGAAATATAATAGGTAATTATATGAAACACGAAGATTAGAATCTCTAATTTAAAACAACAATCGATTATTGCATAATTATTTAAGATTATGACTAAAATGTGTAAATATTCATGTGTATTGAGTTGAAAACATAATAGATAGTTGAGTAATGAGTTTTGGGCTAAAAATATACTTGAAGTCTTATTCGGATTATTCGGATATCCGAATAATCCGAATAACCCGAATAAAAAAATTGTAATATCCGAAATCCGATCCAAAATCCGATCCGAAATCCGAATAAGGAATTCGGATTCGGATGAGATCCGATCCGAATATCCGAATAAAGGATTCGGATCGATTTATTCGGATTCGGATACGGATCGAATTTTGGATAGTTTCGAATATCGGATTTTTTGAACACCCCTAATCACCGCTTCTCCTTTTCAATCTCAATCGTTCATCGCATACAACGTGATGCTTTACCTTCATTGCCACTGATATACAACTGTGGCTCCGCCATACAACGGCGGCACACCTTCGTGCAAAAGTTTTAGGTGTGGAGATACGCAAGAAGATTCACAGGACAAAGAAAACGATAGTTTCAAACTCACATCGCATACAACGCGATAACAAGAGAAGAACAATCAGTGCTTCACACATTCGGTGATTGCAACGACAAACAACAAGACCAATAATTTACGTTACTTATTTTATTTTTATGTTTTTTAGATTTCAAGCTAAATCTCTCCCGAGCTTAGCTTGCAGGGGAATATTAGACTAGGTTATTATTAGTGAATAGTTTAGGGTTAATTATGTAATATTGTCCTCTATATAAAGGACCCTCTATTGTAAACACACAATTACTCAATACAATTACAATTACAAGGTTTAATTCTATCACATGCATATTAAAAAATACAATCTTATGCAAAGCGAGTTTCTATGTTGAGTTTAATGTTTCAACCAAGAAACATGAGGATAAGAATCACAATGCAGTTCCAAATTCACAAGTTACCTAACACAATTCATCCCCAATAGGACATCCTGGTGGTAAGTGGTATACTCCCCAACCAAAAGGTTGTGGGTTGTAATCCTGTAGGGTGCAAGATGTGATGATTTTATCCTAGAAACTACTAGGTGGTGATATTAAAAAAAACCTAACACAACATTGATCATGTTATTACCTTTTGTAAATATTGAGATAGTATTTCATTATCACCAGTGATGCACTGCAAGTTCGTAGAACCCAAAGACACCAAACTTTCACATATACACTCCGCAAACTCAAAGTCACTATCAGTCATGATCCCAAAACCTGACTCTGATATGTTCAAAAATTCTGTAGACACGTTCATTAATATCACAAGAATGCTGCTTATTGCAGAATCATAATCAGAATCTGCATCAGCAGGTCTCTTCCTGCAAAAAGCAATCATCTAAATGACATTTTACTCTAAATCACTTTTTTCACTTTATAATTATAAGTACATCTTACATTTCAAAATGCATAAGGTTAAGAAAAAGATGTGTTTGATTGCTTACCTTGAAGATACAAGCTTGAAGAACTCACATGCATGAACCCGGAAATCAGAAGAAGAGAGTAAAAAGCCACAACTAGTTCAGGGAGAAAATTATAAAAATACTGTTAGACTTTAATTAATGGAAGTGTTCACTATGCAAGAATGCATGGAATTCAAAGCTATCCTTTCGATTTACAATCAGAAACCATAACATAAAAGAAAACCGATATACAATTGCATAGGAAAAAAATAATACCCATGAATCGTGCCATATTTTGCAAGATAGGGCAAAGGAGCCCACTCAACATATGCATTTATAGCATTAAGGGTAGCTGTCACTGCAGCTGCATGCTGCTTAGCACTGTCAATTGTTGCCTACTTGCTTCAGCCATGGCAGCTCCAAAGTGTCTCTCTAATAACTGTTTTATGAAGAGTGTGATAAATTATAGTAAAATAAGCACAAGTGTGAAATTTATAAAGATAGCTGCAAAACATTACTTACTGTATACAACAATGGCAAAATTTCAGGCAAAGACTCAGTTAGCCCACGTAACAACAGTCGACGACGATCACCTGCATGGCAATCCAACAGATCACCCCTTTTAAAATGATCAAGTAGTTGGATCAACCAAATCCACCTGACTTAGATCTATTCAAAGTTTAAACTTTGAAAAGGTAAGAAAATACCAAGAAAGCGAAAAAGAACAGTGAGTTTCTACTCAGTCACTAAAAAAGATAGAACCTCAGCCAAAAGTGAGGACAAGCAGACTGTCCACTATTCATGCAAAAAAGTGCAATATTGTTGGTATGCTATAACTTTGTAGTAAATGTATGTCTATGTTAAAAATTATATCTTCATGCTTTAGGAACTTGTACTTTACATACTTGTGTTTAAGCCTTAAATTTACGGTGTATATATATCTTACAGGATGATACTTTGGATGCTACGTTACAGAGACCTGTATGTATCAGTGCAAATGATTTTTTTGTTGTATGGCACAAGTTGTGTTTTAAAACTTGTATGTATCTTCTGAAGAATATTATATATGGATCAGCTTAGAGTTATTTACTAAGCCTTAACTAAACCATGGAACATATCACCTTAAAAGCTAAAGGATCAGATCATGGTCACTTAACGAAGACGTACTAACAATTTAACCACGAAGCATATAAATACACACACATAAGCCATATCAAGCATGTTTATTAACAGTAACCAGACTTAAAAATGGAATAGATGAAGCAAACCTTCTAAGTCTTCATTATGAACAGTGATATCTTCAGGAAGCCACCTCAGCATCATACATACCATCTCAGCCTATAACTAGAACACAAATCAGCTTGATTTTCCATATGCAAGATTAAAAAAAAATTGTTAAGTCATTAAAAAAACAGGAAATGGATTTTTCATTACATGTGTTGGACTAGAGCTAGAAAGAGATATTAGAGATGGTACAAGTTCTTGCCATAAACTTACGCCTTCTCTCCTCACTATCTGTAAAATTAAAATATATATAAATTAAGTATATAGAGCTTTATCATGATGTTTTGTTATGTCAGCATGAATACAAAAGTACACCTCAGCAACTAGAGCAGCTGTTTGACTTTTTAGAGCCCACTCTTCAAAACTCTTTGCAATCTCATTCATTAAATCAACAGAAACCTTTGCAAACTCTCGTCTTTCTTCAGGGCTTAGTTCATCCCACCGTAGCCGCACTAAATGCTGCAAGGAAAGACATTGTTAGTTGATACATGTTAGCAAATTTATATGCATATCTACTGATGGTCACTAAAACTACAAAGATGTCCATAATCGATTCTTATACGCCATCCAACCAACCACTAATCAATTAAATTAAAACACAAAGACAGTGGACACGCAGTTGATGCACAGTCCAACAGCAGATCAACGAGTTGCGGTTGATTGATGGCTTGAATGTAGATCGATCACAAGCCTAAAGCTGAACAATCTCCAAAGGCTTAAGATTTGTAGATGGATAGATCGCTAGATGCTGGAACAACTTTTTCAAGAAAAAAATTTCAACTACCCAAGCCAACATCAAACATACACACCCTTGTGCATTAAAGACCAATTATAGAGAAAGGGTAACCCACATCAAACAGGTAATATTCTTAAATTGGGACAAATAAAACCTGACATCTTTAAAATCATGAAAAAGCCAATTGTTAGCTCCTCTGAGGTAGAAATAACCCTTGTCCCCAAAATGTTAGAGCTCATTGCTCCAGGTAACAACCTAGCAACACAAGCTAGTATTGAACTCACACCTTCTACCACTCAACCACCTAAACAACCTAAATCACTCATCACCTACAAAAGAAAATCCAAATGAACCTCTGTATTAGCTATTCAGCTTGTGCAGGCCCCCATATCACTACCCATACATAAGGAAGTGGACACTGGAGCTCCCACTTCTCTTGATAAGCAAGCCACTCCCATCTTATCAAGAATCAATACTGAGGTTCCTCATGCTTAGCCTGATGAGCTCATTAGCCCATCAGACTTAAGTCTTCACTTTAAGTCTCAACACTCAAGAGAACAACATTCAAGAGAAAATTACCATCCTCAGCCTCCAGATCTCAACCAATCTATCCCTAACCTTGAATTTTATGATGATGAAGACATGAGATTCAATGAGTACCATGAGTCTCTCTACTTTTCCCCTACTCCAAGAGTTGATGAGTACTCCTGCCTCTCCCTTGTCTAGCCCATATCATCCACCCAATACTGAGGTGGATCTTTTTGAACCTGTTCAGGAGGTCCATATGAAAAATGCTCTCACTTCTACAAGTGATTACATCATTCAGACCTCAACCATGTCAGCTCAACCCATTGATACTTCTCCTGAAGCTATCATTAAGAAAAGGAAATCCAGCAGCCAAGAACATGATGTTGGTGGTGAGACTAAGGACTTTGTTTCAATTCTCTCATCCCCCAATGATTCTTCTGATGAAGATGAAGGAAACTTGAGACTAAAAGTGCAAAAACTGTCACAAACATTCACTTATTTAGTCTCTAAGGTTAGTCACTTTGAATCTCAGGTGACTACCTTACACAATAGGGTCAATGATCAGCAACTTCAAATATCTTATCTTAAGGAAAACTAGCTGAGAGACTTTTGAGGAGAGCTCATCCAAGAACACAAAAACATGTGGATGTGATTGACCTAACTCCCAGCTCACCTATGCAAGTGGGTGATGCTACCAAAAAGGAGAAGAAAGTCATAACAATCATAGAGCCTAAAAGTTCTTCACAGAGTATGAACATTGAGGACTCATCATCCTCACTTGTAGTTGTTCATACTTAACAACTTATTCAAGTTCATATTGATGTGAACTCTCTAGATTCTCTCATTCAAAGTCTCTTTGAGGAAGGTATTCCAAAGTCTATGTCATTCCCATCCCAAAGAACTTCAAACTACATAATTGGGTGGCGGTATGATATTGATAGAAGAGCTCTCATACTTCAAAGAGTTCAAGGGCAACAAAAAGTCTTCAACTTTCAAACCTTGAACTACTATGAAGGTCTTGACCTAATCAACATACCACTTGTTAATCCAAATCAATCTAGGCAGGCTGGCTCAAAGAATTCAAGACAGGATTACTAAAGTATTTAACCAAAGAAGAAGACAAAGGCAATAAGGTAATGTCATTGGTCAACTGGATGTTGAGGCAAACCCTGAGATTAGCTTCAAAGGGAAAACATTGACTGAAGGCCCAGTGATAAAGCCTGAGACCCATGTCACACCTACAACTACTTCAGCAACTCATTCACTCAGTGAAACACCTGCGGGTGAAGGTGTATCACAGCCTCTCTCTGGTCAGAGTATGGATGCTACTCCAAACAATAAAGGCTAAAGCTCTCTTCACCCTGAGTCACAAAGGTCTGTAAATGACAAATGGAAAAGGAAAATGACTCTTGAGTAGATTGAGGATAAGAGGAGAGAGGAGAGAAAGCTAAAGGGAGATAGTTCCACTGGGTCTTCAGGCTTCATGTAAGCTGCAATCAAGACTGCCCATAAACCTGTGTAAGACACTGTGGCACCATAAGAACCTCAAGTAGACAAAGAACTGACATGCAAAACATGATTAACTACCTGAGTGACACAAGTCTCTACCAGACAGATGCAATTTTTCCCTTGCCCTTTGAGTATATTAAGTTTGAGTACCTCAAACAACTTAAACTTCAAGTACTCAAAGAGCAGAAGGCTACAAAGAGAAAAATAAGGGAAGAATCTGCCAAAGCAAGAGCCATTATCCAGAAGAGTTAAAAAAGTCTGTTGATAGACAAAGGATGAGCTTCTTGAAGCTGTATGGATACTCCAGAAGAAGACTTGGCCCAATGTATTTATCCAGCATGGATGAGCACATAATGGTAATTAAGCAGAAGATTATAAGAGAGGAGCCCATTGATTTACACTCCCCACCAAGTCAAGCCCCTCAAGAAGTATAGGTTAAGGTTGAATCTTTTAAAACAACACAACCTGAACCTCATGCTGAATCTCAGCAAGCTTCATTTTCTGATTCAAAACAGGGTCAAACTCCCATTTCTTCTGAACCTGTGAGGGAGATAGACCCAACTGAGAAAGACAAAACAGAACACAAGGTGTTGCAGGCCAGTCTTCTCAATTAAAGAGTTCAAAAAGTAGAAAAAGAATGGCTTCCAAACCCAAGTCAAAGAAGAAGAATAAGACAGGGTCATCCAACTCTAGACCTCAAATGAGTCTATACATCTTGAGGAAGTGCAAGAAGAGAAAGTTCAAACAACTCCCATTCAAGCAGCTCCTCTTACATCAGGAAGACCAACTTATTTTACTAATCCAGAAAAATGAAATGTAATCAGAGATCAAGGTATTGAAAATGTTTACACATGGCAGGATATATTCAGTCTACCTCTGCATGATCTCTTTGAGATAAAAAGATACTATGAGAGTCTGTGTAATCCTGAACATCTGATGAAGAAAGAATGGTTGTTACCATAATGAGGACTATCAAAATCTAAAGTTTTCTAATGTTTTGGTAGCATCAACCTAGGAGAGTTTGTAAGGTTTTATGTGAGGTTAATGCACCTAAAACATTCAAAGTCATTCCTGCATGCATTGAAGTACTGAAGTAGAGATGCTTCGAAAGTTTTACACCATGCACTAGAAATATCTAAGTGTAAAATCATTCGAAGCCAAAAGTGAAGTCTTCCGAAGCTTCAAAGACAAAGTATTCTGAAGCCAAGAAGTGATGACAGATTATCCTCCGAAAAATTTTGAATACATGTTTTATCTGATGTACTTTACCATAAATCTAAACTATTTTCCGCTGCAACTCTGTTCAGTCACCAACTTACATGAGTTGGTAAAAGAGTCCATGCTTTTGGTAATTATATATTGAGGTCTTGAGTAAGTGCTTTTTACTTTATGTACTTTTATTATTTTTGTAATATATAGGATGTGAGCTATAACATGTCATAATCACTAGTCAAAAGACAATCTGCATTTTGACTCTACATTTGATTTTTTGCCTAGTTCAAATGTATGCAACTGGCCTTCCAAGCTTGGTTTAAAAAAGCGCGAGGCGAGGCGAAGCGATTTGGTACCAAAATCCGAGGCGCCACGCCTCAAGCGCGAGGTGAGCGCTTCACGTATGCAAGGCGCTAAACTAAAAAAAGTAATAAAAATATAAATAATATCTATGTACAACTTCAAAAATTTATAAATACTACCTAAAGAAACACGGAATCAATTGTTATGCCCAATGTACAACAAACCAGGCTTTGTGTACAAGACCTATAACTTCAGAAAGAAGAAAAGAAAAAATAAACACATAAAAAAAAGTTTAAGGTAAACTTCAACAGAAATTATAACTTTAAGGGTGAAAAATGTAATTTTGTAAAAATGAAATAAAAGATGGGTTAACCCTAAAAACAACATCATCGCCTCTTCTCTGGCAGCTCTTCTCTATCAAGAGATTTCTTCATCAAAATCTTCTTCTTCAATCTAATCTCCTGTAAGTCTGATATCACCTCTCGCTACTGCACCTCTATTTCAACTTCACATCATCTACTTGTTCGATTTCATACAAAAGCACACATCCTAGAGCCTCAAAAAGATCCACAGTGAACTCCTCTTCTGAGAATCACCGGAAATTATTACTGAAATTGACCATTATACATGAAGCGACGCCTCAACTAGCCTAACGCTCCAAGCCTAAAGCGCCGCTTCAGCCCGCTTCATGTATCCTGGTGCCTCAACCGAAGCGAGGCGTTTTGTCCAGCGCCCCTAGCGCCTCACGCTTAAAGCAACGCCTCACAACGGTTTTTTAAACCAAGCTTCCAAGTATGGTCGGCTGTAGATGTAGTATAAAGTATCTCAGGTTATTGTATATTTTCCTTATGCTTTTTACACTTGTAAAAGAACTTGAGAGCAATGTTGGGTTTGTGAAGGCTTTGGGCTTGGGCCCATGTTTAGTTTTCTTGTTCATTAAATTGTTAACCCTAATTATTAGTCTCTATATATACCATGTCATGTATTTGTAATCTTTGTACCGAGCAAATAAAGAAAACCCTAGTTGCAGCCCGTGGACGTAGGTCACACCGACCAAACCACGTTAAATCTTTGTGTTGTTTATTGTTCTATTTTCGCGTGATAATCGTTTGTGTGTGTTCGTGTGTTGGTTCCGCTGCGCCGCTTGAGTCCTAACAAGCAATATACAACATTCTTGAAAACCATATACTTGTTGTTTGTTCTTGTTTTGTCTCATATTTTGTTTGTGTTCTAAGTATCAATCCAGTGTATTACCAGTTTCCTATATGATCTGTTAAGTGTTCTAAAACAATCTGCCCTCATTGTGGTGTTTGTGTTGTAAGTGACCAACCTCTCTAAACGGTCCTGCATTTTATAAAACAATTCAAAGTTTTACAAAATAAGTCTAAGAATTAAACATTTCTAGAAGAAATCTTCCATACGAAGATGGTTAAAGTCATTTAACAAAACGACATATTGTCTTGATCTTTGAAGGCAAGTGGTAAAGTTTTCGAAACCACAGACCATCTTTCCTTTGTTGAGAAAAGTTCCCCATGCATTTTGAGCTAAAGCTCTTTTGTCCATTTGCTTTGGTCGAATTTCCCCTTTGCAAAGGATGTTTGCTCAAGGATTTTACTTTGTTTAATAGCTAAAAACCAAATTTTGACTTAGTGCAACGACTAAATAATCGTGAGTAAAAAAAAGCTCCAACCAAAGCAGAGTCAATTCACAACTCAACCATGGATCGACTGTAAAGCCTCTGTCCATCTTTTGCAAAGTTTTCTCACACGTCTATTTAAGCAACCCTATTTCCAACACTCAGACCCACCTCATGCATTCTAAAAACCCAATGCTTTAAAATATTCTTTAGTGATCATTTACTTCAAACACTTTCAAGTCAGATTTAAAGATATTTGTGCAAGCAAAAGACAAAAGAACGAGTGAGAAAAATTCTCCACATCCATTCTTAGTTCTTTGTTACTCTTGCATTCTAAAAACGCAAAGCATTAAAACAATCCTTAGTGATCATTTACTTCGACCACTTTCAAATCAGATCTCAAGATAATAATACAAGCAAGAAAAGAAAGAGCATGTGAGAACTGAGAAATTGTCCACATGCATGGTTTTAAAAATCGGTTAAGGCATGCGCCTCAAGGCGAGGCGCCCAGAAAACAAACATGAGGCGGCGCCTTAGGGGGTTATCTTGTACGTGCGCCTCATTAGGCTGAGGTGATAAGAAAACATGCGCCTCAGGGTGTTTTAATGTTTGTTTCTTATGTTTTAGACTCTTTGTGTTAGTTTAAAACATTCCATATTTTTTTAAAGTGTGTTTTTGATGAATATGATGATGAAATTAGTATGTATTTTATTTTTTATAAGATATATAATTGTTCTATTTATTTTTTAATTCCACCTCAGGCTTACGCCTCGAGGCTTAATTCCGTACTTTTAAACCTTGTCCACATACAATATTAGTTCATTGTTATTTTATTGAGGTGATGACTTCCTTGAATAGTGTGAAGAACTTAATGATTTGCAAAATATTGAAGAAGCATCGGTTATCTCTACCATCTTAGAAAGATGATTTGTAAAATATCTCTACCGATTAGAAAGAAGCTAATGAAGAATAACTCTTGGTGAAAACCAAAGAGTGGACATAAGGTGAATATGTTAACATCCACTCAACCAGTATACATCCGCATTTTTGTGTGGTGATAGCCAACTCTAATCTCTTTGCATTTGTACATTACAAATTGTCGGAGTTGGTAAAAGAGTTCGTAAAATACTTATTTTGAAAACTAAAATAACTTATTCACCTAGTCTATATTCTTACAGACACATAAATTCCCTCCCTTTAGTTTAACTATTAGCAATACCCCATCAAAAATACAAAACCTACTGATACGAACCCACTATCAGATCCAACTGGGTTGGAGCAGACCCATTCTCTACTGGATAGATGGAAAAGGGTCGGAGGGAGATTAATTGGAGGGAAAACATTAGAAATTCAGAGTGTGGTGGGTAGTCCATGAGATTAAGAGGTGGGGCAGCAACTCCTAACTGTTCCCAGCTAATTTTAGCTTAAATATTATTGTTTTCCTGCATTTTATTCAGGTTTAGTTAAACATTTATCTATGTTACTCTTGTAATCGGAGACTAGCCCTTTCGAATCGGGCCAACTATCCTGTTTGTTCTTATATTAATCTAATCAGAAAGTTCCAGTTTCTAACACCTACCAAAGAGTTCCTAAACAGAGAAAGATTGACCTTAGATGGGAGATCGTTTAAGGACAAAATGCATGGTCCTAGAATACGTTTACAAATTACATAATCTCATTAAAAATCATTATAAGCTTAACAAAACTAACATGGGACCAAATGGCTTGTGGCGTCATGCACTCATGCTTGGTAACTAGATCAACAATCATAAAATTTTATGAAGACGTTAGTAGCTAGATTACTAAAATGATTGAAACTGTTTAGCAATAAATTCATGACACTACCCATGCATGATTATAGTTACAAATAATTCTCGCAGATCAGTTGATGCATAAATAAAGCTTTCTGCTAAGTTAAGCAGTTGTGCTTACGATATATAAAGCACTAGACTGAGAAGATAATAATATTAGTAAAAACAAGGAATATACCTGCAACAATTTAAACGCATGCAAACGAACTTCAGAAGACCAGTCTTTCTTGACTAAACGAAATGATGTGCTTGCCAAAACACGTACATCTCCAGCTTTTACCTAATGGATAAAACTTATCAAGAAAATTGTATATAAATGTTGAATACCCACAGAACAAAAATGTATATATGCGTGTTTGATCAACTTATTGTATTAGATGTTTTGCAAAACCAATAATGCATCTTTGAAATAAAAGATTATGGGGAAGAACTAAGGACCATCATAGTTTTACCGTATCTTATAAAGCACAAAATCACCCAAAACCTCAACAGAAACTCAAAAAGCCTACATCTTTTCCAAACCACACATGAAATCAATCAAACTCCAACAAAAACCAAAACCAAAACCAAAACACATAAACCCTAGATAAACCTACCCTACTAAACTTACACAATCTCTAATCCAATTCCCACAAACTAACTTAACAAACGCATAAACAACTTCAGAAAACCATACTGCTACTAATTTCTAGCTACCACAAGATCAATCTTCAAAAACAGACACGTTTTGCAAACGAAATTCGTACAGAAGGTGGATACATTATACACAACGACGGATCAAACTGATGTGAAGTAAAAAATAGAAGAAAGCATACAGATTCTAAGTAGGAAAGAGCGGCTTTGCGATCATCGGAGGAGGAGTTCCAGCCTAGGGCTGCGACGATGGCTCGAGCCACATCGCTGGCCGTATCACTGCGGTCCATAGTCGTGGGCTCGTGGTGGTGAGAGCCTGAGTTGAGGGTTTTAGTTTTACAATTTACAAAGAGGAAAGCAAGCAAGGGGATTGATTATATTCTAAACCACTTTCTAAAGTTTTGCTTTCGGTTTCAATGGGTGTGTATTTTTTTTTTTTTTGTTACAAGTTATATAGTGGATATCAGGATATTATAATTTTTTTTATATTTTTATATTATTTGTAGTTTCAAAAAGTGTATTTTTTTAAAGCTAATTACGGTGTTTGTGGTTTATAGTTGATTAGTTTTGCTTGGTTTAATGTTGTGTGGTTTTTATGTTTTCTCGTTTTATTAATTGAGATTAATATTGTTATATTTTAAATCTCAAGTGAAAGGGGTTTTATTTTTTATGTTTTTTTTATGTATAGGCTCTTAATGCTAAAGATACAAGCTTTTGATAAAAATAAAAATAATAAAACTTGCATATGTTTAAAAAAATAATAAAGCTAATGGGTTGGTCTTTTGGTTTGTTTGGTTCGTATTCTTCGCGTTGAGAAAAGCTAATGGGTGTTAAACCATTCTCACTTGCAATAGACGGATTTGTGTCATTGAAGAATATAATGAGAACTTGTCGTACGTAGGAAGATGGTAAAATCTTGAAACGATATATAAATGAGCGTTTTTCTTATTGTTTTCCTAATTTCTTTGCCGTAAGAAACAACACCCCTAAAGGGTATGAAACACCCTAATTCACTCATATATGGTGGCACTTGATAGACGTGATGTAGCGTTTTGATGACACAATTCCAACCGATGGCACGTAACAACTCATGTTATAATCATGTTGGCTGGCATCCGTGAACGTTTTTCATATTAATAGAAAATACTAATTGCCCTGTGTATTTTCGCAGGAAACTAAACATAATTGGCATGCAATTGCCTTCTTCCAACATGAGAAAGTTATGCAGAAGTCTCCTCTTATAAGGATAATTGGGTAAATAGAGCCACCATTGTTTGATTATTTTGTTGCTTGCTGTAGACAGCTCAAAATGTTTACTATTTGTTTTGTTTGAAAACATTTTTCATTACAACATTACAAACAAATAAATAACTGGGTGTTATGCATTAAATTTGACTTTCAAGTAGTTTCAACCAAGTTTATCCAAATTCAATTCTTGATAATAAAAAAATGAAAGAAAAGATTAAACACATACAAACACAACAAAACCAAACATACATTCATACCAATTCACTGTACACTGTGTATTAAATTCATAATCCAAAATGATTTGTTTTTCGGGTCCGTTTGGTTTAAAACCCGCTAACTCAAAAATCAGTCCGAGTTGAATTTGATCCATCGACCTGACTGTAAAACTAATTTAATCCAAAAGCTGAACATCAGTGAATGAAGAAAACATCAGATTTTACACTTGTTGAACCTTATTAGTGAATATGCAACAATTGTTCCGTAATTAAAGAGTTAGAAATCAAATCATAAGCAAGTTCATTAGAATTTGAGATCAATACATTGAAAATTTAGATTTGGTTTTCTCAAATACTTGTTCAGCAATCATTGCCCCGGTACCATCTGCTTTCTTGATCTCCAAGTTAGCCTTCTGATAGTGAGCAGTGCCTCTCAAGGCATCCGCTATAAAATCATCAAACCCGATTGCAATCGCTGCTTCAGCTTTAGCCCCGTAAACCAGCCTCTGCAAACAAAAGAACATACAAGAATATAAAAACCGAACCAAACTGAACCCAGATACAGTTATGCAGAAAAACAAAACCTTGATTCTTGAAAGATGAATGGCACCAAAGCACATAGGGCAGGGCTCACACGATGCGTATATCTCACAATCAGAAAGCTCAATCCTGTTAAGCTTTTTGCACGCCTGATATGAAGTAAAAATTAAAAAAAGCTATTAACTTTGCATGATTTGTAAGCAATTTGGGCAGAAACAAGAGCTAAGAGATGACCTCTCTAATGGCAGTGACCTCTGCATGTGCAGTTGGGTCTATATGGTTCAGAACCATGTTGTGACAGCTCACAACAACTTCATCATTCTGAACCACGACCGCACCAAACGGTCCACCGTCTCCATTTTCCACTCCTTTGTAAGCTTCTTCCACAGCTCGTGTTAGAAACTTATGGTCTCTATCTTGCACCACTACATGACCATAATCAGATCATTACTCAATTGTTACAGGGTCATAATAAGCAGTTTAAACGCACATCCAAACACCCTCTTAGAGCATAAACAAGATCATAACTAAAAGCAATAGAATCAAAGAAGTTTAATATCTGATTCAATCTTACCTTCCTGATGGCCTGCAAAGGCCGAAGCGACAGCAATCGTCCCATCCTTAGTTTCAACAACTAATCAAAAAGATCAAGAACAGTGAGCCTGATTGTAACAAAAATTGGAGCAAAAATAACTACTTGAAAAGAAACAAGTACAATGAGCCTAAATGTTATAAAATTGGAGCAAAAATATATAAAATGATATCAGAATTGAACTTTCAATTGTACAAATTGAGGATGAAACTATTAATACTAAGTTAAGGTATCATGCCCTGATCTTAATTCTTAACTCTACAAGCACCACCATCAACTATAATTAAAGATCATCATGTTGACTTTCAGATGTCAAACAATTCCCAATTTCAACTTCAAAATTGACATGCAAGTGCTACAAGATCGATCATTTCGTCTGATCTTAACATCATTAATCAGATTACAGCTACACACATAACATGATAAATACTGAAGCTAGATCATAGAATCGACTTAATTCCATATTCGACTTTTCATCCACAAGAGATCAAATCCCCAAATCAATTTTAAATTCAAACGCAAAATTGTCGGAACCACTTAAGTTCTTAATTCACAACTGAAAATCCTAAACTGAACAACATAAAGTGGGGATCAATCGATCATCAAAGCAAAATTCACCAAAAATCAGAGTTCGAGCATGAAAACGAAGATCGGAAGATCGAGATGAACAAATAGTGATCAACAACATTGAGAGCAAAATCAAGACTCACCTTTAGTGTCTTCCATGGGAAATTCAAGAAGATGAGTTGGGGATTATGGGTTTGATTTGATCGATTGATCGATTGATCGATTGAACGAACAGATTATTATTGAGATTGAAAAGATAACACGAGAGATGTGTGGATGAAGAGATTCGTCGTTTCGTCGATGCCTCTACTCACGTTATATAAAGCTGGTAATTTTGAATATTATTATTCGTAGTTGCAGAGTTTTTATAAAATTTGTTTTTTTCTAAATAAAATACGTTCACACTCTCTATTTTGTATAGATTTTATATAATGTTTGAACTCTGTTTTGAGTAAACAACTTTACGATTAGAATATTGGACAAATAAAATAGAGTTAATACTATAAACACAATAAAGTGTTATATAATAGGTGAAAAAATCACTACACATAAAATATTCATAAAATTGATGATTAATATTGGCTTTTAACACGTTGGTTATCTTTATGAACGTTATGTGGATGGTTTGTTGAAGGGTCAATTCTTTGTAGACTCTTTATATAAACATTGAATACGTTTTTATTAGTTTTCTAATCATTTTATTGTTATTTATATCAACTATTATGATAAAAGTTATATGTGTTAGCATTATAACAATATATGTCACATCATTAGTATCTTCTAACAATGGGTTAGTGGTTATTAAGTTTGCACATGTTAAATCAATAACTTTTATAAAAAGTTTAGGGTGGACATTTTGTGCAAATAAAAAAACTAGTTTTTAATGAGTTAATATCAATCAATAAATAGTTTGCCGTTAAAGAAAATTTTATGACATTTAGTATATTATTTTAAGTGAATTAATCAACCAAATATAAAATTTAAGGATTATTTATTCCGTTGTAGACATTATACTTTCTAATATTGTCTCATGACTCTTCAAAATGAAAATTATTAATTCAAGTATCACTTGATATAATATGGTTCAAGTCAATCAGGAGTTTTATCATAGTATGGTTTTGGATGGTGTGTTTTTTTCTTGAAGGGTAGGCAGGCCGGATCATCGGTGTTGTTTGTGTTGCGGGCGTGAGTGTCATTTTGTTGGTAATTTTACCCAGGTGATCGTCTTAAAGTATTTATTAGCTGTTAAAAAATATGATTATCCTATGATATATATTTATATCTTGAATAAACGTGTAAGAATATATAAATCCCAAATAAATTAATTGACAAACACATCATGTTTTTAAAAGAAAAACTAGTATTAAGCAATCATGTCAATTAACAACAATGTTATACTATCGTTAACAACCACCAACATCAGAAAAACATTTATTTAAAAAAAAATCAAACGAAAAATACAAAACCAAACGAAAAGTAAATGTAAAAATGTTAAACCACTCAGGTGAATTGTAAAACGAAAACTTATAAAATATGAAAAGTATAAGGGATAAAGTTGAAAGTAAAATTTTATAGGGGTTAAATTGTAAAATTTATAAAAATATTAGGATTAAAAGTAAAAAAATTAAGATTAAAAAATTTCAAAAGTACAACCAGTCAACTTAAAATACAAAATTTGATGCACAGACATATTAATAATTAGTAGTATATATAACATGGCATATGGCATATACGTGAAGACGTGGAATATGATATATAAACATAAAATATAACAAACCAAAAGTAGGATTCACATTGATTTCAATTATATGACAACTTTAGGTTAGTTACAAAATTTTTATTTAAATAACCAACATCGAAAACACAATTGGTAGTTTTTTTTCTCTTTTTAAGGGGGAATCAGTGCGTTTATTTTAATATTTTAATTGTTTGTTGCTGTGTCATGCTTATCTCCTGGTCAATAAAAAATATTGGTTATATTCAAACGCATGTGCAAAGTGGGTTTATTTCCACGAATTGCTCCATGGAATAAGAGTCGTGTTGGGCGAATAATCTAGTACGAAATGATATTTGTTGCTTCAAAAATTAAAATTTTGGTGGTTCTATAAATTGAACAAATATATAGGATATATTTTCCAAATAATAGTATATATTATTTTACTTTTTACTTTGTTATAAATATATAATTGAGCTTACATTCAAATTTCAAACAGATCATATGGGTTAAAATTTAATATCTTACAAAATGCATGCATGATTATTTTAAGAGTTGATAGATGTAGAATAGATAGTGTATATTCATTTGTAAAAAAAAGAAAAAAAAAGGATATGTGTGTGAACGAATCAAAGTCGTCTAGAGCAGTTTTCTTAATAGAGCTCGACCTAAACAATGACGATTACGACTTCCTTACAATCATCAAGAACGTTAAGATTACCATTTCACTTGGTTAGATTCAATTTTCACATCATCGATGATGATCAATTAGGTCAAGGGATCATCAATGATGATCAGTTAGGTCAATGTTTATTCTTGTATTTTCTACACCGTAATGTGTTGTTTTCGTTGTTGAATGTTCGGTATTAATGATGTAAAATCTAGCGAGTTGTAATATTATCTTCATTTGCACATGTAATTTTGCATGTTTGGATGTATTGTGACGTGGAAGACATTACACCCATCGTTATAAAGTCGTGTGTTAAAACCAGTTACAATATATTTAGTAACTTTGTATGTTTGGATGTATTGTTGTTGTGAGCTTTGATGTACCTTTTTTATCTTGTGTGTCAAGACAAATACAACGCTGCATCAACTTTAAAAAGTTGAACACCTAGTGTGACGAGTTCAAATGCATTACAAAAACCTTCAACATTTGTCTTTCTTTAGAAACAAAATTGTAATTGAGGTGAAACGTACTCTTCTAATCATTGTCAAAAAAATCATTTTTACATGTTTTATATATCAAAAAAAACATATTGAATTTATAAAATATTTATAATTTTGTTTTGTGAAAAAATGAAGTGTTTAAGATAATTGAGATTAAAAGTTCTAGTGTCATACAAATTTGAATTATTACTATTTTACACACACACACATACATATATACATACATATATACATATATATACATACATATATACATATATATATACATACATATATATATACATACATATATACATATATATATACATATATATATACTAGGTTATAGACCCGTGTAAATACACAGGTAGAATACACAAAATATAATATTAGCAATATCAAAATCAAAGTTGAAAGATGCAGGACCGTTAGAAGGGGGCAATACACTTTTACAACACAACAACACAAGTGAGGAGAGTTCTCTAGAACTTAGCAGATCAAGTAGGGAACTGGTTTAACTATTATAGAGATGCTAAGAATACAAGTAAAAGAGAGACAGAACAAGATAACAATACAAGTATTTGGTTTTTAAGGTTGCAGTATATTGCTTCTTAAGTTCTATTACAAAGTATTACAAAAGCCCCGTTCTAAAGATACAAGTACTTGAGATACATATACTACATGCTACAGTCGGCTATACTTTAAAAGTCAGTTGGATACATAAAACTAGACAACAAAATCAAATGTAGAGTCAAAAGGCAGACTGCCTTTTGATTAGTGACTATGATATGCCAAAGTTCACATCCTAATATATTACAAAAAGGATAAAGTACATAAAGTAAATAGCTCAGACTCAAACCTTAATATACAGTATTCCAAAAGCATGGATCTTTTTACCAACTTGTGAAAGTTGGCGAGTTAAATAGAGTTGCAGCGGAAAGCCGGTCCAGCTTTATGGAAAAGTACATAAAATAATAGCATGTACATAAAAGTTTTCGAAAGAAATCTGTCTTCATAAAATTGGCTTCGGAAGACTTCGACTTTGAAGCTTTGGAAGACTTCATATTTACTTTCGGAAGATATTGGTCATGACTTCAGAAGATTTTACACTTCGAGTATTTCTGATGTGAGGTGTAAAACTTCCAAAGCATTTCTACTTCAGTAACTTAGTGCATGCATGCAGAGAGACTTTGAATGCTTTGAATGTTTTGACTGCATCAGACTTGTTGGAATCATTACAAAAGAAAAATATAAAGCTGTACAAAAGTGAGATAAATGAATAATGTTAATCACATACACAGATAAATAATAAAAATACAATTAAAATTCATAAATCTGAAAATACATCTTTATACACAACATTTGTGGTTTTGTTGGTAATTTTACCATCTTTATCAAGTATCAAGAGCTTTAATCCATCTTTGTTTTTAACTCTGGATAACGCCACATATAGTTGACTATGTGTAAATACCGGTTGCTTTAGGTACAAACCCACTCGACAAAGCGATTGACCTTGACTTTTGTTTATGGTAATGGCAAAACATATAGCCAGAGGGAACTATCTTCTTTGAAACTTAAATGGAATCCTTTTGCCTGATGGTATGTAAGGCCCCATTCTCGGGACACTTACAGCTGGTAAATCATTGCACATAACACATATGTTTTCATCATATTACATAAAAACATTACAGCGGAAACATTTAAACAAAACGTTCCATTTCAATGTAATAGCTTTTGCCAAGTAATACATCGTTAACCAGTTACAAAATACATGGTTGCATTACATCACAAAAGCATTATATAAATGGATGCCATCCAAAAGAGCTAAGTAGCCGCCCCGTGCCATCCTTAGCAATCATTACCTGCCAACTGGAAACACATAAAATTCAGCATTGCTGAGTGAGTTCTAGTTTTATAATAAACATACTTTTCTTTTGTTAAAACCGTACTTTACTTTCATGCGATCATACATCATACGTACACGTAGATAATAATATTATTATCTTCATCATTCGTTCGTTCATCATTACATTTTTTCTTTCCATCAAACCATGAACTTTACCCTTCAGTCTCTTGGTACTAGGCCGGAGCCTATCATAGACATTCCATTACGGTGCACAACACCTCCTGGCCACAGTACCTAAGATAAAGTTCAGGCATACCATTGTCATGTGCTATGCCCTTCGTCTCTGTTGGTATTGGGGCCGAAGCCTATCATAGACCTTCCATACGGTGCAAAGCACCTCATGGCCACAGTACCGAAGGCAAGCAAAAATGGTTCCATACAAATGGTCAATCACAAAGAAGGACGCCGATGTGCATCCTTTTGGGGTAGCGAACCTGCACATCGTTGGGCTAACACCTTACAAAGGGGTGTGTCCCGACCTACAAGGCTTGCAAGACTTTCATTACTTTCATCATTCATTAATGCATGCATTCATCATGTTCCTCTTTTTATTATCTTTCACTTTACGTTATATAATACTTTCATTTTATTCATTAACGTTTGATCGTAAAGCCACGAGAAAGATAAACATACATCATAATAAAGAACATCAACATACACAACCATCATCATCATACAGGTCAACATCATACATAGCATACATCATGCATAAATATGCAACATCATCATCATGCCCAACATAACCTCTAAGGCCACAACAGTCGTCTTACATGTACTTACGGGAACTTCCACATCAAAACTTACATTTGCACTTTCTCCCGAAAGTCGGTGATTAAACTATGCTTTTTCTCGGGTACAATAACCCTATTTGGGTGTATGGGCACCCTTTAGTCGCATGGCCTCCAGGCGACTTAACATAATGCGAATGGACCAATGCGGATGAACACCAATGTGGATGAACACCCATACGACTGGACCTCATGCGGATGGACTCAATGCGGATGAGTCCTATGCGAATGGAGCTAATGTGAATGGACCTTAGGCAGATGAAACAAATGCGGATGAGCACTTATGCGAATGGGCCCCCAGTCGCATGACTCCCCATGCGACTGGCCCCAATCGTACGAATGAATCCTCAATCGTGCGAACGAACCCTCAATCGTGCGAACGAACCCTCAATTGTGCGAACGAACCCTCAATCGTGCGAATGAACCCTCATCGCACCTCAATCGGCCGTATGGCCTCCATTCGTCCGCCTAGCCTAGCTGATGCAGAATGCAGTTCATCCCGAACCCAATCTGCATTTTTGACTCCAAGCTCATCCAAACCCATTCTAAGCCCAAATCAACCATCCTATAGGAATGCATACCACAACACCATTCAAGCACAACAAGCCCGGAAACAAACCCCAAACGCATCACATGCAAACACATACAAACGGGTCAAATACACACACATACAAAAACATGTTTTCAGATGTGTTCCAGCCCTAAAATAGACCAAAAACGTTTAAAAGAGGGGTCCTAGAACTCACATAAAAAATATCGAGAAGTAGAGCTTCGATTGGACCCACTACACGACGATTTTGCACGCTTGAATCTACCTGAAACAACCTTTTTGTAACACCCGGTTATTTTTAAAAGTCAAGATATAAAGAATAAAAGCAAGAAAGACAATAAAGTTCAAGTGGAGGGACTAAAAATTTCCAAAAAGGACAAAACTTTTAAAAGTTGGTGTAAAGATGGGTATGGCCGCCCACCCTCACCTCACTCCACTATTTTCCTCGGTTTTAGAGAGAGAAAGCAGAGAATACTCTCGGTTGAAGAAGAAGGGGAAGAAGAAAGGTGAATTCAAGGTAAGAATTCAAGGTTTTTATGTTTTTATGTCAGGTTTTATCCCGATTATGTGTTTATGTGCTTATGGGTTGTGTTTGTGCTCGGGTGTGTGTGTTTTTGGTGTTGTTTTTAGGTGTTTGAACTCTTTGCAAGCGGGTTAAAAGGAAGAACACCCAAGTTACACCAGGTGAGTTCTAGACCCCGATTTTTACATGTTTTAAACTATCTTTGGGGCTAAAAACGTATTAAAAAGATTTTACAAAGTTTATGTGTGATACCCGTATGTATTGTGTATGTTAGATGATGATTCTTGAATGTTTATAGGCTAATCATGTTTAGAATAGCTGCATTATGCTTAGAACAGATGGGTTTGATGATTAGGATTGAGAACATCCTAGAAACATGTTTCACAAAAACTCATGCGCTTAGATAAGTGTTCATACGCCTGAAATTGCCTTAGAAAGAATTAAGTGTAAGCCATGCGCCTAAACAGTAGCTCATGCACCCAAAATTTGCCTTAGAAATGTTTTAAGTATAGCCTATGCGCCTGAACAGTGGTCCATGCGCCTAGAAATGTTAGTCGGACAACTAAGTGTAGGGCCATGCGCCATGGCCCATGCGCCTAAGTGTTCATGCGTCTGAATAGTACCCATGGCGCCTAAGTGTTCCTCATGCGCCTGAACAGTACCCATGCGCCTGAAAGTTCCCCATGTACCTAAGTGTTCCCCATGCGCCTGAATAGTGTCCATGCGCCTGCATAGTGCCCATGCGCCTAAGGACTTAGAATATTTTCTAATTTTTAGGGAAAATGTGTAAAGTAGGCTTGACTTGGGAGATTCCTGGGGGACTATATAAGTTGACTTTTGGGGTCATAGATGGTATGATGGGCATGTTGTGCATTGTGATTGATGCTTATGATGATAATGATGATGATTTTGCATGGTTATGCATGATGCATGTTATGTATGTATGATGCCCTGTATGATGATGTATGAATGATATGTTATGTTATGTTCCTATGATGATGAATGTTTATCTTTCCATGGCTTTACGTGTTATGTTAATGAATGAACCGAAAGTATTATGTAACGTAAAGTGAAAGATAATGAAAAAGGAACATGATGAATGAATGCATGCATTAATGAATGAATGAACGTAAAAAGTCTTGCAAGCAAATGTATGGAGGTCCACACCCAATGAAGGGTATTAGCTCAACTGTGTGCGGGTTAGCTACCCCAGAAGGATGCAAACTGGGGTCCAATCCTTGTGATTGACCATATTTATGGGATCCTTGCTGCTTGCCCTAGGTACTGGAGTCAGCTTCATGCATAATGTTCGGGGTCTATGAAAGACCTCAAGCCCAGTAACCAGCTTCGTGCACAATGTTCGGGGTATAGCATATGGCATTGATCCGGAATGAAAAAGAAAAGATGAATGGTGAATGTACTTGCCCTAGGTACTGGAGTCAGCTTCGTACACAATGTTCGAGGTCTATGAAAGACCTCAGGCCCAGTTACCCGTTTCGTGCATAATGTTCGGGGTAATGTACATGTCACAAGATGTAATGAATGAACGAAGGTTAACGAACGTAATGGAAGATAATAATGATATTATCTGTATGTACTTATGATGTATGATCACGAACGAATGAAACGTATAGTATGGACTCTGAAAGGAAATAAATAACGATTTTATGTACGTTTTATTATAAAACTAGAACTCACTCAGCAACGCTGACTTTTATACGTTTTTAGTTGGCAGGTAAACATTGCTGAGGATGACACGAGGCGGCTACTCAGCTCTTTTGGACGGCATCCATTTATTTAAAGCTCTTGTGATGTAATACAACAATGTAATTTTGTAACCGACAAATGATGCATTATTTTGCAAAAAATTTTATGATGAAATGAAATGCCATTTGTTTTATGTTTTCGCTGCAATGTTTTGATGATTAAATGCAAATTATATGTTTTATGTGCGATGATTTACCAGCTGTAAGCCTCCCGGAAATAGGGGCCTTACAAGTTGGTATTAGAGCCAAAGTTTAAGTGAAATAGGTAAATTTTCAAAATAAACCTTAACTTATACTGAGAATAGGACGGAATAGGAATGGGATGCCAATCTGAGTAGTTGCGTGCCATCGGGTATTTTCTTAATGTTAACCGGTTTATGTGCGCATGGTATGTGGTTATGTGTTGTATGTAGATTTAAATACTGATGTAGTCAGGACAGCTAAAGCTCGGGGTATGAAGAGTAAAGTAAGTGGCTAATCACAACTGGCCACTGTAATTAGGGACTTACTATACTTGACATAAACTGAGTTGTTCCCTTGAATGACCGTGTTGGTGTTTGAATCTTTCAGTGTGAGTTAGAGGATGGCCGGTGGTAGATCGTCTAAAGCTTCACGTGGTGGTGGACATGGTGCCGAACCACGGGTTACGAGGGGAAGGCCTAGGGCCGAAAAGGTGGTTCATGAAGAACCAGAAACCCCTCATCCAGAGGGCGGAGATGAGAGTGCTAACCTCAGAGCCTTGGTGAAGGAGGCGGTTATGGAAGAAGTGCACCAAGTCATGCAGATGATCCTACCGTTTATGGTGACCGAAGTGATAAAGGCAGTTAGAGAGGGAGAGAGAAGGGAAAGGAGTGGACCTACGGGTGAAAGAAGACAGCCCGTGACTGAGACGGCTCCGTCTGATGATGAGGACGAGGAAGAAGAAGAGCCTGCGTCAGAGGCGACCCGAGGCTGCAACTACGGGGTGTTTATGAGATGCAAACCCCTTACTTTCGATAGAAACGGCACTGCTGCTGCTACTCACCGATGGGTGAGGGAAATGGAGGCGGTACTTGATATCAGCGAGTGCCGAGAAGACCAGAAGGTTAAGTTCGCTACCTATTCATTTGTAGACTCGGCTCTGTGCTGGTGGGACAATATAGTCCAAGCCGAGGGTAGTCGGGCGATCGGGAGAATGAGATGGTCGGAGTTGAAGAAGTTAGTAATCGAGGAGTTTTGTCCTCACCGGGAAATGGACAAGGTTGAGAGAGTTTCTGCAACTGGAGGCGGGAACTATGACACACCAAGAGTACACCACAAAGTTCAATGAAATGGCACGGCTGGTGCCCGATCAGGTGACACCACTGTCACGAAAGATTAAGAGATACATCCAGGGCTGTCGGCGGAAATCCGTAGGCATATGATTTCTGCCCGGCGAGCACTTTTAGGTCGGCGGTTGATTTGGATGGTAGACTATATGATGAGCGTGAGGTGGTAGTGGCTGAGGAGAAGAAGATGAGTAGGGATGGGAGAAACTGGAATGGGAAATGGTTTGGACGTGGTAGAGCTGCTCCAAACCATAAGGTGGCGAGGGTAGGTGACCGACGTGTGGTCACAACTGGTGTTGAGTTGAAGAAGTATGGCAAGTGCGGGAAGGAGCACGGTGGCGAGTGTAGATGGGGGTCGAACGTTTGTTTCAAGTGTGGGAAGCCTGGTCATATGGCTAGAGACTATGGAGGTGTGAAGTGTTTCAACTGCGGGGGAAGTGGTCACATGAGCAGGGAGTGTAAAAAGCCAAGGGCTGAGGGTTCCAGGGTGAAAAAGGCGGGAGGAGAAGGACAGAAGGCAAGCGCCTGAGCTTTCACGATGACTCGGGAGGAGGCTAGGATAGACCCCGACGTGGTGTCAGGTATGTTTCTAGTAAACCAAACTCTTGCTGCTGTTTGATTCTGGTGCTAGTAGGAGTTTCATTTCTGCTGCCTTTGGTGCTAAGTTTCCGGGTAAGAGTAGATGTATTGGTGAGCCATTCGATATAGAAACTGCTATCGGTAAGTCCACGAGAATTACTGATGTGATAGAGGACTGTGCCTTAGAACTAGAAGGCCATAGGTTTGCTGCTAGGTTACACGTGATACCCCTAGGTGGATTCGATATAGTACTAGGGATGGACTGGTTAGCAACCTATGAGGCAAACATCGTGTGTCGCAAGAAGATGATCCGATTGACAACGTTTGACGGAAATGAGGTGACGGTTTATGGTGATCACGTCACGACGATCCCGAAGGTGATTTTGATGGCGGTGGCGGGAAAGTGCATGAGACGCGGATGTAGTGCCTACTTGGCATACATAAAAGATGTGGATGCGTCGGTACCGCAATTATCTGAAGTACCAGTGGTGCACGACTTTCCGGACGTATTCCCAGAAGACTTACCCGGTGTGCCACCAGATCGCAAGGTTGAGTTCCAAATTGACTTGATACCCGATGCTCAACCCATTGCCAAAGCACCGTATCGGTTAGCTCCCACGGAAATGAAAGAACTAATGGAGTAGTTGCAAGAGATGCTCGATAAGGGGTTCATTAGACCGAGTATCTCTCCGGGGTGCTCCGGTCCTATTTGTGAAGAAGAAAGACGGTAGTATGAGGATGTGTATTGACTACCGAGAGTTGAACAAGTTGACGGTGAAGAACCGATACCCCCTACCAAGAATAGACGATTTGTTTGATCAGCCCCAAGGAGCCAATTGGTTTTCGAGGATAGATCTTCGATCTGGTTACCATCAACTGAAAGTAAAGGAGCAGGACATCCTAAAACAGCTTTTCGCACGCGCTACGGTCACTATGAGTTCCTCGTTATGTCGTTTGGTCTGACCGATGAGCCAGCTGCTTTTATGGATCTAATGAACCGTGTGTGTCGGTCTATGTTGGATAAATCAGTGATTGTGTTCATTGATGATATCCTGATTTATTCGAAGAGTGAGATTGAGCATGCCGGTCACATTCGGGAGGTTCTGGAGATGTTAAGAAGGGAGAAGTTGTATGCAAAATTCTCCAAGTGCGCATTGTGGTTGCGTGAAGTTCAGTTCTTAGGTCATGTGGTGAATCCCGACGGGATTATGGTGGACCCGGCTAAGGTGGAGGCAATGATGCAATGGAAATCTCCAAAGACGCCATCCGAGATTCACAGTTTCTTGGGTTTGGCGGGTTACTACATAAGATTCATTCAAGACTTTTCCAAGATCGCTTCTCCACTAACCAAGCTGAACCGAAAAGATGTGAAGTTTGTATGGGGTCAAGCTCAAGAGAAGGCATTCGAAGAATTGAAGGCAAGGTTGACTCAAGCTCCTGTCTTGTCGTTACCCGATGGAAGCGAAGATTTGGTGGTGTATTCAGATGCTTCCTACTCAGAGTTGGGTGTGTGTTAATGCAAAGAGGAAGAGTTATAGCCTACGCATCCCGACAACTAAAGGTTCATGAGGTAACTACCCTACTCATGACTTGGAACTAGCGGCCGCGGTATTTGCACTAAAGATTTGGAGGCATTATCTGTATGGAACGAAGTGCACCATCTTCACCGACCACAAGAGCTTAAAGCACTTCTTTGAGCAGAAGGACCTGAATATGAGGCAGGGATGATGGTTGGAGCTCATAAAGGATTATGATTGTGAGATCCATTACCATCCGGGCAAAGCTAACGTGGTGGATGATGCTCTTAGCCGGAAGGAGAGGTCCGAGCCGATTCGGGTGAAGGCATAACAACTGATTATGACCTCTGAGGTAATGAAGCAATTCAGGGAGTTTCAAGATGAGGCATTGAAATAAGATCATCTAAACTCTGAAAGAATGAGAGGTCTGGTTGGAGAATTGGGTGAGAACACGCTTGGTGTTAGAACTTGATTTGGACGGGTGTGGATTCCTCGTTTCGGGGATCTACGTGTGAGGATTTTGGACGAAGCTCATAAGACTCGATACTCCATCCATCCTGGTGCCACAAAGATGTATCAAGACATGAAGAAAGATTATTGGTGGCTGGGTATGAAGCGTGACGTGGCGGAGTATATGAGTAAGTGCCTTACTTGTTTGCAAGTTAAGGCGGAACATCAAAAGCCGTATGGGAAGATCCAACCTTTAGATATACCGGAATGGAAGTGGGAGCACATCACCATGGATTTCATTACGAAGTTGCCACGTACTCCGAAAGGGTATGATGCCATATGGGTGATTGTGGACCGTCTGACGAAGAGTGCTCACTTCCTACCGATTCATCTGAGAGGATGGCTAACCTGTTCATCAAGGAGATTGTATCTCGTCATGGTGTGCCGGTGTCTATTGTGTCGGATCGTGACACTCGGTTTGCCTCTAAATTCTAGAAGAAATTCCACAATGCCATGGGGACGACATTACATATTAGCACGGCTTATCATCCCCAAACTGATGGTCAGTCAGAAAGGACCATTCAGACACTGGAAGACATGCTTCGGGCATTTTGGATTGATTTTAGGGGAAGTTGGGATGACCATTTACCGTTAGATGAATTCTCGTACAACAATAGCTATCATGCCAGCATTGGCATGCCACCATACAAGATTGTAACATCCTGTATTTTTGAGTTAATTGAGAATTAACTTGGTTAATTTCTTGCATGGGCTAATTGTGTCATTAATGAAACCTATGGGTTGCTTAGGAATTTTACCTTAAATTGGTCTTAATTTGTAGGGTAATAATAATAATAATAATAATAATAATAATAACTAAGAAAAATAATAATAATCATTTTTTTATCAATAATAACAATATGTAAAACTTAATAAACTTAAAAAGGTTAAAGAAGTCTAGGGTGTTTTATTGGCAATTTAGGAACTTGAAACATAAGTTTCTGCATAAAATAATAAAATCATAACCAAAGGGACCAAAGGTGTAACTTTGCAAAACTCTAAACCAAACCCCCCTTCACCCCGATTTTCCGGCGGAGCTCCGGCCATACTCCGCCGAGCTCCGGCCGCCCCTAAAACCATCAAAAACTCTCAATTTTTGTTACCAAACCGTTCCAAACGCTTCGTGAGCATGATTCGAAAGCCGTTATGAACCTTAAACACATCTAAACGCCGGTTACAAACACAAACGACGAGTAACCGACAATTTCTTCAATCATCAAGCCGTTCAACATTTAAAACGCAATAATAATAAAATTAATTGCACCTACATGATCGTTTAATCGTAACTAAACTCCTACGCAACACAATTCTACCTGAATCGCACTTAGACAATCCAAACTACTCTCACCTTAACCGCGAACCTGCAACCACTTGAGCACCACCATAGGAGTATTCTAACCACGAATTGACAGAGGGTTTTACATCGTGAACATCATCCGAAGCCCCACACGAAGTTAATTGGATTATCATCGCCATTTGTGCATCAAACTGAATCAAGCTTGGTCGCGACTGATTCTTGTTCGTTCCTCATCAATTCGTTTTCAATTCGGGTAATTGATTATACGTTTATGCTCAGTTTCATCTGGGCATCAAAAGCCCCATGGTTTAAATCGTTAACAACCTTGATTTGATCTTCAATTGTGGTCATGATCAAACTAGGGTTCGTGCGATTTGGGGGAAATTTGTTGTTACTGTATTTAGTTTATTAAATCGGAGTCTTAAACACGGCTGGATGCCTTGGTTCACTGGTTCCCCACTCACATTCCGAATTAGAGGTCCCGGGTTCGAACCCGACGACCTCCAATTCATTTTGTTTTTGGCTTTTCAGCCTTTAAAAAAATATAGAAAAATTCTAAAAATTTATAAAAATTAATCTGGTAAACTTAAATTATTTTGAAGTCACTTAACCAATTTCTAAAAATTTATGTTCTTATAATACTTGTATACTTTTATAAAACAAATGATATAATTAGTTAAATTTCTTACAAAAAAAATAAATTTTAATGTTGACTAACTTATTAAAACCATTATTAGTTCAAATAATATTTAAATTATTTCTTATAAGTTAAACTTAAAATATAGTTTTAATCTACTAAATAGTTGTTTGTTCAAATAATGTATATAAACTATTTTTTTTATAAAATAGACATTAAAAATTGTTATTGTTATTGGCTCACACTTTATTTATAATTTTTATAAATAAAAAGATATCTACACTTTATATTTTGTTTTGTCAACCATATTAAACGATTCAAGTTTATGACCTCATGGCAAATTATTAAATCAATGTAATTCTTTTGTTAGAATATATATATATCAAGGAATCCCAAATTTTTCTCTTAAAACCCTAAATCATGTTTAAACGTTAACCTAAAACTTAAATCTTGTGAATATTGTTACTTAGGATTCGTTGTGAAGAACTACGTTGGAACGTTGCTTATTATATTTCTTATTAATCGTCATTTACATACATTTGATCATGTGAGTATTCCATACCCCCTTCTTATTTTATTACACACTTTGGGGTGAAACATGTTACTTTATACTTTGCACTTGTAAACTTATTTGAGACTTGTAAACTTTATGGCAATACATCATGTTAAGTTGTGGTTAGTTGAACTTATGTGGTTACCATGTTATGGCGTTATATGTACAATCATTAACTATTGCTAGCCCAGCGAAGTCATAGATCTATGGGTAAGACAAGCCTGCTCGGTTGATCCAAGTACACTTAGCTGATCGTATATACTTTTAACGTTTGAGACTTGTAAAACATTGTCAAGGTTTGATTGTTGCATTGTCCATAGCATCCCTAATCACTATATTTACTAACTTATGACTTGAATTGCCATCTTTTATATATACTTATGTATTAAAACTATGGAATGCTCACCAACATTATTGTTGACCTTTTATTTTAACATGTTTCAGGTAATGCCCAAGTTTGATTATCTACACTTTGAAGCTTGCACATCTAGGAATGGACCTAGATTAATAAATAAGATAGAATGATATACTGCATTCTATGTTATGTTTATATTTCCTTGAAACTATTGATTGTAATGTGACAATTTAAAACTTATGTTTAAATTTTATTTGGTTTTTTTAATAGCGTTATGTGGCTATGAACGATCTTAACTCTCACTCCTCGACGTTTCCGCCGTCAAGGTTGGGGTGTGACAAAGATGCTATACGGTAGGCGATGCAGAACACCCGTTTGTTGGGGTGATATTGGTCAAAAGGAATTGGGGAGCATCGAGGTAATCGAGGCTACAAATGAGAAGCTTGAGAAGATTAAAGCCTTCATGAAGGCAGCTAAAGATAGACAGAAGTCGTATGTCGATAAACGACGCAGACCGATCGAGTTCCAGGTGGTGACCGGGTTATGTTGAAGGTCTCTCCTTGGAAGGGAATTATCCGATTCAGGAAAAGAGGTAAGCTAAGCCCGAGGTACATAGGACCTTTTCGAATTATTGCTCGAGTAGGAGAGGTAGCCTATAGATTTGAGTTACTAGATGAGTTAAGTGGAATTCACCCGACATTCCATGTATCTTATTTGAGAAAGTGCTTAGCTGATGAAGACATGATTGTTCCACTGGAGGATATCAAAGTAGACGAACGGCTCAATTATGTGAGGCAACAAGTGGCAATCATCGATCGTAAAGAGAAAAGACTGAGAAATAAAGTGGTTCATCTTGTGCGTGTACAATGAAAGCACAGGAAGGGATCCGAGTCTACATGGGAGGCTGAGGAGGAGATGAGGCAACATTATCCTTATATGTTCGAGGAATAATAGGTTCGGGGACGAAACCTATTTAAGGGGGGTGGACTTGTAACACCCGGTTATTTTTAAAAGTCAAGATATAAAGAATAAAAGCAAGAAAGGCAATAAAGTCCAAGTGGAGGGACTAAAAGTGTCCAAAAGGACCAAACTTTTAAAAGTTGGTGTAAAGGTGAGTATGGCCGCCCACCCTCACCTCATTCCACCATTTTCTTCGGTTTTAGAGAGAGAGAGCATAGAATACTCTCGGTTGAAAAGAAGAGGAAGAAGAAAGGTGAATTCATGGTAAGAATTCAAGGTTTCTATGTTTTTATGTCGGGTTTTATCCCGGTTATGTGTTTATGTGCTTATGGGTTGTGTTTGTACTCGGGTGTGTATGTTTTTGGTGTTGTTTTTAGGTGTTTGAACTCTTTGCAAGCGGGTTAAAAGAAAAAACACCCAAGTTGCACCAGGTGAGTTCTAGACCCTAGTTTTTACATGTTTTAAACTATCTTTGGGGCTAAAAATGTATTAAAAAGATTTTACAAAGTTTATGTGTGATACCCGTATGTATTGTGTATGTTGGATGATGGTTCTTGAATGTTTACAGGCTACTCATGTTTAGAATAGCCGCATTATGCTTAGAACAGATGGGTTTGATGATTAGGATTGAAAACATCCTAGAAACATGTTTCACAGAAACTCATGTGCCTAGATAAGTGTTCATACGCCTGAAAGTGCCTTAGAATTAAGTGTAAGCCATGCGCCTAAACAGTAGCTCATGCACCCAAAATTTGCCTTAGAAATGTTTTAAGTATAGCCCATGCGCCTGAACAGTGGTCCATGTGCCTAAAAATGTTAGTCGGACGACTAAGTGTAGGGCCATGCGCCCCAATAGTGCCCATGCGCCCAAGTGGCCCATGCGCCTAAGTGTTCATGCGTCTGAATAGTACCCATGCGCCTAAAAGTTGCCCGTGCACCTAAGTGTTCCCCATGCGCCTGAACAGTACCCATGCGCCTTAAAGTTGCCCATGCGCCTAAGTGTTCCCCATGCGCCTGAATAGTGTCAATGCGCCTGCATAGTGCCCATGGGCCTAAGGACTTAGAATATTTTCTAATTTTTGGGGAAAATGTGTAAAGTAGGCTTGACTTGGGAGATTCCCGAGGGACTATATAAGTTGACTTTTGGGGTCATAGATGGTATTATGGGCATGTTGTGCATTATGATTGATGCTTATGATGATAATGATGATGATGTTGCATGGTTATGCATGATGCATGTTATGTATGTATAATGCCATGTATGATAATGTATGAATGATATGTTATGTTATGTTCCTATGATGATGAATGTTTATCTTTCTATGGCTTTACGTGTTATGTTAATGAATGAACCGAAAGTATTATTAACGTAAAGTGAAAGATAATGAAAGAGGAACATGATGAATGAATGCATGCATTAATGAATGAATGAACGTAAAAAGTCTTGCAAGCAAATGTATGGAGGTCCACACACAATGAAGGGTGTTAGCTCAACTGTGTGTGGGTTAGCTACCCCAGAAGGATGCAAACTAGGGTCCAATCCTTGTGATTGACCATATGTATGGGATCCTTGCCACTTGCCCTAGGTACTGGAGTCAGCTTCGTGCACAATGTTCGGGGTCTATGAAAGACCTCAAGCCCAGTAACCAGCTTCGTGCACAATGTTCGGGGTATAGCATATGGCATTGATCCGGAATGAAAAAGAAAAGATGAATGGTGAATGTACTTGCCCTAGGTACTGGAGTCAGCTTCGTGCACAATGTTCGAGGTCTATGAAAGACCTCAGGCCCAGTTACCCGTTTCGTGCACAATGTTCGGGGTAATGTACATGTCAGAAGATGTAATGAATGAACGAAGGTTAACGAACGTAATGGAAGATAATAATGATATTATCTGTATGTACGTATGATGTATGATCACGAACGAATGAAACGTATAGTATGGACTCTGAAAGGAAATAAATAACGATTTTATGTACGTTTTATTATAAAACTAGAACTCACTCAGCAACACTGACTTTTATACATTTTTAGTTGGCAGGTAAACGTTGCTGAGGATGGCACGAGGCGGCTACTCAGCTCTTTTGGACGACATCCATTTATTTAAAGCTTTTGTGATGTAATACAACAATGTAATTTTGTAACCGACAAACGATGCATTATTTTGCAAAAGTTTTTATGATGAAATGAAATGCCATTTGTTTTATGTTTCCACTACAATGTTTTGATGATTAAATGCAAAGTATATGTTTTATGTGCGATGAATTAGCAGCTGTAAGCGTACCGGAAACGGGGCCTTACACTTTTTCTCTTCTTTTCTCACTTTTCTCTCTTCTTTCTTTTCTTTGCTGAGTTTTTGGAGATGTGGGGAGGGTGTGGGCTGCCCTTCCCTCTTATTCTCCTTCTCTTCCGAACTTTCTCACGTTTTGGCAAGTTTGGTCCCCTAACTTTGGACTTTATTTCTTTTCATCTTTCGTTGGCTTCAAAGAAAATATCCGGGTGTTACATGATATTAGACGAAATCTTAGGATAAATGCTCGAGTGTCAATATTACTACCCGATATTATTTGCACTTCAATAACACGATTGCCAAGCAACAACACTTGTCATAGAGTTCCATTGCATAACCATTCTTCTGATTAATATTTCTTAATAACATCACTGGAACACCAATCTTTATTATTAATTTATGGTTTGGCAACCCTAAAAGTTTAAGCCCATTCAGGACATCAGGAGGATATAAACTTGGATCAAAATTATCATGAATATACTCTGTCACACCCCCACTTATAGCGGAAACACGAGGATGTAACGGACGAAATTGTCATAACACATTGTTAATTAATAGAGATGCATTAAATGATGAAAAGTCAATGTGTCATGACGTCACCGGACACAAAGGGAGACTTGTGTCATGGTTGGTCAGCTCCACGACAAACATAGTCATACAAAACAAAAGAGTATAAATCCCATAACCCGGGAACAAGTAACCAAAATATGAATAACAAGTAAATGTCAAATGCATCCAAGTTTAAAATAATGTAAGACTAAGGTCAACGCTAAGGCATCTTTCCTAGTAATCCTCAATGATTGTTACCTGAAAAGATATGCTCAAAATGGTCAACATAATGTTGGTGAGTTCGCAGGTTTAAATAATAAACGAAACTTGGTGTTGTGTAATAGTTTGGTAGGACACGAGTGCATACAATTATAAGCAAGTAATATCACATGTAATCATGAGCATCACAACTAAACCTACGACGTAGACAAAGAATTTATCAGAACATATTCACCCTAGGGCCCGTTCCTGGCCACTATCAGTCCCAACTAGTATACTAACAAACAGGGTGGGGGGTCAACCCAATAGTACTATCATATATGTCCGTCGGCTCCAACACCGGAGTAAATAGTTGTGAGTATAGAACCACAAAGACAACTCATGCATGTACTAGATAAATACTTACAAAACAGTAAACACAATAGTCCTAAAAGAATTGAATAAGTTCATAGCATAAAAAGGATGAGCATACTTTTCCCCTAGTTTATAAATGTTTAGAATGAAAACGGGACAGCGAAACTCACCTCGAAATATGATGAAAATAAAGTGAACAAAGGGCTTCAAAGGATGTGAGCAACGAATGATCAAACACCTATAATAGTTGTAATTAAGTCTTTAAATACGTTCAATGAGAATAGATAGATTCGGATGGTTCGGTTCGGGTCGATTCGGGTTCGAGGTGTAACTCACACACGTAATATATATAACTCATACCACTCAACATACTATATTAGCAAAATAATAATAATAATAATAATAATAATAATAATAATAATAATACTAATCATAATAATAACAATAATAATAATGATGATGACGACGACGGCGGCGGCGGCGGCGGCGGCGGCGACGACGACGACGACGACGACGACGACGATGACGACGATGACGACGATGACGATGATGATGATGATGATGAGGATGATGAGGATGATGAGGATGATGATGATGATGATGATGATGATGATGATGATGATGATGATGAACACCCGATACATGTACAACATACCGAACCAACGCACACGCGCAATATTTACATACATGCATACGAAACCCATACACACATCTATACATACAAGCAATCACACACACCCATACAAACGCACGCAACACACGCACACACACAACGCATACACACACACTGCACACACACATACACACACATTGTACACACACACACACAAACAACATACGCACACGGATCACACACACAACACACAACACAAATACACACATAGATGTACATACATTATGCATTACTGCAGCGCATATATACATACACACACATAGTCGTATATATGTATACATACACACGCTTATGCGCATATATACATACACACACAGTTCAAAACACACAATATATATATATATATATACATTCACGCTCACATACACGGTATACATACATACACACACACGCAGCATACATGTATGGCATGCACACACACTTTCGGCATATACATATACCTATATACATACGAATACACATATTACGCATACCCATCATCGTACACACAGACAACGCACGTATATATACATACAAACGGTACTTACAGGCATGAGTGAGTTGAACCCCGAACCGAACGTCGACAAAAATAACCGCAACGAACGTGACAAAACGAAATTCACAACAATCGTTTACCTTCGGGTCGGCTGAACGGCGAAACGTTGACGACCGGTGGTAATCGGTGACGGTGAAACGGTGGTGTACGAGTGAAGAGGAAGATCGGCAATTCACGGTGGACTTGGTCGATTAGGGTTGACCAAAATTTGGAAATTATATATATAATATTCATATTTACACTTTCAACCCTAGACTTTCAATTAATTAATCCCTTAAGTTTAGTTAAATTACAATTTAAACCCTGGACTTAATTATAATAATAATAATATTATTAATAATAATATTAACAATATTTACGGTAATAATAATAACAATAAAATAAATTTTATTATTAGTGTTAGTTAATATTAAGGTTGGCACGAAAAGGAGATATGACGAGACGGTTCGAAAACGAATTAATTATGCAAAATAAAATAAATGCGCGAAAAGAGAATTAACGGATTTCGAGTCAATTGACAGACCTAATGGTGACGGATGTCACATACTCTGACTTAGATATACTATCAGAACTAGGGTATTCTTTTTCTTCCCCTGGAATTAAAAGCAATTGGCCATTAATCTCTTTCATGACTTCATTTGTAGGAGCAAGTATTGCTCTATCCAGGAAATATTCAGAATTTTTAAAATTCTGAAGAATATATGGATACACAAAATCAATAAGAGACGAAACAAGATCATATGAGTTAGTAATTAAAAGATCATCGGGTATGTCTATAACCGTCTCACCATCATTACAGGAACCAACTTTTCCTTCACCTAAATTCAACATCCATTCTGCAAACACCTTTGTTTTTTGAATATTAACTGATGTTCCACCTGCACTCAACCTCATGTTTTTAGTCAATCTTAAGACTTTACAATGATGCCAAATGTAGGAAGAGATTAACGACGCATTGATAATGTCTTGTCTACTACCGTTCGGGGCAACCGGCAGTATTTGCCTAAAGTCACCTCCAAAGACAATAACCTTACCTCCAAATGGCATTTCATTGTTTGGAATGTCATTAGTAGCGAATATGTCGCTTAAGGTTCTATCCAAGGCTTCAAATCCATGCTTGTGAATCATTGGTGCTTCGTCCCATATAATCAACTTTGTTTTCTTTAATGAGTAAGCAATATCGCTTTGTGACGGAATGTGACATATAGAATCCTCATTCAAATTTAAAGGAATAAGGAATCTTGAATGAGTTGTCCTACCTACAGTTAACAACAAATACACAATTCCACTTGAAGCAACATTTTAGACTATTTTTCCTTTTGATCTTATTGTCGTAGATAATGTCTTCCATAGATATGTTTTCTCAGTTCCACCGTAGCCATAAACAAAATAAACTCCTTCGTTGTTATGCTCTAAAACATTAATTATTTCTTCCGAAAACCAGTCGTTGTTCATCGATTAATGAGCTAAGTAGTGTATTAAACTCGATTTGCAGGTCATTCTTATCATACGATAGTTCTTCATTTATCAACCGATTGTTTGAGGAAACTATACATTCATGATTAGGGAATGACATGGTTGGGAAGTTACATAACGTGGAATTGTTGCGAAGCAAGATATTTTATATTTCAAACAATGTCATATTCTTTATTTGATATTCATGAAGTGTGAGGTCTGTTTGGGGATAAAACATACATTTGATAAAATTTAATAAATATATATATTTCATAAAAGAAAATTCATAAAGATAATAAATTGGACAAGAGAATAGAATTTTCTTTCATATGTGGAGACTTCAGAATTAATTGTTGCTTTTAAGGAATTCCATTAGATAGATACTCCCATATTTTGTCCCAAACATATCTGGTCTAGATAAACTATTAGCATTTAATATCATAGAAAATAGTTTCTTAAATAATATCCAGACCGAAATGTGCTGCTTCCTTAATTGCTTCAATATATTCCAAGTCATCATCCAAAATCCCAAGAGAATAACATGCATCTCTAAATGTAGGCAGTACTTGTCCATTTATGGTACGTATTTCTTCAAATGAACTTGGACCTCTTGTTTTGTTCAATAAAATTATTAAAAAATATGCTTCTCCGTGTGATGGAGAAACTGAATGAATTCTTCCAAGAGAAAATTCTCTTTTTCTTGGTTCCCATATATTTGGACCAGGTTCCCAAACAAACTTAGTAGTATACCTAGCAAAATGAGCGGGTCGGGTCGGGTCTGTTATCAGGTCAAGATGGATTTGGGTTAGAATGGGTTCGGGTCAGAACGGGTTTGTGTAAAAAATGGATAAGGATGGGTTCGGGTCAAGATAGGCCGGGCCAGGATGGGTTAGATCAAGAAATTATAAACTTTTCAATTTTTCAACAAGCACCATCAAAAACATCAAAAACTCAAACAAATTATATTTATACAAATTAGTGATCTTATAGTCTATACTTGATACAGCTGCTGCAACAACATCAAAAACTCAAACAAACCATAAAAATAGTGGATTCATAGGACAACTGGAATACACATGATCTTAAGGCTAATTATTAACATACATTATACATAGATGTTCAAACTAACAAATTAGTGAACAAATAAGTCCGACAAACAGAAATTGAATATAACCTTAACGAAATACTTGACAAGAATGCTAGGATTCCCAATTGTTATGTAATTAAATACAACCTCAAATTGTTACGTAACTGAATGACAATAAGACTAGGATTCAATTTCTGGTATCACCACGAATCAACCGATGCAAAATCGTGAATAGCGTAGAAGCTACCGGAGCTAAGATTCCCAATCAAATCCTTTGGCTTCCATGGCGCCTTGAAAGCCCTAACGTGAATCTCCCTATCAGAAGCCATTGAGCTCCATAGCCTACATACGATCGATGATGGTTTGAGGTTGACTAGTCGATGGTGGTTTGAGCCCTGAGGTGGCCGCTCGATGGTGGTTCACGGTGATTCGTAAGTTCTGAAGTTCTAAGGAAGTAGGAAGTGGCAAGTGGGTGAGTGGGTGGCTGTAAGGCCCCGTTCCCGGAGACCTCACGGTTGGTCACCACAACACTTAATACATTATATATTAAAAATATACAAACTCAGGCAGCGGAATTATTATAACAAAAGCCATTCTTTCTTCTTTTAACACTATTGTTTGACATATTACAAAAGAATTGTTTAACTGCATTACAAAACAACAGCACTATGAAATACGAATGGATGTCAGTCTTTTCCTGCCGAGTAGCTTCACCCGTGTGCCATCCTTAGCAATAATTACCTGCCAACTGAAAATGTATAAAAGTCAATGTTGCTGAGTGAGTTCTAGTTTTAAAAGTAATAAAATACTTTCTGTATGTTGTATATGAAAAATACTCTTGCTGTGAAATACAACTTTTTACTTTGTATGCGAGCACGCATTAACTATATGAACAGATACTGTTTGTTCTCTTTACTGTATGCCTTGTTTACTCTGTATTCTTTTATCTTTATCTTTCACTATCTGTAACCAATGAGCAATACCCTAAACTGTATGCGCAGTGAAAACTGGTGATACGCCATCTATATCCCTCAAAAGGGTTCTGTTTACTGTATACAAGGCCGACCCAATCACCTAGGGTACGCTGCAAGGTCCTGCCAATCTCAATTGACTGGCCCTGTGTGCATAGTAGGGTAGCTAACCCACTGCACAGTTGAGCTAACGACAACATGGTCGTGTACCTCCTGTAAGCTTTCAAGACTTGTTAACATTTTATTAATGTCCTGTTCTCTTCTTTATTGCTCTTCCTCTTTATTATTACAATATACTTTACGTTACGATAATAACATACCACGTAAGTCACACACTATAAGTAATAATAATAGCAATAATAAGGAACAATCATAAGGCAATCATAATAATGCAGGAGGCCAACATTAATAAGCCCTAGTCAAACCTCGGTCAAATCCCTAAAAGCACAGACTCCCTAAAATTTTGTAATAAATTCTAAGTGTTTAGGCGCTTTGACACTATTTGGGCATGAGTCCTGTTTAGGCGTTTCATCATATGTAGGTGCATCAGTCAATACTTAACCATTTTAACCCTTAGGCGCATGAGTTATTCAGGCGCATGGACTATTCGGGCATATGAACACGTAGGCGTATGGGCCACTTGGGCACATGGGCAGTATTGGGGCGCATGGGCCTACACTTAGTCTTCCGACTAATATTTCTAGGTGCATGGACTACTGTTCAGGCGCATGGGTTACACTTAAATTCTTCTATGGCATTCCCAGGCGCATGAGCCTTATCTAGGCGCATGAACCTTCTGTACAACATCTTTCTAGGATGTTTTCGAACCCAATCATCAAACCTATCTGTTCTAAGCTTACCAAGGCTATTCTAAGCATGAACACCTATAAGCATCCAAGAATCATCATCCAACATGCATAAACATATAGGTATACATACATAAACATTTGAAAATTGTTTTAATATATTTTCAGTCCCAAGAGAGTTTAAACAGTAAACCGGGGTCTAGAACTCACCTGTGCAACTTGGGTGTTTCTTCCTTCTAACCCGCTTGCAAATGAGTTCAAATACCTAAAAACACACCAAAACACACACACACGGACACCATACAAGCATATAAGCACATAAGCATGTAACCGAGACAAAAGCCCAACATGAACACTTAAAACTCCAATTCTTACCTTGAATTTAATTCTCTTCTTCTTCTTCTTCTTTAACCGAGAGTGTTTCTATGCTCTTTCTTTTTAAACCTATGAAAAATAGTGATGTGAAGTGAGGGTGGGCGGCCATGCCCACCTTTACACCAACTTTTGTACTTTTGTCCTTTTTACACATTTAACCCCTCAACTTGGGTTTATTGACATTTTCTTTCTTTATTCTTCAACTCTTATTCTTCCTTTTCTTTTTAAGAAACGGGTGTTACAGTGGCTTAGTGTGACCCGGTATTCATGGCCCATCTTGACCCGTGATGTATTTACATTAGATTTTAGCAACCCATTCTAAACCTATACGTGTTTTCTTAGACCCAAACTAACCCATTTATTTTTTAAAAATGCCCATAAGGCCCAAAATGATAAATATGGGCTGGTTTTGCTAGGTATACTTAGTAGGAAACTCAACATAAGATAATTTGCGCACCTCTTTATAACTTTATTACACTCCATCCAATTTAAGAACATCAATGAAGCCATTGAAGGCTTATCCAAAACCTTATCTATATCATCATCAACTTCATAGACAATTTGATGTTGCCCGGGAACATGGAAGGGAAGCCTCATAACAAAAGGGTCGTGTAATGAACATCATATCCATATTACGCCATGATGCCTCACAAGCAGAAACATATCTACAGTCATAGTATTCTTTAATTTCATCTACTTTTGTCTGTTGAACATCTTCGTTATTGCTCTGGACAACAGAAACAGTAGCTCTCTCAAGACCTTTATTGATATACTTGAACAAATATTTTATAGATAAACCCTGGTTACACCACTCAACATTAATATGAACCTCATATTTTTTTTCAAAAGAACTTTAGTGTAAGGACCACACTCCTATTGTCTAACCGAACTCCAGATTTTTCAACATAGCAACCATTATCTCGTCTTTTATATGTAGGGAATCCTTGGGGGTCTATAGAAGTGTTTTTACAGAATACTTTTGGGAAATTTTTTTGAACATTTGTTATCGATCGCGCACGAACAATTCATATTATGAGTACCACACGGACCATGGATCATCAACTTATTGACAAGAAAGTATAAATTGGGATCTTCTTTCTTGTCTGGTATCTCAGCAGAAATAAAAGGAGGTACGAAACTTGTGATCACCATGCATGAATAAACAAATATGAGCATGCGGCAAACCTCATTTTTGAAACTCGGTTGTGTAAACAACTAAAAGAATAAAAAACAAGAGTGAATGAATAAGTGGTAAAAATCATATAAATTATATAAATCTTATAAATGAAATATAAAACGAAAAGTAAAAAAATTATGAATTATTAATTATGAAATAATAATATAATGTATCATACCTGTTTGAACTTTACCCAAGATAGCTTTGTCTTTTAAATCTTTAATTAAATAATCCAGCTTCATTTTAAATAATCTATATAATATATTAGCTCTATCTTCAGGATTAAGAGTTATGTTTTTAAGGAATCTACGAACCTCGGGCCATTTTAAATTACACGTAAAAGTGATGAATAATTCAGGGTATCGGATCCACTTACAAATAGACATTGCATCTAGATAGTTATGCATCATGTACCGAGCACCTCCAGTAATCGAAGATGGCAATATAACACGTACCCCAATATTTGAAATGTCTGATCCTCTTTGATTTTTTACGTTCTGTATTTTTTCATAAGATTTACATCTATTTTTTTGTTGTGAACGTATGAATATTAGCCTTTTACTTTCAATCATTGTATACACATTCACTAAAAATTGTTTGGAATAGCCTCCTTGATTTAGGATCAATGAGAATTGATTAACTCTATCTTGGATCCTGAAAGCAAAACATTTAACGCGTTGAAAACATTTTTTGTTTTGTAGTTGATGAAACCGATGTGTGTTAGTGAGGTATGTCGACTCGGTAGCCATGATCACCATAAGGAAATATAGAGGATATTAGAGGGCAAGGTATGATGGATGAAGCTCACTTATACATTCTATGGTTCCTGATTGAGTTTTAACAATAATATCCCTTCTATTGATGGAATCCCTAATCTCTCCAACAATTAATGTTGCAACTTCAGATATGGTGGGTAAGTTATACGTACGACCATCTTTTGCCCTTTTACCAATTAAACGAAGTTTCATGTCAAGATGAGGATTTTTTTGAAGCAATCTCTGACCATCCTATAAGATTTCACTAACTCATTATCTGAATCTAGCTTTTGCTTCAAATAATTTATAATTTCTTCGTCTAGCAGTTTAGTTTTTATCTTAGATTGTTTGATGAATCACTGTCAAGAAAATAATAAAATATTATTAGATAAATCACTATAAATAAATAACATAAACATGTAAATAAACATATACCAATTAGTGAAAACATACCTAAAAATGAATTGTCTATTTTGAACCTCATTTTTGTGTCATATATGTAAAGTTGAGAAAATCTTGGTTTGGAACTATTCATAGGTAGAAGACTTCCAACACTATGATAATTTTGTCCACTCATCCTGAATATAAAAGCAACTTTTCCTTTGTTAATGGATGAATCTATCTTACCACCCATCGACGTAAAAGAAAACATAGAGTTATAACATCGAATATTCTTTAAAAAGAATTTGCTTTTTACATCCACACAATGATAAAGATTCTGATACTCATACTCGGGTCCTTTAAATTTGGTAATTTGACCTTTCCATATGCATAATATATAAAGTAACTTTGTTTAGCATGACTTTTTACTCCCCTATTGTCTTTTCCTTCCATATTTTTGCATAACATATTTGATCATCATCAAGGTAATCTGTAAAAAGAAGTAAAGTGAAAACTTTATGTAACACTTGGTTATTTTTTTAAAGATAGAAAAGCAATAAAGTCCAAGTGGTGGGACTAAAAGTGTCCAAAAGGACAAATCTTTGAAAAGTTGGTGTAAGGTGGGCATGGCCGCCCACCCTCACTTCACATCACCATCTTCTTTGGTTTGAGAGAGAGAGAGAGCAGAGAAACTCTTGGTTTTGAAGAAAAGAAGAAGAAGAGAAGTCGAATTCAAGGTAAGAATTCATGGTTTTAAGTGTTTATGATGGGTTTTATCCCGGTTACATGCTTATGTGCTTATGTGGTTGTGTATGTGCTCGGGTGTGTGTGTTTGGTGTTGTTTTTAGGTGTTTGAACTCATTGCAAGCGGTTAGAAAGGAATAATACCCAAGTTGCATCAGGTGAGTTCTAGACCCCGGTTTCTACTTGTTTTAAACATCTTTGGGGCTGAAAATGTATTAAAATGATTTTTAAAAGGTGATGTATGTTTACCCGTATGTATTGTGCATGTTGGATGTTGGTTCTTGAATGCTTATAGGTTGTTCATGTTTAGAATAGCCGTATTAAGCTTAGAACAGATGGGTTTGATGATTGGGTTTGAAAACATACTAGAAACATGTCACACAGAAGGTCTATGCGCCTGAAAATGCCTTAGAAGGAATTAAATGTAATTCATGCGCCTAAACAGTAGCTCATGCGCCTAAAATTTACCTTAGAAATGTTTAAGTACAGCTCATGCGCCCGAATAGTGGTCCATGCGCCTAGAAATATTAGTCGGATGACTAAGTGTAGGGTCATGCGCCCCAATAGTGCTCATGCATCCAAGTGGCCCATGCGCCTAAGTATTCATACGCCTGAATAGTACCCATAAGCCTAGAATTGGGCTGGGATTGACTAAGTGTCCAGACATCCAGGATTCCCCTTGCGCCTAAGCACTCATGCGCCTGAAAGTTGCCCATGCGCCTAAGTGTTCCCCAAGCGCCTGCATAGTGCCCATGCGCCTATGGACTTAGAATATTTTCAGCTTTTTAGGGAAAATGTGTAATGTAGGCTTTGACTTGGGAGGTTCTCGGGGGCTATGTAAGTTGACTTTTTGAAGTCATTTATGTTGTGATAATGTAATGTATGATGTGAAGCATGATTGTATGATATGTTTATGTTCCTTGTTATGATGTATGATTATCTTTCTTGTGGCTTTACGTGTGATGTTAATGAGTGAATGAAGTATTATGTAACGTAAATTGAAAGATAAAGGAAAGAGGAACACGAAGTAAGATGCATGCATTAATGAGCAATGAAAGTAGAGATAGTCTTGTAAGCATGGCATGTACATCGGGGTCTTTCTTTGTGATTGACCATTTGCATAGAACTATTGTTGCATACCTTAGGTACTGTGACCACGAGGTGCGATGCACCGTTATACAAGGTCTATGATAGGCCTAGGTCCAAAACCACGAACAGAAAGGTATTGCATGTGGCAATGGTAAACCAACATTCATACCTTAGGTACTGTGACCACGAGGTGTGATGCATTGTTATAGAAGGTCTATGAGAAGCCTAGGTCCAAAACCACGAATAGAAAGGTATTGCATAGTGAACCTAAATCTTACCCTAGGTACTGTGACCACGAGGTGCGATGCATCGTTATAGAAGGTCTATAATAGGCCTAGGTCCAGTACCATGAACAGAAGGGAAGGGTTTATGGTTGTCAGAAAGGAAAAGTAAAGCATGAAAGATTAAAGAAGATAATGATGATATTATCTGTATGTACGTATGAACATGAATGAATGAAAAGTATCGTATGTTTTATTTATAAAACTAGAACTCACTCAACAACGCTGACTTTTATACATTTTCAGTTGGCAGGTAAATGTTGCTAGTGATGGCACGAGGCGGCTACTCAGCTCTTTTGAATGGCATTCTTTTGTTAATGTTTTTGCATTGTAATGCGAACAAATAATGTTTTGAAATAAACGCTTGTATTAACTTGCAAAAACATTTGTAATGGTATGAAAAGTTATATTTTTTTATGTTTCCGCTGCAATGTTTTCGTAAGGCAAATGTAATTATAATGTTTTATTTGCAATGAATGAACAACTTTGAGATCTTCGGGAACGGGGTCTTACACTTTATAATATTATAAAAATAACTTTGACATAAATAATACTTTTGGAGATGCTTTTAAAGATATCTTTATTAATTTGTGTGTTGTCATCAATTGATTCATGTGTGAGGTCTATTGTAGTTAATTCTCCCGATGTAAGAGACTTTGGTTTCAATTTACTTTTTCCTGACGGTAACTTAGATATTGTACATGATGACGCAGGGGTGGTAATAAATGGTCTAAGGTGTAGATGATATCTCCGGTTTGTAGATAATGGTGAAGTTATGAGCTCATTTGTAGTATCTACAATAAAATTACACTTATAAAGTTAATAAAAATGGGTTATAAATGTAAATATATTTTGAGATTATCATATATGATGAGTAAAAGTAAATGAGAAAATGAAAACTCGCTTTTTCTTCTTAAAGAGAGTGAACATGAAAATTATTATTTGGAGATACACGTTACATTGTTGAATGTTCAAAAGTTGTTGGATAATTAGCCGTAACATTTTCTTTGCACCTGGAAAGTAATATATAAGAAATGATGTAAAAATACAATATTAAAATATTCAAGTCTTGAGATGCATATAAAGTTAAAACTCTAAAACTCGTCAAAATATTATGATATTTGTGTAATTTAATCAATTTCCTTGATCTGAAGGTCATGCATTCTATTGGTAGTGTTTACACTTAACTTTCAAACATGTCTTTTTTTTACCATATTTCATAATTCATCAATTATTTACTTTAATTGTATTGTGTCTCTTTTGTAGAAATCAGTTATTTTTTACTCATAAGTAAAATAAATTCTATATTTATCTTTCACGAATATTCTTAATACACATACTTGATAACCTAGTTTTCTATAAAAGTATTTATGATATACACATTCAGTAGGTAACTAAATCTATAATGTAAAAAAATTTACCTAAAACATTTGAAGTTACTTTAGAAGATCATGACATTGAAGGAGACATAACGTTTTTTGAGTTGAACATGTTTTGTTTCTTCCCGTCCATATATAATTTTCTGAGCTTTCTCGCATGTGTTGGGTCATGATTTTGCAAAGTAATGTCTAAATGAGTAGGATTAGAAATATAAAGTTATTTATGGTTATAATTCAAAATATAAATTATATAAGAGTAAAGATAAGAATTCCTTTGTTAATTTTAATTATAAGTGAAGTAAAATAAACGTTTAAGATGGAACGAATGTAATACCATTTAAAATATCAATGAACGGTCTTCTATGGAGTTGTTCTACAAAACCACATATGGAAAAACATTTAGCATATTATGTTAGCAGTTTTATATATTGACAACGGGTGTATTTAGGGTGCTTAAATTCCATTTGAAATAATTATAAAGGTAAAAGTGGAATGATTGAAATTTATTAAAAAAATACAAATCATATAATGAGTGTTTTATAAGAAACGAAATTGATTAATATATTGGAGTGAGTAGATGAGTAGATGATGATGGTCTTGTATAAGAAATTGTTAAAATTGCATAATATGACAAAATTATCAAATACGAAAAAATAGCAAGTAGTTTTGGACATATAAGTTTTCTTTAGATTCTAGTAATACTAAGTAAATACCCTTATAAGTGTTATAGTTCATTGGATTTATTATATTATCGAATAAGTAAATTATATGTAATAATAGGATAATATATTATATAAGATTAATAATAGGAAGTTAAGAAAACGCAGTCACACAGTTTGAATCATATTATTAGTTGGGTTGCGCACCATAATTATTCAAATTAGTAAAATTAGTAAAATATAATAATTAAAGTAAAATCCAAACATAAAATTAATAACCATGTAACAAATCCAACAACTTAGTTCAATAAACATGAGAAATATAAAAATTGTAGCAATCAATACTGAAACACTTTTAAAAAGTTTAAAACATAGAATAATGGATAATTTCTTGGTTTTTAGGATTAAAAGTTTTTGCTTTTCTTTTGAATTTCCATAAACGCCGGTCAATGAATGGGATTTGGTGGACGAATGACCTGGAACTTCATCATTATCGTAGATCTCCACAAGTTTACGTTTTAACGCAATCGTGCTCTCATCATGGGTATGACATACACTCATATTTTTGCATGGGGTTGGATTTGAGACCGGTGTAACGTTGTCTTCAATGACAGAAACAACATCTGTTTCCAGCAATATAAATAAATATAATGGGTTATATAAAGAAAATAAACTTTGTATAAATAATTTTTTTATCATATAACCAATAAATATAGTAAATTAGTATATGTCTTATATAACATCGTACCTTAAAATTGATAGTATCTTCAGATTGGAATTCCCCAGACATGCCTGCTAATGAATCAGAATTTCCCTCATATCTTACAATAAAAAAATAAGTACACAAAAAAACAAATACAACTTATTAACTATTCATTTTTTTGTTTTAGATATTCCATCTTATGCCCACACCATGGTCAAGGGACATATTTATATGATGAAGCAAGATGGCTTGAAATGAGAGAGTGTAGTGGTTACAGTAGATTTCGTTGAGCCATTAGAAGTGGATTTCAAACATAGACCATCATAAGTAGATTACAAAAGATTTCGTTTGACATGGTATATCAGATAGTTTATTTATATTACTGTTATTTTTGGAGGGGTTGCATTCCAAGACAGGTTGCATACACCGTAATTACATATCTCATGTGCCTTTAGTATTGAAAGAAGTATTGGAATAAAATATACAAGTAACGATATGAACATATAAGTTAAATGGTATGCTAAAAATATTCCCAAGACATCCAAAACGCAAGCAGTTGTTTTGTGGAAAACATATTTTTTATAGTCCACCCTGTTTTGAATTGTAGTTTTTTAGAAATATCATTAACATATCATTAATAATGATAAAAAATGTGTGATTATTATTTTTGTCAACATTAATATGTTTGACATGCTTTCCAATGGTATATTCGTATTACTGTTATTTCTGGAGGTGTTGCATTCCAAGGCGGTCGCATAGCTTAAACTGTAATCACATATATTTAGCAGCGTTTACTATGGAAACAGGTATTCGAAAAAATATACTACAAATAACGATTATGAACATACAAATTAAATGGTATGCTAAAAATATTACCAAGACATTCACAAGGAAAGCATGAGTTTATAAAAAAAAACAAAACATAAAGTATGAATATTAACAAATACCCACTAATCCTTTGTGCAAACAAGGCTCATGACCAACTTTAAAAAAAAAGCACCGATGAGTTTTCCCTAAAATTCATAAAGGTATGTGGTAACCTATTGTCTTTTAACAATATCTATGAGAAACAACGTACCTATGTTCTTACATACTTGAAGTTGCATAGATCACCTTCCTCTATACCATGGTTCTTTTTAAACATATACCATCCACTTAGCACGTACCTTTTGTAACACCTGGTTATTTAAAAAGACAAGAAATGAAGAATAAAAAGAAATAAATATAATAAAGTCCAAGTGGAGGGACTAAAAGTGTCCAAAAGGACAAAACTTTGAAAAGTTGGTGTAAAGATGGGCATGGCCGCCCATCCTCACTTCACATCACCATTTCTTCGGTTTTAGAGAGAGATCAGAGGAACTCTCGGCTGAAGAAAAAGAAGAAGAAGAGAAGTCGAATTCAAGGTAAGAATTCGTGGTTTTTAAATGTTTATGACGGGTTTTATCTCGATTATATGCTTATGTGCTTATGTGTTTGTGTATGTGCTCGGGTGTGGGTGTTTGGTGTTCTTTTTAGGTGTTTGAACTCAATTGCAAGCGGGTTAGAGAGGAAGAAACACCCAAGTTGCATCAGGTGAGTTCTAGACCCTGGTTTTTACTCGTTATAAACTATCTTTGGGGCTGAAAATGTATTAAAATGATTTTCAAAGTTTATGTATGTTTACCCATAAGTAATGTGCATGATTGGATGTTGATTCTTGAATGCTTATAGGTTATTCATGTTTAGAATAGCCACATTAAGCTTAGAATAGATGGGTTCGATGATTGGGTTGAAAACATACCGGAAACATGTTACACAGAAGGTCCATGCGCCTAGATAAGGCTCATGCGCCTGAATTTGCTTTAGAAAGATTTAAGTGTAATTCATGCACCTAAACAGTAGCCCATGCGCCTAAGATTGCCTTAGAAATGTTTAAGTATAGCCCATGCACCTGAACAGTGGTCCATGCGTCTAGAAATGTTAGCCGGACGACTAAATGTAGGGCCATGTGCCATAATAGTGCCCATGCGCCCCATAGTGCCCATGCGCCAAGTGGCTCATGCGCCTAAGTGTCCATGCGTCTAAGTGTTCATACACACAAATAGTGCCCATGCGCCTGAATAGTTCATGCGCCTAAAGTGATAAATGATAAGTGTTGGCTGATGCGCCTACATAGTGATGAAACGCCCGAATTGGGCTCATGCGCCCAAATAGTTCCCATGCGCCTAAGCACTTAGAAATTTTTACAGAATTTTCTAGGAGTCTATGCTTTAAGGTTTTGACCAAGGTTGACTAAGGGCTTGTTAATGATGATGTTTCATGCATGATATGATTACTTATTATTGTTCCTTATTATTGTTATTGCTATTATTATTATTACTTATAGTATGTGACTTTACGTGGTATTGTTATTATCATAAAGTAAGTATATCGTAATAATAAAGTGAAAGAGCAATAAAGAAAAGAAGAGGAACATTAATGAAAATGTTAACAAGTCTTGCAAGCTTACTACAGGTACACGACCATATTATCGTTAGCTCAACTGTGCTGCGGGTTAGCTACCTTATTATGCACACAGGTCAATCAATTGAGATTGGCAGGACCTTTGTAGTGTAACATCTTGTAATTTTAGGTTAATTTAAAGTTAGCTTTGTTAAATTCTTGTATGGGTTAGTTGTGTTATTCATGAGACTTATGGGTTACTTATGCCTTAATTGGTCTTTTAATCATTTAAACTTGAAAGATTATAATTATTAAGTAACAATAACTAATATAATGATTTTAATAAATGAAATAATAACAATAAAAATTATAGTAATAATAACAATAATAATAATAACAATAATAATAATTTATTAGGTATGGTAAACTTAAAATGGTTGAAACTTAAGAGGGAATAAAGTTTAAGGGGATTTATTGTTAATTTATAAACTTTAACATAAAAGTTTGGGCATAAAATAATAACAAGTTAAACTACAAGGGCCAAAATGTAACTTTAAAAGTTACAACCCAACCCCTCGCCCTCTTTTAAACCCGTGAATCCGGCGAGAGCTCCGGCCATCCTCCGGCTGAGCTCCGGCGGCTTCAAATTACCCGTTTTACTTCAAATCTTAACCCAAAACCGACCCAAATCGTTCCTTTTGCACGTTTCGAACTTAAATGCTTGATTTAATTGGGTTAAATCGTCGTTATTACTCGAATCATCGAGTAACCGAAACCATCAAAGGCAAAGAACCGTTCGAACGTTTAAGGCTAATAATAATCAAATTAACTAAACCTAAACGAACGTTAATCTGATACTAATCATTACAACTCTCAATTTCATCGGAATCAAACGCGAGCATAAGCATTCGATCACCATCTCTTCCGCGAACCTGCAACTGCTCGAACATCATTTTCAGAGCTTCAAAACTCAAAATCAACATAGGGCATTTCATCATTTAACTTATTCGAAGCTTTCTGTGAAACGAATTTGAGTTTCATCATCGATTGTAACCTGAACGAATCGCAACACAGTCGCGGCTGTTCTTCGAGTGTTCATCATCAAACGGTGTGAAATTCGGGTAATTAAACATACATACATGCTCGATTTCTGTTGGGGAACAAAAGCCCTAACATTAATTCGATTAACAACTTTGATTTGGGGGTCAATTTGAATCCAATCGAAATTAGGGTTCTTGGATATGAGAGTGTTCGGTCGATTAAAGATAAAACAAATTGGAACCGGGTTATACCGCGGCTGAGAGCCTTGGTTCACCGGTTCACACTCCACATTCCAACTTAGAGGTCCCGGGTTCGAACCCGGGCACCCTCAACATATTTTTTTAGGCTTTTTCAGCCTTTAAAAAAATATTGAAAATTTTCTAAAAATTATAAAAAATAGTTTGTAAACTTTATAAATTTTTAAAGTTATTCTATCATTTTCTACAATTACCTTAACAATTTTCTTATAAAATAAAATTTTAACAAATATTTTTCCTATTTTAATCATGTAAAAATAAACTTATATAATATTTTCTTTGAAATCATTTAATGATTATTTGGACACTAAACATTTTATATTTATAGATTAATCATGGCTACTATAGAAATTATATATTTTATAAGTTAAATTTTACAAAATTGTTATAAAGGCTTTTATTTCTTTAAATTCTTTACATGATATTGTTCTTGGACTAAAATAAGATCTCACTAACTAGCGTCATCTAAATATTAAAACCCTCAAATACCAAATTGAAACCCTAGCCTCGTTTAACCATTAAATATATTATTAAATTGTAACCTTGTAAATATATATTTGTTTTAGGTGCATTGTGAAAGTCTACGTTGAAACATTGCTTATTATTATTCATATTAATCATCAAATATATATTATTTGATCAGGTGAGTATTCTATACCCCTTTTTTTTCTTATTTTCACACTTTGGGGTGAAACATGTTAACCTATACTATTGCACTTGTAAACTCATTTGAGACTTGTAAACCTATGGCAATTCATCTTGTAAAGTTGTGGTTAGTTGAACTTTCGTGGTTACCATGTTATGGCGTTATATGTACAAAACATTAACTATTGCTAGCCCAGCGAAGTCATAGATCTATGGGCAAGACAAGCCTGCTTTGGTTGATCCAAGTACACTTAGCTGATCATATAATCTTGTAAACGTTTGAGACTTGTAAAACTTTGTCGAGGTTTGATTGTTGCATTGTTCATAACATCCCTAATCACTTTATTCACTAACTTATGACTTGACTTGCCATCTTTTATATACCTATGTACTTAAACCTATGGAATGCTCACCAACACTATTGTTGACCTCTTTATTTTTTTAACATGTTTCAGGAAACGCCCAAGTTTGATTCCTACACATTGAAGCTTACACATCTAGGAATGGACCTAGATAAAGTAGTGAATTAAAGACTTGTTATCTTTTATATTATATTGTTTGTTTTTTTTTGAGACTTAAGCTTGTATTGATACAATTGAATTTCATTAATAATTTATATATGGGTTATTAATAGCGTTATGTGGCTGTGAACGATCTTAACTCTCACTCCTCGACGTTTCCGCCGTCAAGGTTGGGGTGTGACATGTAGCATGTCCTGGGTGATTGGGTCGGTCTTGTACACAGTACACATAACCCTTTCAAGGGATACAGTTGACCCTTTCGAGGGATATAGTTGACCCTATCGAGGGATACAGTTGACCCTTTCGAGGGATATAATTGTTCAAGGCATAATATTGAGAATGCTCATTGAATGAGCAATTCAATAAGAGAGCTCAGATAGCAATACCGATTCGATCCGAGCTCTCTTGGAATAAGTTCGACAGCGGATCACGAAATCTTGGTCATCTTCTCTATCTAATGAATGGGGAGTCTGCTTTAAAATTGAAAATCATCCAAAGGGGAAAAAGGGTTTCTTTTTTCATTTTTCTAAATTTAGAAAAATGATTAAATAAAGGGATGCAAGTACAATAAACTAAAATTTAGTAATCCAACCCAAAAAGGGAAATTTTTATCCTATTGTGTATCGTTTTGGCGGCATGGCCGAGTGGTAAGGCGGGGGACTGCAAATCCTTTTTCCCCAGTTCAAATCCGGGTGCCGCCTCATCAACAAACGAATGGAAATCTCTTATTCTGTTCTGCTTTCCATCGCGCATATAGTTGGGGTATTGCTCACTGGTCCATACAGAAAGTGAAAGATAAAGATAAAAGTTTATAGAACAGACAAGGCATACAATAAAGAGAACGAATAGTATTTGTTCATATAGTTAATGCGTGCTCGCATATACAGTACAGAGTTGTATTTTACAGAAAAGAGTATTTTTAGATACAACATATAGAAAGTATTTTATTACTTTTAAAACTAGAACTCACTCAACAACGCTGACTTTTATACATTTTCATTTGGCAGGTAATTATTGCTGAGGATGGTACGAGGGTGAAGCTACTCGGCAGGGAAAGATTGACATCCATTCATACTCTGTGTTGCTGTTGTTTTGTAATGCATATAAACAATTTTTTTGTAAACAGTTAATGATGATGTATTGCTTAACAACAGTGTTTTAAATGAAATGAATGGGTTTTTGATGAATCATTTCCGCTGCTTAAGTTTGTATAATTATAATATTTAATGTTTTAACTGTTGTGATTGACCAACTGTGAGGTTTCCGGAAACGGGGCCTTACAAGTTGGTATTAGAGCCAAAGTTTAAGAGAATTGGGTTAAATAAAAATTTTAAAACCTAAACTGAAAATGGGACAAATAGAGGGATGTCAGCCCGAGTGGCTACGTGCCATCAGGTATGTCTTCTCCTAATGTTCACCGGTATTATTTACGCATGCTATTTGATTATGTGCTCTTAGTAGATTTAGATACTGTTTAAGTCAGGATAGGAGATGCTTGGGGTATGAAGAGTAAAGTAAGTCGCTAATCACAACTGGCCACTGTAATTAGGGACTTACTATACTTGACATAAACTGAGTGTTACCTTGAATGACCGCGTTAGTATTTGAATCTTATAGTGTGCTTTTAAAGGATGGCTGGCGGTATATCTTCAAAAGCCTCTCATGGTGGAGGTCACGGTGCTGCTCCGCGACCTAAGAGAGGGAGACCCAGAGTTGAGAAAGTGGTTGATGAAGAACCAGAGACCCCTCATCCGGAGGGAGGCGACGAGAGCGCCAATCTGAGAGCCTCATTAAGGAGGCTGTGGTGGAAGAGGTTCACCAGGTCATGCAGATGATTCTACTGTCTGTGGTGACCGAAGTGATCAAGGCAGTAAGGGATGGGGAAAGAAAGGAGAGGAATAGGTCCTCGGGAGGACGAGAACAACCAAAGCTGGAAATAGTTCTCTCTGATGATGAGGAGGAAGAAGAGGAGCTTGCGCCGGAGGGGACTAGAGGCTGTAACTATGGGGCGTTTATGAGATGCAAGCCCCCTACTTTTGACGGAAACGGCACAGCTGCAGCTGCTCACCGGTGGGTGAGGGAAATGGAGGTTGTCCTCGATATCAGTGAGTGCCGTGAAGATCAGAAGGTGAAATTCGCTACCCACTCTTTTGTGGACTCAGCTTTGTGCTGGTGGGGCAACATTGTCCAAGCCGAGGGTAGCCGGGCCATTGGAAGAATGAGATGGCCTGAACTGAAGAAATTAGTGATTGAGGAATTCTGTCCTCATAGAGAGATGGACAAGGTAGAAAGAGACTTCCTGCAGCTGTGTAACACCCGGTTATTTTTAAAAGACAAGATATAAAGAATAAAAGAAAGAAAGACAATTAAGTCCAAGTGGAGGGACTAAAAGTGTAAAAAGGACAAAAAATCTTTGAAAAGTTGGTGTAAAGATGGGCATGGCCGCCCACCCTCACTTCACATCAACATATCTTCGGTTCTAGAGAGCGAGAGCAGGAGAGAACTCTCGGCTGGTGAAAGAAGAAGAAGTGAACGAATTCAAGGTAAGAATTTGTGGTTTTTATGTATTTATGATGGGTTTTATCCCGGTTATGTCTTTATGTGCTTATGGGTTGTGTTTGTGCTTGGGTGTGTGTGTCTTTTTGGTGTTGTTTTTAGGTATTTGAACTATTTGCAAGCGGGTTAAAAAGGAAGAACACCCAAGTTGCACCAGGTGAGTTCTGGACCCTGGTTTTTACTTGTTTTCAAACATCTTTGGGGCTGAAAATGTATTTAAATGATTATCCAATGTTTGAGTATGTATGTTCGTATGTATTGTGCATGATTGAATATGATTCTTGAATGCACATAGGTTGTTCATGTTTAGAATAACCACATTAAGCTTTGAATAGATGGATTTGATGATTGGGTTGAAAACATACCGGAAACATGTTGAACATAAGGTCCATGCGCCTAGATAAGGCTCATGCGCCTGAAAATGCCTTAGAAATAATTAAGTGTAATCCATGCGCCCAAACAGTAGCCCATGTGCCTAAGATTACCTTAGAAATGTTTAAGTACAGCCCATGTGCCTGAATAGTGGCCCATGCACCTGAACAGTGGCCTATGCGCCTAGAAATGTTAGCCGGGCGACTAAGTGTGGGGTCATGCGCCCCAATAGTGCCCATGCGCCCAAGTGGCTCACGCGCCTAAGTGTCCATGCGTCCAATTACTCATGCGTCTAAGTGTTCATACGCACAAATAGTGCCCATGCGCCTGAATAGTTCATGCACCTATAGTGAAAATGTTTAAGTGTTGGCTGATGCGCCTATATAGTGATGAAATGCCCGAACAGGGCTCATGCGCCCAAATAGTTCCCATGCGCCTAAGCACTTAGAAATTTTTACAGAATTTTCTAGGAGTCTGTGCTTTAGGGTTTTGACCAAGGTTGACTAAGGGTTCGTTAATGATGTTGTTTCATGCATGATATGATAACTAATGATTGTTCCTTATTATTGTTATTGCTATTATTATTATTATTACTTATAGTATATGACTTTACGTGGTATTGTTATTATCGTAACGTACAGTATATCGTAATAATAAAGTGAAAGAGCAATAAAGAAAAGAAGAGGAACATTAATGAAAATGTTAACAAGTCTTGCAAGCTTACACGAGGTACACGACCATGTTGTCGTTAGCTCAACTATGTTGCGGGTTAGCTACCCTATTATGCACACAGGGTCAATCAATTGAGATTGGCAGGACCTTTGCAGCGTGCCCTGGGTGATTGGGTTGGTCTTGTACATAGTACACAGAACCCTTTCGGGGGATACAGTTGACCCTTTCGGGGGATATAGTTGACCCTTTCGAGGGATCCCTTTCGAGGGATCCCTTTCGAGGGATATAGATGGCCCATCACCCGTTTTCCACCGCGCATATAGTTGGGGTATTGCTCACTGGTCCATACAGAAAGTGAAACATAAAGATAAAAGTTTACAAAACTGACAAGGCATACAGTAAAGAGAACGAACTATATTTGTTCATATAGTTGATGCGTGCTCGCATATACATTACAGAGTTGTATTTTACAGAAAAGAGTATTTTTCTTATACAACATATAGAAAGTATTTTATTACTTATAAAACTAGAGCTCACTCAGCAACGCTGACCTTTATACATTTTCAGTTGGCAGGTAATTATTGCTGAGGATGGCGCGAGGGTGAAGCTACTCGGCAGGGAAAGTCTGACATCCATTCGTACTTTGTGTTGTTGTTGTTTTGTAATGCATATAAACAAGTCTTTTGTAAACAGTCAATGATGATGTATTGCTTAACAACAGTGTTTTAAATGAAATGAATGGTTTTTGATAAATCATTTCTGCTGCTTAAGATTGTATAATTCTAATGTTTAATGTTTTAATTGCTATGATTGACCAACTGTGGGGTTTTCGGGAACGGGGCCTTACAAGCTAGAGGCGGGAACGATGACACACCAGCAGTACACCACCAAATTTAATGAAATGGCGCGGCTGGTGCCCGATCAAGTGACACCACTGTCATGAAAGATTAAGAGATACATCCAGGGGTTGCCGGCGGATATCCGTAGGCATATGATCGCCACCCGACCGAGCACTTTTAGGTCGGTGGTTGATTTGGCTGGTAGGTTATACGAGGAGCGTGAGGTGGTGGTGGCTGAGGTGAAGAAGATGAGTGGGGATGGAAGGAACAGGAATGGGAAGATATTTGGACGTGGTAGTTTTACTTCAAACGACAAGAAGGTGAAGGTGAACGACCGTGGAGTGTCGTCATGATCAGGGCCGAGGAGGTGTGACAAATATGGAAGGGAGCATACTGGTGAGTGCAGGATGGGGATGAACGTATGCTTCAGGTGTGGTCAGCTTGGCCACATCGCTAGAGACTGTCAGAAGCCGAGGGTGGAGAGGAGAGCTGATGATCTGGGCAGAGGGCAAGTGCTAGAGCTTACACTATGACCCGGGAGGAAGCCAGAGCTGATCCTGATGTTGTGTCAGGTATGTTTTTAGTAAACCAACCTTGTGCCTCTGTATTGTTTGATTCTGGTGCTAGCAGGAGTTTTAATTCCACTACTTTCTGTGCTAAGTTGCCTGTTAATAGTAGAAAGGTCAGTGCACCATTCGATGTAGAAACTGCAATTGGTAAGTCCACTAGAATTACTGATGTGATAGAGGACTGTGCCATAGAACTAGAAAGTCATAGGTTTGCTGCTAGGTTACACGTGATACCCCTAGGTGGATTTGATGTAGTACTAGGGATGGACTGGTTAGCAACCTATGAAGCAAACATTATGTGTCGCAAGAAGATGATCTGATTGACAACGCCGGACGGGAATAAGGTGACGGTTTATGGTGATCGCGTCACGACGATCCCGAAGGTGATTTCGATGGCGGTGGCGGGAAAGTGCATGAGGCGTGGATGTAATGCCCATTTGGCCTGCGTAAAGGATGTGACGCACCAACACCACAACTATCTGATGTACCAGTTGTGTGTGACTTTCCGGATGTGTTTCCAGAAGATTTACCCGGTGTGCCACCGGATCGCGAGATTGAGTTCCAAATTGATTTGATACTCGGTGCTCAACCCATTGCCAAAGCACCGTATCAGTTAGCTCCGACAGAAATGAAAGAACTGATGGAGCAATTGCAAGAGCTGCTTGATAAGGGGTTCATTAGGCCGAGTATCTCTCCCTGGGGTGCTCCGGTCCTGTTTGTGAAGAAGAAATACGGTAGTATGAGGATGTGCATTGACTACCGAGAGCTGAACAAGTTGATGGTGAAGAACCGATACCCCCTACCAAGAATAGATGATCTGTTTGATCAGCTCCAAGGTGCCAGTTGGTTTTCAAGGATAGATCTTCGATCTGGTTACCATCAGCTGAAGGTGAAGGAGCAGGATATCCCTAAAACAGCTTTTCGCACGCGCTAAGGTCACTATGAATTCCTTGTTATGTCATTTGGTCTGACCAATGCGCCAGCTGCTTTTATGGACTTGATGAATCGAGTGTGTCGGCCAATGTTAGATAAATCAGTGATTGTGTTTATTGATGATATCCTGATTTATTCAAAGAGCGAGGAGGAGCATGTCGATCACATTCGGGAGGTGTTAGAGACCTTAAGAAGGGAGAAGTTGTACGCCAAATTCTCCAAGTGCGCATTCTGGTTACGTGAAGTCCAATTGTTAGGTCACGTGATAAATCCCGAGGGGATTATGGTAGACCCTGCTAAGGTGGAAGCTGTGATGCAGTGGAAATCTCCAAGGACGCCATCTGAGATTCGTAGTTTCTTGGGGTTGGCGGGGTATTATCGAAGGTTCATTCAGGACTTTTCCAAGATCGCTTCTCCACTGACCAAGTTGACCCGAAAGGATGTAAAGTTTATATGAGGTCAAGCCCAAGAACAAGCGTTCGAGGAGTTAAAGGTGAGGTTGACTCAAGCTCCTGTCTTGTCATTACCCGAAGGAAGCGAGGATTTGGTGGTATATTCAGATGCTTCTTACTCAGGGTTGGGTGTGTATTAATGCAGAGATGGAAGGTTATAGCCTATGCATCCCGACAGTTGAAAGTTCATGAGGTCAACTACCCTACTCATGACTTGGAGCTAGCAGTCGTGGTCTTTGCACTAAAGATTTGGAGGCACTATCTGTACGGGACGAAATGCACCATTTTCACTAACCACAAGAGCTTGAAGTACTTCTTCGAGCAGAAGCATCTGAACATGAGTCAGAGGCGATGGTTGGAGCTTATAAAGGATTATGATTGCGAGATCCATTACCATCGGGCAAAGCCAACGTGGTGGCTGATGCTCTTAGCCGAAAGGAGAGGCCCGAGCCGATTCGGGTGAAAGCATACCAACTGATCATGACCTCTGACGTAATGAAGCAAGTCAAGGAGTTTCAGGATGAGGCACTGAAAGAAGATCATCTAAACTCTGAAAGAATGAGAGGTCTGGTTGGGGAATTGGGTGAAAACACACTCGGTGTTAAAACCCGATTTGGACGAGTGTGGATTACTCGTTTCAGGGATCTACGTGTGAGGATTTTGGATGAAGCTCACAAGACTCGATACTCCATTCATCCTGGTGCCACAAAGATGTATCAAGATATGAAAAAAGATTTTTGGTGGCCGGGTATGAAGCGTGACGTGGTGGAGTATGTGAGTAAGTGCCTTACTTGTTTGCAAGTGAAGGCCGAACATCAGAAGCCGTATGGGAATATCCAACCTTTGGATATACCGGAATGGAAGTGGGAGCACATCACCATGGATTTCATAACGAAGTTGCCACGTACTCCGAAAGGGTACGATGCCATATGGGTGATTGTTGACCGTTTGACAAAGAGTGTCCACTTCCTACCGATCCGCGAGACATATTCATCCGAGAGGTTGGCTGACCTGTTCATCAAGGAGATTGTAACTCGTCATGGTGTGCCGGTGTCCATCGTGTCTGATCGTAACACCGGTTTACATCTAAATTCGGAAGAAATTCCATGATGCTATGGGCACGAGGTTACATATTAGCACGACTTGTCATCCCCAAACTGATGATCAGCCAGAAAGGACCATTCAAATACTGGAAGACATGCTTCGGGCATGTGTGATTGATTTTGGGGGAAGTTGGGATGACCACTTACCGTTAGCCGAATTCTCATACAACAACAGCTATCATGCCAGCATTGGTATGCCACCATATGAAATGCTATACGGTAGGAGATGCAGAACACCCATTTGTTAGGGTGACACTGGTCAGAAAAAGTTGGGAACCGTCAAGGTAATCGAGGCTACGACTGAGAAGCTTGAGAAGATTAAAGCCTTCATGAAGACAACTAAATATAGGCAGAAGTCGTACGCCGATAGACGACGCAGACCGATCGAGTTCCAGGTGGGTGACCGAGTTATGTTGAAGGTCTCACCTTGGAAGGGTATTATCAGATTCAGGAAGCGGGGCAAGTTGAGCCCAAGATATATAGGCCCATCCGAATCATTGCTCGAGTAGGAGAGGTGTCCTATAGGTTGGAATTACCGGATGAGTTAAGTGGGATTCACCCGACATTCCATGTGTCTCATCTGAGAAAATGTATAGCTGATGAAGACATGATTGTTTCACTGGAGGATATCGAAGTAGATGAAAGGCTCAATTATGTGGAGCAACCAGTGGCAATCATCGATCATAAAGAGAAGAGGCTGAGAAATAAAGTGGTTCCTCTGGTGCGTGTACAGTGGAAGCACAAGAAGGGATCCGAGTCTACATGGGAGACTGAGGAGGAGATGAGGTAGCATTATCCTCATCTGTTCGAGCAATAACAGGTTTCGGGGACGAAACCTATATAAGGGGGGTGGACTTGTAACACCCGGTTATTTAAAAAGTCAAGGAATGAAGAATAAAAAGAAAGAAATGTAACAAAGTCCAAGTGGAGGGACTAAAAGTGTCCAAAAGGACAAAACTTTGAAAAGTTGGTGTAAAGGTGGGCATGGCCGCCCACCCTCACTTCACATCACCATTTCTTCGGTTTTAGAGAGAGAGAGCAGAGGAACTCTCGGCTGAAGAAAAAGAAGAAGAAGAGAAGTCGAATTCAAGGTAAGAATTCGTGGTTTTTAAATGTTTATGACGGGTTTTATCCCGGTTATATGCTTATGTGCCTATGTGTTTGTGTATGTGCTCGGGTGTGGGTGTTTGATGTTGTTTTTAGGTGTTTGAACTCAATTGCAAGCGGGTTAGAAAGGAAGAAACACCCAAGTTGCATCAGGTGAGTTCTAGACCCTGGTTTTTACTCGTTTTAAACTATCTTTGGGGCTGAAAATGTATTAAACTGATTTTCAATGTTTATGTATGTTTACCCGTATGTAATATGCATGATTGGATGTTGATTCTTTAATGCGTATAGGTTATTCATGTTTAGAATAGCCACATTAAGCTTAGAACAGATGGGTTCGATGATTGGGTTGAAAACATACTGGAAACATGTTACACAGAAGGTCCATGCGCCTAGATAAAGCTCATGCGCCTGAATTTGCCTTAGAAAGATTTAAGTGTAATTCATGCACCTGAACAGTAGCCCATGCGCCTAAGATTGCCTTAGAAATGTTTAAGTATAGCCCATGCGCCTGAACAGTGGTCCATGCGTCTAGAAATGTTAGCCGGACGACTAAGGGTAGGGCCATGCGCCCCAATAGTGCCCATGCGCCCCAATAGTACCTATGCGCCCCAATAGTGCCCATGCGCCCCAATAGTGCCTATGCGCCCAAGTGACTCATGCGCCTAAGTGTCTCATGCGCCTAAGTGTCCATGTGTCTGAATTATCCATGCGTCTAAGTGTTTATACACACAAATAGTGCCCATGCGTCTGAATAGTTCATGCGCCTAAAGTGATAAATGATAAGTGTTGGCTGATGCGCCTACATAGTGATGAAACGCCCGAACTGGGCTTATGCGCCCAAATAGTTCCCATGCGCCTAAGCACTTAGAAATTTTTACAGAATTTTCTAGGAGTCTGTGCTTTAGGGTTTTGACTAAGGTTGACTAAGGGCTCGTTAATGATGCTGTTTCATGCGTGATATGATAACTTATGATTGTTCCTTATTATTGTTATTGCTATTATTATTATTATTACTTATAGTATGTGACTTTACGTGGTATTGTTATTATCGTAACATAAAGTGTATCATAATAATTAAGTGAAAGAGCAATAAAGAAAAGAAGAGGAACATTAATGAAAATGTTAACAAGTCTTGCAAGCTTACAGGAGGTACACGACCATATTGTCGTTAGCTCAACTGTGCTGCGGGTTAGCTTCCCTATTATGCACACATGGTCAATTAATTGAGATTGGCAGGACCTTTGTAGCGTGTCCTGGGTGATTGGGTCGGCCTTGTACACAGTACACAGAACCCTTTCGAGGGATACAGTTGACCCTTTCGAGGGATATAGTTGACCCTTTCGAGGATACAGTTGACCCTTTCGAGGGATATAGTTGACCCTTTCGAGGGATATAGATGGCCCATCACCCGTTTTCCATCGCGCATATAGTTGGAGTATTGCTCACTGCTCCATACAGAAAGTGAAAGATAAAGATAAAAGTTTACGGAACAAACAAAGCATACAGTAAAGAGAACAAACAGTATTTGCTCATATAGTTAATGCGTGCTCGCATATACAGTACAGAGTTGTATTTGACAGAAAAGAGTATTTTCATATACAACATATAGAACGTATTTTATTACTTATAAAACTAGAGCTCACTCAGCAACGCTGACCTTTATACATTTTCAGTTGGCAGGTAATTATTGCTGAGGATGGCACGAGGGTGAAGCTACTCGGCAGGGAAAGACTGACATCCATTCGTACTCTGTGTTGCTGTTGTTTTGTAATGCATATAAACAATTTTTTTGTAAACAGTTAGTGATGATGTATTGCTTAACAACAGTGTTTTAAATGAAATGAATGGGTTTTTGATAAATCATTTCCGCTGCTTAAGTTTGTATAATTATAATGTTTAATGTTTTAACTGCTGTGATTGACCAACTGTGAGGTTTCCGGGAACGGGGTCTTACACCTTTAGTTGATAAAAGAAAAATTACAAACATATAGAACCTGTTAAACGTATAAATTTATTATTAAAGATAGGTAATGTAATACCTTTTATATGTATGTTCACCCTCATATGTAATACCAAACACCACCTTTTTATATGGAGATCCATATTTCATTATCACCTTCATTGAATGATCCAAATTAGCCTCCCGAACAAAAATTTTAAGCAAACACTAAAAGAGAGTAAGTTGAAAATAGTTAAAACTTTTAAAGGGATTGATATGAAAAGGACCAAATATTGAGTTTGATTCAGACTTACAAATCGCTTTCTCGCGAAGGAGGAGAAATAAAACGCCTCTCCTAGGTAAACCGGGGTAGCTACATCAGGAACCAAGTTAAATGGTCATCTAATTCGTCCTCCTTGTATCCACTCATACCTGCATGTATATAATAAACCACACTTACACATAAGAATCAGAATTCATATATGGCTTGCCAAAAAACTTATATTATTTTATAATAAATTACAAAAATAGCATATCTTTTAACTAAAACTTTTTATTTTCTTGCCACTAGTTTACAAAAATAGCATAAACTTTAGAATCGAACGATGATGTTTTTCAAATATTTGTAAGTCACCATCAAGGATAGGAATGTCTTTAGAAACTACAGCCCTGCCAGTGGTCAGGTAGCACTCTCCATAACGCTTTTTGATCGTAACATCTCAATATTGATGATTATCAAGGTGGACAATTATCGGGTCCTTTGGTATTTTGTTCTAACATATCTACTAACTGAGCTATGTGGCAGATGCTATTGAACCAAAATTTTAGTAACTAAAAAGTGGTGACAATTGATGCAGGTATATATATAATAATATTAAGAAAAATACCAGTTGATCCTCATAATTTTGCACAACGTACTTGTAAAACGAATATAGATGATTGAGCCTAGGATTAGAATGAAGGCATGTAACATACAAACATCCAATAGTGTTGAAGTCAAACAGAAGAATAGAAACCAAGTGCAAGTTAAGTTCATGCACTAAAAGTAACCAGCCATCTGTAAAGACATATCTATTATTGACCTTTTGTAACTTGATAGACCAAGCTTGAGATGAATAAGTACACAATTCAACAGTAATTGACATTTAAAAGTTGTTCTCATGACTCATATAAGGGAAACATTCAGGCAATAACTGTATATTATAAAACAAATAAAAGTTACATCAATAGTCCGATATATAAGGAAACATTCAGGCAATAAGTGTTTTACACATAACATGAGATTATAAGGGGAATACCATAAATGACGGAATAGGAGCACTGAGTTTTGTGGAAAAACGCCTTGAGATGTTGTTATGGATTGTTAAACAAACGGATAATAATAAGTTTATACCAATTCACATCATATTGTTATACATGTACTAAAACTAAGTATGAAAAAAATGCTAACCAAATAATTAATGTAAAAATGATAACATAACCGATTAATTCGAAGAATACCTCATCATTCTTTTAAAATTTAACAGATAAATCCTTGATGTAAAGCCTAAACATACATCAACATATAACAAAATGTAAGCATTTCCATGCCTTATTTACAAAGGATCTTGAAAACAATCTCAAAACCCAACAAATTATAAGGAAGAATAACACCAAAGAATAATCAAAACAAACAATTTCAAATTTATTTACATTCAAATAAAGCATGAAACTTTAATCTTACTTACCAAAGAACAACACCAAACCATCTTAAAACCCAACAAATTATAAGAAAGAACAACACCAAAGAACAATCGAAAAAAATATCCCAATTTATTTAACACCAAAGAACAATCGAAACAAATACTGAGATAATCGTTAAAAGAAAATCAATGGTATAGATTGCTCAAGGAACTTACAAAATCATACATTAAAATTGGGTAAAACAACCATAACCGTAATCGAAACCATCAAACTTTAATAGAAGAGCATAAGAAAAAAAATGAAATGAATTGATTACCTGGAGGAATCAACGTAATCGCTAGGGATGATTTCCGTACGAGAGAGATTTTGAATCTTCAAAGCAAATGCTTACCTTCATATAATTTCCGGTCAAGATCACTTTAAATACCAACAATAAAAATAAATTGTAAAGCACAATAAGATCAATTGCTTGAAAGATCCGTATGAAGTCAATTGAAAAGCACAATAAGCATACCTTTTTGGACGAAATTCTAGTAATCTCCGAAATACGATGGGTGTTGAAAGGTTTGCTATCGATTGGAAGAGAGATTTGAAGATCTATACATTCGGGATTAACATTGCACATATCTATAGGGTTTGAGTTGAAATAAGGAGTTGGTTGAACTAATTTAGGGTTTAGAATTGAAATTGGGGAAAATTATTTAATTAATTATTAATTTTAATTAGCATGTGATAGATTTATTAAAATGGGCGTAAAAAAAGGAGAAGCAATGTGGGGATGCCATGTGTTTCATAGATGTAAAGGTTTATTAGTATAGATATAGGGATGCATTTAATTGAGAACCAAAAATTTATTAAAAACAAAAGAATCATTTTAGTCTCTTATTTTTTCCTTTCTAGTTTCAATATTTTTTATTTGTAAGGGCATTATGATAATTTTGTGATGTTAATTTAGTTATTTTTTTACGTGAAAATCCATAGGAAATAACATTTTAATTATTTGACTATCGTGTGTATTCGTAAGTGAAAAATATGCATATATGCATATGAGCATCTATGCATACATGTGTATGTGCATCTATGCATATAATTCAATACAAAACAAGTTTTAAAATTTATTTTTCAAATACGAAACAAAAATAAAAGGACAAAAATAAAAATATGTGGCTAGAAATGGTTTTTTTGGTTTTTTACAAAAAAACTGGTTTATTTTTAAAAAATAAAAATATGTATATGTGGCTAGAAATGGTTATTTGGTTTTTCCAATTTTTTGGTTTTCATTTGAATGTCACTCTATATATATATGTATATTATATGTATATATATGTATATATATATGTATATATAGGGGAGGGATCAAATGAGAACTAGCTTTTTTTGTGAGAACTCCAGGAACCAATCTGAATCACTAGTTCTCAATGACAAAATTATAATTAACAAAAAAATATTTAAAAAATTTATAAATCAAAAAATAACATAAAAATAAAAAAATAAAAAAAATAAAAACACAAAAATGATCCCCTACTTTCCCTCTTTCATAAAAAAATAAAAAAAAATCCTGTTTTTTTAACGAAATTCGTTTTACACATGTGTAATATCGGATTTACACATGTGTAAATCTAGTACTACACATGTGTATAACGAGATTTACACATATGTAAACAACGGATGTACGATTTTTTTTAGAAAATTATATCAATATGGTAGGCGTTGAAAAGATAAAAAATACTTAATTTTATGGTGAATTTTTTTAGAAAAAATGATGTCGTGAAAAAAAGTTATGAACGTTTTAAAAAAAGGAGAAATGGCATGTGATTTGCATGTGATAAAAAATGAGCGGCTGAGATTGGTTCCTAGAGTTCTCACAAAAAATGTGGTTCTCATTTGAACGCTCCCCTATATATACATACATATATATATATAATACATACATATAAACACATATATATATATATACATATATATATATACATATATATACATATATATTATATACATATATATACATATATATATCTATATACATATATATATGTATATACATATATATATATGTATGTATATATATGTGTATATATATATATATGTATATATATGTATATATATGTATATATATGTATATATGTGTATATATATATATGTGTCTATATATATATACATATATATATATATATATATATCAATATATATCAGAAAGCAATTTTGTTGCTAAAGTTATAGTTTTAATCTTTTGAATTTTAATACTTTTTAGGTATTTTTGAATTAGGTCACCATTTTTTTATTTAATATTAAGTACCAATTATCTAAATTAAAGTATTCGTGAACAAGTTACAAGTGTGCAATCATCATTTAGTTTTTGTATTTTATTTATCAAATTTACATTCACACCATACAGTTAAACAGATGTATTGTTTTATATTTTACTTTAATCAGTTTACGTTTGTATCCGTACAAATTAACTAGCTTATTCTTTTCTTTTGATAAACCAATTTGTATTTCTATCATTAAACTTTAATAAAGTTATCACAAAAACAAATAGTGGTTCATAAGTTTTAAAATTAACTTTCATACAATGTTTCCATGTTTAAACGATCCATTTCAAACGCTAACACCTACGTCGTTCTTTTCCACCGCAACAGCTTTACCCACTGCAATACGAGGGAGGCAAAACTTGTTATTGTTAATACTTATTTTGATTAATAGAGCATCTAAGAACACTGTTTAGAAGATTAAGACATCTATTTATAATTTTACTTTAGAATGTTAGTAAGTTTCAAAATTCACTTTCTCGATCAATAGACTTCAAAAAACCAACCAAACCCAAAGTTGAAATGATAATTAGAATTTTAGTTTCCGTGAATCTTTATAACGATAACCCTAATCATATTGCTTGCTTGTATTAAATAAGTGAGGTATACGAGTCAACCATAACTTACAACATATTACCAAATGTCTTTAACAAAACGATATTATATAAGATGAGGTTAAGTTAAAACGACAATACTTGCAACAACATTCACAAATCACAAGTAGTGTATGTGATCAACGGATCTCCACACCAACACTCTCTCATAAACTCCCAATGCCTCTCTAAGTCTCACTCCTTTCTCCTTCCTCTCACAGAAATTGGCTTCTCTCGCGTGTGACCACAAACACCACGACTTGAACTCGGTGGCGTCCAAACACTTCAACATCACAAGGCAGCACATAGGCTTACAAACATCTTTCAGCCTTTGTTTACAAAAACTTTGATAAACGTTTGTGTGTTTTTCTGAATTCTTTAAACATTTTATTTTTAAAAAAAATTAATAAATGTTATTGTATACTAAGATCATCGAAATTCGAGTCTCAGTTATTTTTCCAATGATATTTTTAATGCAATACTTAACAAAAACAAAAATCTGAATATCATGCATATTTAGGTACAAGATAAAACAAAAATAGAATTAAATAAAGAAGCTCAAAAAGATTTAAATTTAAATAGCTATATATATTTGGTTGCTTACATAATAGTTCGATGCATTTATAATAATAATAACGACAAACAAATTGAGCGAACTGAAATAGATAGAGTTTAGTGCAAAGTGCTTCACAAATTTGGTAGGTAAAACTAACGATAACAATTGTCAACGACTAACCGAATGTATGCAATCAATACAAGAGAAAAGTATGAAATATTATTTTTTGAAGGTGATATGTGCATGTAAAATTCATTTTTGTTGTAGATACAATCGATGCGGGACATAATTATATTTTATAATTGTTTAAGTCAGTTACATTCGACTTTTTTTATATGGGTCAACTTTCACCTTGGTCACGGCTAGCTCTCAAGCCCATCTTGACTTCGATACAACTGTTACAGACCATATAGAAAAACTAATACTAAAAGATTAGTCTTTTGAGATGATTTTTCCTGTTTGATCTATAACATAAAAGTTTTTGGACGAGGACGGTAAAAACGAGAATATGAGTGGAGGGATATCATAGTAATGGTCACTTTTAGGGAATGAAATGTTTGAGGGGGGCAAGCGGGGCAATAATGAAAGAATGTTGGGTGGTGATACAATCATACAAGGTCGTTTTTGGAGGAGGCCAAAAATGAGCTTATTGTGGAAGCTCTAATAATGATGATCGAAATTTTGTAGGTCCAATTTGCTTTTAGGCATAGCACCCTACTCTTTTTACAATGTATTCTAATAACATGCTTTGGGAATTTTAATATTGAGGTGAAAAATTAAGTGGGTTGGAACCGAAATGGCTACATGTTATACATGAGTTGAAATTTGTTAGGACAGTTATCCTAACACTTAATTCTTTACACATTTTTTTGTAAATAATGTGCTAAACATGATTACAATAAAATGTAATGATAATTTAATTATTTTTTTATAAATAATGTGCTAAACATGATAATTTAATTATTTAATTATTTCAATTCAAAATCTATACGAGTTATGTTACTAATAAAAATAAACACTTTCCGACAAATGTAACATTTTTTTGATATATAGTTAGAACTTGACTCACCCTTTTCTATAAAACTTAAGAAGTCAGACAATTTCAATAGTTTTATGGATAGTCCCTTTGACATCTAAAATCAAACTTATCATTTCTTCACTTGATAAGTCAATAATGTATGATTGTTATGTTTTCGTTGCAGCAGTAATGATAAAGAAAACGGTTCCCAAATGGGAACAGACAACCTGACGAAATTGAAACCAGAAAAAAACCATTTTGACAGGGCTAGTTTGGTTCCTACCCGCACCACCAGGTTGATATAGGCTTGTAACCTGTCTTATTTAAACTAGTTTAAGAGGTTGTTTGATTTGCTTCTGACCCGGTCAAAATCTCTAATCCACTGACCCGGTCAAAATCTCTAATCCACTGACCCGGTCAGACGTTCTAGCCGGTCAGCGTGTTTGATTATCACTCTTTCACGTTTGATTCGGTCCAATATCACTGAACCATGCCTATTTTTCTTCTTACCCAGTCAGTTTTGAAATACCATCTTTTATCCAGTCATCATCTTCTGACCGAGTAAAGGATTTCAAGAACCAGAACTAACCGGTAAAAGTGGGCCAGGTGGTTGACAAGGAGTCCAGGCCCCAGGGTTTATACTTTCTAGGCCTTCTACTAAAGATATTGAACCCATTTTACTATATATTTAAGAAGCCCATAAGAACCGCAATGTCCAAATAAAATATGTTAAAAGATAGAGAACATTGTAAAGAGAAAATGTAACATGTCAAAAACACCCTAGGGGATTACATAAGGTCGAAAATTAAAATTTGTTAAATGAACAAAACTAAAAGACCATTTTTATCAAGCTTATCTTGAGATTTTAAAAGGTAAGTAGGAAATAACAGCTCATTTTTATTTCCTTTCGATTGAGTTATTGTATATTTTTGCAAGGTATTGTACCCCCTGGTCACTATTCGGATCTTTTTATTATTTAAATCATGATGCTAACTTTTGGTAAAAGTTTTTTTTCATTTCTTTTTTAATAAACGTTTTTGTTCCACTTAGTCATGGTTAAAATAATGTATAATGATTCAAATGACATATAATCCCAACATTTCAAAAAACATTTTAAGAAACAATGCTTATATCATAGCGTTCTTCAACAAAAAATGTAGTATATAAAATTGTGAAAAGCGAATGTTATCATCTGACCATTTAAACAGAAAATCATAAATGTTTTTGTTTACGCGCTAATGAGTAATGTTTAATAAACAGGCGGTTTTTAGCAACGAATACATAACTGTGGAAAACAACTATCAAGTCGTAGCTTGCCTCATTCTTTACCAGACCTTAAGTTTTTAAGAATAGTTAAACTGGTAAAAGAATAATTTGAAGCAAGTAAAAAATGTTAGAGCTTGTCAAAAGCAACAAAATGTAAAGAGCTTTGAGATTTAATAAGGTACAACTATTAAGCCTTTTGTAATGCCCAAATCAAAGATAACTCTTTTAAAGATTAAATATAATTTACAGGGCTAGCCCCGAGAATTTCCTAAAAACAGCGAGCCCTGGGAGAGAATAAAATATGAGCCCCTACATTATAACGTATAAAAAATATAACCAAATAACTTGTATAATACAATCTAATTGCCAACTATTGATGTTCTCACTTCTTTCTTTAGTTTTTCATTTTCTTTTTAAATTTAGGTATTATTATATTAAATTGGGTTTAGATTGGATGAATGGTATTAGGTAAACTATTTAAATTATTAATGGGTTCTAAGGCTTAATAGACTATAATAATTAAAATGTTATTAGTTTTGTTAATGGATTTATAAATACTTTATAGTTTTTAAAACACAGACACACACACATATATATATATATAATATAAATTTTTTAATAATTTAAAGCCCATGTCAAGATCGGGCCTTGGGCGATCATTCATCTCACCCACCTAAGGCTGTCTATGATATATTTAAATAATTAATTACACGACCTAAAATCAAATTATTGAAAGATCAAATGCAATTAGAAGAACTAACTATAGTTACTAAAATCACAATAATTTATTGAAAGCGTAACATGCAATTTATAAAAAAAAAATTCTTTCCTTGCATTCTTATTTCATATATTTATAAATTCCTCTTTTACTATTTATGGCTTTAGATGGGTGTGCGATTCAAAAATCTTTTGCATGAAAAGGGGTTTGGTTTAGGAAAGGGGAAAACAATAGATGAATGGTCGAATTTCACTTGATGTGTGATGTGGTTCCAACAGTTAATCGTTGGTCGAATTGCATATCCATTCCAACCCCTTAATTCACCTTTTAAAAAAACAATAAACAACTAATTTTAACTAACTCCTAACAATCACGAGGAGAACGTTGGCATCCCACGTTTCCATTATTTCTAAGACTATTTCAAACTATATTATTCAAATAAAAAAAAACATGCAGATTATCATTAAACTCATGTTGCTTTCTAGGTGGTTCATCCATTGAAGGCACGTATCCATGTGGTTATTCTTTTAAAAATTCGTTTTTGACCATTTGGGAATTGCCTTTGGGAACCCTCTTTGTTAAGTTCGATCTTCTCGCAAAGCAAATCGATCGTTTCAAACTGATCGCTTCAGTTGGTAGTTCCTAATCGCGTTGTGCATGGGATAAAGTGATGAATCGATCTATTCACAAAGATGTCTTATAACTTTAAAACTTGTTGTACACATAGTTTATAAACCTACTACTTAAAAAACTGCTTATGGACGTTTGCTCTTTGAATTAACTCGCATAGGGTGCATGCCTCACAAACAAAAGTACCTCGTAGACATGTTTGTCCATCTTTAACAATAATATCAAGCAAGATGTCTTGAGTAAAAAACAAGTAACAACGAATGAAATCTATGGTGTTGACAAATATTATGATTTACATCTATGTTTGGTCAAGCTATTACATCTATACATAATATATGTCACATGACGGAGAACCCCATGAAAATGTAAACTCAAAAGATATATAAACTCAAATATGTTTTAATTTACTCTAAAAACGATATATAAAAAGGCAACATTAAAACACACTCTCCCATAGTCCCCGTTCCTTTCTCTTGTTGGGTTCGTCCTTTTGTTGGTTGGGTTCGTATTCTTTAACGATTGAGAAAAAAATGATGGGTAGTAAACCATTTCATTTGCAATAGATGGATTTATGCCTTTATGGAAGAAAATTATGAAAACTTGTCCCGCGTAGGAAAATAGTAGAACATTGAAGTGGTATATAAGTGAGATGTTTCTTTACTAACAGTTTTTCTAATCTCCTTACCTTAAGTACTTACACTCACATATGCGCGCACATGGTGTTCGTAACTTAATATATTGTTTTGATGACGCACTTACAACTAGTGACGCGCAACAATGCCAGTTATCGTGATTTTACCTTTTAAATGGTGTGCATGATTGTGTCTAACACTCTTACCCATTTTACATGATGGTTTTTTATTTCACATTACATAATATGTATCTCATATTAAATGGTGTAGATGTGCGTGCCAGACGCTTGCGTATACAAATGGATGCAAATACCTATCACCCTTTACACATTACAAGATGCTTAACCCAAACACTCGAACTCTTTTAAGATTAACACACAAGACACAAATGCCTTGTTGTAAGGGTAATTGGGTAAACAGAGCAGCCATTGTTTGATTATTTTGTAGCCTGTTGTAGACAGCTCAAAATGTTTACTATTTGTTTTGTTTTGAAAACTTCTTTCATTGCAACATTAATAAATAATCAATTGGGTGTCATCCAAATTCAGTTGTTGATAATAAAAAAGTGAAAGAGAAGATCAAACACACAAACACTACAAAACCAAACAAACATAGATTCATACCAATTCAAAGTTACATTGTTATTAATTTCATAATCCAAAACGATTTAATTTTCGGGGGTCTTTTTGGGTTAAAACTCGCTAACTCAAACATCAATCCGAGTTGAGTTTGATTAATCGCCGGGATTGTAAAACTAATTCAATCCAAACATTGAACATCGGTGAATGAAGAAAACATTAGATTTTATACTTTTTGAATCTTATTAGTATATATGCAACAATTTTTCGGTAATCAAAGAGTTTGAAATCAATGTTGAGGCCCCTTTGGATCATAGATTAGGATCAATATGGTGGATGAACATTGTTTGGGTTCTGCACAAATTGTGCAGGAACCTCGTGGAAAAAAAGGGACGAATCGAGATACACCAAAACACACATATACAATCTGATTTCCACACACAATGTCTGTTACAAGATGTCCTATTTATAGATCACTACGGCGGTTATTAACTAACATAACTAACACAATTAGCCCTTTAATTCCCACCTAATTACATCAGTTGACTTTTCTGTTTGACTTTAATGAATGATCTAATAAAACTAATTGAATAAGATTTCTTGATTAAATCACTTCCAACATTCACTCCTCTAATCAAGAAATCATAAAGCATGTTAATGTTCATCCGATTGTGCAGTCCATCATCTCCTTCTTTGGTTGACTTTTAATTTCAATTTGTGACTTTGACTTTCCGGATTCTTTGATCAAGATTAAATGGTGTTAACGCAGCCTCTGTCGAATTGAATCTGATTCTAGTTCATACAGAAGGTAATTGGCCTTGATTCTTCTTTCCTTAGTGATTTACACCTGCATGTGCCTCTGCATACATCAAAATCTTCATTCGCCTTCATATGGCCTTCTGTCTAACACGGATTTGGGTTTGAATCGTACCTTTCTCTGATTTTCTTTTCACATACTTCTGTATTCTATCATGCTCAGTTTCTTTCTTTTCTTTCCTGTGATGATGACTGCTTCAATCGATACTTGCACCTCCACTCTAATGCCATGTTGAGGCCATGGAACGATGATCGGATTGTGGATGGACAATTTATATGCGTATGAACAAAAATGCAAAATGTGCAAGGACTCGCAAAGAATAGTGGTGGGAAAACAAGAATAATACACACAACTAAATAATGATTCCACACACATCAAATGCCGTACATGCAGGGGTATTTATACACATATATTGGCGGTTAACAACTAACAAAACTAACACTAGCCCTTTAATTCCGGCCTTATTACATCAGTTGACTTTTATGACTGATCTAATGATACTAATTCAACATGATTTCTTGATTAAATTACTTCCAACATTCGAATCATGATCAAGTTCATATGAATTTGAGATCATTACATTGAAAATTTGGCTTTGGTTTTCTCAAATACTTGTTCAGCAATCATGGCTCCAGTACCATCTGCTTTCTTGATCTCCAAGTTAGCTTTCTGATAGTGAGCAGTGCCTCTCAGTGCATCTGCTATAAAACTATCAAACCCGATAGCAACCGCTGCTTCAGCTTTAGCACCGTAAACCAGCCTCTGCAAGCAAAAGAACATACAAGAATATAAAACTGAACCCAGACACAGTTTTGCTGAAAAACAGAACCTTGATTCTTGAAAGATGAATGGCACCGAGGCACATAGGGCAGGGCTCACACGATGCATACATCTCACAATCAGAAAGCTTAATTCGGTTAAGCTTTTTGCACGCCTGATATGAAGTAAAAATAGAAAAAGCTGTTAACTTTGCATGATTTGTAAACAATTTGGGTAGAAACAAGAGCCAAGAGGTAACCTCTCTGATGGCGGTGATCTCTGCGTGTGCAGTCGGGTCGATGTGGTTCAGAACCATGTTGTGACAGCTCACAACAACTTCATCATTCTGAACCACAACTGCGCCAAATGGGCGACCATCTCCATTTTCCACTGCTTTGTAAGCTTCTTCTACTGCTTGTGTTAGAAACTTAAAGTCCCTATCTTGCATCACTACATAATCATAATAATCTGTTTAAACGCACATTCAAACACCCTTTTAAAGCTTAAATGCACATCCAAACTCATAATCAAATTGTGAAATAATCAAAGATGATTAACATGGGGTTGAATAATGCCTTCCTGATCGCCTGCAAACGTGGAAGCTTCAGCAATCGTCCCGTCCTTTGTTTCAACAACTATTCCACAAGAAAGAACAACAGTGAGCCTGATTCTTATAACAATTAAAGCAAAAACATATAAGATGATTCAGATTTAAAACTATCAATTGTTAAAGTATAATACTTTGATACTAACTCTACAAGAAACCATCCACTACAATAAAAGATCAACATGTTGACTTTCAATGTCAAACATTTTCCACTTTCAACCTCAAAATTGACATGAATTTGCTACAAGATCAACAATCAGATTGTGACCCAGTTCTTAAAATAGACAGTTTATACACATAACATGATGAAACTGAAGTTAGATCATACAATTGACTAAATTCCATCTTGGACTTTTCTTCCATGAAAGATCAAATTTCTTAATCAATACTAAATTGAAACGCAAAATTCTCGGAACCAGTTCAATTCTTCACCTACAACTAAAATCCCAACCGGACAACATGAATTGGGGTCATCAGAGCAAAATTCACCCAGAAAGCAAAGTTCGAACATGAAAACGAAGATCGGAAGATCATACAGTTATCAACAACATTGAGAGCAAAATCAAGACTCACCATTAGTGTCTTCCATGGCGAATTCAAGAAGATGAGTTGGCGTTTATGGGTTTGATTCAATCGATCGAACGAACAGATTATTATGAGATTGAAAGATGACGAGAGAGATGTGTGGATGAAGGGATTCATCGGTTCGTCGATGCCTCTACTCTCGTTATATAAAGCTGCTAATTTGAATATTATTGTTCATAGTTGCGGGGTTTTTATAAAAAAATGTTATATGTTTTGTAGATAAAATAATTATTAAGAGTTACTTTTTTATTTGAATCTTTCTCTAACATTTTATATGAATAAATTAATTTTAGTAAACTCGTGCTTACACGAGTTGAATATAAAATATTAATATAATAAAATTTATTAATTATAAAGTTATATTTTAAGATATGATATAATTGAATTTACGTATAAAAAATAAATATAATTAATAAAACAATGTTTTCAACTTTTTTAAACTTTGTTTTTAACTTTTTTTCCATAAAAATAAATAATTTGTTCTAAAACAAACCGCATAGAAATGTTATTTTTAAAAATGTTCTTATTATAACTCTCAAATTTAGTTATTTTTAGTTTTAAAAAATTGACTTTTTAAAAATACCAATTTTAAAATATTTTATATTTTTAAAAAAATTTTATGCTTTAGAAAAATTTAATATTTTATAAAAAAAATATTTATTTGGAAATAACATTAATAAATAGGTTTATTTCTTAGTTTATTAAATCCAACAAAATATTAAATAATATTATCAGTAATTAAGGTAATTATGTAATAGGAGAAAGACGAAAATTTTTGGGTGAGATTGGTTATGGTGTTGCCACGTGTCATCTTTAAATACTCTTTTATTTGTAGGAAGATTAATGAATATCATTTTTTATGTTCGAAAAGATATGTATGTTAGTATTTTGACTGTAGACGTGAATTCACTAAATCTTAATTTTATAAGGTGGAATAAGTTAGCTTTAATCTTTTTATTATAATAAAGGTTAACTAAATATATCATATGACATAAAATGATAACTACAGATGTCATATGGCAACACCACATTCATTTTTAACAAAATTTTTCTGCTACTCTCTTCTATTAAATGACTTAATTAATTATTAATTATAGTATTTAATTCTATTTTTATTAT